>JAZKJV010010717.1:0-600000 GCA_037367405.1 Ottelia alismoides | reverse complement strand
AATGCTCATCTTGCCTCCAGCACTCTACATGCAAAGATGCTCAGCAAAATTGAAACCTATCTACATGCAAATACAGCCGATGAAATCGCCCTAGTTGAGTAACTCCTATTAACGTGAAGAACCAGATGCTAGCTATTCAAATGAGAGACTAAGGTCCGATCTTCGATGCCACTCGGTGCCTGCCACAACGGGTCCTGCACACGCGGTATGCGACCTCTCTCGGCACGCGGTCTCAAATCCAAATAATTAGCAATTAGATTTGTCTACATCCAAACGTGAATATATAGGTACAAGCAATGGTTATTAGGTGTTTGGACCTAAGATATCGACAAGCAATCCTACACCTATGGGCTCAATCATACAAAGTAAATAAAACAAAATTAGAAAACAAAATAAAAAATACGAAGAAAACAACGAAAAAACCGACGAGGCCTCCAAGGGAACATTCCCTCGGGCACTGGACCTTGTGAAGTGGCAGAGTGTGGTAGAGTCCTGAATTATTACGAGTTCTAGTAGTCTCTTTCTCACTTCAAATTACACAAATAAAAACAATAAAATAAATATGCAATTATCTCCCAAAAATCTTCTAAGTGTCTTCAGCTGCTCTCTCCTGTCAGCTAAGGTAGAATATTCGACTCCGCTTCCCAAGGATGCACAAGCTCACCTAAGCGATCCTCCTCGATCCATGGTCCCTTGCAATAAAGGCAATAAATGTTTAATGTGGGTTTTTATTTTGAGTTTTTTATTTTGAATTTTATATTTTTGTATTTTGATTTTTAATTTTCTGATTGTATATTCTCTTTTTATATTTTTATATTTTTTAATTCGTTTTCTATTAAAATAAATATAAACTATATAGGATATATATACAATATAGGCTATAATAGATAGAAATACAAATTAAATTAATCAAAATAAGGAAAATAAGATATTTTTGGGTTTTAAAATATTTTTTACTATTTTTGTGATTTTTTAGGATATTTTGCTATTTTTATGTTTGAAGTCAAAAACACCCTAAAATAGGGAATAATTAAATGCATGAAATAAAAATGGAGATTAAAATAGAAAATGGAATCAAAATTTCTCCAAATTATTTTTAAAATAAATATAATAATATAAAGAAAATTCAGAAAAAGAAAATATATTTTTGGATAATTTTAAGGATTTTTTATATTTTATATTTTAGGTTTTTTAAATTTTTAGGATTTTCTTTTGTTTTTTATTAATGAATTTTGGTCTTAAGGTTAAAAATACATTAATAAACAAAACATATTTTTTACAGAACTTTTTCAAACATTTTTATAATTTTTATGGGTTTTCTATTGCAAACATGGACAAAAAGAGATATTTTTTATTTTTAATAAATAATGAGATGGAAAATCGAATTAAATCACCTGGAGGATTTTTTGATATAGTTTCTAGTTGGAGCTATTTGATATTGACGTTGACCTTGACACTCTGTCCTCGAGCCTCAAGGGTCCATGCTTATAGATGAGATGAAGGATCCAAGCAAAACTGGGGTGGGGAAATCCTCCTCCACTCCCCCCCCCCGTGCAACAAAGGTAAGAGAGAGAAGACTCCTACTCTGAGTTCATGTCGCAGGATCCCCAAACTTGGAAAAGCAAATAAGATAAGAGCATGCAGGGTTGATTTCCGAACTGGGAAGGAGAAAAGGGTGTGTGCAGGCTGGCGGTGCAGCTTTTTTTCATAATCAGACCTGGACGATTGTCCCTACCCTCGAGGTCTCCCGAAATGGGATCCAAATTGTAAAATAAAAATAGGGCGTGAATGGGCAATGCAATAGGAAGCTACATCTATTTTTTGAGATTTTTTTCGAGTTCAGTTGCTATTTAAAATAAATACAAGGGCATATATGTAAATAGCATGAAGTTCCATGGCCAAAGTGTAATTTTTACAAAAAAATATTACAACTCTATTCCAAAATTTATGACTAAGCAGCAAATAACTAAACCTGCAAGGGTTTGTTGTAAAATAACCACAGGTTGTCAGATGAGTCAACATGGGACTAAAATACGAATAAAACAAGGAGAGGGAGTTTTATACAAATATTACATAATTTAAACACATCAGATGAAAGTTTTTACGCGAATATTTAAATACCAAAAAATGGTTGGGCTAACTTGCAAAATGCCCAAACCTAAGGCACAATCGAACTGCGTTGGGTAATCCACTTGACACGTGTCTCTTCAGCAGCACCCGATACCACTTCATGGATGAACGCCCATGATGACAAGCTCGACAACTCATGTTAAGTAAACAAATAATCAAGGGTCATTGTGACCCGAATCAACGAGCTTGGTTATTCAAGAAAAATAAACCACTCAAAGAAATCAAGCAATCAAGCACAATTGTAAGCGGTTCGCTATTTATTTCACCTGGTATAGCAATCTAGGGTCGAGCACAAGGTGCACGAGAAAACCTATCTCAGAAATAAACAACATATTTTTAGTGGTTTTTTATTTTTCCAATTTTTTATTTTAATAAAGGAACATAATCAACAAATAAGGAAAACAAGGCAACATACAAGTATTTTTGGATTTTTCATTAAGGTTAAAAATGCTCGGAAAATTAATGTAAAATTAATTTTGAGCCTTTAAGGTTTTAAGATGTTTTTGGTAATTTTCTAGGGATTTTTTGATGTTTTTGTGTTTTTAATTGCAAGTTAAAAATACTTAAAATGCCCTAAAATCCTAGATAGCAATTTTATGAGAAAATATGAAGAAAAACCTATAAATAGGAACTGGAATGCGAATTTTCTATTTTTCTTGAATTTTATAGAATTTTTATAAGATTTTAGGTGTTTTGCTCTTTTGGGGGGGTTTTATAAGGAATTTTCAAAAAAATGCAATAGTAGGTAAAACACACAAAAACACACGAACAAGAACTTTTTTGGAATTTTTAGGATAATCTTTTGAATTTTTAAGGATTTTAAAAAATAGATAGGACCCTTTTATGAGTTTTTATTTTTCAAAAATAATAAATGCAAACAAATTACCCCCACCGAAATTACAGTAAATACTACATATTAACATGAGTTAGAGGTGCTTTTTATACAATTTTTAGGGTTGATTTGATAATTATTAAGTCCAATATATAAGTTGTAATTAGATATAGTTTAAAGGGACCTAAGTGCAATTAAAATAAGCTTCTGGGCCAAGTAATAACATTGTTAACAAGTATGGCGCCTAAGTCATAAATAGTCCAAGAAAACACGCGCGCAACACTTGAACCAGGCTCATAGGGGCATAAATGCAAATATCAAAAACTTATCATTCAATTCATAACATCCAAAAAGTACAGGGCATAAAGTACAAATAACCCAAAAATTCACATGGGACAGCACGTGCTAGATGCAGGGAGGGACTAGAATGCAAATAAATAAAAATATGAGGTCCGGTCTACAAATTATTTCAACTACAACTTTCATTTATTGGACTAAAACTAAATACGGAAATAAATGAGGGTAAAAGGGAAATATGCCCTTCGTAGGCTTGTCCGGGGCACATGGGGACATGTGGCGGGCTCGGGTGCAGGCGCTGGCATATGGGGCTGATCTCCTGCTGCAGTAGATCTGACGGTCAGAGAATGTCAACGACGTGCGGTCGGATGGTGTCAGATCTAACGGTCGGAAAGCTGTTGCGTTTGACGGCCGAGATGGAATATAGCAGAGGGAGCTGATCCAACTGTGGGGAGGAGGTCTGCAAGAACTCCTCCTGGGCGAACTTCGATCGAGCAAGGGGGATGATCCCCTGACCCGATGGAAGATCTGAAGGGTCCGACAGTGTCGTGAGAGGTTCCCTCGACCTGTGGGAGGCTCCGATGGTGATGGTGATGGTTGTATGAGTGTAGCGATGGAGGGGGCCTAGAGCAGCTCTGTCTAAGCAGCTGGTGGGCCAAATGGGGTCCGTTGCATGAGCCAAAGCCTGCAAATGATACACTGCTCAGAGCCAAAACAAGGGAAGCAAGGTTGAACGGAGCTTTGGGATTCCGGCGAGTATGGGTGGAATCTGATCCTTATCTCACCTGAATGGTTGAGTATTAGGATGATCAGACTGTGAGGGAAGATGGGGTGTTCGTCGAGGGTTCGATCTGTGTAGTTAGGAGTGGTTGTTGGAGCCCCAACTGGGTAGCTGGAGCTAAGTTACGTGCGACAGAGTGAAATGACAAGATCAGTATGGATTAAGGAATGTGAAGAATAGATGTGATACATGAACATTTAGAGTGACTCCGGGCCTCATGCGATGATGGGCGATCGGGTCTTGGACTCAACCAAGCTGCGGCTGGCCGGGTGGCTTCACGCGGTGGAGCTCCAGCTACGTCGTGAGCTACGAGTCACCAGTTGCCTTCCAACGATCCTGAAGGGATCTTCCACTGGTTATTACTTCAACTAAGGTGTCTAGGAGGGAGTGGGGGTGGGAGGGATGAGCTACGATGCTAGGAGGCAGAAGAGAGCTCTTATAGACATCTTTAGGAGACTGGAAAGATCGAGCAAGAGCACGCAACCTTAGGAAGATCCGTGCCTTCTTAGGGATCGGTGAGGATCACGGATCCTAGGGGGAGGCTTAAGCGAGAAATCGGGGCACGAGGCGGTTGGAGTCGGGCGGGGAAATAGAGAGAAGAAGGTCTGGCGAGAAGGATTCAGGTCTGACCCGGCTGGAAGGAGGCGTTGACCAGAGTCAACAAATCCCCTGACAAATCAGAAAAAAGGAATATACAAAATAATTACAAAATCAATAAAAAAATAGCAAATGAGTTCAGAATAAAAAGTGTATAAAATAAAAATATTTATTATTTTTTAAACCTTTTTTATGATTTTTAATTATTTTTATGAAAAATAAATTATTGTCTATACAATATATAGTTTTATATACAGGTAGGATATGCGTATCTATTATGTACAAGTATCTCTGGTTTACTATTTTACAAAAAAATACCCTTATTTTGTATTTTATTTATTTAGAATATTATTTTGAAAGTGTAAAATAATCTTTTTTTTATTTTTACAAATTAATAATGGTATATAATAAATAGAGGATGTGATATATACACATGTAAATTATACAATGAATGGAGGATTTTATTTTTATTTTTATTTTTATTTAATTTTCCTTATTTTTATTATGTTTTATATCATTTCTAGATATATATAAGGTGTATAAAAAAATAATTTAATTTTATTTTGTCAAAAATAAATATATACAAATATAGGTAATGTCTACAATACATACTGAACCCTATCTCTCCCTACTTATTTTATTTTACGATCAGATCAAGGCTTGACCTTCGCTTGAGGTTTGGGCCACTCTGTATTTATTCTAAATTCAACATTCCATTTTCTTTTCCTTTATTCTTTTATTTTTGCCAAAAATGCATGCTAAATATGCAATCTTATCTCAGACATGCAAATTGCTAAATTATTGTATTTACAAGTAAGCACATGATGTTTTGCTAAGAAAAATAGTTAAAATAAAAGAATAAATAGTGAGAATCAGGGATTCACCACCTCCTATACTTTACCTTTGCTAGTCCCTTTGGAAACACTTATTTGGAAAAGAAGTGAAAAGAGAAAGGAATGAAAAAGAAAGAGAATCAAGGTTGACTATTAAGCTTATCTTAAAGTATGGAGCTCAATCAGATCTTTGGATTATTAGTTTATCAGAACCTTATTGGGAGATAGGTCTAAGACTCAATAGCTTCTAGGTTCCACCATTCTATGGTCAAGACTCCTCAATAAACCAGGTCAAACAAGTCTACATATGCAAACTCTAATGACTATGAATCTTTCCTTGTACGGTGTAAGTGATATGTAGCTCCCCTCCTCAGAAATGACAAAGAAACAACCTCCCTAAACAAGGTAACTCTAATTCCCTAGTCCAGCAGCTCTTTCCTCGAGGAGCGGGGTATACCCTTCTAAGTTCAAGTTCAACAAGTTCAAGAAGAGGGGAAGAAGAGAATGGACCATGACCAGTGTAGCCATGTATCCCTGGGAGACTAACCAGTGTTGTTAAGTCTCCCACTGCAAGCTTCATGAGATGAGAAGGTGTAATACATAAGATTTACTTTATTTGACTGTATACACTCCGGCAAGCATTTTATTTTCAATCAGGCACGTCCACGTTTTTGGAGTTTTTCTTGATTTTGTATTTTTTTATGTGCATATGTACAACATATCTACATGGTGCAGTATATACATAAGGAGTTTTCTTCTCAAGCTGATAGATTGTCCCTCTTTTGAAGCATTATTGCATCCCACAACTCCTGTCTTTAGACATCAATGCTACTAGAACGTTTGAGATGCACATCCCTCCCTAAAGGAAGACGAGAGGTTCCACCTAGAAGAAATACCCTCGTATGCTACTCCAAGCCAAAGAGTTCTGCCTCCTCATCAGCTCATCCGTGTTGAGCTACATGTAAGGTGCTAGTCCAAGTCAAGCCATTGTCAACTGGAAGCTGGAAAATCTGGCTTCTGAAAAGTTTGAGTGAAGGCAATCAGATCTGCATGGGAGAACTCTCGATGTGCATGAAAATATTGTGAAGACGACCCTGCTTGTATCTCTATAATCTATGTTGGCTCAATCTCCACCATAGATGTCGACATGGCAAATCATCATCAAAGTCATTGATGAATCCATGATTCATCTCCTTTATTATTTTATTTTAGCTTCATTTCCGTAATCAAACACATGTAAATACTCACTAATTCTATTAATTTACCATTTTGCATGCATTTATTAAATATGCATTTTAAACACTTTTTGTACATAAATAAAAGTTTAAAGAAGAAAAGAAAAAGAAAAGAAAATAAAGGATGTGTTTATGCAATAAATAAAGACTGACTCGAACCTTGAGAGAAGGTCAAGACTTGACATGATTGACCAGGAATAAAGTAGGGGAGATAGGGTTTTTCATTCAAAAATCCAAAAATATCTTGTAAATATTTTTCCATATATACTTGTATAAAACTTGTACTATTTTATTTGTACATAAATTGACCTCAAATTAATTTTTTGTAAACAAAAGTTGTAAATAAAAATATGTTGTAAATAATAAAAATAATTGTAAAATAAAATAATGTACATATTGCAAAAAATCACACTTAGAAAAAACCGCAAAGTGATAATTGAAATACCAATTCCGGTTCCATACGAACTCAAATTGAATCAAACTCACCTCCATTATACTCTAAATGAAATTATCTTTCAAATGGCTATGGTTTCATAATTTTTGGAGTTACGGTTGAAAAGTCAATTTTCTGGGGTGCTTTGTGCGGTTTCACTAATACTTATTGTACATATTTATTCATATTTATTTTGTATACATAATGTACATAATTGTAAATATTATTTTCATTAAAAATAAAATAAAAAATATAAATAAAAAAATTAAAATTATATAAAAAATTATTTCCTTATTTGTACATGTGTATATTGTATTATATATACATAATATTTGTATACAACTAATTTCCTTATATAAAAATCCCAAAAAATAAATATCTAACACTAATTAATTTAATTTAATTACGAATATTATATTTATATTTAATTATTTAATTCATTATTTTGTTTAGAAATAGGCCTTTTATATAAGATGTTATTCCATACCTTAAATAGCCACCATTAAGGTAGTTAATTACTTTTTAGTAAATTAATTAATTTTTATTTATTTAATTCTGAATTTCGTAATTTATTTATTTATTTTTTATTAATTCCCCCAATAAACATCTTCCTTAAGTGTATATACCTTCCTTTTTTATTTTTCTTCTCTTTTTATTGGCTCATTCCTCCATCACTCACATTTGATCAATCTTTGGTGAAGAGGAGCCCGATCTCCTAGAGTCATCTTGTTGAAGAAGGGTGCCCATCCTCTGAGCCATCCGGTGAGAGCACGTCAGCCCTCGTCGAGGTCATCACGTCATTTTCAATTTCCGATGTGAGATCCATTTTATTTCTCATCATTTTTATTCTTAGATAAATCATAGGTATAGTCTTTGCTCCGATTTTATTAGAATTTAGATCCTTAAAATCACAAAAAAAATTCCATCACATATTTTTCGACCTGACATCAATCATCTACGGCATTTTCTCTATCTTTACATGTTCCCATTCTATCTCACGCAATCATTCAACTCCGGCCACACACGGTGGCCGGAGACACGGATCTATTTTCTGCATTGCAATATCTGATTCATTCACACATTCCATTTTGTTTATGAATAAATAAAAAAATCTACGTATTTGTTTTCATCTCTAACATTGGTTTTACAGGAAAATTAAAATAAATAAATAAAATTACTTCTCTTTTTACAGTCCTGCTTTAATAAATATATTTTTTTCTTTTTCCTGTTCGAATTACAGTTTACATAAAAAAATAAAAATAATAAATTAAAAAACAAAAACAGCAGCGAGCCACACCGGGTCGTCCAACCGACCAACCTCCGCGGCCATCCCCGCCGCTCAGGCCATCAGATCTCCATCGCGGCCCGCAGCCGACCACCGGCTCGTCGCCCAGCCGCGCCTTCGCCTGCACCTTCCTGCGACACCTTCGTAGCGGTACCGCCCCAGCCCCGCAGCACCTCCATCACGCAAGGCGTGCCGACCGCGCCCTCCGCCCATCGCCACAGGCGGCTGGCGATGCCGAGACCTTCGCCTCCCGCGCGACCGCGCAAGCGAGCCCCGCCTCCACAGTTGTCGGGCTACGCCTCGAACGCCTCCACGTGGAGGCTCCTCTTCCGCCACTACCCGCCCACTGCTGACCTCGGCCGCGACCGCTGCTCAGCGCGCAGCCGCACGAGCATGCGCGCGTCGCTCCGACCTCTAATCCTACCTCCGCGGACCCGCGCACCCACCGCTGAACAGAAGAAGAAGGTGTGGCGACGGCTCGCCTACTTTGACCCCCTTTCGAGAGAATGAAGAAGCCCTAGCGAAGAGACTTTTAAAATAAAAATGGAAAAAATTTTCTGAAGCCCTCTGAAGTTTGGAAATTGCAGAAGAGCCCCCCTCTCTAGAGAAGCACATGCAAGATATGCTCCCTACTGGGTAAATTACAAGTTCACCTGCCGATCATTAATTATTATATTTTGGTGCTAGATCTTTAACTTATTACATTTACGTCCCTTTGCTTCCAGACATAAACTTTGCATGATTTTCTCGATGAAATAAAATGTTTTTATTGTTTTAAAAATTATGTAAAAAATCATAATTGCTCTTGATATGTTCTTAAACATTGTATAAATTTTTTCATAACATTTTATTGATTTTTAATATTTTTTAAAAATAAAAAACAGTGTCTTTTTGCCTGCCTGAAATTAGAACATTAAAAATTCGAAAATTTGCCTAAAAATTCCAAAAAAATTACTATAGGTGTATTTTATTGTCATTTAATTTTTATCCAATTTTTATGCATAGATCGTTTATAAAACCCAAAAATGTGAAAAAGAACAATCTTAAAAATTTTGTAGAAAATTATAGAAAACTCAAAAAAAATCTGATTTTAGTCTCTTTTTATAGATATTTAATTGTAGTTTTACTTTAAAATATCTTCCAGTAGTATTGGGTCATTTAAATTAATTTTAAGTTGCAAAATACTCTTTGTTGTGCACTGTTTTATTTATTTTCCACTGTTTGATTTTTATAAAATCACAAAAATATTAGAAAATTTTGAAAAAAAATAATCAAAAATATTTTAAAATATATATAACACAAAAACATTTTCTTTGTGATTTTTTGAGCATTTTTTATTATTCTGAAAAATACAAAAAGAGTGTGGTGTGTGTTTTTTCACCGCTTGTGCATATTTTTTCTTATGAGCTTATTTGAAAAATAAAAAAATAAATTAAAAAACCATTAAAAATTTTATCTTGAAAATTTGACTACAAAGTTTTTAAATCGTGCTCCTTGTGTTCGACCCTAGTCGCTATACTCGGTAAATAGAATAGCGAAACCGCTTACATTTTATTGCTTGATTTATTTTTCATTAAGTGGTTAAAACAAAATTTCTCATTGACCGAATCGATTGGTTGAGAACAATGACCACACTGCCTAATTAATCCATCTCGACCGCATCATTTTTTGGCTCATCACTCATCCCAATCAATGTATGAATCCGAGGGATCTGAATTAGAAGAACAAGAAATAAATTCTACTTCGCCATCCTGCTCGCGATCGTTAGCCTCAAATGTGTCCTCTGCCAAGAGTGTGTTATCCAAACTCTCATCTGCTGGAATCTGTAACTCTGCAGCATCTGAAGGTGCAACAAGAGCTCGTGATACAGGATCGGACCAAACTGCTTCATTATCTGTAATCACAAAATCGCACTCCTGGTAGACGTCTCGCTCTGCATCTGTCATCTTCTCTGTGTCGCTCGACTGCTCGAAGCTGGCTGAATCTCTAGCTCTGGTCGCCTCGATCATCTCTATTTGTACATTTCGCCCTTGACGTGAAAGTATACCTTCCCGCTATCATGGTCGGACACCACCTTATATGTGGCTAAGAACGTGCGTCCTAGAATGATGGGGGTATCTGTCACAGACGCAGGGATCTCCATGTCCAGTACAACAAAGTCCACGGATAATTTCTGGTCCTGAATTGTGATGACCACATCCTTCAACAACCCCTGCGGCCTCTTGACAGATCTATTAGCAAATTGAAGGATTGTCCTACTTAGTCGAAGAGGGCCAAACTCGAATCGGTCGAGTAGGGTTGCCAGAAGAAGGTTGATAGAAGAGTCATTGTCTAATAGAGTCCGATCGAACCACTGCTCGTGAATGTGGTATCTGACATATGGAGCTCCTGCATCTGGCCTCTTGGCCGAAAATCAGTTTTGAATGGCGAAGCAGGTGTTACGAGTGAGCACATGGATCTCTGCATTGTGGTTCCTTCTCTTCCTGCGGATGGTGATCTTCTCTCTCAAATTCTTCTGGAAGAGAGGGATGTGCTCGATTGCCTCCTATAGAGTCAGCTGAATCTGGAATCTATCAACCATCTGTTGGCTAAACTCTAACTGGTGTCACTTTTTTGGATTTTCTGTTTTATTCCCCTTCGCTAAGCGGAGTGCTTGAGGGAAGGGGATGGTTGGTCCCTCTCCATAAAGAGGGTCAGGAATAGGCTCCTGTAAAGGAATAGAATCCATACAATCATCAGCATAAACACATATGGACTCGAAGAATATGCAGAAACCTTTCCTTTATTCATATTTTTGGTCTTTCCTCTTTTTCCACTTTTTGGTTTTTTCTAACACTGTCCTGAAATACAACAGAAGGTAACACAACTGAAGTAGAAATGGTGGCATCAGCACCACCAATGACATCTTTCTTTGCGGCATCTGTCTCAGCAACTGGAATAGGAATTATGGCCTCAATACCACTGACTGCATCTAGAGTCTTGACGACCTCAGTATCGGCGGTTGGATATACATCCTTGGTGGCTTCAGCGCCACCGTCATCATCATCACAAGCGTCATCAGCACTGCTATCCTCCTCATCCGGTGCTCCTGAATCTCCATGAGGTCGTCATTCAGACGAGGCGCTGCCGGCTGGCATCCTACCGCTCCTAAATGTCACAAAATTAGCATCAACTATGTAGGAAGAAATATCACCCAAGGAATCACTAGGAGTATCAGTCTCTGTGAACTGTACCTGCTCAGACTTCCTCTTCAAATTGTTTAGGTTTGATTCATTCTGAGTGGGTATGGCAGCCTTGCCCTTGATTATTTCCCTCATTTCCTGTTAGAACTCATCCATTTCTCGTCGGAAGGATGCATGTTGATCTAAAAGGAGGCGGGCAAGGTCGTCAAGGGCTGGGTTCTCATAGATGGATCCATGAGAACTGGATGGGTTGCCTCGCTGGAAATGAGCTGCTGGTAGTGAGGGAGAGGCTGGGAGTACTGCTGGTGAGGCTGTTGTTGTTGCCTCCACTATTGTCCCTGGTATGAGGGACGGGGACCCTGCTGGTGATGTTGCCGGTACTGAGAGTGATGTGGCTGCTGCTACTGTTGGCTGCTTTGTCCGCCCTGAGCTGGAGGTATTGCTAGGACGACGTGCCTCCAATAGACCATCTGAATCCAGAATGATCATGACGGATCATGGGCTGCTACCGGTACCGATCATACCAAATCACGTTGACTTCCATCAACAGCTCCTGCTCTTAAGGTGAAGGGGGAAGAACTGCCAGAGGCTGATCCAGCTGGTAGACCACCATCTGAGTGTCCTGAGATGGTGGAGGCTGGGAATAGTGTTGTAGCGGCTGGACCGACTCTGCCTGAATGTGGTGGACCTGACGGTAGGTGGCAAAAGGCTGGGTGGAGCTGCTGCTGGGATCAACCCGTGACCTGAGATGGGGCTGTGGAGCCGTCTGTGCCTCCTGGAGACATATCTGAGTCTTCAGTTCACTAAGCATCTGTTCCAACTGATCTATCTGAGTGAGGCCCTAGCACTACTTCTTCTCGATGATCTAAATGCGGTCCAGCTTCTCGCTGATGATCCCCATGTTAGTGGCTGATGACTCGGTTATGTTTTGATGTTGCTGACGAAGTAGATGGACCTGCCTCGACCAGTGCTATCCTCTGGTAGGATACGGCCTGTGGGAGGTGTTTCCCCTGAGTGTAGACCCTAGTCTAGGACATCACCGTGTAGTTTTCTGCCATCTCCTTGTAGATGGCCCAAACTTGGTCCTCATCCTTGGCAAAGTATGACCCTCCACACGAGGCATTAATAATTCCCTATAGCTCCAGTGTTAGCCCACAAAAGAAGCTCTGCACTAAGTTGGACTTTGATATTCATGATGTGGACACCGGTCGATGAGATCTCTGTAACGATCTCAAGGCTCGTGGAACTACTCGTTTGGGATCATAGTGAAGTTGTTGATCAAATCTCTAGCTACGTTGGTTCGACCGAGTGGATAGTACTTGTTCAAGTACTCGGTCCAAAGCTACTCTCAAGTGGTAACATACCTCCCCAAATGCTTCAGCCAATAGGTTGCTCTGTCAACTAATGAGAATGGGAAGGCCATCATCTTGATGGTATCCTCGTCCACAAATCTGTCGTGGACAGTACTGCAAATCATCTCTAACTCCTAGAGATGAAGGTACGGCTCCTCGGTGGCTAGCCCATGGAACTTGGGCAGAAGCTAAATAGTCTGGGGGTGAAGCTCAAA
Source organism: Ottelia alismoides (assembly GCA_037367405.1). Taxonomy (NCBI): domain Eukaryota; kingdom Viridiplantae; phylum Streptophyta; class Magnoliopsida; order Alismatales; family Hydrocharitaceae; genus Ottelia; species Ottelia alismoides. The sequence goes on along the minus strand of JAZKJV010010717.1, from coordinate 586,828 downwards.
ATCGCCTAGGATCTCAGGGAGATGAATCCACGGTAGGTGAGAGTTGCACCAGGGTTGTGCAACTGCCTCATCGTGTGTGGTGGCCTCTGCTCAAGCTGATCTTCTGGGCATCCGTCTCCTCCTCCAGTTGTAGGTATCTCTCCACCGGCTGGTGTCTGCAGCTCTCCTCTATCGGATCTCATCTCCATCAGCTCTCGTCATACCTCTGCCATGAATGCTCCCTGGTCTCTGATCTGTCGTTGCATGGTCTCCAGAAAGGCTAGAAGTATGTTGTTGATGGCACCCTGATCAAGTACATACGTCGGCCCCTGGGGCTGCTCATTAGTGCATCCCTCACCGCTGGCCATCTCTTGGTCTCTGCAAAGGCAAAAGACCCCAACTTAGGTACCGTCAAATGTACATAAATCTGTGCTGGACTCTGCTCTGGCATCTCAGGACTGGTGGAAGAAGGGTGGCCGAGGGGGAACAAGGTGGTAGCAAACTCAGGTTCAGAGAGCTGGTTGGAGCTCTCCGAAACTGCCCTGGATGAAAGAAAAGGAATGCTCGAGAGCGGTGCTGTCAAACACAGCCAATGGGACCTCCTTCCCATCATCGTGATGTAGGGATTTATGATGATGAGATCTGGAAAGCAAATAGGATCAGAAGTCAAACCCCCAATTCACCTACTCAACACTCGAGATGATGACCGTGAGAGATCAATCGTTAATCTTGTCAAATTTTAATTATTTGATCAGTCAAATTATCAGAGCGATTAACCGAGTTGTTGGGAATTCGATGCTTCCAAGAAAGTGGCCCAATCACACAGTTAATTTTTCCCAGCTAGTATCGGTGCGGACTGTTTATCGGCTACCTGATCCGTCCAATCTGCTAAGGAAGTCCTACGCCAATTACCGACTACTGATGAATCCCTGGTCATCACTATTTATTTTTTTATTTTAGCTATTTAACTTGGCAAAGCATCATGTAAATAGATGTAAATACAATAAGTTAGCAATATGCATGCATGTCTTAATATTACAAAATTAGCATGCATTTGTGCAAAAATAAAAGAATAAAGAAAAAGAAAAAGGAAGGAGGTATTTAGAATAAATACAGAGTGACCCGAACCCCAAGGGAAGGCCAAGCATTGGCCTGACCACCAAACAAAACAAGTAGAGAGAGATAGGACCTACTCTATATTGTATATACTATGGGTGTAAATAAATAATTATTTTTGCCAAAATAAAAATAAAAATACGTTTTTACCTCCTTATTTATATTTCTAAAAATAAAAAAAATTAGAAAAATAAAAATAAAAAGAAAATAAAAGTTTCTCTCCTTTGTACATAATACATGTATATATAATTCCTTCTCTATTTATTATGTACCTGTAAATAAATAATAAAAATAAAACAAAAGTTATCTTTTACTCCAAAAACTTTGTTGTAACTAAATAAAATATAAAATTGAGTTATTTTTGTAAAAATAACAAATTAAAAATGATTGTACAAAATACATAGGCATATTATACCTGTATCTAATACAATATACAATATATAGAGTAATTTATTTTTCATAAAAATAAATTAAATCACATAAAAAATCCTTGAAAAATAATAAACATATTTCATTTTATTCATTTTTTAATTTAAATTAATTTATTATTTTAAATTTATTTATCTTTCATTTTCCTTGCTATTTTGTCCTATAGAGGCTTTTATCTCTTTCCTACGTCGCTCCTGATTGGTCCACGTCCGCATATTGACCCGGGTCAATGCCATCTTCCAGGCTTGACCCGACCCAATTGTCTTCACCGGACCTACTTCTCCCATTTCCTACGTGGATCACGCAACATGCTTCCCCGATTCTTCGCCCGCACCCTCCCAGTGGATCCATGACCTTCGCGGATCCCTATAGGAGGGTGTGGATCCTCCTCGGTTCGCGTGCCCTCGCCCATTTCTTCCAGCCTCCTGGGAATGATATAAAACCGCTCATCCGCTCCCCCAAGACGGCAGCTCGTGCCTCGCTCCCATTTGAAACCCTAGCCCCCTCCAGTTGAGTGGCAGCTTCCTGGAGCACCGTCTGGTGATCGATTTGGTGCAGCTGAGCCGACGCTCCCCCTTCGTGGTCGGAGTTCCACCGCAAGTAGCCTCCCCCGACCGTCGCATCGAGGTCAAGTCCCTCACCCCGACGACCACCTTCGCCTGGAGATAAGGAACACTCCTAGACCCTCAAGTACCCCTTTTACCCTTCGTATTTTCCAGTTCAATCGAATCTTTCATTTGTCATCGTCGTGCCTTCGCCTGCTCCGACCAGCCAATCGGAGCTCCGTTACCTACCTCCAACCGCTCTGATAACACTGCACGCTCACCCCCCATCTCGCTCTGCGACCTGACCACCGTGATCCTTATCCATCTAGTCGAGATTAGGTTTTAGATCTCCTCCATTGCCTTCGCCGGAGATCGAAGCACTCCCCATCGGTTCTTTGACTTTCTGTCCCAATAACCCAGATCAGAGCACCGCTCCGAGTCTGAGCTACCCTTTGCAGGTCTTTGCACGCGTTGTGGACCCCCGATTGCATCCATCTGAGGCTCGTCAGAGCATCTCCAGGTTGCCTTCGTCGCCACGACTATCTGACCAGTATAGCTCCCATCGGGTCTGCTCAGTCGACGCGGAACCATCCCACGATCACGCCGACGCCTTTCGATCATCCATCGGAGCTGGGGATCTCTTCCTTGGCTCCGGTGAAATTTTCCTGACGTTGTTCTTCCAGACGTGCTCCGCACCGTTGGATCAGACGGGACCCTCCAGATTGCATCTTGACCACCGATACAGCCGACCTGTCAGACTGTTGGATGTCAGATCTGACGTCCACCTGCACCCCACGTCCCCGACCATTCTGGACCGCCAGATCTGACACCTAACGGCAATCAGAGCTGCACATCCAAGCCTTCATCAGCGGCCTCCACGTAGCCCACCCCCCCACCACCCCGTGCCTCACGTCCTGCAAGGGGTATATATATCCCTTTTACCCTACATTTGTTTATGTTTTACTTTTAGTCTGTAAAATAAAAGTTGTAGTTGAACTTATTTGCATTCCAGTCACTATAGTTTCTATTATTTGCTTTTTAGTCCTCCCAGTCTATCATCACGTGAATAGTGGTGCTTTTGCATTTTTAATCCTGGACATTTTAGATGTTAATGTTTGAATGAATATTTTCTGAAATTGCAAATATGCCTCTGTGAGTGTTGAATTTGCGCATGTGCCAAATTAACTGGAAAAATTGTAGAATCGAACGTGGGCTTTTAATGCTTGTTATTTTTTAGAACAGAAACTTAAAATAATTGCATTTAAGTCCCTACAACCTGTATGTTGTTTTTAATTAAATAAATATCAAAACTTCTCCAAAATTCCCAGAAAATTACCAATAGCTCCTACTATTGTGTAATATTTTTGATAATTTTGTGAGGCATTTTGAGTTTATTTGTTATTTTCGAAAATTCAAAAACCTAAAAAGAGACCCCATCTCATTTAGAAAACCCATAAAAAATTATAAAAATATCTTTAAAAATCCTAAAAAAATCATGATGGTGTGTTTTGATTTACTTTAATTTTGTAGCATTTTTACTTCATTATCTTTTACAAAACCACTAAAAATTACAAAACACATAAAACCTTATAAAAATTATTAAAAATTCCTTAAAAATAAAATAAAATGTATTTTCAAGTTCTGTAGTTATGTTTTACTTTCTAGTTTCACGTAAAATTGCTGCCAGAAATTTAGAGGCATTTTAAATATTTTAAATTACCTATTTACTCAGGTTGTAAACTGTTTGGTAGTTTTTTTTCTCTTTTATTTTTAGAAAATTATCTAAAAATTATAAAATCCTATAAAATACCAAAAACATTTGAATATTTTAACAAAATATAAAAATATTTTTATTTTGAATTTTTGAGCCTTTTACACCTTAATAAAAATTATTATGTTGTGCTTGTTTTTTTATTCTTTCTCTTAAAAGAAAATATAAAAAAATTAAAAATATAAACCACCCCAAAATAGTTTTATTTTTTTTTGATTTCCTGACTACTTTGTAGGACTATCACGTGCTCCTTGTGTTCGACCTTGGTGGCTATACCAGGTTAAATAAATAGCAAGACCGCTTGCCTTGATTTTCATGCTTGATTAATTTCTTTTGTGGTCTCTATTTTCTTATTGAGTTTGGCTCGGGTGATTGAGGTCGCAACGACCTTATCTGATACTTAACCTCTGTCTCTCGAGACACTCATCAGAATGGCATCGTTGCCGGGGAGCATGGCTTAGTAGTCGGCTTTCTGCTTTATTTGTTTCATTTTTCTTTTTCTTTTTAATTTTCCTTTTCTTTGTTTGCTTGCTTTTTATTTCTCTTTCTTTATTTGTTTCTAGTTTTATTTTTCATAACTGTGATCTGACATATCTTTTATTTCTCTATTGCTTGCGAGGGCCCGACGAGCGAGAGCGGCATTCCTAGGAGCGCCGACGCATCCGAGCGAAGCGGATGCAGCTCGTTTCTTTATCGAGCAGCAGTAAAGTGTAGGAGAAGAGGAGCAGAAGATTTGGAAGACCTTGGATGATTTTTATCATTTTATTTCATTTTTATTCTATTATTATTGTAATAATACATGACCCAGAGACACTTCGACTTATCTTTTATCAGGGTCCGTTTCGCCGAGCACCGGTGTGCTCGGGGGACCTCACCACAGTTTTCGCTGGTTTTATTTTCCAGCTTTTTCTTTTATTTTTGATTCTCGAAGGATTTGCCCCCTAGACTTAGGATTTTCTATCTTATTGTGACGTAATCAATTAAGGTCTCAACCCTAATTATCTGCATGCACCTATAGATCGTAATTGGACTTAATTAATTAAATCACAAAGAAAAATCTAATTTAGTCACTTGAGAGTTCATGTGCCTCTAGAGACCGTATACAGCGCGTGTAGGATCCATTGTGGCGGATACCAATCGGCATCAGAGACCGGACTCCGACATCTCACTTTAACCTATTAGCTATTGTTCTTTGCATGTAGAAATTTTTTGTCTAAGGCCGATTTCTTCTTGCATCATATAGGTAGTTTGATTTCTGTCTTTTATTTTATGTGCAGATCACCCTGCATGTAGAGTGCTAGCGACAGGTACGCATCTTTGACTTTGCATGCATCATTGTGTTTGACCACGCATCGGCTTTTTCGACTTCTCCTCCCATTTTTTTGAACTTAAATAATCAGGAGATCGAAAATTTTGTTAGGCGTTTGTTTGATTATGGAAAAATACCTAAAAAGTGAAAACCATAAAATTGGGACTGCTAACTCACTTGATCATAAAAGACACCTCACTTAACAAATTTTCTTGGGAGAGCAATCCCCTCCTTGGTTGGTTTGCATACGCAAGAGAGTGACCCGTACACTATGCTAGAGACATACCTGAACTCTAATCAGACTACTGGTCTTGGGGTTATTCGTTCTCCAATGAGGATCGCTCCAATCTCCAGTAAAGCGGGCCGTGATATCCTTAACAGAGCGAGTTGATCGGGTATCCGGTAAACGGTCCAAACTTGTATTGTACTGGCTGGGAAAGATCTAGCTTTGGGATTGGGCTAGTCTTCTGAGAGCATCGGGTTCCTACCAGCTCGCTTAATCGCTCTGCTATACTGACTTATCACCTTAATAAATTGACAAGATAAAAGATTGAACCTTTACGGTCATCAGCTCAGTATTGAGTAGGTGAATTGGGGGTTTGTTTTCTTGATCTTGTTTGTTCCCGGATCCCATCCTCCTTCCTCTCTACATCACGTTGATGGGTCGGAGGTCCCTTAGGAAGCCCTTGGTTGCACTGCTTTCGAGCACTCCACCCCATTCATCTAGGTTGGTTCATTAGAGCCTAGACCCGCTCTCCGAACCTGAGTTCGACACCGCCCTGTTCCCCCTTGACCACCCTTATTCCAGTCTTGAGGTGACCGAGCAGAGACCGAAGCAAATATACATTCGTTTGACGGCACCTGAGTTTGGGTCTTTTGCCTTTGCAGAGACCCAAGAGATGGCCAGCAGCAAGGAGCATAATGAGGGACAGCCCCAGACCACCATGTATGTATTGGATCAGGGGGCCATCAACAACACCCTGCTAGCTTCCTTGGATACGATGTAGCGATAGATCAGAGACAGGGAGCATTCATGGCCGACATGCACAGGGAAATGGTTTAGATGCGAGCAGACCGTAGAGAGCAGAATCGCCCAAAAGGTGGAGATATACCAGAGCAGGGAGGATGAGACGAAGACCATCCAGAGGAGCCCGTGGATCCAGTCCGACCAGCCCGCCCGATGAGGGAGCTGCACAACCCTAGTGCAACTCTGATACACCGTTGGATTCCGCTTCCGACGATCCTGGGAGATTTCAAGCTCCCCCCTCAGACGATCCAGTTGTTGCCCAAGTTCCATGGGCTAGACACCGAGGAGCCGCATCTACATCTCTAGGAGTTAGAGATGATCTGCAGCACGGTCCATGACAGATTCATGGATGAGGACACAATCATGATGATGGCTTTTCTGTTCTCCCTTGTCGATAGAGAAGCCTACTGGCTGAAGCATTTGGGGAGATACGTTACTTCGTGGGAACAGCTTCGGACCGAGTATTTGAATAAGTACTATCCACTCGGTCGGACAAAGGCATCTCGAGCCCTCATCAACAACTTCTCCATGCTTCCCAACGAGAAATTTCATGAAGCTTGGGACCGCTTCCAAGAGCTCATCGACCGATGCCCACATCATGATATATCCAAGCCCAACCTTGTGTAGAGTTTCTTTTGCGGGCTGACACCGGAGCTGTAGGGGCTCGTGGACACATCTTGTGGGGGATCTTATTTTGCCAAGGATGAAGATCAAGTATGGGCCATATATGAGGAGATGGCCGAGAACTACACAGTCATGTCCCAGACCTGCCTATACACTCAAGGGAAGCCCTCACCCCAGATCGTGTCCTATTAAAGGATAGCACGGGTCGATGCAGGTCCTTCCACATCTTCAGCAGCTGCAGCACATGCATAATTGCCGACCGCTGATATGGGCATCATCAGCGAGAAGCTGGACCGCATCGAGATCATAGAGAAGAAGCAGTGCCAGGGCATGTAACAGATAGATCAGATGGCACAAACACTGAGTGACCTGAAGACCCAGATCACGTGTCTCCAGGAGGCACAGACAGCTTCTCAGCCTCGTCTCAGGTCACGGGATGACCCCAGCAGTAGCAGCTCGACCCAGCCCTCCGCCCATTATAGATAGGTCCACCACATTCAGGCAGAGCTGTTCTAGAAGCTGTCATACTAGTACATCCAGCCACCACCATTTCAGGACACTCAGATGGTGGTGTATCAGTAGGAGCAGCCCCTGGCAGTCCTTCCTCCACCCCCGTTTGAGCAGGAGTCGTTGATGGAAGTCAACGAGATTTGGTACGACTGACTGTAGCCCGAGATCCGCTGAGACCATCCCGAATTCCGATGGTCGACCGGAGGTGCCTCATCCCAGCAGCAGCCTCCAATTCAGAGTGGGCAGTACAGCTAGTCCCAGCAGCAGCAGCCCCAGTTCCCACCCCAGCCACAGCAGCATTACCAGTAGGTTCCTCATCCCTACCAACAGGGACAACCGTGGAGGTAGCACCAGTAGCAACCTCAATAGTACTCTCAGTATCCCCCTCATCCTTCCCAGCAGCAGCCTCACTTACCAAAGAGGCAACTCGTCTAGTTCTCATGGGCCAGCCTATGAGAACCCAGCACTCGACGACTTAGCTCGCCTTCTTTCTAAGTAGTAGGCTACTTTTAGGTGGGAGATGGACAAATTCTGTCAGGAGATAAGGGAGATCGTCAAGGGCAAGTCCGCCATACCAACTCAGATAGAGCCGAACCCGAACAACCTGAAGAGGAAGTCTGAGCAGGTATAGTTTACAGAGGTTACCACTCCTAGTGACTCATTGGGCGATATTACTTTGTATACATTTGATGTTGACTTTATTACACTTAGGAGTGGTAGGATGCCAGCCGGCGATGCCTCATCTAAGCGACGACACCACGAGGATGCAGGGGCACCAGACGAGGAGGTTAGCAGTGTTGATGCCGCTTATGATGAGGATGATGACGGTGGGTGATTCCAGATGTCGCGGGTGGTACTGAGTCCACCCCTTCTATTCATGTTGCATTTCCTTCAGTTTATGTATCTCGGGACTTTACAGAAATATCCAAAATAATAATAAAGGAAAGGGTTCCTTATCTTCGAGTCCATGTGTGATGTGTGGTGATATTTGTATGGATTCTACTTCTTCTCAATAGCAGGGACCCATTCCTAGCCCTCTATCTGAGGAGGGCCCAGTCATCCCCTTCCCTCAAGCACTCCACTTGTCTAAGGGGAATAAAAAAGAAAATCCAAAAAAAACCAGCAATTAGAGTTCAGCCAGCAGATGATTTATCAATTCCAGATTCAGCTGACTCTACAGGAGGCACTTGAGCACATCCCTCTCTCCAGAGGAACCTGATAGAGAACACCACCATTCGCAGGAAGAAGAGGAACCATCATGTAGAGATCCATGTGCTCACTCGTGCCACTTACTTCTCCATCCAGAACCGTCTGCAGCCAAGAGGCCAGATGCAAGATCTCCCTATGTCAGATGTCATATCCATGAGAAGAGGTTTGATCGAACTTTATTAGACGGCAGCTCTTCCATCAACCTCCTTCCGGTAGCCTTACTCGACCGATTCGAGTTTGGCCCTCTCCAACAGAGTAGGAAAGTCCTTCAATTTGCTGATAGATCTATCAAGAGGCCGAAGGGGTTGTTGAAGGACGTGGTCATCACAATTCAGGACCTAAAATTCCTCATGGACTTCGTTGTGTTGGACATGAAGATCCCTGAGTCTGTGAATGATACCCCCATCATTCTAGGATGTCCATTCTTGGCCACAGCTAAGGCGGTGTCTGGCCATGATAGAGGGAAGGTATACTTTCACCTCGACGGTGAGAGTATACAACTAGAGACGATCGACGAGACCAGAGCACGAGATTCAGCCTGCTCAGAGCAGCTCAGCGAGTTAGAGCAGATGACAAAGGTAGAGCAAGACGTCCACTAGGAGTGCGATTTTGTGATTACGGATGATGAAGCTGCTTGGTCTGATTTCATTTCACGAGCCATCCTCTCACATTCAGATACTGCAGATTCACAGATTCCAGCAGAGGAGATCTTAGAGAGCATAGTCTTGGCAAGAGACACATTCGGGGTTGTAGATCGTGTTTAGGATAGTGAGGCAGATTATATTTCTTATGATTTAGATTCAGATACCTCATAGTCAGATATCGATTGGGTTGAATTTGATGAGTTGATATCGTGTCTGATTCCTACAGAGCCAGCAGCTAGGGTGGAGACTGAGCCAACACAGATGACGGATACACCAGTAGGGCAGTCGACACCTGCTTATCATGATCAGTGAGAGTTCTCCCGTGCAGATTTGGTTGCTTCCACTCAAACATTTCAAAGGCCAGATTTGCCAGCTCTCAGTTGCCCAGAACTGAAGCCCTTACCGCAGTCGCTGAAGTATAGGTTCCTTGCGAGCGAGCATGAGATGCACCCGGTCATTATCTCAGTTGATTTAACCGGAGAGCAAGAATCTCATTTGATGGAGGTTCTTGAAAAGAACCGTAAGGCGATAGGATGGAGCGTAGCTGATCTCCAGGGGATAAATCTGGACATGTACTCCCACCATATCTATCTCGAAGAGGATGCTAAGCCTTTGCGTGAGTTCTAGCGACGGCTGAACCCGATTCTTTGAGAGGTTATCATGAAAGAAATCTCGAAATGGTGGAGCGCTGATTTTATATAACCCATCTCCGACTCTAAGTAGGTTAGTCCATTACATGTGGTGCCCAAGAAGATGGGCATCACTACAGTTGTGAGTGAGTCTGGAGAGGAGATAGCTACCCAGATACCTACTTCTTGGAGGGTCTGTGTGGACTACAAATGATTGAACCAGGCCACCAAGAAGGATCATTTCCCGCTACCTTTTATTGATCAGATTATAGTGAGGCTAGCAGGGAAGAGTCATTATTACTTTCTTGACGGTACTCCGGCTACAATCAGGTGGCCATTGCGCCCGAAGACCAGAACAAGATGACATTCACCTGTCCGTTTGGGACTTATGCTTTCAGATGTATGCCCTTTGGTCTATGTAATGCCCCAGCGACATTCCAAAGGTGCATGTTGACCATCTTCTTGGAGATGGTGGGTGAGTGCTTGGAGGTCTTCATGGATGACTTTTCGATATATGACGATGGGTTTGATGCTTGTCTTGACTACCTAGACTGTGTCCTTCAATGCTATATCGAGGTACATCTTATTTTATCCTGGGAGAAGAGTCACTTCATGGTAACTCAAGGGACGGTGCTTGGTCATATCATCTCCAACAGGGGCATGGGGGTTGATCCGGCAAAGGTGGATATCATCAGGAAACTCAATCCATCATCCAACTTGAGACAGTTACGGTCTTTTCCGGAGCATGTCGGTTTCTACCAACGATTCATTCATGATTTTAGCAGGATTGCCCGACCGTTGAATGATTTGCTGACCAAAGACATTGATTTCATTGTAGATGATAAGTGTCTTGCGTCATTTAAGACTCTCAAGAGTCTAGTTGGTGAGGCTCCTGTCCTTCAACTGCCTGACTGGTCTCTCCCATTCGAGAACATGACGGTTGCCTCTGATTTTGCCATAGGGGTCGTGCTGGGAAAGAGGAGGGATTAAGTGCCTTTTGTAATTCACTACTCTAGCCATACATTGGATGCCGCACAGCGAAACTATACTGTCACTGAGAAGGAGATGCTAGCTGTAGTTTTTTTCCTTGGACAAGTTCAGATCGTATATCATTGGATCCAGAGTGACTATCTTCACTGATCATACCGTCATCAGGTACCTCATGGCAAAGAAGGATGCCAAAGAGAGAATGACTAGATGGATCCTTCTACTCCAGGAATTTGATATTGAGATTAAGAATAAACCTGGAGTCAAGAATGTGGTGATGGATCATCTCTCCTGATGAGATAATCTTGAGGAATATGAGCATACTGAACCCATTTCTGAGACCTTCCCAGATGAGGCGATCCTTGTTATCGCCTAACTCCCATGGTACGCCGACATTGTAAACTATCTTGTTGCCAAGAAAGTTCCACAAGGTTGGCCCAGGCAGTGACTCAAGACCTTCCTTGCGAAGGCCAAGTTCTACCACTGGGAGGATCCCATCCTTTATCATGAAGGAGGGGATAGCGTCTGGCATCAGTGCATTTCTCGGGAGGAGCACCATAGCGTCCTTACCTACTGCCACAAGCTTGAGGCAGGAGGACATCATTCTAGGAGGAGAACGACACAGAAAGTGCTCCAATCTGGCCTATGGTGGCCTACCCTCTTTAAGGATTCTGATGAATTCGTGAAGAGGTGTATTGATTGTCAGAGGATGGGCACTTGTGGACAGTGTAATATGATGTCGATGCAGCCCATTCACTTCTGTGAGGTTTTTGATGCATGAGGCGTCGATTTAATGGGTCCATTCCCTAAGAGTCAGGGATTCGAGTACATTTTGTTGGTCGTGGATTATTTGAATCGTTGGGTTGAGGCCATTCCCGCTCGAACCGCAGATGCTAGGACTGTTTGCAAATTTTTGAGGAAGAATATCATTTCATAGTTCGGCGTGCCTATAGTGTTGATATCTGATGGGGGGTCTCATTTCGTCAATGACAAGGTAAAGGCCCTTGCTAGGGAGTTCAACATAGACCATCGAGTTGCCACTCCATATCATCCTCAGACCAATGGTCTTGATGAAGTATCGAACAGGGAGATCAAGATGATATTGCAGAAGGTAGTCCGCCCAAATCGAAAGGATTGGTCACAGCTTTTAGACTCGATCTTGTGGGCATATCGGACTTCCTTCAAGACTCCTTTGGGTACAACTCCCTTTCATCTCGTTTATGGCAAGCCCTTCCATTTACCTGTTGAGATTAGGCACAAGTCACTTTGGGTTATCACAGATATATTATTGGATCCAGTGAGTATAGGAGATCAGAGGAAGGCAGAGTTGGCAACCCTGGAGGAGCTTAGAGACACAACCTTTTCGAGCAGCCTACACTATAAGGAGCGAGTGAAGGAATGACATGATTCTCACATCAGACATAAGCAGTTTGAGTCAGATCAGAGAGTATGGTTGTTTGATGCCAGGCTGAGATTATTTCCGTGGAAGTTGAAGAGCAAGTGGAAGGGACCATACCTGGTTCGAAAGGTGCATGACAATGGGAGTATTGACATATCTGAGATGTCATCTGAGTCTACCTTTAGTGTTAATGGTCAGTGACTCAAACCATATCTAGATCATGAGCCGCTGGTCGTTGATGCTGCCCCGATTCATTTTGCATGAGATGTGGTCTTTGACTCACATCAGTTGCATCTCGTGCCTGATTATTACTATCTTCCGCCTTGTATAGATCCAGATGTCCATATCATCTCACTCTTTAGTCCAACACCCCATCTGCATCTTGTGATTATGCTATACTTGGAGTGCACTTTACCCTAAGTATAGGGGGGTGTCAGACTCTTGATTATTCTTTTAATTCTTTTTACCTCTGTTTTGTTGCCTATACTTAGGGAGATTTTACCCTAAGTATAGGGGAGGTAGATCCAGTACATTCTATCACTCGATTTTCCCTTCATGTACAGTCTGCTATACTTAGGATTGTTTGGTCCTAAGTATAGGGTGAAACATCGAGCTATCTTCATTCTATTCTTTGATTCGTTGTTGTAGTATAGCTTTCCTTTTCACTTCCCTATACTAAGCACGAGTTATGTCTTCTTCGTCGCTCTTGATCCACTCTGACGACATCGTTCAAGCTAAGTATAGGGGGTGTCGTATATTACATATATACTTTAGCCATAACTCGTACTTTGTGTGAGCGTGTGAATAAATAAAATGGCTAAAATCCTTTATCTAAAAAATGTAAAAATTTTAAAATTCTTCATGTACATAAAATTCTTTCTTGCACATACGTAGCTATTTATAAAAATTATTTTTGAATAAATACTTGTAAAAATGTTTTGTTTGTAAAAAGTATGTAAATATTTTGGTATCAAAATTATTTATATAGTACAAAGTTTTTGTAAAATGTTTTGAAAACAAAAAAAATGCATAAATCCTTGTGTAAATGTGTGTAAATAGTTTGCAAAACTTCTGCATCCATACATTCATTCAAACATTTTTCAAAAATTTGCACATTTTCAAAAATTGTGCATAAAAAACTTTTTGTATATACTTGTACTATTTTCGGAATCATAGTTGACATTTAAACTAGCCTGGAATTAAATTAGAAAATGAAGCTTGGTTAAGACCTTAATCCACCTAATTCTAAGAGGAACCTTAGAGGACTTAGGGTTAAGACTTTTCAGGTCCATTGGTGACTTAATTCTTTGAGTCCACTAGGCTATGATCACATGTCATCTTGATGAGCCTAAGTAGAACATTTAACAATGCACACATGACTCTCACAGAAAATGGCTTTACTTGCACCAGCACCTTACACATAGCTCTCTACAGAGGAGGTGGTGAGGAGGCAGTTTCCTTTGGCTTGGGGTAGCATACGAGGGTAGTACTTCTAGGCGGAACCTCTCATCTTCTTTTAGTGAAGGAAGTGCGTCTCAACTTGGTCTGGCGGTGTTCAGGACTAAAGACAGGAGTTGTGGGTTGCAATAATGCTTCAAAAGATGGATAGTCTACTGGCTCAGGAGGAAAAAGTCCTTATGTATATATGTTATACCATGTAGATATGTTGTACATATGCACATCAAAAACAATTGTGCAAAAGAAAGAAAAACTCCAAAAAAGTGGCGGGTCTGATAGAAAAATGAAATACCCACCGGAGTGTATATAGCCATATAAAGCAAAGCTTATGTTACACATTCTCATCTCATGAAGCTTGCAGCAGGGAGACTTAGCTACACTGGTTGGGCTCCCAAGTATACATGACTACACTGCTCATGGTCCATTCTCTTTTTCCTCCTCTTCTTGAGCTGGTTGTACTTGAACTTAGAAGGGAATACCCCGCTCCTCGAGTAAAGAGCTGCCAGACTAGGGCATTAGAGTTACCTTGTTGAGGGGGTTGTTACTTTGCCATTTCTGAGGTGGGGAGCTACATATCACTGACACAGTACAAGAAAAGATTCATGGTCATTAGAGTTTGTGTATATAGACTTGTTCTGATCTGGATTATTGAGGAGTCTTGACCATAGATTGGTGGAACTTAGAGGCTGTTGAGTTTTAAACCTAGATCCAAATAAGGTTCCGACAAACTAATAATCCAAAGGTCTGACTGAGCTCCATACTCCAATTTCATGAAGACAAGTTTAATAATCAACCTTGATTCTCCTTCTTTTTCTTTTCTTTTCTTTCTCTTTTCACTTCTTTTTCAAATAAGTGTTTGCTAAGGGACTAGCAAAGTTAAGTATAGGGGTGATGAATCCCTGATCATCACTCTTTATTCTTTTATTTTAGCTTTTTATCTTGGCAAAGCATCATGTAAATAGATGTAAATACAGTAAGTTAGCAAATATGCATGCATGTGTTAATATTACATAATTAGCATGTATTTGTGAAACAATAAAAGAATAAAGAAAAAGAAAAAGGAAGGAGGTATTTAGAATAAATACAGAGTGTCTCGAACCCCAAGGGAAGGCCAAACATTGGCCTGACCGCCAAATAAAACAAGTAGAGAGAGATAGGGCCTACTCTATATTGTATGTACCATGGGTGTAAATAAAAAATTATTTTTGCCAAAATAAAAATAAAAATATGTTTTTACCTCCTTGTTTATACTTCTAAAAATAAAACAAAAATTAGAAAAATAAAAAGAAAAAGAAAATAAAAGTCTCTCTCCTTTATACATAATACATGTATATATATATCCTTCTCTATTTATTACGTACCTGTAAATAAATAATAAAAATAAAACAAAAATTATCTTTTACTCCAAAAATTTTATTGTAAATAAATAAAATATAAAATTGGGGTATTTTTGTAAAAAATAACAAATTAAAAATAATTGTACAAAATACATAGGCATATTATACATGTATATAATACAATATACTATATATAGCATAATTTATTTTTCATAAAAATAAATAAAAATCACAGAAAACTTCCTTGAGAAATAATAAACATATTTCATTTTATTCATTTTTTAATTTAAATTCATTTATTATTTTTAAGTTATTTATCTTTCATTTTCCTTGCTATTTTGTCATGTAGCGGGTTTTGTCTCTTTCCTACACCGCTCCTGATTAGTCCATGTCCGCATATTGACCCGGGTCAACGCCATCTTCCAGGCTTGACCCAACCCGGTTGTCTTTGTCGGACCTACTTCTCCCATTTCTCCCAGGCGGATCACGCAACCTGCTGCCCTGATTCTTCGCCCGCACCCTTCCAGTGGATCCATGACCTTCACGGATCCTGATTTAGCTGATTTTCATGGGGTCTAAATAGTGTCTCACACAAAGCGGAGACAACCGTCGCTGTGGCGACCCTCAATGAATTTTATCTAAGATCAACAATTAACCCACAATATAAATATCAAGAAATGACAAGCAAATGTGAAGTTAAAATTTATTTTTAACTCTACATAAAAAATGTATAGATGCAAGTACGTAGAGAGTTCGAACACAGGGAGGAAGGCAAGATAGATCAACATGTGTGTATGTGTACGTGAATGTGATGTATTGTCTACACTATGCAAATGTAAATGTTTTTGTGGGTTTTTAAATTTTTATTTTTTTTAATTTAATTTTTAATTTTGTATTTTGATTTTTAATTTTTTGATTTTATCTTTTCTTTTTATATTTTATATTTTTTTATTTTCTTTTTCAATATAGGAATATATAAACTATATAAGAAAAGAGGAGATAGAATATTTATAAAAATAGGGAAAATAGTCAAAAATTAGGTAATAAAATATTTTTGGTCTTTTTATAATTTTTTACTATTTTTGTGATTTTTGGGTATTTTTCAGAATATTTTAGGTATTTTAAAAAGGCAAAATAAAGGAAAACAATGAATTAATATTCTGGCCGAAATTAAAATAAGAATGAAAAATATCAATCAGTATCAAAAAATTCCCAAATTAATTTTAAAATAAAGATAATAAAATAGGAAATCTACAAAGCTTGAGTTTGTATTTTTTGATTTTTCTAGAATTTTTTAGATTTTTTTGGAAGTTTTTAGGTATTTTCTAATTTTTAGGGTTTTGGTTTTGCAATTTTTAGTGAATTTTGGATTGACATTAGAATATATAAAATAGATAGTAGGTAATTTTTTTGGAATTTTTTAAGGTGTTTTAATATTTTTTTGGTATTTTCTAAGATAGACAGTACTGAAATGGCATGTTTTTGATTTTTAATGAATATGAAAATGCAACAAAAATGAAAAATAAAAATATGGCGTGAAAGTGCAAGTTAACAGGGGCCTATGTGATTTTTTCGGTAATTTTTGGAGTTGATATGATGCGTGAAATAAATAGAGCAAGCACACAAAAATATATGGCCTGGTAGGGGTATAAGTGCAAATATCAAAACTTCCAAGGGAACAGTTGCAATTTTCTAACAAAACTTATACTTAAATAAGAAATTTAATTGACCATTTACAAATAACAAAACCCGTCAGGGTTCCCCAAGAAATTGCCCACCAGGGCGCGTGACTAGCACACGCTTGGGAGGGGTATAAATGTAATATCCAAAAACCTGGGGGCTTGAATGCAAATATCCCAAAAAGTTTACACTTAATATCAAAGTTCTAGGACTGAAACGAAATAAATAAACCCCAGGGGGGTCCTTGCAAAATACCCAGCCCCTCAAGCGCACGGGCACGTGAGGTGATGTGGATAGGACCCAGGTGCAAATATGAAAACTACGAGGGTCTGGATGCAAATATTACATAAATATTTAAACTACGACTAAAAGTTTATGGACTGAAATGAAAATACAAAAATGGCGAGGGTGTAGGTGCAAAATACCCATGCCTAATATCCTCGTGCGCGATCGGACGACGAAGGGTCGTTCACTTATCCACTTGGCGCGTGCACAACGCGCGATGACGGTTCGGCGATGGACAGTGAAGATTAGATCCTCGAATGAAGATCTGACGGTTGAGGCGTGACGCAATCCAACGGCGGAGATCAGAACTGGGCAGCGGCTCGATCGAACGGCGGAGATGCAAGGTGGAGGAACAGGGAAGAACGTCGGCGAGGCGATCTTCCCCGAGCTTGATATTGCGTCTCTGGCGGTGGATGGGCTCCGAAATTGAGCTGCGAGCTCCTGGGAGGTCGAGGAAGATGCTGGGATGCTCAGGTGCGTCGGAGAAACGTCGAGGCGCTGTCTCGAAGGCGGTGGAGCCCGTGGCTCCAGGTAGCTCTGGCGAACCTCACAAAATGGCCCCCAGTGTCTTTGACTGCTCTTTGACCTGCGAAAAGGGGTGAGAGGGTCCAGGGCAAGCTGCCTGGACCCCGCGGAGGCGTAGTGGAGGTGGAAGGCGGTCTGTGGAATGCGGAGGAGCTCAACCGGAGGTGCGCTCCGGCGAGGCGATCGTAGGGTGCGAGATAGTGATCGGCGAAGGGATCTGAGGGTGCTGAACTACTCCTAGGACGATGGGGAATAAAATGCATGAAGAAATAAGGGAAGAAAGGCGAAACTCAAAGGTGGGGAACCTGAGGTGGAGAACCTCGACACCGAAGGTCGGCGGAGGTGGTGGAGCCGCCCTGGCCCTTCCTCGACCCGCCTGAATCCTGGAATGGGGAGCCGTCACCTCCCTCTATCTCTGGAGCACACTAGGTGGGGAGAAAGCGGCACGCAAGGGGTTCAAAATTGAGCTTGAAGGTGGCGGGTCCATAAAATAGAAGGTGATGGCGTCTTCGTCAAGCGAGGGCCACATGCGCATCATGAGGGTTTTGCGTGATCTGAAGGCACGGGGTGGGAGAGTGATGATCAAGGAAGATTTCCCAAGAAGGAGTCGAGGGAAGAAGACGCAAGAATCAGGCACCAAAATTTCTTGAAAATGGGGCAAAATCCTAGGCGTCAGAAGCTTGCAGGCCTCGGTCAGGGAGTTGACCTAAGTCAACAAGCGACCGCACCTGGTTGGTCCACGTGGACCAACCAGGAAATTCCTAACCCAAAAGTATTTGTAAAATCGAAATAAAATAGTACATGAATTTATTAATTTTAGATTATAATATAAAAAATGTTTCTTATTTTATAAAGAATTTTATGGTGATTTTTATTTATTTTTATAGGGTATTTAATTACAAGTTACCTTTTATGCGGTATACTATCTATATATTTTATTCTTTTATTTTTATTTAGTATTTTTAATTTCTTTAATTCTGTTTATTATTTTATAAAATTATAAATACTTTTATACACATAAATATATTTTTATTTTATTTTTCTGAAGTATTTTATACACCTAATAAAATAAAAGTAGTATTAACATAGGTATGTATATAGGTTCTAAACCTATGTAGTATAAATATACAAGTATTTTTATATGAATTTCTTTTGCATTTTTATTCTAATTTTAATGAACAAATATATTATAAGTAATATTTACACAATTATAAAAATATGGAAATAAAAAAATAATGAATAAATTATAAATTGAATATTTTAATCTATACAAGTATACAATGTGGGTCCAAAACTCAACTTTCAAACCGTAGCTCCGCCAAATACGAAACCACTGCCATTAAATAGCTTATTTTATACTATATACAATTAAAAGTGAGTTTGCTGCATTTGGAGTTTTTATTTGTGAGATACGGGTCTGGGAAGTTGGGATTCTGGATTTTTATTCAAACCATAACTTTTTATCTGTATGTTATTTTTGAATGAAATCAATTTTGTATTTTTCTTTATTTAAATATATACAACTTTCATGTACAAAGTTTCTTTATTTGATGTATAAAAAGTGGAACCAAAAATAGGCCCCAAAATGAATAAAGAAATGAATTAAAAAGTATAGGTATTTTGACTGTATTTTGACCCTTATCTCCCCCTACTTTATTCCTTGTCGACCTATTCATCAAGATGCCTAGGTCTCAGGGTTTTGGGTCATAAAATATTTACAATATTTTATTCTTTTTCTTTTCTTTTATTTATTCTATAATTTTGGCTTTAATTACAGTATTTTATACACTAATTACATGTACATGCATGAATGCTAATATGCTCTATTTAACGCCATTTACAGGCATTTGCTAGGGTTTTTGAGGCCAAAGTGATAGAATAAAGATGACGAAATGTGAATTCATCATCCCCCTGTACTTTACCCTTGCTAGTCCCTAGCAAACACTTATGCAACAAGTGCAAAGGAAAAAGAAAGAAAAGAAAAAGAAGAACTTGGATTTAGTTTAATTATCAAACTTACCTTCACAAAATCAAAGTTTGGAGCTCAAGTCGGACCTTTGCAATTTTAGTGCAGGCGGAACCTTAACGAGAACCGGATTCAAAATCCAACAGTCCCTGAGAATCCCAAAACTCTGTCCAAATCTCCTCAATAGCCAGGTCAGAAATACTTCAACTCATACGCAGACCCTTACGACTATGAATCTGACTCGTACAGTGTAAGTGATGGTGGATCTCCCCAACTAAAATGACAAAGAAACTGACTTCTCCAGTACGACAACCCAATGATTCCCCAATCCATTAACTCCATCCTCGAGGAGCGGGGTATTCCCTTCTAAGTTCAAGTGGCAACCAGCTCAAGAGGAGGGGGTGAAGAGAAGAATGGACGGTAGCCAGTGTAGCTACCTATCCTAGGATGCACGACCAGTGTAGTCAAGTCATCCAGCTGCAGGCTCACATATTTGACTTTGGAACTCAAGCTTGCTTATTGACTTTACAACATTTGTACATACTTTGCAAGCTTTTTATTTTTGTACATGCATGAACACATTTTTTTTGAATACTATATACAGCAGTATTTACATAAGGAGTTTTTCCTCTTGAGCCAGTATACTATCCCTCTTTTGAAGCTTTATTGCAACCCACGGTCTCCTGTCTTTAGACTTCTTCATCACTGGACTGGTTGGGGTGCACTTCCCTCCCTAGAGGAGGACAAATGTTTCCACTTGTGTGCGTCTCATACCGGCAAATCCAATCCCCTCACTACTCCAACTGAGTTGAGCCATGTGAAAGGTGCAGGTGTCCAAGTTAGGTCATTATCAACAAGAGTCGTGCGTGTGCTCCGAAATACTTTACTTAGGCAGTCAAGAATCCATTGAACCCAGTCTCGTGATCCTCAAAGAATTAAGTCAACTAGACCTGAAGTACCTCAAACCCAGTTCCTATAAGATTACTGTTATTAGGTAGATTTTTAGGTCCAATCAAGCTCCAATCTCCGGATTTTACTTAGACTTGTTCAACTCTCAAACTCAATCCAAAAAATGCTCATGCTATGCAATGCGATGCAGAAAATATTTTTATGATGCAATTTTCAATGATTTTGAACTTTTTATGGATTTTTGAAAAGATATTGATGATGCATATGCATTTTTGTATTTTTCAAAAAGAGTTTTCAAATGTTTTTGGATTTTAATTTTGCAAATGTTTTTGGGGGTTTTTTCTAAAACAAAAAGTTTTGGCTAAAAACTAGGTGAAAAATAACTACACGGGAGTGCTTCTTATATATACAAGAAGTGGATTTTAAAAATTTGCAAGGGTAAGTGATCAATTTTATAAAGAATTTTAGGTGTGATGTATATATTCCTCAAACTTATTTCACACTGGTTTTTCAAACAATTTTTCAAACATTTTGCAAAGAATATTTTCACCTGATTTATTAATCAGTACATACAAAAAGAATATGAGAAAACATCTTTTTTATAAAAAAATTTTAATGAATTTTAATATGTATAATACAAAAAGTACGAGTTATGGCTAAAGTATATACTCAGTATATACAACCCCCTATACTTAGCTTGAGCTATGTCCTCATAGATCGGAGAGAAAAGAGAAGACATAACTCGTACTAAATATAGAAAAGTCTAAAGAATGAATAAACAAATGAATGAGAAGTTGACCATCCCCCCTATACTTAGGATCAAATAATCCTAAGTATAGCAGACTGTATACAAACAGAGAGGGTCAAGGGTGGGAATGAACAAATCGTACTCTGATTGTCTCCCCCTATACTTAGGGTAGGATATCCCTAACTATAGTCAAGAAGAGGAGAAAATGGAGAGGATCAAAGCATAAAGAAGATAGAAAAGGAAAAGAATAATTCGGTGTGTGCACCCCCCTATACTTAGGACAAAGCGTATCCTAAGTACAGCAAAATCATAGGATGAAGGTGGGGTCACAGACATAACGGAAGAATGAATGATATAGACAAATGGATCTATACAGAGGAAGATAGAAGTGATAATCATGTACGAGACGTATAAGTTGTGAGTCAAAGAGATCGTCTCATATCAGCTGAATCGGGGCCACATCAACGGTCGGCGGGTCATGACCTAGATATGGTTTCAAGTGCTGACCATTGACTCTAAAAGTGTAAGGTGATGAAGGTTTGGATATATCAATGCTGCCATTATCATGCACCTTCCGAACCACATATGGTCCTTTCCATTTACTTTGTAATTTCCCTGGGAATAATTTTAACCTAGCATCAAATAACTATACTTGCTGATCTGGCTCAAATTGTTTATGGTTGATTCAGGAATCGTGCCATACTTTTATTTTCTCCTTATATTGTAGGCTACTTGAGAAGGTCGTATCTCTCAGTTCTTCCAGGGCTGCCAACTCTGCTTTCCTCTGCTCTCCTACACTCTTGGGATCCAATAATAGCTCTGTAACTGCCCAAAGTGACTTATGCTTTATCTCCACTGGTAAATGGCAGGGCTTGACATAGACGAGACGAAAGGGAGATGTCCCTAATGGTGTCTTGAAGGAAGTCCGATAGGTTGTGACCAATCTTTTCGGTCTGGGCGGATTACCTTCTGTAAAATTGTCTTAATCTCCCTATTCGATACTTCAGCAAGACCATTAGTCTGAGGTTGATACGGTGTGGCAACACGATGGTCAATACTGAACTCATCTGTAAGGGCCCTGACCTTGTCGTAAATAATGTGAGACCCCCCACCTAAAATCAAGACTCTAGGCACCCCGAACCGTGAAATGATGTTTTTCCTCAAGAAACGACATACGGTTTTAGCATCTGCGGCTCGGGCGGGGATGGCCTCAACCCAACGACTCACATAATCCACAGCGAGCAGAATGTACTCAAACCCCTGACTTTTAGGAAATGGGCCCATGAAATCAATTCCCCATGCATCAAAAACCTCACAAAAGTGAATGGGTTGCATGGGCATCATGTCTCTCTGTCCGCAAGTACCCATCTTCTGACAGTCAGTACACCTTCTCACGAACTCATCAGAATCCTTGAAAAGGGTAGGCCACCAGAGGCCGGATTGGAGCACCTTATGTGCTGTCCGTCTCCCAGAATGATGTCCTCCTGCCTCAAGCTTGTGGCAATAGGTGAGGACGCTATGCTGCTCATCTTGAGGAATGCACCGTCTCTAGATACTGTCCCCTCATTCATGATAAAGGACGGGATCCTCCCAATGGTACGACTTGGCCTTCGCAAGGAAGGTCTCAAGCCGCTGTCTGGGCCAACCTTGTGGAATGGATTTGGCAACAAGGTAATTCACAATGTCGGCATACCATGGAAGAGAGGCGATAGCAAGGATCGCCTCGCCTGGAAAAGTCTCAGTGATAGGTGCTATGGGCTCAGATTCCTCAAGGTTCTCTAGGCGGGAGAGGTGATCTGCCCAACATTCTTAACTCCAGACTTATCCTTAATCTCAATATCAAATTCCTGGAGGAGAAGGATCCATCTGGTTAATCTGTCTTTAGCATCCTTCTTCGACATCAAGTATCGAATGGCAGTATGGTCTGTAAAAATCGTCACTCTAGATCCAAGAATGTAAGATCTGTACTTATCCAAAGCAAAGACTACCGCTAGCATTTCTTTCTCAGTCACTGTATAGTTCCTCTGAGCTGCATCCAAAGTCCGGCTAGCGTAGTGTATGGCATAGGGCAATCCATCCCTCCTCTGTCCAAGCACAACCCCAATGGCTTAATCTGAAGCATCCATCATGATCTCAAATGGAAGAGACCAATCGGGTGGCTGAAGGACAGGAGCCTTGCCAACTAAATTCTTGAGAGTCTCGAAGGACTTAAGACACTTATCATCTACAAGGAACTCGGTGTCTTTAGTCAATAAATTCGTTAGCGGTCAGGCAATTCGACTAAAGTCCTGAATGAACCGTCGGTAGAAACCGACATGCCCCAGAAAAGACCGCAACTGTTTCAGATTGGACGGTGGATTGAGTTTTCTAATGATATCCTCCTTGGTCGGATCAACCTCCATGCCCCTGTTAGAGATGATGTGACCATGGACCGTCCCCTGAGTTACCATAAAGTGACTCTTCTCCCAAGATAGTACAATTTACCTCTATGCAGCGTTGAAGTAATCGGTCTAGGCAGTCAAGACAAGCATCGAACCCATCGCCCTAGACCGAGAAGTCATCCATGAAGACCTCCAAACAGTCACCTATAATGTCCGAAAAGATGGACAACATGCACCTTTGGAATGTCGCAGGGGCATTACATAGACCAAAGGGCATCCGTCTGAAAGCATACGTCCCAACTGGACAGGTGAACGTCGTTTTATCCTGGTCTTCGGGCGCAATGGCCACTTGGTTGTATCCGGAGTACCCGTCAAGAAAACAGTAATGACTCTTCCCAGCTAGCCTCTCGATAATCTGATCAATAAATGGTAGCGGGAAGTGATCCTTCTTGGTGGCCTCATTCAATCGTCTGTAGTCCACACAGACCCTCCAAGAAGTGGGCACCCGGGTGGCGATCTCTTCTCTGGACTCATTCACAAATGTCGTGATACCCGTCTTCTTGGGCACCACATGTAAAGGACTAACCCACTTGGAGTTGGAGATGGGGTAGATAAAATCGACGCTCCACCATTTAGATATCTCCTTCATTACTACATCTCGAAGACTCGGGTTCAGCCATCGCTGGAACTCACGTGAAGGCTTAGCGTCCTCCTCGAGGTATATATGGTGGGAGCACAGGGCCGGACTTATCCCCTTGAGATCAGCTACACTCCATCCTATTGCCTTGCGGTTTCGTTCAAGAACCTCCATCAAATGAGATTCTTGTTCTCCAGTCAAATCTGCCGAGATAATGACTGGGTGCATATATGGCTCTCCTGCAAGGAATTTATACTTGAGCAGCTGCGATAACGGCTTCAATTCTGGTTTTGTGGGAGTTGTCAAATCTGGCTTCTGATATGTCTGCATGAAAGCAACCAGGTCTGCATGTGAGAACTCTCGCTGTATGTGATCACCTGATGAAGGGAACCCTGCTGGTGTGTCTATCATCTCTGTTGGCTCGCTCTCCGTCCTATCTGTCGGCTCATCAGGAAACAGACACGACAAATACGCATCAAAATCCTTCCAATCGAAGTCTGCCTCTGAGGGATCTGAATCAGAACAAACATCAATGTTACCACTCAGTATGCAACTGTCAACCTGTATGGTGTCCTCTGTCAAGGGTATGCTTTCCGAACTCTCATCTGCCATAAAAGGTGTGTACTCTGAATCTACAGACAAGGCGAGGGCTCGTTCTTCTGGATCTTCCCAAACTGCTTCATCATTGATCATCACAAAATCAAACTCTTGGTGGACGTCTAACTCTGCATCTGTTAGGTGCACTGTGTCACTACCTGGCTCTGAGCAGGTTGAATCTCTTGCTCGGGTTTCGTCGATCGTCTCTATTTGTATACTCTCACCCTCTACGCAAAAGTACACCTTCCCACTATCATGGTCGGTCACCGCCTTGGCTGTGGTCAAGAATGGGCATCCTAGTATGATGGGGGCATCGGTCACCGACTCAGGGATCTCCATGTCCAATACTACAAAGTCCACAGGGAATTTCAGTCCCTGAATGGTGACGACCACGTCTCTCAACAACCCCTTCAACCTCTTGATAGACCTATCAGTAAACTGAAGGACTGTCCGACTTCGAAGGAGCGGGCCGAACTCGAATCGGTCGAGTAAGGCTGCCGGAAGGAGGTTGATAGAAGAGCCGCTGTCTAATAGAGTACGGTCGAACTGCTGCTCACCAATCTGGCATCTGACATAAGGAGCTCCTGCATCTGGGCGTTTGGCTGGCAACTGGTTCTGAATGGCACAACATGTGGTACGGGTGAGCACATGGATCTCTCCTCTATTATTCCGCCTCTTCCTACGCACAGTGGTCTTCTCTCTCAGATTCTTTTGGAAGAGGGGGATGTGGTCAAGTGCCTCCTGTAGAGTCAGCTGGATCTGAAATCTATCTATCATCTGTTGGCTGAACTCTAACTGTTCCTTCTTTTTGGGATTTTCTGTTATTCCCCCTCGCCGAGCGGAGTGCTTGAGGGAAGGGTATGGAGGGTCCTTCCTCAGACAGAGGGTTAGGAGAAGGTTTCTGGCCCTGTGAAGGACTGAAATCCATGCAAACATCATCATTCAACACACATGGACTCGAAATTTATGGAGAAACCTTTCCTTTATTCATTTTTTGGTCTTTTTCTCAGTGTCCAGAGATACAGAAAATGGTAATACAGAAGGTTGGAATACAGAAGGACTCAAAATGGGGGCATCAGCACCACCCAAAATATTCTTCTTTGTGGCCTCAGCACCGCACTCTGGTTCATTATCAACAGTGGTGGCTTTAGCACCACCATCTGCATCTGGTATTATGAAGGCCTCAGTACCGTTGTCTGGAAGGTCATCCTTGGTGACATCAGTACCACCACCATCATCATTGTTGTTAGCGGCATCAGCACCGCTTTTCTACTCATCTGGGGTCTAGAATCTCCATGGGGTTGTCCCTCAGATGAGCCGCCGCCGGCTGGTTCCCTACCGCTCCTAAGTGACACGAAGTGAGTATCAAACATAGAATGCATGTCATTCAAATAAGCACTAGGAGTGGTATCCTTTGTAAATTATACATGCTTAGACTTTCTCTTTAAGTTATTCAGATTCGGCTCGCTCTGTGCAGGTATGGCGGCTTTGCCTTTCATAATGTCCCTCATTTCCTGTCGGAACTCGTCCATTTCTCGCCGGAAGGATGCCTGTTGTTCGGAGAGCAAGCGGGCGAGATCGTCAAGTGTTGGGTTCTCCATGCTGTGGGAGAACCGGGAATGTTCCCTTGCTGGAACTGAGGTTGCTGGTGGGACTGAGGGTACTGCTGCTGGTAAGGTTGCTGTTGCTGCCTCCACTGCTATCCCTGATAACGAGGACTATGATGAGTTTGTGACTGGTGGGAGTACTGGGTTTGCTGATGCTGTTGTTGGCTATAATGATTGCCCTGAGCTGGATGCTGTTGTTGGCTGTAATGATTGCCCTGAGCTGGATGCTGCTGTTGGGATGAAGTACCTCCGTTGGACCAATGAAATCCGGGGTGATCGCGGCGAATCCCGGTCTGCTGGGGGTACTGGTTGTACCATATCCCGTTGACTTCCATCAACGGCTCCTGCTCGAAGGGTGGAGGTGGTAGTGCTGCCAATGGCTGGTCCGGCTGGTAGACCACCATCTGAGTATCCTGAGATGGTGGCTGCTGTGAATACTACGACGACTGCTGTACCGGCAACTCCTGAATATGGTGAACTTGGCGGTATGCGGGAGGTGGTGGGGTAGAATGGCTGCCTCTGGACTCAGCCAGTGACCTGGAAGGCTGATGTGAAAATGATTGTGCCTCCTGAATACTCAAGATGTGAGTTTTTAGGTCACTCATGGATTTAGCCAACTGGTCTATTTGTGCCAAGCCCTGGCCCTGCTTTTTCTCCAGGATCTCAAGGCGGTCCAACTTTTCACTGATTATGCCCATATCAGCTGCTGATGATTCATCTTGAGCTGTTGCTGCTGCTGAAGGAGTATGGGGACCGGCATCGATGCGGGTGATCCTCTGATATGATCCTGCTCCTTGGGGTGGTTTCTATTGCGTGTAGACTCTGGCTTGGGCCATGATTGTAGAATTCTCTACCATGCCTTCATAAATAGCCCAGACATCATATTCACCTTTGGAAAAGTATGACCCACCACAGAGGTATTAACAGGCCCCTACAGCTCCGGTGTTAGCCCACAAAAGAAACTCTGAACCAAGTTGGGATTTGATATGTCATGATGCGGACACCGATCAATGAGCTCTCTAAAGCGATCCCAAGCCTCATGGAATTGTTCATTAGGGATCATTGTGAAATTACTGATCATAGCTCTTGCTGCATTTATCCGGCCGAGTGGGTAATACTTGTTTAAGTACGCGGTCCGGAGTTGCTCCCAAGTGTCGATGTACCTCCCCAAGTGTTTGAGCCAATAGGAGGCTCTATCAACCAAGGAGAACGGGAAGGAAATCATTTTGATTGTGTCCCCAGTCACAAATCTGTCATGAATTGTGCTGCATATCATTTCGGATTCTTGCAGATGGAGGTGCAGCTCTTCAGTGGCGAGCCCGTGAAACTTAGGCAGTAACTGAATGGTATGCGGGTGAAGCTCGAAGTCTCCGTATATGGGAGGGAGACGGATCCATCGGTGCGTGAGTGTTGCAAGTGGGTTATGCAACTGCCTCATGGTTGCCTATGGCGGACGCTCTTGATCAGGTCCTCCTCCTTCTGCATCTGGGATATCTCCGCCCTCATTTCTTTCTTCTCGTCCCTCACGCATCTCTCGCATGATTTCACCCATGACCATCCCCTGGTCTCTAATCTGCCTCTGCATGGTTTCCAGGGATGCTAACAGTGAGTTGTTGATGGCAGCTTGATCAAATAGGTATGGAGGTGGTCTCTGCTCATCTGGGTGCTCCTCTCTGCCTTCCTTATCTTGGTTTTTTGCAAAGCCAAAGGAATCCATCTCAGGTGTCGTCAAATGTTCTGAACTCTATTCTGCACTAAATTCTGACACCACTGGACTGATAGAAGAAGAAGGGTGGTCGAGGGGGAATAGGGTAGACGTAACTCAAGCTCGGAGAGTGGGTCTGGACTCCCCGAAGTCGACCTAGATGAAAAAGGAGGAGTGCTCGATAGCGGTGATACCAGATGTGGCCTAAGGGATCTCCTTCCCATCATCTTGATCTAGAGAAAGGCGGATGAGATCTGGAATGCAAACAAGATGTGAAATACAAACCCCCTGTTCACCTACGCAACGCTTGAGCTGACGACCGTGAAGGTTCGGTCTGTTATCTTGTCAAATTTTATTAGGTGATCAATCAATCTATCAGAGCGTTAGAGCGAGCTGTTAGGTACCCTACTTTCCTAGCCAATTGTCTCGATCCATGTTAGATCTTTCCCAGCCAGTATGAATTGCGGACCGTAACCCGGTTGTTCCCGCAAATTCAATCTGCTAAGGACGTCGCGGTCTGCTTTACCGGTTACCGGAGAGATCCTCACTGAGAACGACTAACCACAATCAGTAGTCAACCAGAATTTTAGGTGTGGCTCTATCCTAGTGTCGGGTCACTCTCTCGCTGCAGATAAATCAAACAAGGAGGGGGTTACTCTCCCCAAGACAAAATTTTTGGTGGGATGAGTTTTAAGATCAAGTTTGCATTAGCAATCCCAATTCTTATTGTTTCCACTTTTTATGTATTTTTTTGAGCAATCATCGTCTAATGAATTTTCCAATTTCCTTGTCATTAAAAGTCCAATAAAACTGAGGGAGGAAAACGAAAAAGCTGATGCGCGATCAAAATCTATGATGCATGCAGGGATAGAAATGCGTACCATTCCGCCAGCACTCTACATGCAAAGTGATCTGCGCATAATTTAAAGACAGTAATTAAAACTACCTAGATGCATGCACGAGGAAATCGTCCTAAGATGAGCAACTTCTATTAACGTGAAGAACAAGTAGCTGTGACAAAGAAGAGAGTCCTGAGTCCGGTCTAGGCTCACCCTTCCTCTTCTCAACACGTCAAGTTCAAGAGTAGCGCTTGACAGGGTGGGCTCGCGGCACGTGGTCTCTAGTCCAAGTCAAATAGCTTTTTCAATTGATTTTTAGCGAAGTCCAATTACGTTCTATAGGTGCAGGCAAGATATTAGGGATTGGGCCTTAGCTTCTTAGTTCGTCACAGTCAACAAAAATTCCTATGTCTAGGGGCTAAATCCTCGTGAAACAAATAGAAATGAAGGCGAGAAAAGCCGCGAAAAACACAAAACCGCGGTGAGTCCCCAAGTGAACAAACACTTGGAAATTAGGCCCAAGTGTCCTGGAGAGTCCAAGTTATTACAAATAAAGTCCCTCTCTCACTTTAAATTACAAATATTTTTTGCTACAAAAATTCTACAAAAAGTACTAGTCTTCTCAAGCCTCCAAGTTCTCTTTGGTGCTAAGCGAGCCTTCACGTGGGTGCTTAAGCACCTAAGATGGAGCGCTTCCCTCGCTCGGCGGTACCTCGCACAAAATCCAACAAAAAGGTGATCAGACCAGTCAAGCAATATTATCAAACAAACAGGTAAAAAGATAGGCAAATATCCACAATCAATCGCAAAGAATGCTCTATACGCTATTGCTCCCTGGCAACGACGCCATTTGATTTAGACGATTTTCACGGGGTCTAAATAGTGTCTCACATAAAGCGGAGACAACCGTCGTTGTGGCGACCCTCAATGAATTTCAGCTAAGATCAATAATTAACCCACAATATAAATATTAAGAAATGACAATTAAATGTGAAGTTAAAATTTATTTTTAACTCTATATAAAAGATGTATAGATGCAAGTACGTAGAGAGTTCGAACACATGGAGCAAGGCAGGATAGATCAACAAGTGTGTGTGTGTGTGTGCGTGCGTGCGTGAATGTGATGTATTGTCTACACTATGCAAATGTAAATGTTTTCATGGGTTTTTAAATTTTTAATTTTTTTAATTAAATATTTAATTTTTTATTTTGATTTTTAATTTCTGATTTTATCTTTTCTTTTTATATTTTATATTTTTATTTTCTTTTTCAATATAGGAATATATAAACTATATAAGAAAAGAGGAGATAGAATATTTATAAAAACAAGGAAAATAGTCAAAAATTAGGTAATAAAATGTTTTTGGTCTTTTTATAATTTTTTATTGTTTTTGTGATTTTTGGGTATTTTTTAGAATATTTTGGTATTTTAAAAAGGCAAAATAAAGGGAACAGTGAATTAATATTCTGGTCAAAATTAAAATGGGAGTGAAAAATATCAATCAGTATCAAAATTTTCCCAAATTAATTTTAAAATAAAGAAAATAAAATGGGAAATCTATAGATTGAGTTTGTATTTTTTGATTTTTCTAGAATTTTTTAGATTTTTTTGGAAGTTTTCGGGTATTTTCTAATTTTTAGGGTTTTGGTTTTGCAATTTTTAGTGAATTTTGGACTGACACTAGAATATACTAAAATAGACAGTAAGTAATTTTTTTGGATTATTTTAAGGTGTTTTAATATTTTTTTGGTATTTTCTAAGATAGACAGTACTGAAATGGCATGTTTTTTATTTTTAATAAATATGAAAATGCAACAAAAATGAAAAATAAAAATATGGCGTGAAAGTGCAAGTTAACAGGGGCCTATGTGATTTTTTTGGTAATTTTTGGAGTTGATATGATGCGTTAAATAAATAGAGCAAGCACACAAAAATATATGGCCTAGTAGGGGTATAAGTGCAAATATCAAAACTTCCAGGGGCACAGTTGCAATTTTCCAAAAAAAACTTATACTTAAATAAGCAATTTAATGGACCATTTACAAATAACAAAACCCGTCAAGGTTCCCCTACAAATTGCCCACCAGGGGCGTGACTAGCACACGCTTGGGAGGAGTATAAATGTAATATCCAAAAACCTGGGGGCTTGAATGCAAATATCCCAAAAAGTTTACACTTAATATCAAAGTTCTAGGACTGAAATGAAATAAATAAACCATAGGGGGGTCCTTGCAAAATACCCATGTTGGACATGCGAGCCCACGGCGAGCCATTATGCAATAAATGTTATTGCAATTCACTCCTTAATCTGAAATAAAGAGTACATAGTTTGCATAATAGGTCCCTTAGTACAATTAGGGTTATGTACCATGGCCATCTTAATGATCATACAGCTGTTGATTCAATTATTGAATCATAGAGGCTGGTGCTTAGATGAATATCTAATGAGTTAGATTGAGGACTCATCAAGCACTGTCAAATGATTATTAAGAGATGATCTCTAGCCTGAGTAGGAGATGGCAATCCTATCTCATTTAGGTTGATATCTGACCGACCTCTTGATGCAGGTCCTCTGCATAGGAATAGAGATTCGGAGGTGTCGGATGAGTTAGGTCAAAGAGTTGACTTAACGAGATCGAGATAACCAAAGTCCTATATCATATGCTGTCATGATATAGGCACACATCCTCTGACCAGAGACAGATGTGTTACTATATGTCTGAGTATGTACATTTGGCAGACCAATAGGTTGATGACCTAATCAAGGTCTATACACCGGCGCGCTAGTGTGCATATAAGGGCATATGAGTAATACGATCTCTCGAAGGGATCATACATGTTCACTACTGAACCGGAAGACATGAGCTCACTCATGAGATATTGGGAAGAATCAAATTCCGTGCGCACGGTCGTCTCGCTTTGGAAGCTTGACTGAATTTGTTGGTTTGATATATACTTTTGGAAAGTATATGATCAAGACCTAGGTATGATATATGCTTTTGGAAAGTATATGATCAATACCGACTCCCAATGATCGAATGAGAAACTTACTGATAAAACCATGAAGTAGACAGTATAAAGTTGATCCAATACTTCAGGTTTAATCTGGGTCTTCCAGTATGCAGGATGTACAGGTGTTAGGAATACCTGAGGGTGATGTGATCATAAACGGTTGTATAACCATGACGCTTCCATTCCTAGGGAGTGATGAAACGGGTCTGGATTTTAGTGACTCCTCTCAGTAGAGAAGTAATCTGATCTTAGTCCAAATGTTGGACATTGATCTGAATGTGATTCAGATTCAATGAGAAGATTAGATTTGCGGTCTTGATTTAATCAAGCATCTATGGGAGGCCCGAGATCTGGATTTGAGATGTGATCTCAATGTCCATGTCACTATACGTGGAACAATACAATCGCCCTGTCTTTATCTCCAAGTATTCGCGGAGAAAGCGCATTATCCTTGAAAGAGTTCATGGATAATTCTATTGTTGATATATGTATCCGAACATTGAGAAAAAGGATAATTAAATGTGATTTAATTATCATGAATAATATGAATTTGATTCATATTATAAGGAGAGTTATCTTAAATAATTAAATGTGATTTGATTATCAAAGATATAAATAATGTGAATGTGATTCATATTATTTGAACACATGAGATAAAGAGATCCAAGATGATTAAATATGATTTAATTATCAAGGATAAGAATGATGTGGATAGTAATATCCAATTATTCATAATATATTATAAATGTGATTTATAATGTATTAGAGAGAGTTAAATATAATTTATATTAGTAGATCAATTATTAATGTGTATTGGATACACATTGTTTAATTAATTGAAAATGTAAATTACATTTTGTTTTGGGTTGTGAATGTGATTCACAATATTCCAATGTCAAGATTGCAATATTCCCAAAATTAATTGAGAATTATTTTTTGGTGAATAATTGTTGAAAAATAAGTTGAGAGAAAAACAAGGAGATATGCAATCCCATGGGAATCCATGGGATTGCCCTCCCCATATGGGAAGAGGGGGGCGGCACCAATTCCTTTATGGAATTGGTGGCCGTCCACTCCTCCCAATAGGGAAGGAGGCTCTCATTTGTTTTTCCACTCCTTATTTAGTTGGTTTAATTTGGTATTAATATATATTTGATTTATCAAATATATTTAATCAAAATTAAATCATAAGTTGTTGGCTTTTACCAACAACAACCTTGACCATTGGATTGTCATAAATCAATCTCAACCATTGATTTTATATGACACATGGATTGAGATCCATGGATCCCAAAACCCTATAAATAGAGAGGCATATCCATGCTCTCTCTTTACACACATAATGCTTGAGAAGCATCTCTCTCTCCCTCTCTCTTTCTCTTTAGAGGTCAGCCCTCTCTCTCCCTCTCATGGCCGTCCACCATGGATGCCATGGAGAGGTTCTCCATCGCCGCGGCATCGTCGTTATGCTGCCCGTTCTTCTGCTCGTGGATCCCCGTCTCCTTCGATGTGCCTCGCTCGTGAAGAAGACGTCGGATCTCGTGTGTCGAGATCAGGAGATCCGCCGCTCGGATCATCAACATGGATTGCGAGAAGCACGCGGTTCATCCCCGCGCTCGCAAGCGTCTCCTCCGTCGGATCGGACTTGAGACAGGAGGTCTCTTCGTTTAGAGACTCGATCGCAACCACGCTTCAAGAGGTAATCCTATTACTTGTTTGTGGTTTAGACGAAACGATCCGAGAAGTGTTCTTGGATCATGTGGTTTCGTCGTAATAAAATTTTAAAATTCCGCTGCATCGAGCAACTAGTCCGACTAGTCGCTCCACGTCGTATTCGATGCGACGCTCACGCTTCCGTGATGCGCTTGAGGATTAAACCATATCTTTCAAGTGGTATCAGAGCCTTAGGTCGACGGTTTCGAATATGATTCGCTAACCGAGGACGATTTGGGTTCGTTGAGGTCGCGAAAGTTTTTTATCGCATTTGATTTCGCAGATCTGTTTAGTGTAATTTTTCGGCCAAGTTTAAATAGTTTAAACACGAAAATAGCACTTGGATTTTGTTCCCCATTAAATAAGGAAACCATAGGATCTGAGTTTGCGTAAATCGGATTTCGTATGCTCGAGATATGGTCGTTTTAATGAACATGTATGCACTGTTGCGGGAACTGTGAATCTGAACGTGATTAAAATGTTAATTACTGTTTAGATTTGCCTCGAAATGCATGAAACATCACTTAGGTTCTGTCCTAAATCAAATTAGCAAACTTTAGAAATTGACTTTGCTTAATTTGGATTTAATATGATTGAGATATGCCAATTTTAGTAAGTAGGGGTCACTGCTGAAATTGCTTTCCTAATCTAGAACCAAGTGATTATCAATTAGTGAAATTAATTGTTAATTTCGTGAAATAATCTTGAAAAATATTTGTGAAATATTGAAACATGATTATTTGCCTAATTGACTTGGCCCCAACCAATTAGTTGATTAGATTTGATCTAAACCTTAATTGGAATTACAATCATCAAACGTCTTGCTTGAATAGGACTTGGGAATTTGCCTAGCAAATTTCCTTAAAATCAAAATTGTTTTGATTACTATATGGTATAATTTCGATTGAAGAACCGATGATCATCTCAAGTACAAAATAATCAATTTGGCATTATCCTTTCCCGAGGTGGATATGGTGTCTAGTCGGGGATCGCTGGTCAGCGGGTTGCAACGTATGTGGTCCGCCCCACTCCCGTCGGTACTGGCCATGACAGCGGGTAGGGCCGGGATAATGTCCGAGGGATTATGATGTATTTTTCTAATTATTAAAATTCGAATTAATACGTACTTTGAGAATAATATCATATATGTATATTCAAGCATAAAATTAAGTTTGATTGATTAAATTGGATTGATAATTAATTTAATATGATTAAGTTAATCATATCCAATTGAGAATACTCTAATATGATTAGAGTTAATAATTCCCTGGTAAGAATTAATTATATGAATGTGATTCATAGAAATTAATTTAATTTGAATAAGATATGGAGGATCACATAAGTGACATCCATGGTCTCCCGTCAAGGCGAAGAGTTTCGTCGCCAGATATTATATGTAGGAGACGCCTGTCCGAAGTGACAGCTCCTGCATATGATCCATTTGGATCGGGCTCGTCGCTTCTCGAAAGAGTAAGGACGTATGCGTAGTGACCCCAATATCGGGTCCTCATATTATTGGGGCGATATTGGATTGCGCATAGCGAGTTGTATTCCTGTTGACGGTTGGTTCAATTAATGACGGGTCAACATCACCTTAGGGGTGGTGGGCCCGGGTATTAAAGATCGAATTGGGAGATGCAAGTTGGACTTGCAAGGTGGAATGTGTTCCCGCTTCTTTTTATCCGAGTTGTAGGTTCTCATATTATTGGGATGCAACAAAGATAAGGAAGGAGATCCCAGATCTTGCTTGAGATATAATGGTAAGTATATCTCTTACATTGAAAGTGATTAAGGGAATGAACTTTCATTGTTGACATGGCAGGACAACTTTAATATAAACTTCCTAAATCAAAGTAAATTATATATTTATATATTTATGCAAATTTCTTATTTCAGATAATCCTTCATTAAACCCACTCAATATTATACTCAATAATAACCAGTAAAATATCGTGGATTGGACCCTATAATCCAGATATTGTACTTGCAATTGGACACA
The DNA here is from genome assembly GCA_037367405.1 of Ottelia alismoides. NCBI lineage: Eukaryota > Viridiplantae > Streptophyta > Magnoliopsida > Alismatales > Hydrocharitaceae > Ottelia > Ottelia alismoides. The sequence goes on along the minus strand of JAZKJV010010717.1, from coordinate 551,251 downwards.
CAATGTATGTGGTTGCAATGTGCAAGTTTCCTCATAACAACGAGAAGTGATAATTAAATAGACAATAGGACTAAAACCCTAGGGTTTGTATGTCTCTATAAGTATTGATCTTATCGAATGTACTTTTGAAGTGACATGTCGATGATGATCATAATTATCAAATTAATCCTTATAAAATCAATAAAGATATTCTGGCATACATATGTGCTCTTGACATTTAATCATGAATGACATGGTTCTCTACATCATGTAGAATGGTAGCTCTATTAGATATAATGTATTCAAATTGTTTGAATACCTACCTGAACCGATGCTTCAAAGAGTTTAGATGGATGTAGATGATGAGTGTCATCATTCTACTGTCTATACTCTAGTCATTCATGAAGCTTCATAATATTCATATTATATGAACTTAAATGAAGCTTGTATAAATGTTGAAATACTCTTATATTGAAATTTTTGATTTTAACATAAGAGATCCTTAGTCTTGAGTAATGGTTGCTTATAGACAAAGGGAGCGCAGTGGAAGCATGGGTTGGACCCAAGTAAGAGGTATAGTCAAAGAGTTGACTGTACTTCTGTGACTTCCATATGACATCCAAAGAGTTGGATGAATGCCAATACTGCAATAAGTTGATGTGTTGATAGTATGACTATCAAGTCTGTCTAGAATCCTGAGAAAAGGACTCGGATGGAGCATCAGTATAATCTACATATAATCATTGATATTGACTTACTTATTTGATAAGATAAAGTCTAATAATTGTATCTCAAATTTTCTAATGACACTTGCAATTGGTTGCATATGTATTAGAAATTTGATCTTAAGGATTATTGGTCATCCATGTTGAAATTGATGCAAGTGTTGCAACAATTCCATGAGATCAATAGACTTCATATTTTCAGTGGGAGCCCTTAGTCTTAGAGAATGTCTCTATGACCTAGATATTAGAATACACTCATTGTTTATTTCTAATTGTTGGATATAAACATGAATTCTGTAATAAATCTATCATAAAGAGTTATGATGGAAATATTTCAGATAGTAATCTAAAATCTAGTGGACTCTATTAAATTAGAAAATTATTGAATGGTTCATTAAGATTTCTAATACTGAAAATTAAACCTTTAAAAGATCAATAGGAGGATAAAGACCATTTGACAATGATCTGACATCAAATTTTGGACATATGTCTGTTGATGAAATCAATGGACTGGTAAGACATGAAACTTTAGATTGTCTAAAGATTCAAATCTCACATACTTGTGAATATTGTATTCAAAGTAAAATGTCCAATACACCCTTCCTTGGGAAAGGTGTAAGATTAAGGTATTCAAGATCTCATACATATTAATGTATGTGAATCATCTATATCAGAATAAACATTATGGATATGTGATATCTATTAGTGATTATTTGATATGAGATTTCTTTTCTTCACTTAGAAAACTTTGAAATGTTCAAAGATTTCACAATTTTGGTTTAGAACCAAAGTTTGAAGGAAGATAAAATGAATTTGATCTAACCAAGGTAGCATGTACCTATTAGATGAATTCAAGAAATACCTTATGGAGATATGAATATCATTTCTATCTCAATCCTCCTAATAAACCTTAACTCAATGGAGTTGTAGGAAGATACAATTGATCATGTGTGACATGATTTAATCAATGATTAATCCTAGCATAATTATCTCTTAAGTTTCCAAGATATATATGTAGTAGAGACTGCATTATATACTTAATAAGGTTCCATGCAAGTAAACTGGAATCTGGCACTAGAGAGTGCTACTTCATTAGGAAAATAAAGGATGGTATTGGATACCTACTTTATGACCTTGAGATTCTTAAAAGATCTAATCTTTGAGAATATGATTCTTATAGGATGACTCTTTTGAGAATCAATATGAAAATGAAGTGAAGGAACTCATTTAATCTTGAAAAGATAATGAGGCTCCTGATATTGGAAACTGAAAGGACAATTAAAGATGAAACATTAATACCTCTTCAAATAAATTTGAGGATGGATTTCATGTGTCAGTTAAATCTGAAAATGATCGGACTTCATGTGATGAAGCTCCTAAGGATCATGACATGGATAGATGGATGTTAGCAATAAAACTCTAATGTAGACTTCATATACAAATGTTGTATATGGACCCTCGAGGATCCACCTATATGGGTAAGGCCCATTAAGGTCTAAATGGATCTTCAATAGAAAGAGGGAACCTGATGAGAAGGTAGAGACCTTCAAAGCACGGTTCGTAGCCATGAGCTACACACCGAAGAGAAGACATCGCTTCTGATGAGACTTGCTCTCCAGTGGCCTTGCTTTAACCCATCAGAATATTGCTAACTATAGCTGCACAACTTGTCTTTGACATCTTCATGATGTGAGTCAAGATTGCATTCCTCTATGAATACCTCTCTAAGGATATTCATATGAAGTGGCCCCAAGGCTTCATGGTTGAGGAAAGCAAGGTGTGCTAGCTGAAGAACTCCATCTTTGGACTCCAATAAGTTTCTTGTATTTGGAACATAAGATTTGATGAAATTGTAAATGTTATGATTTCAGATAGAATCTTGATGAACCATGTAAAGCTTAGTGGGAGTACCATTGTGTTCATCGTGCTAAATGTAGATATTATTCTAATCATTTGGAATGATATAAGGATAATAATAATAAGTGTTTTAAAATTTGGTTGTTTCATACCTTGAGATACGATTTCAAGGATACCTCTTAGATCTTAATTCTGAAGTCGTTCAGAAGCAAAGAGAAGAGGGTATTGGGACTGTCGCATTAGTAGTACACCTTGGACTTATTCCATTTTCTGGAAAATTCCAAGAAAAGCTTCCTTCCCTTAAGATGTGGTAGTGACCTGTCTAGAAGGATAGCACCTCAAAGAGTTGAGGAAGTGAATGCTAGAACTGCTTGCACTTGTGCATCAGTTATGAGAAGCTGAATGTATTCTAGATGTGTACAAGAACTAGGTGTCTACCATGCAGTGGGAGTAGTAAACTGTTACTAATCCTGCTATGGAGATAAAACACTTGATTGCAGTAATAATAATATCTTCAAAGATGATAAAACTTAGAGATAGTGATCTCAAAATCTTATCTTCAAAAAGTTTAAGACCTTGTAGATAGTGATCTATGATGGTCTTAACTGTAGATACCTTAGGAGATAGAGATCTCCAGGAATGAAGGTATTCTAATAAGGATTATGGGAATACTGGTTATGATAATTAATATGATGTAGTGTCAAGAACACTATAACCAACAAAATTGAGTATCGGTTGCATGAGATGCAACATTCGCATTGGATGCGAGCACTGTTACTAGGAGATATGCAATTGCCGTAAAAGGACTTGGCATAGTCTCTTGAGAACAGAGTGACTGATCAGCTTACCTAGCTGTTTTCTAAATAGCCTATGATTGTCACATGAGTGTGGGTTTAAATGATTAGCCCATTAATGGCTCTTTGGGCTAGTGGGAGATTGTTGGACATGCGAGCCCACGACGAGCCATTATGCAATAAATGTTATTGCAATTCACTCCTTAATCTGAAATAAAGAGTACATAGTTTGCATAATAGGTCCCTTAGTACAATTAGGGTTATGTACCATGGCCATCTTAATGATCATACAGCTGTTGATTCAATTATTGAATCATAGAGGCTGGTGCTTAGATGAATATCTAATGAGTTAGATTGAGGACTCATCAAGCACTGTCAAATGATTATTAAGAGATGATCTCCAGCCTGAGTAGGAGATGGCAATCCTATCTCATTTAGGTTGATATCTGACCGACCTCTTGATGCAGGTCCTCTGCATAGGAATAGAGATTCGGAGGTGTCGGATGAGTTAGGTCAAAGAGTTGACTTAACGAGATCGAGATAACCAAAGTCCTATATCATATGCTGTCATGATATAGGCACACATCCTCTGACCAGAGACAGATGTGTTACTATATGTCTGAGTATGTACATTTGGCAGACCAATAGGTTGATGACCTAATCAAGGTCTATACACCGGCGCGCTAGTGTGCATATAAGGGCATATGAGTAATACGATCTCTCGAAGGGATCATACAGGTTCACTACTGAACCGGAAGACATGAGCTCACTCATGAGATATTGGGAAGAATCAAATTCCGTGCGCACGGTCGTCTCGCTTTGGAAGCTTGACTGAATTTGTTGGTTTGATATATACTTTTGGAAAGTATATGATCAAGACCTAGGTATGATATATGCTTTTGGAAAGTATATGATCAATACCGACTCCCAATGATCGAATGAGAAACTTACTGATAAAACCATGAAGTAGACAGTATAAAGTTGATCCAATACTTCAGGTTTAATCTGGGTCTTCCAGTATGCAGGATGTACAGGTGTTAGGAATACCTGAGGGTGATGTGATCATAAACGGTTGTATAACCATGACGCTTCCATTCCTAGGGAGTGATGAAACGGGTCTGGATTTTAGTGACTCCTCTCAGTAGAGAAGTAATCTGATCTTAGTCCAAATGTTGGACATTGATCTGAATGTGATTCAGATTCAATGAGAAGATTAGATTTGCGGTCTTGATTTAATCAAGCATCTATGGGAGGCCCGAGATCTGGATTTGAGATGTGATCTCAATGTCCATGTCACTATACGTGGAACAATACAATCGCCCTGTTCTTATCTCCAAGTATTCGCGGAGAAAGCGCATTATCCTTGAAAGAGTTCATGGATAATTCTATTGTTGATATATGTATCCGAACATTGAGAAAAAGGATAATTAAATGTGATTTAATTATCATGAATAATATGAATTTGATTCATATTATAAGGAGAGTTATCTTAGATAATTAAATGTGATTTGATTATCAAAGATATAAATAATGTGAATGTGATTCATATTATTTGAACACATGAGATAAAGAGATCCAAGATGATTAAATATGATTTAATTATCAAGGATAAGAATGATGTGGATAGTAATATCCAATTATTCATAATATATTATAAATGTGATTTATAATGTATTAGAGAGAGTTAAATATAATTTATATTAGTAGATTAATTATTAATGTGTATTGGATACACATTGTTTAATTAATTGAAAATGTAAATTACATTTTGTTTTGGGTTGTGAATGTGATTCACAATATTCCAATGTCAAGATTGCAATATTCCCAAAATTAATTGAGAATTATTTTTTGGTGAATAATTGTTGGAAAATAAGTTGAGAGAAAAACAAGGAGATATGCAATCCCATGGGAATCCATGGGATTGCCCTCCCCATATGGGAAGAGGGGGGCGGCACCAATTCCTTTATGGAATTGGTGGCCGTCCACTCCTCCCAATAGGGAAGGAGGCTCTCATTTGTTTTTCCACTCCTTATTTAGTTGGCTTAATTTGGTATTAATATATATTTGATTTATCAAATATATTTAATCAAAATTAAATCACAAGTTGTTGGCTTTTACCAACAACAACCTTGACCATTGGATTGTCATAAATCAATCTCAACCATTGATTTTATATGACACATGGATTGAGATCCATGGATCCCAAAACCCTATAAATAGAGAGGCATACCCATGCTCTCTCTTTACACACATAATGCTTGAGAAGCATCTCTCTCTCCCTCTCTCTTTCTCTTTAGAGGTCAGCCCTCTCTCTCTCCCTCTCATGGCCGTCCACCATGGATGCCATGGAGAGGTTCTCCATCGCCGCGGCATCGTCGTTATGCTGCCCGTTCTTCTGCTCGTGGATCTCCGTCTCCTTCGGTGCGCCTCGCTCGTGAAGAAGACGTCGGATCTCGTGTGTCGAGATCAGGAGATCCGCCGCTCGGATCATCAACATGGATTGCGAGAAGTACGCGGTTCATCCCCGCGCTCGCAAGCGTCTCCTCCGTCGGATCGGACTTGAGACAGGAGGTCTCTTCGTTTAGAGACTCGATCGCAACCACGCTTCAAGAGGTAATCCTATTACTTGTTTGTGGTTTAGACGAAACGATCCGAGAAGTGTTCTTGGATCATGTGGTTTCGTCGTAATAAAATTTTAAAATTCCGCTGCATCGAGCAACTAGTCCGACTAGTCGCTCCACGTCGTATTCGATGCGACGCTCACGCTTCCGTGATGCGCTTGAGGATTAAACCATATCCTTCAACCCAGCCCCCTCACACGCACGGGCACTTGAGGTGACGTGGATAGGACTTAGGTGCAAATATGAAAACGACGAGGGTCTGGATGCAAATATTACATAAATATTTAAACTACGACTAAAAGTTTATGGACTGAAATGAAAATACAAAAATGGCAAGGGTGTAGGTGCAAAATACCCACGCATAATATCCTCGTGCGCGATCGGATGGCTGATGAATACTCATTCATCATTCTTTATTCTTATATTTTAGCTACAAAAACCTTTGCAAATGCATGTAGATACTTGTAAATACAAATAATTACCAAAAAGCATGCATAGTGTAAAAACTAATAATTAGCATGTTTTTGTGCAAAAATAAAAGAATAAAGAATTAAAAGAAAAAGAGGGAAATATTTAGAATAAATATTGAGCAACCTAATCCCAAGGGAGGGCTCAGCATGGGCCTGACCGCATAAAAACCAAAGTAGAGAGAGATAGGGAGCTCATGTATGTACATATACCTGTAAATATAATAAATTATTTTCCTCTAAAAATAAAATAAAATGGGCTTGTATATATTTGTAAATATTTGTAAATACAAAATCAAAATAAAAATAGAAAAATTAAAAAGAAAATAAAAATAACCTTCCTTGTGCATATTCACCATGTACATAAGACCACACTTTTATTTATTTTACCTTGTAAATATATAAATTAATTTCTATAAAAACTTGTATATATTCTATATTTCATGGTGTAAATAAATAAAATAAAAACCATAAAAACAAAAATAAAATAAAAAGAACAAAATTAAAAACCAAAAAGAACTTTGTAAATATACCATGTATATAAATGTATATACCTATTTATTTAACCCTTGTAAATAAATAATAAAAATAAAATAAAAACATCAAAATATTCCTCATTTTATGATATAAATAAATAAAATTTAAAATGGGAATAAAAATGCCCAAAAATAATTAATTAAAAAACAAAAAGTAAAAATCAATAATGTGTATATACCTTTATAGCACTATAGTGTAAATACCTTATTTTTATTTCGAAAAATTAATTAAAAATCACAAAAAATAGAAAAAAAATAAAATAAACATTTTTCATGTTTTGAGTTTTTAATAATTCGGCCATTTATTATTTTATTTCAATTTTTTTAAATCTTTCTGACATGGCCTGCTCTGATTGGTCCACGGGGGACGTTGACCCCCCGGTCAACTCCCCCCCTTGGACCACTTCCCATGGGTCCATGACGCCCGACCCGACTTCGCTGAATTTTTGCATCATGACCCGACCACCAAATCCGATATTCCCGGGCTCTACTTCTTCCTCGTGCATCCGAGATCCTCGCCTGGTTGTTTGCATTGGGATCCGCGCCTCGCCGTGCCCTGCCCGACTTGTTCTTGCCGGACCCTCACTCATATATAATCCGAGCTCCGCCTCTATTTTCTCGCATCTTTGGATCGTTTCTCTCCACCCCAGGACCTCCACAGCCACCGTGAGAGTGACAGCTTGCTTCCGGCCGTGTCGCAGCGAGGAGGGAGTGGACGGACCACTGATCCGGTGATTTCGCATCGTCGTGCACCGCCCAGAGGTGGTGCTCGAGCCTCGGGCACCGACGGCCCTTGAGGCTAGGACCTGGAGCTTCCCCAGCTCTTCCCCAGTCGATATCATCCAGTAGGTAGCCTTCTTTCTTCCTCTATTTAGCTAATTTTGATTTTTGCCCAATTCGCTCCGTCGCCGACGAGCCCCGATTCCGACCGCCCTCGCCCTCGTTTCGATCATTGGAATCGCTCACCACCTTCGTCGTTCCCCCGCTCACCTTCTTCGCCCATCCATTCACCCCAGTTCGCACAGGAACTGGGTATCGAGCTTCTTCGCCGTCGCTTCGCCGGAGCTCGCTCGCCCAATCGCACAGTTCACCTCCACCACCGCTAACCGGGTCGAGGCACTTTGCCCTCGACCCAGGAGCTTGTTGCCGTGCTTTGCAGGTTGAAGCGAGTCCATCTGAGGGCTCAACCATTTGGAGCAGCAGCTTCTCCTCCGCCGGTGTAGCCTGAGCTCTCCGAAGCTCCGCTGCGTCATCGGAGAGGACCATTAGATGCAGGAGGCCCAGGCGAACCTTCTCTGATCCTCAGCAGCCTCCGTGGAGCTCGCATGTATGCGCACGAGCCCGGCGAACCTCGCCGTCGTCCAGTTCATCGAGCATCCTCCTCGACCATTTGATCCCCCTCCAGCTCCAGATCAGATCTCAGACGTTCATTCGATGAGCCGTCCCATCTGTTCGATCCTCAGAGGGTGGATCTCGACCGTCAGTTCAGCGAGGTTTAGCCACGTCGTACAGGAGATGTCAGATCATCCACGTGGCTAAACCTCCTCCGTCCGATCCGAGCCAGGTCCCTTCGCAGACCCACGTCGCATCACAGCCGCCCGATCTTCCACGTGGGAGTGTCCCAGCCGCTCAATCGCGCTGAGGGTTCCCTTCGTTGTGCGTCACGCCTTCTCGACCGTCAGATCCAGCATGTGGCGCGCATCTGGCCCTCGACTTAATAAAGGGTAAATATCTCTTAGGCCCTTAGCTTTTTAGTTGTTAATTTTTAGCCCTATAAATATTTTAGAACTTTTATTTCAGTTTGGTAAATTGCATAGAGGACCTCGTATTGTAGTTTATTTGCTTTTATACCCCTGTGTGTAGTGGTACACGTGCTTCGACACGTGATTTTGTGGGTTATTTGCATGTATGGGCCTGATGTTCTAGGGTGTTAATGAATTAATTTATGTTTTTAATATTTGCATAAATGCCCATGTGAGTGTTGTATTTGTGCATGTGCTTTATTTCGTGGGTAATTTACACTGTAGCCCCTGGACTTTTAGTACGTGTTACTATTTAGTCCAGGGACGTAAGTTTTCTTGCAAATAGGTCCCTGAGTGCCCAGGTCACGTGCCTCGCGTGTGAGTTCATGGAGAAATTGCACCGGACCCCCTGGAACTTGTCTTAATTGCGTACAGGTCCCTATGCACTGTACCTTTGTTTTTGATTTTAATAAAATAGTAAACCAACTCCGAATTTGATGAAAATTGGACACATGGCTCCTGCCATGGTGTAAAATTTTCTCTAAATTTTAGAGACATTTTTGACGCTTTTTGATATTTTTAAAAAATTCAAAAACACACATTTTCTTTCTGTCTAGCTTTAAAAATCACAAAAAAATACTAAATCAACTTCAAAAATTACAAAAAAATTATATAGTGTTTGTTTTATGCTGTTGATTTTCTGACCAATTTTGGTCATTTTTAGATTTATAAAACCTATAAAATCACAAAACCCCTAAAAACCCATAAAAATTCTAATAAATAATTGAAAAATCAAAAATTAATAATTCCAGTGCCTAGTTTTTCCTTGTATTTTCTACTTCACGGGAAAATTACCTTCAGACCTTGATAGGGCCAATTGCATTTTAATTTGTCCCTCCAAGTCTGATTGGACAGTGGTCTGCATTTTCAGCCTTGTTTGATTTTTATAAAATTCCCTAAAAATCAGAAAAACACCAAAAATAAACCAAAAACACAGAAAAAATATAAAAAAAACATAAAAACATTTTTGTTTTATTTTTGGGTGATTTTTGAGTAATTAAATAATTGTTTGTAGTTCGTTGTTTTATTGTTTTCCTATTTTCTCAATTGATTTAAAAATCTAAAAAAATATAAAAAAAATTAAAAATCCACAAAAAAATTCACTTTCTTTTATTTGATTGCATTTCTGACTACTTCGTAGGCCGCGAGGCCATCACGTGCTCCCTGAGTCCGACCCTGGTCGCTATACCAGGCTAATCCAATAGCCAGGGCCACTATTTTTGAGTTTCTTGATTTTTATTCTATTTTGGTGGTCTGCTCTTATTTTTCTTGATTGACTGAACTGTCTCCGAGATCCGGGTCGCAACGACCCTTGATCTATTTTCATTCACCCGAGTCTCACGGATTTTTCGGTCATCAGAATGGCGTCGTTGCCGGGGATAGCACGGGTCGACGTCGGTCCTTCTTGTTCATCTACTGTAGCAGCACATGCAGAGAGTACAGCCGCAGACATGGGCATCATCAGCGAGAAGCTGGTCCGGATGGAGTTGATCGAGAAGAAGCAGTGCCAGGGCATCACTCAGATGGAGCAGATGGCACAAACTTTGAGTGACATGAAGACCTAGCTCATGTGTCTCCAGGAGGCACAGAAGGCTCCACAGCCTCGTCTTCAGTCACGAGGCGATCCAGGCAGCAGCAGCAGCTCGTCCCAGCGCTCCAGCTCCCACCAGCAGCCTAGACAGGTTCATCTTGCACAGGCGGAGCCGTACCAGCAGCCGCAGCTCACCTACCAGGCACCACCATCTACTGACACTCAGATGGTGGTATACCAGCCGGATCAGCCTCTGGCAGTGCTCCCGCCACTCAGTACGACACAGAGCCGTTGATGGATGTCAACGGGATTTGGTATGACCGCCCCCAGCCCGGTATCCGGCGAGACCATCTCGGATTCCGTTGGGGGACCGGAGGTGCCCAGTCCCAGCATCAGCCATCAGGTCAGGGTGGCCAGTACGGCCATCAGATGGATCACCAGCCGCAGCAGCAGCAGCCCCCAGTGTACCCATCACAGCAGCAGCAGCAGTCGTCACAGTATGGTCCTCGTCCCTATCAGCAGGGACAGTCTTAGAGGCGAGATCAGCCTCACCAGCAGCAGCATCAGCCACACCCGTACCCCTCTCAGCCATAGCACTAGTTCCAGCAGCCTCACTACCAGAGAGGCTACCCTTAAGGCTCTCATGGTCCACCCTACGAGAGCCCCGCCTTGGATGATATAGCCCGCCTTCTCACAGATCAGCAGGCTACCTTTCGACGGGAAGTGGACGAGTTCTGCCAGGAGATGCGGGACATCGTGAGAGGGAAGGCCGCCATCCCTGCCCAGATTGAGTTGAATCCCAACAACCTGAAGAGGAAATCTGAGCAGGTAGCTTGTACTGAGTATGCCACTCCTAGTGATACATTTGGTGATATGTCTGCATACCTTTTTGATACTGATTTTGTTACACTTAGGAGCAGTAGGATGCCAGCAGGCGACGCCTCATCTGAGCGACATCATGAGGATACACCCAGAGCGCCCGACGAGGAGGAGGAGAGCGGTACTGAGGCCGCTAGAGATGATGACGGTGGTACTGATGCCACCAAGGATGTTGATTCCACCGGCGGTGCTGAGCCCGCTGTTTCACCAGTTGGAGGAGGTGGTACTAAGGCCACCCACGATGTTGAGCCAGAGCGCGGTACTGAGGCTGCGAGTTTTCTAGTCGATGGTGGTACTGAGGCCACCCACGATGCCGAGCCAGAGCGTGGTACTGAGGCCGCGAGTTTTCTAGCCGATGGTGGTACTGAGGCCACCCGTGTTCATTCTTAGAGACATGTTGTTCTTCCTTTTACTGATGTATCTCGGAACACTATTGTGAATAAAGGAAAGGGTTTGGTTTTTCCTGGTCCCACTGTGGTGCATGATGTATGTGTGGATCCGGCCGTCGAGCCATCTAGACCCTTTCCTAGTCCTTCATATGAGAAGGACCCTGTGATCCCCTTTCCTAGAGCCCTTCAGATGGGGAAGGGGAAGAAAAATGAAAATCCCAAAAAGAGACAGCAGGAGGAGTTCAGCCAGCAGATGATAGATCGTTTTCATGTTCAGCTGACTCTTCAGGAGGCTTTGCAGCACATCCCTCTTCTCTAGTGTTCACTGAGAGACAGGACCACAATCAGGAGGAAGAGGAGGAACCACCACTCAGAGATCCATGTGCTGACGAGAGCTACGTGTTTCGCGATCCAGAACCATCTGCCGGCCAAGAGGCCAGATTCCGGAGCCCCTTATGTCAGATGCCACATCAGAGAGCAGAGGTTCGACCGCACTCTATTAGACAGCGGATCGTCGATCAACCTACTTCCGGCAGCCCTTCTCGATTGCTTCGAGTTGGGCACTCTTAGACAGAGCAGGACAGTCCTTCAGTTTGCTGATCGATCTGTCAAGAGGCCAAAGGGGTTGTTACGAGATGCTCTCATCACGATTCAGGGCCTGCAATTCGCCGTGGACTTCGTAGTGTTGGACATGGAGATCCCTGAGTCCGTGACTGATACCCCCATCATTCTCGGTCGTTCGTTCTTTGCCACAGCCAAGGCGGTAACTGACCATGATAGCGGGAAGGTATACTTTCGCGTCGAGGGCGAAAGTGTACAAATAGAGACGGTCGAGGACAGCAGAGCCAGAGACAGAGCATGCTCAGAGACGACTTCAGATACAGAGCAGCTGACAGATGCAGGGCTAGACATCCACCAGGACTGTGACTTTGTGATCACAGACGATGAGGCAGTTTAGGCAGACCCAGCAGCACAGGCCATCCTCTCATTTTCAGATTCCGTTGATGTAGAGACGACAACAGAGGAGAGCCTGGAGAGCACATTCCTGGTTCAGGATACTTTTGAGGCAGCAGAGCCGGTTCTCGACCGTGACACTGATTTTTGTGATGATGGTGGTACTGATGCCACCTTAGATGACATAGATCCCTCGGAGTCAGATTTTGACTGGGCAGATTGTGATGATTATATGCTAGACCTGACCTCCACTGAGCCTGCAGCTAGAGAGGAGGTAGATGCCGAGCAGAGCAGAGACAGTCCATCAGGGCAGCCTTCTCCAGTTTTTGGGATTGACAGAGAGTTTCTGTTCTCCTATGCAGATTTGGCAGCGTTCACGCAGACTTTTCAGAGGCCAGATCCACCAGTACCCAGTTGTCCAGAGCTAAAGCCGCTTCCTACATCACTGAAGTATAGGTTCCTTGCAGGTGAGCATGAGATGTACCCAGTCATTATCTCCGCCGATCTGACTGGAGAGCAAGAATCCCGTCTGATGGGGGATCTTGAAAAGAACCGCAAGGCGATAGGATGGAGCGTAGCAGATCTCCAGGGGATAAGTACGGCCCTATGCTCCCACCATATCTATCTCGAGGATGAGGCGAAGCCGTCGCGTGAGTTCTAGCGGCGGTTGAACCCGAATCTGAGAGAGGTTGTCATGAAGGAGATTTCGAAATGGTGGAGCACCGATTTTATCTACCCCATCTCCGACTCCAAGTGGGTCAGCCCTTTGCATGTGGAGCCCAAGAAGACGGGCATCACTACAGTGATTAGCGAGTCTGGAGAGGATATTGCTACACGAGTACCCACTTCTTGGCGGGTCTATGTTGACTACAGGAGACTCAATCAGGCCACCAAGAAGGATCATTTCCCCCTGCCCTTTATAGATCAGATCATTGAGAGACTGGCAGGGAAGAGCCACCACTGTTTTCTGGATGGGTACTCGGGCTACAACCAGGTGGCCATCGCTCCCGAGGACCAGGACAAGACCACCTTTACCTGTCCCTTCGGCACATACGCCTTCCGACGCATGCCATTTGGGCTATGCAATGCCCCTGCGACCTTTCAGAGATGCATGTTGTCGATCTTTTCGGACATGGTAGGGGAGTGCTTGGAGGTCTTCATGGATGATTTCTCGGTTTACGGCGACGGATTTGACTCCTGTCTTGACTGCCTAGACCTAGTGCTTCAGCAATATATAGAGGTCCACCTTGTGCTATCTTGGGAGAAGAGTCACTTCATGGTGACTCAAGGGACGGTGCTTGGCCATATCATCTCCAACAGGGGCATGGAGGTTGATCTGGCCAAGGTATATGTCATTAGAAAACTCGCACCACCGTCCAATTTGAGGCAGTTATGGTCAGTCCTGGGGCATGTCGGTTTCTACCGACGATTCATTCATGATTTCAGTCAGATTGCCCGACCGTTGACTAACATGCTGATGAAAGACATCGAGTTCCTTGTCGATGACAAGTGTCTTTCGTCGTTTGAGACTCTCAAGTAGAGTGTTGTTGAGGCTCCTATTCTCCAGCCGCCTGATTGGTCTTTCCCATTCGAGATCATGACGGATGCCTCCGATTTTGCCGTAGGGGCCATGCTGGGACAGAGGAGGGATGGAGTCCCATTTTCTATCCACTGCGCTAGTCGCACATTGGATTCCGCGCAGCGGAACTACACAGTCACTGAGAAGGAGATGCTAGCTGTAGTCTTTGCCCTAGATAAGTTCAGATCGTACATTATTGGATTTAGAGTGACCCTGTTTACTGATCATAACGCCATCAGGTACCTCATGGCAAAGAAGGATGCCAAGGCCAGACTGACTAGATGGATCCTTCTACTCCAGGAGTTCGACATTGAGATTAAGGATAAGCCTGGAGTCAAGAATGTGGTGGTAGATCATCTCTCCCGATTAGATCATCTTGAGTATTCTGAGCAGATCGGTCTTATTTGTGAGACCTTCCCAGATGAGGCGATCCTTGCTATCGCCGCACTCCCGTGGTATGCCAATATTGTGAACTTTCTTGTTGCTAAGAAAGTTCCACAAGATTGGCCCAGGCAGAGGCTTGAGAACTTCCTTGCGAAGGCCAAGTCCTACCACTGGGAGGATCCCATCCTTTACCACGAAGGAGGAGATAGCGTCTGGCGTAGGTGCATTCCTCAGGAGGAGAACCATAGCGTCCTCACTTACTGCCACAATCTTGAGGCAGGAGGACATCACTCTGGGAGGAGAACGGCACAGAAAGTGCTCCAATCCGGCTTGTGGTGGCCTACCCTCTTCAAGGACTTTGATGAGTTCGTGAAGAGGTGTACTGACTGTCAGAGGATGGGCACTTGTGGACAGCGTGATATGATGCCGATGCAGCCCATTCACTTCTGTGAGGTTTTTGACGCATGGGGCATCGATTTCATGGGTCCATTCCCTAAGAGTCAGGGATTTGAGTACATTCTGTTGGTCGTAGACTATGTGAGTCGTTGGGTTGAGGCCATCCTCGCCCGAACCGCTGATGCCAGGACAGTTTGCAGATTTTTGAGGAAGCACATCATCACGCGGTTCGGGGTACCTCGAGTATTGATTTTAGATGGGGGGTCTCATTTCATCAACAACCAGGTGAAGGCCCTTGCTAGAGAGTTCGACATAGACCATCGAGTTGCTACTCCTTACCATCCACAGACGAATGGTCTAGCCGAGGTGTCGAACAGGGAGATCAAGACTATTTTGCAGAAAGTCGTCTGCCCTGACCGAAAGGATTGGTCACAGCTTTTGGACTCGGTCTTGTGGGCATATAGGACGTCTTTCAAGACACCTTTGGGCACATCTCCCTTTCGCCTCGTATATGGCAAGCCGTGCTATTTACCTGTTGAGCTGAGACACAAGTCACTTTGGGCAGTCACTGAGATACTTGTTGATCCAGATAGTGTAGGAGATCAGAGGAGGGCAGAGTTAGCAGCCTTGGAGGAGCTTAGAGATACAGCCTTCTCAAACAGCCTACAGTACAAGGAGAGAGTGAAGGAGTGGCATGATTCTCACATCAGCCACAAGCATTTTGAGCCTGGACAGAGAGTATGGCTGTTTGATGCTAGGCTTCACCTATTTCCAGGGAAGCTACAGAGCAAATGGAAGGGACCTTATCTGGTGAGAAAGGTACATGACAACGGTAGCATTGACATATCCGAGTTATCTTCTAAGAGTACCTTTTGAGTGAACGGTCAACGGCTCAAGCCATTTCTAGATCATGAGCCGCGGGTAGTTGATGTTGCCCCTATTCATTTTGCGTGAGATATGGTCTCTTGACTCACATCTATTGCATCTCACGCCCGATTATCACTGTTCTTCCGACTTGTATAGATCCAGATGTCCATATCATTACATTCTTTAGTCCCACATCCCTTTCTGCGTCTTTTGATTATGTTATACTTAGGGTGCACTTTACCCTAAGTATAGGAGGGATGTAGGACCTTTGGGTATTGCTTTTGATTCTATCTACTCATGTTTTTGCTGCCTATACTTAGGGATATTTTACCCTAAGTGTAGGGGGGGTAGACCATGTACATTCGCCACTCGGTTTTCCCTTTGTGTACAGCCTGCTATACTTAGGATTACTTGATCCTAAGTATAGGGGGAAAAGCCGAGACTCTCTTGATTTTCTATTCATTCATTCATCTTTGTATATAGCCTTCCTTTTCACTTCCCTATACTAAGCACGAGTTATGTCTTCTTCATCGCTCTTGACTCTGAGGACATCGTTCGAGCTAAGTATAGGGGGTGTGTATATATTTCATATATACTTTAGCCACAACTCGTACTTTGTGTGAGTGTGTTAATAAATAAAAAATGGCTAAAAACCTAAAAACCACAAAAATTAAAAATTTTTCCTGTAAATAATCATTCTTTTATTGCACATACATAGCTAGTGTACAAATTATTTTTGTAAAAATGTTTTCAAAAACTTTTTGTGTAAAGTTTGTGTAAATATTTTCATATCAAAATTATGTATATAGTACAAAATTTTTCCAAAATGTTTTGAAAATCAAAAGTTTGCAAAAATCTTGTGTAAATTTGTGTAAATATTTTGCAAAACTTGCATTCACGCATACATTCATGATTTCAAAACATTTTTCAAAAATTTTGCATG
The DNA here is from genome assembly GCA_037367405.1 of Ottelia alismoides. Lineage (NCBI taxonomy): Eukaryota > Viridiplantae > Streptophyta > Magnoliopsida > Alismatales > Hydrocharitaceae > Ottelia > Ottelia alismoides. Next base: position 534,548 of record JAZKJV010010717.1, on the reverse strand, counting down.
TTTGTAAAAATTGTGTAAATAGCATCTTTGTATATATGTATATAGTTTTTCTGGATTATAGTTGACATTTAAACTAGCCTGGAATTAAATTGGGAAATGGAGCTTGATTAAGATCTTAATCCACCTAATTTCTAAGAGGAACCTTATAGGGCTTAGGGTTAAGGCTTTTCAGGTCCATGGTGACTTAATTCTTTGAGTCCACTAGGCTATGATCACATGTCATCTCAATGAGCCTAAGTAGAGCACTTAACAACACACACATGACTCATATAGACAATGGCTTTACTTGGACACCGCACTTGCACCGAGCTCTCTACGGATGAGGTGGTGAGGAGGCAGTCTTCCTTGACTTGGGGTAGCATATGAGGGTAGTACTTCTAGGCGGAACCTCTCTTCTTTTAGTGAAGGAAGTGCGTCTCAACTTGGTCTGGTTGCTATGAGGTCTAACGACAGGAGTTGTGGGTTGCAATAATGCTTCAAAAGAGGCATAGTCTGCTGGCTCAAGAGGAAAAACTCCTTGTATATATGCTGCACATGTATATGTTGTATAGATGCACTTGAAAAAAAATGCAAAAAGAAAATAACTCCAAAAAAAGTGGTGGGTCTGAGAGAAAATGATAATCTCACCGGAGTATGTATATAGTGCAATAAACAAAGCTTGAGATTCATGTCCCACCTTATGTAGCTTGCAGCAGGGAGACTTGGCTACACTGGTCGAGCTCCCAAGGATACATGGCTACACTGGCCATGGTCCATTCTCTTCGTCCCCCTCTTCTTGAGCCGGTTGAACTTGAACTTAGAAGGGAATACCCCGCTCCTCGAGGAAAGAGTGGCCAGATTGGGGTCATAGAGTTACCTTGTTGGGGAGGGTTGTCAAGTTGCCATTTCTGAGGTGGAGAGCTTAGACTTCACATCACAGTACAAGGAAAGATTCATGGTCTTCAGGGTTAGTGTATGGTGACTTGTTCTGATCTGGATTGTTGAGGAGTCGTGGTTATAGATTGGTGGAACTTAGAGGCTGTTGAGTTTTAAACTTAAGTCCAAATAAGGTTCCGACACATTAATAATCCAAAGATCTGATCGAGCTCCATATTTCAAATTAATGAAGACAAGTTTAATATTCACCTCTGATCCATGTACATTCTCCTCTTTTTCTTTTTCTTTTTCACTTCTTTTTCAAATAAGTGTTTGCTAAGGGACTAGCAAAGTTAAGTATAGGGGGGTGATAAATACTCATTCATCACTCCTTATTCTTATATTTTAGCTACAAAAACCTTTGTAAATGCATGTAGAAACTTGTAAATACAAATAATTACCAAAAAGCATGCATTTAGTGTAAAAACTAATAATTAGCATGTTTTTGTGCAAAAATAAAAGAATAAAGAATTAAAAGAAAAAGAGGGAAATATTTAGAATAAATATTGAGCAACCTAATCCCAAGGGAGGGCTCAGCATGGGCCTGACCGCATAAAAACCAAAGTAGAGAGAGATAGGGAGCTCATGTTTGTACATATACCTGTAAATATAATAAATTATTTTCCTCTAAAAATAAAATAAAATGGGCTTGTATATATTTGTAAATATTTGTAAATACAAAATCAAAATAAAAATAGAAAAATTAAAAAGAAAATAAAAATAACCTTCCTTGTGCATATTCACCATGTACATAAGACCACACTTTTATTTATTTTACCTTGTAAATATATAAATTAATTTCTATAAAAATTTGTATATATTCTATATTTCATGGTGTAAGTAAATAAATAAAAAAACCATAAAAACAAAAATAAAATAGAAAGAACAAAATTAAAAACCAAAAAGAACTTTGTAAATATACCATGTATATAAATGTATATACCTATTTATTTAACCCTTGTAAATAAATAATAAAAATAAAATAAAAACATCAAAATATTCCTCATTTTATGCTATAAATAAATAAAATATAAAATGGGAATAAAAATGTACAAAAATAATTAATTAAAAATCAGAAATTAAAAATCAATAATGTGTATATACTTATATATAACACTATAGTGTAAATACCTTATTTTTATTTCAAAAAATTAATTAAAAATCACAAAAAATAGAAAAAATAATAAAATAAACATTTTTCATGTTTTGAGTTTTTAATAATTTGGCCATTTATTATTTTATTTCGATTTTTTTAAATCTTTCTGACATGGCCTGCTCTGATTGGTCCACGGGGGACGTTGACCCCCCGGTCAACTCCCCCCCTTGGACCACTTCCCACGGGTCCATGACGCCCGACCCGACTTCGTTGAATTTTTGCGTCATGACCCGACCACCAAATTCGATATTCCCGGGCTCTACTTCTTCCTCGTGCATCCGAGATCCTCGCCCGGTTGTTTGCATTGGGATCCGCGCCTCGCCGTGCCCTGCCCGACTTGTTCTTGCCGGACCCTCACTCATATATAATCCGAGCTATGCCTCCATTTTCTCGCATCTTTGGATCGTTTCTCTCCACCCCAGGACCTCCACAGCCACCGTGAGAGTGATAGCTTGCTTCCGGCCGTGTCGCAGCGAGGAGGGAGTGGACGGACCACTGATCCGGCGATTTCGCACCGCCGTGCACCGCCCAGAGGTGGTGCTCGAGCCTCGGGCACCGAAGGCCCTTGAGGCTAGGACCTGGAGCTTCCACAGCTCTTCCCCAGTCGATATCATCCAGTAGGTAGCCTTCTTTCTTCCTCTGTTTAGCTAATTTTGATTTTCGCCCAATTCGCTCCGTCGCCGACAAGCCCGGATTCTGACCAACCTCGCCCTCGTTTCGATCATCGGAATCGCTCACCACCTTCGTTGTTCCCCCGCGCACCTTCTTCGCTCATCCATTCACCCCAGTTCGCACAGGAACTGGGTATCGAACTTCTTCGTTGTCGCTTCGCCGGAGCTCGCTCGCCCCGTCGCACAGTTCACCTCCACCACCGCTAACCGGGTCGAGGGACTTTGCCCTCGACCCAGGAGCTTGTTGCCGTGCTTTGCAGGTCGAAGCGAGTCCATCTGAGGGCTCAACCATTTGGAGCAGCAGCTTCTCCTCCACCGGTGTAGCCTGAGCTCTCCGGAGCTCCGCTGCGTCATCGAAGAGGACCATTAGACGCGGGAGGCCCAGGCGAACCTTCTCCGATCCTCAGCAGCCTCTGAGGAGCTCGCATGTATGAGCACGAGCTCGGCGAACCTCACCGGTGTCCAGTTCATCAAGCATCCTCCCCGACCGTTCGATCCCCCTCCAGCTCTAGATCAGATCTCAGACGTTCATTCGAGGAGCCGTCCCAGCCGTTCGATCCTCAGAGGGTGGATCTCAACTGTCAGTTCAGCGAGGTTTAGCCACGTCGCACAGGAGACGTCAGATCATCCACGTGGCTAAACCTCCTCCGTCCGATCCGAGCCAGGTCCCTTCGCAGACCCACATCGCATCACAGCCGCCCGATCTTCCACGTGGGAGCGTCCCAGCCGCTCGATCGCGACGAGGGTTCCCTTCGTTGTGTGTCACGCCTTCTCGACCGTCAGATCCAGCATGTGGCGCGCATCTGGCCCTCGACTTAATAAAGGGTAAATATCTCTTAGGCCCTTAGCTTTTTAGTTGTTAATTTTTAGCCCTGTAAATATTTTAGAACTTTTATTTCGGTTTGGTAAATTGCATAGAGGACCTTGTACTGTAGTTTATTTGCTTTTATACCCCTTTGTGTAGTGGTACACGTGCTTCGACACGTGATTTTGTGGGTTATTTGCATGTATGGGCCTGATGTTCTAGGGTGTTAATGAATGAATTTATGTTTTTAATATTTTCAGAAATGCCCCTGTGAGTGTTGTATTTGTGCATGTGCTTTATTTCGTGGGTAATTTACACTGTAGCCCCTGGACTTTTAGTACGTGTTACTATTTAGTCCAGGGACGTAAACTTTCTTGCAAATAGGTCCCTGAGTGCCCAGGTCACGTACCTCGCGCGTGAGTTCCTTGAGAAATTGCACCGGACCCCCTGGAACTTGTCTTAATTGCGTACATGTCCCTATGCATTGTACCTTTGTTTTTTATTTTAATAAAATAGCAAACCAACTCTGAATTTGATGAAAATTGGAGACATGGCTCCTGCCATGGTGTAAAATTTTCTCTAAATTTTGGAGACATTTTTGACACTTTTTGATATTTTATAAAAATTCAAAAACACACATTTTCTTTACTGTCTAGCTTTAAAAATCACAAAAAATATTAAATCAACTTTAAAAATTACAAAAAAATTATATAGTGTTTGTTTCGTGTTGTTTGATTTCTGACCAATTTTGGTCATTTTTAGATTTATAAAACCAATAAAAATCACAAAACCCCTAAAACCCATAACAATTCTAATAAATAATTGAAAAATTAAAAATTAATAATTCCAATGCCTAATTTTTCCTTGTATTTTCTACTTCACAGGAAAATTACCTTTAGACCTTGATAGGGCCGATTTGCATTTTAATTTGGCCCTCCAAGTCTGACTGGACAGTGGTCTGCATTTTCAGCCTTGTTTGATTTTTATAAAATTCCCTAAAAATCAGAAAAACACCAAAAATTAACCAAAAACACAGAAAAATATAAAAAACATAAAAAACATTTTTGTTTTAATTTTTGGGTGATTTTTGAGTGATTAAATAATTGTTTGTAGTTGGTTGTTTTATTGTTTTCCTATTTTCTCAATTGATTTAAAAATCTAAAAAAATATAAAAAAATTAAAAATCCACCAAAAAAATTCACTTTCTTTTATTTGATTGCATTTCTGACTACTTCGTAGGCCACGAGGACATCACGTGCTCCCTGAGTCCGACCCTGGTCGCTCTACCAGGCTAATCCAATAGATAAGGCCACTATTTTTAAGTTTCTTGATTTTTATTCTATTTTGGTGGTCTGCTCTTATTTTTCTTGATTGATTGAACTGTCTCCGAGATACGGGTCGCAACAACCCTTGATCTATTTTCATTCACCCGAGTCTCGTGGATTTTTCGGTCATCAACGGCGGAGGGTCGTTCACTTGTCCATGTGCCACGCGCACAACGCGCGATGACGGTTCGACGATGGACGGTGAAGATTAGATCCTCGAATGAAGATCTGACGGTTAAGGTGTGACGCAATCCAACGGCGGAGATCAGAACTGGGCAGCGACTCGATCGAACGGCGGAGATGCAAGGTGGAGGAACAGGGAAGAACGCCGGCGAGGCGATCTTCCCCGAGCTTGATCTCGCGTCTCCGGTGGTGGATGGGCTCCAAAATTGAGCTGCAAGCTCTTGGGAGGTTGAGGAAGATGTTGGGATGCTCAGGTGCGTCAGAGAAGCGTCGAGGCGTTGTCGCGGAGGCGGTGGAGCCCGTGGCTCCAGGTAGCTCCGGCGAAACTCACAAAATGGCCCTCAGTGGCTTTGACTGCTCTTTGACCTGCGAAAAGGGGTGAGAGGGTCCAGGGCAAACTGCCTGGACCCCGCGGAGGCATAGTGGAGGTGGAAGGCGGTCTGTGGAATGCGGAGGAGCTCAACCGGAGGTGCGCTCCAGTGAGGCGATCGTAGGGTGCGAGATAGTGATCGGCGAAGGGATCTAAGGGTGCTGAACTACTCCTAGGACGATGGGGAATAAAAAGCATGAAGAAAAATGGGAAGAAAGGCGAACCTCAAAGGTGGGTAACCTGAGGTGGAGAACCTCGACGCCGGAGGTCGGCGGAGGTGGTGGAGCCGCCCTGCCCTTCCTCAACCTGCCTGAAGCCTAGAATGGGGAGTTGTCACCTCCCTCTATCTCTGAAGCACGCTAGGTGGGGAGAAAGCGGCACGCAAGGGGTTCAAAATTGAGCTTGAAGGTGGCGGGTCCATAAAATAGAAGGTGATGGCGTCTTCGCCAAGCGAGGGCCACGCACGCATCATGAGGGTTTTGCGTGATCTGAAGGCACGGCGTGGGAGAGTGATGATCAGGGAAGATTTCCCAAGACGCAAGAATCAGGTGCCAAAATTTCTTGAAAATGGGGCAAAATCCTGGGCGTCAGAAGCTTGCAGGCCTCGGTGAGGGAGTTGACCGAGGTCAACAAGCGACCCCACCTGGTTGGTCCACGTGGACCAACCAGGAAATTCAGAACCCAAAAGTATTTGTAAAATCGAAATAAAATAGTAGATGAATTTATTAATTTTAGGTTATAAAATAAAAAATGTTTCTTATTTTATAAAAAATTTTATGGTGATTTTTATTTATTTTTATGGGGTATTTAATTACAAGTTACCTTTTATGCCTTTTATAGGTAAAATATCTATATATTTTATTCTTTTATTTTTATTTAGTATTTTTAATTTCTTTAATTCTGTTTATTATTTTATAAAATTGTAAAATACTTTTATACACATAAATATATTTTTATTTTATTTTTCTGAAGTATTTTATACACCTAATAAAATAAAAGTAATATTAACATAGGTATGTATATAGGTTCTATACCTATGTAGTATAAATATACAAGTATTTTTATTTGAATTTCTTTTGCATTTTTATTCTGATTTTAATGCACAAATATATTATAAGTAATATTTACACAATTATAAAAATATGAAAATATAAAAATAATGAATAAAAAATAAATTGAATATTTTAATCTATACAAGTATACAATGTGGGTCCAAAACTCAACTTTCAAACTGTAGCTCTGCCAAATACGAAACCACCGCCATTAAATAGCTTATTTTATACTATATACAATTAAAGGTGAGTTTGCTACATTTTGAGTTTTTATTTGTGAGATACGGGTCTGGGAAGTTGGGATTCTGGATTTTTATTCAGACCACAACTTTTTATCTGTATATTATTTTTGAATGAAATAAATTTTATATTTTTCTTTATTTAATTATATACAACTTTCATGTACAAAGTTTCTTTATTTGATGTATAAAAAGTGGAACCAAAAATAGGCCCCAAAATGAATAAAGAAATGAATTAAAAAGTATAGGTATTTTGACTGTATTTTGACCCTTATCTCCCCCTACTTTATTCCTTGTCAACCTATTCATCAAGATGCCTAGGTCTCGGGGTTTGGGGTCATAAAATATTTACAATATTTTATTCTTTTCTTTTATGTATTCTATAATTTTGGCTTTAATTACAGTATTTTATACAATAATTACATATACATGCATGAATGCTAATATGCTCTATTTAACGCCATTTACAGGCATTTGCTAGGGTTTTTGAGGCCTAAATGATAGAATAAAGATGATGAAATGTGGATTCATCAGATCCCTAGGAGGGTGCGGATCCTCCTCAGTTTGTGTGCCCTCACCCGTTTCTTCCAGCCTCCTTGGAATGTTATAAAACCTCTCATCTGCTCCCCCAAGACGACAGCTTATGTCTCGCTCCCATTTAAAAGCCTAGCCACCTCTAGTTGAGTGACAGCTTCCTGGAGCACCGTCTGGTGGTCAATTTGGTGCAGTTGAGACAACGCTTCCCTTCGTGGCCGTAGTTCCACCGCGAGTGGCCTCCCCCAACCGCCGCATCGAGGTCGAGGCCATCATCCCGACGACCACCTTCGCCTGAAGATCAAGAACACTCCTAGACCCTCAGGTACCCCTTTTACCCTTCGCCTTTTCCAGTTCAATCAAATCTTTCATTTGTCGCCACCGTGCCTTCGCATGCTCCGACCAGTCGGTCGGAGCTCCGTTACCCAACTCCATCCGCTCCCATAACACCGCACGCTCACCCCCTATCTCGCTCCATGACATGACCACCCTGATCCTCATCCTTCTAGTCGAGATTAGGTTTTAGATCTCCTCCATCGCCTTCGCCGGAGATCGAAGCTCGCCCCCCATTGCTTCTTTGACTTTCAGTCCCAATAACCCAGATCGGAGCACCGCTCCGAGTTCGAGCTACCCTTTGCAGGTCTTTTAGCACGTTGTGGACCCCTGATCGCATCCATTTTAGGCTTGTCAGAGCAGCTCCGGGTCGCCTTCGTCGCCACGCCTATCTGACTGGTGGAGCTCCCATCGGGTCCGCTCAATCGACGCGGAACCGTCCCATGATCACGTCGGCACCTTCCGATCATCCATCAGAGTAGGGGATCTCTTCCTTGGATCCAGTGAAGTTTGCCTGATGTTGTTCATCCAGACATGCTCCGCACCGTTGGATCAGTCGGACCCTTCAGATTGCATCTTGACCACCGATCCAGCCGACCTGTCAGACCGTTGGATGTCAGACCTGACGTCCACCTGCGCCCCACGTCCCCGACCGTTCTAGACCACCAGATCTGACACTTGACGTCGATCAGAGTCGTACGTCCAAGCCTTCATCAGCGACCGTTGATGAATCCTCATTCATCACTCTTTATTCTTTTATTTTAGCTATTTAGCTTTGCAAAACACCATGTAGATAGTTGTAAATAGAATAAATTACCAAATTGCATGCTTTGTGTAAGTAGCAATAATTAGCATGTTTTTGTGCAAAAATAAAAGAATAAAGAAATAAGGAAAAAGAGGGAAATATTTAGAAAAACTATTGAGTGACCTGAACCCAAGAGAGGGCCCAATATGGACCTGATCACCAAATAAACAAGTAGAGAGAGATATGGCCATTCACCATATATCCCTCCTTCATGTATATACTTTATTTTATTAAAAATAAAACAAAAAAATGGGTTTTATTAATTTATATATATTTCTAAAAATAAAATAAAAACCAGAAAAAAATAAAAACAAAAAGAAATAATTTCTCTCTCTATATATTGTATATATACCATGTATATAGAAATAATATATCTATTTATTTCACCTTTGTAAATAAACAATAAAAATAAAATAAAAATTATTTTATATCCTAAATTTTATGTTGTAAATAAATAAAATATAAAATTGGGATAATTATACAAAAATAAAATAATAAAAATAAAAATTGAAAATATATAGGTATTTATACCTGTATATATTATTATATTATATATATAATTAATTTATTTTTCAAATAAATAAATAAATATCACTAAAAAATACTTTAAAAAATAATAAACATTTTTTTATTTTATACATAATTTTCAATAAAATCATTTGCTATTTTTAATTTAATTTATAAATAATTTGAATTTCTTGGCTTCTGATTGGTCCACGGGGGAGTGTTGACCCCCCGGTCAACTTCCCCCTGGACCACATTGCGTGCAGATCTTCGTTTTGACCCGACTTCGCCAAATTTTCTCGTTGTGATCTGCCTCCCATTTGCCCAAACCCGGAGCTCCGATTGTAGAGGCTATCCACGATCCACGCCCAATCTTTCCCTTAGGGGTCCGAGCCTTGGAATGCGCACCTGATCCCCATCTTCTCGGACCCATGCTCATATAAGACATAACCTGGAGTCGCAATTTCATTGATCTTTGGCCTTCGTCTTCGACACCCAGGACCTCCATTCCCTTTCCTTGAGTGACAAAAAGTTCGAGGGAGTGTTGCAGCGAGGAAGGAGATGCTCCAGCCCTAGATCCGGCGATACCCGTCGTTGTGCTCCGCCACCGGCGAGCTCGAGCCTCTAGAGGTGTCGCTCCATTGAGGCAAGGATCCCGGGAGGACCAGGACCTCCATCCCAGACGTTTGCATCCATCAGGTAGACTCGATACTCAGTAGCTTCGTTTAAATTCCAAATCTTAGGTTACAGACCGTCGGCCTTCACCGGCAAATCCACTTCGCTCCGATCGCCCACTTGCCCATTCGACTACACCTATACCTTCACGAGACCCCTCCGCACCTTCTTCACCCAGTCGTTCCCCCTAGTTCGCCACGGAACAGGGAACTTGGTTCTCCTCCGCTGTCGCTCGCCGGAGACCCATGCATTGCCTCCCCCGATCACCCATTTCGCCATCACCGGGACGAGGCAATTTGCCCTCGACCCATCTTTCTTTCTGTGCAGGAACGAAGGAGAACGGACCTCGTCTGGAGGCCCGACCATCAGAGCACAGGTGCTCCCGCTCTTCCTCGTCGCCGGAGCGCTCAAGCTGCTCCCGTCATCATCAGAGCATTCCAATCGTTGCGAATGACCATCAGCGTTCTTTTCCCCATCTCAGCAGCACCGGAGGAGTCCCCTAGCGCGCACAGTGGCCGGACGAACTTCGTCGGTGACCAGTTCTTCCAGGACCCTCCTCCATCATTTGATCGAGTCCCGTCGCCAGGTCTTATCTCCACCGTCCGTTCGCGAGGGGCTCGTAGATGTCCGATCCATCTGAGGATTTGATCTGGGACGTCCATCAACGAAGGGGTACCAGCCGCTCTCCACCGTTGGATCTTTAGTGGATCCCCTTCCAGCCGTTGGATCATAATAAAAGGGTATATTTCACTTAGGCCCTTTCTCTTTTTGCATTTACGTTTCAGTCCAGTAAATATTTTTGAACGTGTTTTTATTTTGGGTAATTTACATGTAGGACCTTGTGTTTATTTTATTTGCAGTTTAGTCCCTGTGAATGTAGCTCACGTGGTGTGGCACATGATTTGTGGGTTATTTACATGTTTTTCCCTGAACATCTCAGTTGTTACTGATTGCATCTTTATAAATAGGAATTACAAATATGCCCCTCTGTGTGTGAATTACATGCGTGCATCGTGCCCTTTTGGGCTTTTTGCAAGTCAATCCCGGATTTCTTGTGCATGTTATTAATTGACTGGAAACTTTTCATTATTTGCACTTTGGTCTTTGTGTGTTGTGCCTCTTTGATTGGCCAAATAAAATAGCAAATTAATTCCAAATTTTGTGAAATTTGGACACGTGGCACCTGCCACTGTGTGAAAATTTCACTAATTTTTTGGGACATTTCTGTGTTGATTTTTTATTTTTAAAAATTCAAAAACCCTCATTTTTGCTACTGTCTGAATTTTAAAATCAATTAAAAAATATTAAAAGCTCTCCAAAAAATCTAAAAAATTAATGTCTCTTTGTTTTGTTGTCTTCTTGCTTCAATTCAATTTTTGCCGCATTTGGACTTATAAAACCCCTAAAAATTGAAAACCCCTAAAAACTTTATAAAAATCAAAAAAATATAAAAAATTTAAAAAAATGCAATTTCTTTTCTTGTAGCTTAGATTTTACTTGTAGTTTTCATAAAAATTGTCTCCAGATTTTTAGAGAATGTTTTATATTTTTAATTAGCCTTTCAAATCTGGCTGCACAATAGCTTCTTGTTTTTCCCTTATTTTATTTTTATAAAATTAACAAAAAAATATAAAATCTGAGAAAATTACCAAAAACATTTAAAAATTTATAAAACCCAAAAACATTTTTATTGTAATTTTCTTACCTTGGTTTAAGTCTTGCATAATTCCTTGAGTGTGCTCATTTAGCCTTGTTTTACATTTTCTTCATAATTAAAAATCACAAAAAAATTAAGAAACCTAAAATCCACAAAAAATATCTTCTTCTCTTTATTTTGAATTTCGACTACTTCGTAGGCCTCGTGCCAATCTATGCTCCTTGAGTTCGATCCTGCTCGCTATACCATTTAAAATAAATAGCGAGACCGCTATTCGATTTTATTGATTAATTACTCTATCTGGTGGTCTAGTTTTCTTGTTGATTGAGCTTCGAGGTTCCGGTCGTAATGACCTGTGTTTTTACCTTTACTTGGATCTTGGGTGCTTTTCTCGGTCATTAGAATGGCGTCGTTGCCGGGAGCACGGCTTAGTAGTCGTTTTTTGTTCGGTATTTAGTTTCGTGGCTTTTCGTGACTTTCGTTTTTTCACGTTTTTTCCACGGCTTTTTATTTTATTTTGTTTTCTTTTCTTTTTGATTTCTTTTCTTTTATTTTTGTTGTTGTTTTGTTTGATTTTATTTTATTTATCTTTATCTTTATTTTTGTTTTTGCATTTTATTTTCATTTTCCTTTTTATTATTATAATAACTGTGGTCTGACGCATTTTCTGACTATTTTTCTTACGAGGGCCCGATGATCGAGGCGGCTTTCTTCGGAAAGCCGACGTAACCGTGGGGATCGGAGGCGGCTCCCTTCTGTAGGAGCCACAGGAGAGCGCGAGAAGAGTTGAGCAGAAGTGCCTGGGAGTAGATTAGCTTGGTTGTAGTTTAGTTTAGTTTTACTTTCAGTCAGATTAATTGTTATTGTAATAATACAGGGACCAAGAGACTTTCAGACTTGTGGATTACCGGGATCTATTTCACCGAGTATCGGTGTGCTCGGGGGACCCCACCGAGTTTTTCGTTGGTTTTGTTTTCACGACTTTTATTTTATTTTGTTTCTCGATGATTTGGCCTTATCTTAGGAATTTTTATTTGATTTGTGAGGTAATTAATTAGGACCCCAGCCTAATTAGACTGCATGTTCCTATAGACCGTTTAATTTGACCTAGTTAATTAATTAATAAGAAAAAGCTAACTTGTCACTCGAGGGGTCATGTGTCGCTAGAGGCCGTATAATAGCGCTGGCAGAATCCATTGTGGTGGACACCGATCGGTATCAAAGATCGGACCCCGACCCCTCCCGTTGACCCGTTAGCTACCGTTCTTTTCATGTAGAAATTCCTGTTAAGGTTGTTTCCTTTGTTGCATCATTTAGGATAGATTTTACTCCTATCTCTCAATTATGCGCGGATCATATTGCATGTAGACTGTTGGAGTCAGGTATGCATCTTTTACTCTGCATGCATCATTGATTTCTTCGTGCATAAGATTTTTTGTTTTCTTCCCCTATTTTCTGGACTAAATAAAATCAGGAGAACCGAAAAATTCGTTAGGTGATTGATTTATCTTAAAAATACTCAAAAAAGAGAAACCATAAAATTGGGACTGCTAAAGCAAATAGGACTTAAAATTCACCTCACAAAAAATATATTGGGGGAGTAACCCCCACATTGGATGGTTTAATTGGGCAAGAGAGTGACGTGCACCCTAGGTAGAGCCACATCTGACCCCTCTTCAGACTACTACTTCTGGGCTAGTCTTTCTCCAGTGAGGATCACTCCGGTCTCCGATAAAGCGAGTTGTGATATCCATAACAGAGCAAGCTGATCGGGTAGCCGGTAAACGGTCTACGGCTTGTACTGGCTGAGAAAGATCTAGCTCGGGATCAAAACAGTCTTCTGGGTACGTTGGATTCCTAATAGCTCACTAATCACTCTGAAAACTGTCTTATCAACAAAATAAAAAAGACAAGATAAAAGATCGAACTCTTACGGTGATCAGCTCGCGTTGCGTTGGTGAATATGGGGTTTGCTTGACCATCCTATTTGCTTTACAGATCCCATCCGTCTAGCTCGCCAGATCAAGATGATGGGTCGGAGGTCCCTTAGGCAGCCTCTGGTTGCACTGCTTTCGAGCACTCTGACCCGCTCATCTAGGTTGGTTCGTGAGAGCTGAGACCTGCTCTCTGAACCCGAGTTCGCTCCCATCATGTTCCCCCCTGACCACCCTTCTTATGTTAGTCTTGAGGTGTCCGATCAGAGAGAGCAGCAGCCAGATGATATTTCAGCACCTAAGCTTGGGTCTTTTGCCTTTGCAGAGACCATGGCCGGCAGCAACGAGGACCGCATCGGTGGCCTGAGAGCCGAGCAGACATACGTGTTGGACCAGGGTGCGATCAACAACACCTCGATAGCTTCCCTCGAGACAATGCAGCATCAGATCAGAGATCAGGGAGCTTTCATGGTAGAGATGCGTCGGGAGATGGAGCGGATGAGAGCCGACCGCGAGGAGCGCAGACCCGGTGGAGGAGACATACCTGAGGGAGAGCAGCCAGTACAGCCAGCTCAGCCAGCAGCAGGAGCCTGCCCGATGAGAGAGTAGCACAACCCTGGTGCAACTTTAACCCACAGATGGATCGTTCTGCCAGCCATAGCGGGGGACTTCAAGTTCCCGCCGCAGACTATCCAGTTGCTTCCCCGCTTTCACGGACTAGCCTCCGAGGAGCCACACCTTCATCTCCAGGAGTTCGAGATGATCTACAGCACCGTCCACAACCGGCAGGTGGACGAGGACACTATCTGGATGATTGCTTTTCCATTCTCACCCGTAGACAGAGAAACCAACTGGCTGAAGCATCTAGGGAGATTTGTTACCACCTAGGAGCAGCTCCGCACCGAGTACTTGAACAAGTGCTATCCACTCGATCGGATGAATGCATCGAGGGCCTTGATCAGCAACTTCTCCATGCTCCCTAATGAGCAATTCCATGAGGCATGGGAAAGGTTCCGAGAGCTTACAGATAGATGCCCGCACCATGACATCTCGAAGCCGAACCTAGTTCAGAGCTTCTTTTGAGGACTTACACGTGAGCTGCAGGGGTTGGTGAATGCCTCCTATGGGGGCTCATATTTCGCCAAGGATGAGGATCAGGTCTGGGCTATCTATAAGGAGATGGACGAAAACTATACAGTGATGTCCCAGACCTAACTCTACACTCAGAGGAGACCCCAGCCATAGGTCATGCAGTATCAGAGGATAGCACAGGTCGATGCCGGTCCTTCCACTTCGTCAGCGGCAGCAGCACAGGTCGAGTCGACAGCCGCTGACATCGGTATCATTAGCGAGAAGCTGGATCGGATCGAGTTGATTGAGAAGAAGCAGTGCCAGGGCATGACGCAGATCGATCAGATGGCACAGATGCTGAGTGACCTAAAGACACAGATCATGTGTCTCCAGGAGGCATAGACGGCTTCTCAACCCCGTCTTAGGTCACGGGCAGACCCAGGAAGCAACAACAAAAGTACCCAGCCCTCCGTCCAGTACCAATAGGTCCATCATGTTCAGGCGGAGCTGTATCAGCACCAGCTGCAGCAGCAGTACCTTCAGCCGCCACTATCTCAGGACAGCCAGATGGTGGTGTACCAGCCTGACCAGCCCCTGGCAGTACTCCCCCCACCCACCTACGAGCAGGAGTCGTTGATGGATGTCAACGGGATATGGTACGACCGACCCTAGCCCGGTATCCGACGAGACCACCCCGGATTCCGTTGGTCGACTGGAGGCACCAGTTCCCAACAGCAGCCTCCAGTTCAGGGTGGCCAGTACGGCCAGCAGCGAGAGCACCAGCAGCCCCAGTTCCCAGCACACTAGCAGCCATCCCACCAGAGAGAGCAGTATGATCCTCGTCCCTATCAGCAGGGACAGTCTTGGAGGAAGCCTCAGCAGCCTCAGCAGTATAACTCACAGTACCCTTCTCACTCTCACCAGCAGCAGCAGCCTCATTACCAGTGAGGCCATCCGTCAGGTTCTCAGGGGACCTCCTATGAGAACCCAGCCTTAGACAACCTAGCCCGCCTCATCTCTGCTCAGCAAGCTACCTTCCGACGGGAGATGGACGAGTTCAGACAGGAGATGAGAGAGATAGTGAAGGGGAAGGTCACCATTCCTGCATAGATAGAGCCGAACCCGAACAACCTCAAGAGGAAATCTGAGCAGGTAGAGTTCACAGAGACCACCACTCCTAGTGATTCCCTTTGTGATATTTCTGCATATCTGTTTGAGGCTGACTTTGTTACACTTAGGAGTGGTAGGATGCCAGCAGGCGGCGTCTCGTCTGAGCGACGACCCCACGCCACTTCAGGAGTGTCAGACGAGGAGGAGAGCGGTGTTGATGCCGCTCATACACATGATGATGATGCTGGTGCTGATGCCACCACGGATGTTGATCCAGCCGAAGGTACTGAGGCAGCCGCTTCACCAGATGGAGGAGGTGGTACGGCTGCCACCATACCAGTTGCTGAGCCAGAGCGCAGTACTGATGTCGCGAGTCCAGATACCGAGGGTGGTGCTGAGGCCATCATTTCCAGTTCTAGTGCTAGTCCTGTTGTTTTTCCTGCTATTCATGTACCTCAGGACATCTCTGCAAATAAAGGAAAGGGTTTATTATTTTCGGATCCACCTGCATTTCTTGAAGATGTTTGTGTGGATTCTGCTTTGCCTGAGCATTCTAGACCCGATCCTAGTCCTTCATCTGAGAAGGACCCAGCCGTCCCCTTTCCCCAGGCACTCCGCTTGGCTCAGGGGTATAAAAAAGAAAATCAGAAAAAGTCCCACCAGGTAGAGTTCAGCCAGCAGATGATGGATCGACTTCACATAAAGCTAACTCTACAAGAGGCCTTGGAGTACAAACCTCTCTTCCAGAGATCACTCAGAGACAGGACCACAGTTAGGAGGAAGAGGCGGAACCACCAGTTAGAGATCCATGTGCTCACTCGTGCCACATGCTTTGCGATCTAGAACCGTCTGCCAGGAAAAAGGCCAGATGCAGGAGCCCCATATGTCAGATGCCACATCAATGAGCAGAGGTTCGATCGTACTCTATTAGATAGAGGGTCTCCGATCAACCTACTTCTAGCAGCCTTACTCGACCGCTACGAGTTAGGCCCTCTACGAAAAAGCAGGTGAAAAGCGAGAAAACGAGAGCCGCTAAATAGCGGTCTGACAAGTCAGACTCGCTGCCGCTGATGCGACTGCTCAAACTTCCTCGGTCTTCAACAATTAACCCACACAATCAATCAGAGAATGAACAGCAAGGATTAAAATTTATTATACCCTACTAAAGATGTACAATGGCAAGCAAGTAGGGGTCGAACTCAAGAAGCAAAGGTGTAGAGCATAGATAAAAATCCAAACCTAGGTCTAACAAGCTACTTAGCCAATCTAGAGTTTTTGTGGGTTATTAGATTTTTTATATTTTTTTATTTAATTTTTTTTAATTATATATTTTTGTATTTTGATTTTTAATTTACTGATTTTTATTTTCTTTTTATATTTTATATATTTTTTTTATATTTTCTTTTTCAATATTGGAATATAAAGGCAATGTGATAAAAGAAAGAAAGAGAGATATATAAAAATAAATAAAAATATCCAAAAATTAGCAAATAAAGTCTTTTTAGTCTTTTTATGCTTTTTTACTGTTTTTGTGATTTTTGGGTAATTTTTAGAATGTTTTTGGTATTTTTAATTAGCAAAATAAAGAAAACAGTGGCAAAAATGCAAGGCTGGAACTAAAATGGAGAAATAAAATAGCAAACAGTAACAAAAATTCTCCACTTTAATTTTCAATGAAAGATAATGAAATGAGGAAAATTTAGAAGCAAAGTTTGTATTTTTAGGATTTTTGTAGAATTTTTAAGATTTTTATAAAGGTTTTTGGAGTTTTGCAAGTTTTAGGAGTTTGATTTTGTATTTTTTAATGATTTTTGGCTGGGAGTTAAAACAAACTAAAAGACACAAAATATATTTTTTTGGGATTTTTCTGGAGTGTTTTTATATTTTTTTGGTATTTTATGAGCTAGACAGTGCTGAAAAAGGCTATTTTTGATTTTTTAATAAATATAAAAATGCAATAATTATGAAAAATAAAAATATGATGTTAAACTACACTATAGCAGGAACTTAAGTTCAAATTTTTAGAAATTTTGGAATTGAAATGATGCCCCAAATAATTACTACAAGCAAGCAAAAAGTGAAAGGCCTGGTAGGGGTGTTTGCGCGAATAGTCAGGAATCCAAGGGCCTCTGCGCAAAGTTCTCACAAACTATTTAACTAAAGAGAATATTTTCTGGACTACTAGCAAATACACAAAACGCCAAAGCTACGCCTGCAAAAATCCAAGACCCACGTGCGCAGGCACGCGCGCCTGGGAGGGTCTTTTATGCAAACACAAAACAATCCAGGGGCATTACCGCAATTTGCACACAAGGTTTGTATTTAAACAAAAAGTAAATGGATTAAATGTTAAATCCGCAAGTTGCTGGGGCTCTATGCAAAAGACGCTCAGATCACACACACTGCGCGCATGACCTGGCGGGGGCAATTACGAGATGTTCCGAAGATACAGGGGCCCCTTTAGTAAATTCAACACAATGCTTAGAATGCAAAGGAAAGTTTAAAGGCTCTCTGAGAATTACTCAAAAACGTGGGGGCGCAGATGCAAAAGCCCCCACTAATCCACGTGGCACGCCGGATGGATTTGACGAAGTAGATCGAACGGTGGACTTTCTTCCCAAACGGACGGCTGCGATCAAGGGGGGGGGCGAGATCGACGGCAACTGTACGTTGCCCCCTCCACCTCGTTCTCGTTCCTGCGCGGGTGTGCGCAGGCGGCGGCTGCGCGCGGGCGGTGGCGGCGTGCTTCGCCGGCGGCGCGTGTCACTCCCTCCAGATGATGAAGCAGCGGCACGCGGGTACCTGCAAGGAAGATGAGTGAAGAAGTCGGGGGCAAAGTGCCCCGACTTCGTGGAGTATTGCACGCAAGGGCAAATGGTTGGGAAGGTGAAAGCGGCCGGCGAGACTCGATGCCGGCCGCGGTTGATTCGGGGTGCAAGGATGGCTTAATAGATAAAGATCTGGACTAAGGAAAAAGCCACTGGGGTTCTTTATCATTCAACCCTCAGAGAAAAGGAGAGAAAAGGGGGAAGAAGAGACCTCACCCGCACGAGCACAAGGGGTTCTCCGGCGAGAACTCCGGCGAGGGGACCTGCCTCGATTCGACACCGAATCGACCCGTTGAAGCGCCCTCCGTGCTCCTGCTGTCACCAAGAGTCACGCTAGGGGTCCAGTTGAGGGGTTTGGAGGTGGAAGAGTGGTCAAAGACTCAAGGAAGTTGGGGGACTCATTTTGAATCATGGTCGAGTGGTGACTTTCGAGGAGGTATCACGGGTGGCACAACGACCCAAAGGTCGAAACAATGATCGGGCGAGTATGCCCTATGGTAGGGCTACATATCTCGTGAAGAAACCGACCTCAATCGGTGAAAGGAGCGGTCTCCAAAAATCCGCGAAGTCGAGGAAAAGTCATTTCTGACAACAGCCCAGGTGTTGGGCAGAGAGTTGACCGAGGTCAACTCTCCTAGCCCCCTGGTTGGTCCACGTGGACCAACCAGGAAAAACCTGGAGAAAAAGACTTCTAAATTCAAATAAAAATAGCAAACGATTTTATTAATTTTTGATTATAAAATACAAAATGTTTATTATTTTATGAATTAATTTATGGTGATTTTTATTTATTTTTATGGAGTATATTTTTACAAGTTTGCATTTATACCCCTATAGGTATCTATATCTATGTATTGGAGTCTTTTATTTTTAATTGCATATATTTGATTTATTTATTTTTGATTATTATTTTATAAAATTATAAAATACTTTTATATACACAAATATATTTTTATTTTATTTTTATGCGGTGTTTTGTATATTAAATAAAATATAAAGGTATAATGTATAGGTATGTGTATCAGTAATGTATCTATGTATTGAATATATGTTCATATTTATTTTAATTTTTCTTTGCATTTTTATTCCGATTTTAATGCACATAATTATTATAAGTAATATTTACAACATTATAAAAATATAAAAATATAAAAATAATGAATAAATAATAAATTGAATATTTTAATATGTACAAGTATACAATAGGGGTCCAAAAGTCAACTTTCAAACCGTAGCTCCGCCAAATGCGAAACCACCGCCATTAATTAGCTTATTTTCTTCCATATACAATTAAAGGTGAGTATGCTGCATTTGAAGTTTTTATTTGTGAGATACGGGTCTTGGAAGTTGGGGATTCTGGATTTTTATTTAGACCATAACTTTTTATCTGTACATTATTTTTTTGTGAAATCAATTTTGTATTTTTCTTTATAAAATTATCTACAACTTTTATGTACAAAGTTTCTTTATTTGATGTATGAAAAGTGGAACCAAAAATAGGTCCCAAAATGAATAAAGAATGAATAGAATGATATAGGTATTTTATCTATATTTCGGCCCTTATCTCCCCCTACTTTATTCCTTGTCGATCTATTCATCAAGATGCCTAGGTCTCGGGGTTTCGGGTCATAAAATATTTACAATATTTTATTCTTTTTCTTTTCTTTTCTTTATTCTATAATTTTGGCACTAAAAACCGCATTTTATACAATATTTACACACAGATGCATGAATGCTAAAATGCCTGTATTAAGCCTATTTACACGTATTTACTAGGGTTTTTAAGGCCAAAATGATAGAATAAAGATGATGAAACGTGGATTCATCATCCCCCTATACTTGCCTTTGCTAGTCCCTAGCAAACACTTATGCAATAAGTGCAGAAAAAGAAAAATAAAGAAAAGAAAAAGAAGAAAGATGGACTAAATTTAATTGTCAAACTTATCTTCACAAAATCAAAGTTTGGAGCTTAAGTCGGACCTTTGGAATTTTAGTGCGGGCGGAACCTTATTGAGAACTGAATCTGAAATCCAACAGTCCTTGAGAATCCCGAAACTCTGTCCAAGTCTCCTCAATAGCCAGGTCAGAAATACTTCAACTCATACGCAAACTCTTACGACTATGAGTCTGACTCGTACAGTGTAAGTGATGGTGGCTCTCCCCAACTAGAATGACAAAGAAACTGACTTCTCCAGTACGACAACCAATGATTCCCCAATCCAATGACTCCATCCTCGAGGAGCGGGGTATTCCCTTCTAAGTTCAAGTGGCAACCAGCTCAAGAGGAGGGGGTGAAGAGAAGAATGGATGGTAGCCAGTGTAGCTACCTATCCCGGGATGCAAGACCAGTGTAGTCAAGTCATCCTGCTGCAGGCTCACATGATATGACTTTGGAACTCAAGCTTGCTTATTGACTTTGTACATACTTGCAGGCTTTTTATTTTTGTACATGCCTGACTTCTTTCTTCTTTTTTTTTTGAAATACTATTCACAGCAGCATTTACATAAGGAGTTTTTCCTCTTGAGCTAGTAGACTATCCCTCTTTTGAAGCTTTATCGCAACCCACAGCCTCCTGTCTTTAGACTTCCTAATCACTGGACGGGTTGGGGTGCACTTCCCTCCCTAGAGGAGGACAAGTGTTTCCACTTGTGTGCGTCTCATACCGGAAATCCAATCCCCTCACCACTCTAACTGAGTTGAGCCATGTGAAAGGTGCAGGTGTCCAAGTTAGGTCATTATCAACAAGAGTCGTGCGTGTGCTCTGAAATACTCTACTTAGGCAGTCAAGAATCCATTGAACTAAGTCTCGTGATCCTCAAAGAATTAAGTCAGCTAGACCTGAAGTACCTCAAACCCAATTCCTATAAGGTTCCTGTTATTAGGTAGATTTTAAGGTCCAATCAAGCTCCAATCTCCGGATTTTACTTAGAATTGTTCAACTATCAAACTCAATCCGAAAAATGCTAATGCTATGCAATGTGATGCAGAAAATATTTTTGTGTTGCAATTTTCAAAGATTTTGAACTTTTTATGGATTTTTGAAAACATGATGATGATGCATATGCAGATGCATTTTTTTGTATTTTTTCAAAAAGGTTTTTCAAATGTTTTTGGATTTTAATTTTGCAAATGTTTTTGGGAATTTTGAAAATAAAAAGATTTTGGCTGAAAACTAGGTTAAAAATATGTACACGGGAGTGCTTCTTATATATACAAGAAGTGGGTTTTAAGAATTTACAGGGTAAGTGGTCAATTTTATACATACATATATATAAGATGGATTTTGGTGTGATGTGTATATTCCTCAAACTTATTTGAAAACAATTTACACACAATTTTTGAAAACTATAGTCCAAAATAGTTTTTACAAACATTTTAGACACATTTGAAAACATTTTGCAAAGGCTTTCAAAAACAGTATATATAGGTTTTTCAAAACATTTTTGCAACCATTTTTCAAACATGTGCAAATCATTTTTCAAACATTTTATTTCACACAAAGAAAAGAAATTTTTACAAACCACACATTTTTACAAAGGTTGAAAACATGTAACAAAATATTTTCAAAATAGTTTTCAATAAATGTTCACACGGATTTTCAAACTATTTTTCAAACATTTTGCAAAAAAAACATTTTCACCTGATTTATTAATCAGCATATACAAAAAGAATTTGAGGAATAACCACATCTTTTTATTAAGGATTTTTAATGAATTTTAAAGAATTATTACCCATATTTATTTAAGAAAATACGAAAGTACGAGTTATGGCTAAAGTATATACATAGTATATACGACCCCCCTATACTTAGCTTGAGCTATGTCCTCATAGATCGGAGAGAAAGAGAAGACATAACTCGTACTAAGTATAGAGAAGTCTAAAGAATAAAGGAATGAATCAATGAAGGAGAAGTTGACCGTCCCCCCTTTACTTAGGATCAAATAATCCTAAGTATAGCAGACTGTACACAAAGCAGGGAGGGTCAAGGGTGGGAATGAACAGATCGTACTCAGATTGTCTCCCCCTATACTTAGGGTAAAATATCCCTGAGTATAGACAAGAAGAGGAGACAATGGAGAGGATCGACAAGAATAGAAGAAACTCGGGGTGCACACCCCCATATACTTAGGACAAAGTGCGTCCTAAGTATAGAAAACTGTCTACAAGGGGTGGCACCTTTTGATAGATACAGAAGATAGAAAAGGAAAAGAAGAAAAGAAGAAAAGAAGAAAGAGATGAGATTGGATATGAACAACTCGGGATGCACATCCCCCCTATACTTAGGATAAGGTACATCCAAAGTGTAGCAGTGATGAAAGGGATGGCATCAATTCGGTAGAACAAGATGAAAGAACTTGAAAAGAAGAAAAGAAGAAAAGACGAAAAGGAAAATCATTCAAAAATATTTTTATGTGCTTCGCCTTCCTCTGCCTGTCCCGGGCTGTTCAGCTCATTCTCATATATTACTTGAATGGAGTCAACAACAGCCATGAATGTGTCATGTTCAAGGTATGGCTTCAGAAGCTGTCCATTGACTACAAAAGGCTGTGCGTCAGATGACAGATTAGATATCAAGACGCTTCCGTTGTCACGCACCTGCCTAACCAAAAACGGCCCAGTCCATTTGCTCTTCAATTTGCCTGGAAAGATCTTTAATTTCGCATCGAACAACCATACCTTCTGACCTGGATCAAAGGACTTGTGGCGGATGTGCTTGTCATGCCATGTTTTGACCTTTTCCTTGTACATCAGGCTGTTGTCATATGCATAATCTCTGAATTCCAGTAATCTGTTCAGATCCAGTTTCCTGTTTTGTCCTGCTTGCTTGGAGTCCAAATTACAGATATTAATAGCCCATAAAGATTTGTGAATAAGTTCCACGGGCAAGTGGCATGGCTTGCCATACACCAGGCGGTAGGGAGACATTCCCAAGGGTGACTTGTACGCTGTTCTGTAAGCCCAAAGAACGGAATCAAGCAGCTGAGACCAGTTCTTGCAATCTGGACGCACAAGTTTCTGTAGAATTGTCTTGATCTCCCTGTTTGAACATTCAGCTAAGCCATTGGACTGCGGGTGATAGGGTGAAGCAACACGATGCTCGATGCAGAATTCTTGGGTCAGCTTCTTCACCTCTCTGTTTATGAAATGACTGCCCCCGTCAGATATGAGGATCTTGGGAATCCCGAACCGTGCTATGATGTGATCTCGTAAGAATCGACAGACAGTCCGACTGTCGGCGGCTCGGGCGGGGATAGCCTCCACCCATCGACTGACATAATCGAGAGCAAGCAGAATATACTCATAACCTTGACTGTTAGGAAACGGGCCCATAAAGTCGATGCCCCATGCGTCAAAGACATCTGAGATCTGAATGTACTTCAGAGGCATCGTATCTCTCATTCCTATGGTTCCACCCATCTTCTGACAGTCAGTGCAACCTTTGACGTATTCATCTGCATCTTTGAACAATGAAGGCCACCAGAGGCCACTTTGAAGAACTTTTGCTGCCGTCCATTTTCCTGAATGATGTCCTCCAGAATCTTGATCATGACATAAAGCGAGGACACTTGGAACTTCCTCCTGAGGAATACACCTTCTCCAGATGCAATCTGCTCCCTCACGAAACAGATACGGGTCTTCCCACTGGTAGAAATGGATTTTAGACAAAAATCTGTCTATTTTCAACTTAGGCCAGTCCTGTGGGATTTTCTTGGCAACTAGATAATTCACAATGTCCGCATACCAAGGAAGTGAGGCGACAGACAGAATTGATTCATCTGGAAAGGTCTCTGTGATAGGCTGCAAGTTCAACTCAGGAGACTCCGGTTCAGGAAGTCTTGACAAATGATCGGCCACTACATTCTTTACCCCGGGTTTATCTCTGATCTCCATGTCAAACTCCTGGAGGAGAAGGATCCACCAGATGAGACGTGGTTTGGCATCCTTCTTCTGCTGTAAATACCTAATGGCCGAATGATCAGTGTAGATGATAACTTTGGACCCAAGAAGGTAAGATCTGAACTTTTCCAAAGCAAAGACTACCGCCAGCAGCTCCTTTTCAGTGATAGTGTAATTTCTCTGGGCTTCGTCGAGCGTTCGGCTAGCGTAGTGAATCGCAAATGGTACATTGTCTTTTCTCTGCCCCAGTACAGCTCCGATGGCATAATCTGACGCGTCGGTCATGATCTCGAAGGGCTGAGTCCAAATCGGCGGTTGTAGGACAGGGGCCTGTGTGATGAGCTCTTTCAACTGATTAAAGGCAAGGAGCACACGGTCGTCTACAATGAACTCATTGTCCTTGCCGAGCAACTCAGTCAGCGGTCTGGCCAGTTTACTGAAATCTTTAATAAATCGTCGGTAAAAACCGACATGGCCCAAGAATGATCGGACTTGGTTGATGTTTGTAGGTGGCTCCAGCTTAGAAATTACATCCACCTTGGCTGGGTCAACCTCCATGCCACGTTTAGAAACAACGTGCCCTAGCACGATTCCTTCGGTCACCATGAAATTGCTCTTCTCCCAGGAGAGCACAAGATTCACTTCGCAGCACCTCCGTAAGACTCGGTCTAGATAATCCAGACATTGATCAAATGAATCCCCATAGACCGAAAAATCGTCCATAAAGACCTCGAGAAAGCTACCCACCATATCGGCAAAAACTGCAAGCATACACCTCTGAAATGTGGCTGGGGCGTTGCAAAGCCCGAACGGCATTCGTCTGAAGGCATATGTGCCAAAAGGACAGGTGAACGTGGTCTTCTCTTGATCTTCAGGAGCAATAGCAACTTGATTATATCCAGAGTAACCGTCCAAGAAACAGAAATATTCCTCCGCGGCCAATCTCTCCAAGATCTGGTCGATGAAGGGTAGCGGAAAATGATCCTTCTTGGTGGCGAGATTGAGTCTTCTGTAGTCTACGCACACTCGCCAAGAAGTCGGTACTCTGGTTGCGATCTCCTCTCCCTTGTCATTTTTCACAATGGTGATCCCTGACTTCTTGGGCACAACATGCAGAGGGCTCACCCATTTGCTGTCGGAGATGGGATAAATGAATCCCGCGTCACACCATTTCTGGATTTCTTTCATAACCACCTCTCGCAGGTTCGGATTTAATCTTCTTTGCAGCTCACGAGAGGGTCTGCAGTCGTCTTCCAGAAAGATGCGGTGCGAGCAGAGTGACGGATTGATCCCATGGAGATCGGACGTATGCCAGCCTATCGCCTTGCGGTTGCGTTCAAGAACCTCCATCAGATGAGATTCTTGATCTTCGGTCAGATGCGCATTGATGATGACCGGGTACATGTTCGGTTCTCCTGCAAGGAAGGCATACTTCATATTGGAGGGCAAAGGTTTCAGCTCTGGGGTCTGAGCTGCTTCAGTGGTGACCTCAGCTATTAGTACAGGTGGTGAGTCTTTCAACTGCGCAGTGTCCACCATAGTCTGCTCTGTCTCTTCTCTCAGATCCTGACAGAATTCTTCAATGATTACATCTTCATCTGAAAATGCTTCTGAACTCGGCTCCTGGTTTTGAAGGCATAACGACCCGACGGTAGTATCTTGTAGTGCATCAGCAAGGTCCTCATCTTGATCGATACACGGAAATTCGACTGCGGTCTCCACTTCCTCCTCTGGACAGAGGAGTCCGTGGATCTCATTATCATCCAGGAAGAGGTTGGTGTCTTGAATCTCGGCTAGAAAATCGCAGTCTTCATCATTCTCAACCACCCTTGCACACGATACAGATGTCGGTTCAACGGGCGTTCCCTCAGACAGGGTCTCTACTCGAATAATTTAAGTGCCAGCTCCAAAAGTGATTTCTCCTGTCCCATAATTCACTACTGCGTTTGACGTCCGCAGAAATGGCCTTCCGAGTATGATTGGGGTAAGGAGCAACGGAGCGGGGACGTCCATATCTAAGACCACAAAATCGGCTGGGAATGACTTTCCCTGAACCGTGACGATCACGTCCTCCAACAGGCCCCTAGGCCGCTTGACTGACTTGTCTGCAAACTGCAGAATCATCTTTGTAGGCTTGAGCGGTCCCAGCTTGAACTCCGTGAGTAGTGAGGCTGGCATCAGATTGACAGATGACCCGCTGTCAAGAAGTGTTCGCTCGAACTCTTGATCGAACATCTGGCAACGAACAAGGGGTGCTCCCATATCTGGCTTCTTGTCCGAGAGGTTGCTGATGGTGTTGACGGTGGCCATAGTGAGGATGTGCTTTTCAGATTTACCACCTTTGCTTCTAGAATTGTGGGGGGTTGGCCTGCGCTTAGTTGTACATGCCTCCTTCAATCCTTTCTTGACTGCTGGCATGTACTCAAGAGCCTTCATCAAGGGCATGTTCAACACTAAATTCTGAATGATGTCTATAATAGCAGGATCAGACAAAGCACTTTTTAAAATTTTCATTTTTTTGTGTTTTTTCATTGCTTCGGGAAAAGGAATATTTACAAACTCTCCTCCAATATCATTCAAAATAGTGTCCGTGTTGTTGTTTACAGGTAGATGACAAATAGGAATGGATTCATCTACAATTTGTGGACCAAAAATGACAGGCTCGGCTTCAAATGCTGGCGTTGGACTCGCTGCAGGTGCTGTGCTCCTCCTGTCAGGAACTGGCTGTGATGCGGATGCAGGCGTCTCCAATGCTGGCTGGTCTCCACCGAGGTTGCTGCTATCTTTTTGTGTTTTTCTGTTTTCTTCATTTTTTTGTGGTTTTATGGCTCCTGGTGCTGCCCCCAAAATGCTGGCCCTGGTGTTGGCTGGACTGACGATTCCCCGTCAGATGCAATGTGCTTTCCTTTCGCCGTCGCCGATGGCTGGAGTGTCCTACCGCTCCTGAGAGTAACAACGTTAGATAAAAAAACAATTAAATTCACCTGATTCGGGTTGGACACTGCCGGCTACCTGCTCCTTGCGTCAGAAATTGTTAGGATTGGCTTCGACCTGGGCTGGTATGACGGTTTTGGCTGCCGTCAGGTCGTTGACCTTCTGGTTCATCTCAGCCATGTTCTTCATCAACTGCTCCAAACAGGCCAGGGTCGGATTGACCGGCACGATCTCAGAAGATTCCCCCTGCTGGGGTCTAGACTGCTGATATGGCGGTTGAGATTGTGACTGGTATCCTTGTGCAAATTGTTGAGGAGGGGGATTGGAGGAGTACTGTGAGTTGTGCTGATTGAATTGGGCAGCCGGCTGTTGGTGGTAGCCCTGTCCTCGATATCCAGACTGCTGAGGACCATGTTGGTAATTCTGCCTCCAAGCGTTCCCGTGTGAGGGAGGCTGGTACTGGTAAGGCTGCTGGAAGGGTCTCCCACCCTGCTGTTGCTGATGGAAGGGCATGTTGCCCATGTTCTGACCCTGAGAGTGTCCCTGAGGACGGGTCAGCTGCGCTTCATTGTTCCAAACACCATTGATCTCCTGGATCAGCGGCGGGGGCAGAGAGAACTGCTCAGAGTATGCGGGCTGGTGCTCTGGTTGGTATACAACCATCTGCGTCTGAGGCTGCGGTGGCTGCTCCGGAACTTGCATGTAGTACACGTGCTGGACAGGCTGGGGCTGCGGTGGAGTCGGCTGAGGGTTTTGCTGCACTGTAGGCTCCTTCTTCTCAGCGTTCGGCTCGGCAGAGGTAGACACAGCGTTGCACATGTTTGCATTCAATGCTCGGACGAGCTGCTCCAGCTGCTGGGAGATCTGGTCGAGCTTCTCCAGACCTTGGGTCCTCTTCTCTATGACTGCCAGCTTTTCGAGGTCCTGTGACCTCTTCTCGATGATATCCACTTTGGACAAGTGGCTCCCAATGATGCTCAAGTTGGAGCTCTCATCTTTGTCCTCGGTGTGAGAAGCCATGTTAACTGGCTTGCTGATGGCGGTTGGTGTCTTCATGTAAACTCTAGACGAGGATTGGGCTGCTTCTCCCTCAGCCATTTCTTCGAAGACGTTCCATACTACATCCTCGTCCTTGTTAAAATGGGAACCGCCGCAAGCTGCATCCACGAGCTTTTGGCTCTCAAATGATAGCCCCCCGAAGAAATGCTGTACGAGACTGGTTTTTGGTATTTCATGGTGGGGGCATTTTTCTTGGAGGTCTTTGAATCGTTCCCACGCTTCATGGATAGTCTCGTGGGGCTGCTGGCAGAAACTGGAGATCCGGGCCCGCATCTGATTTAATCTCCCCAGGGGATAAAATTTATGGAGAAAGGCAGATTTCAACTCCTCCCAGGTGGTGACGACCTTCCCGAGATGGTCGACCCAGTAAAGGGCCTTGTCTTGAAGGCTGAAAGAGAACGCGGTCATCTTGATCACATCCAGGGGGACTCCGGGGTAGTGAGCAGTGGAGCAGATGCGGTTAAACTTCTTGAGAAAAATATATGGTTCTTCAGTGGTGTTCCCATGAAAAGTGGGAAGCAATGACAGAAACTGTGGCTTTAGCTCGAAGTGAGCATGCATTCGTGGAATTTGAATCCACTCAGTGATGCGCCCTGCTCCTGGGTTGTATGTCTGCTTGAGTGTGGGATTGGGCTGCGGTGGATCTTCTTCTGCTGCTTCAAAGTCAGGTCCCACTGAAAACTCATCATTGACTTCCTCGAAATTGGGATCATCCCCCCGTCGGCCGTCTCTCGCATCGGCCCTCCTCCTCAGATCATTCAGCATGTCGTGAAAGGCATTCTGGGCCAAAGCCTGATTGGTCAACTGCTGCTGAATGGCTTGAATGGAAGCCAGCAGTTGACTGTTGACCTCGCCCTGCGTAGTGTATTGTCCTTCCGCTGCGTTGTCTTCAGGCTCCTGCTGGGGCTGTGGTCCTTTTCCCCTTCCTCCTGCCATTTCTGTCTCTGCTTGGTTGATTGACTCGAGCTCTAAGTCTGCACATGGTAGAATGCCCCGATCAGTCTGAATTGCAGCACCAGATAGAGAGATGCGGTCTGTGTCAAGGTCGACACAGAACTTTATTAAGGATGGCGATGTGTAAGGAGTGAAATCAATGGCCATCCAAAACGAACAGAGTTCGAGACGAGAGTGATCCCGGTTTATTGAAGAAGGCAGGGAGTCTGGAGGTCGGTTCATAGGGTTTGAACCGGTGTCTCGGGAATCGCCCTGAATTATTAGAGAGGGTGAGCGAATGGAGCCGATGTGGGTGTCGACAGAGCCTCGACTAAACTGTCCATTCGTCGCCATCTCGAAGATCAAGAGGAAGATCGATGTAGATGAAAGATACGGGGGTCAACAAGAATCAAAAGGAATGTAAAACAGTAGAAGGCTCACAATGAGCGAGGGTCAACTGGAGGGGAAACAAAATTGCGCAACGGCGCGATATTTTTGATCTTAACCTAAATGTGATTAGCAATCAAACACAAGACAAGGGAGTTCACCAACTCAACGCGTGAAGCCGTGAAGGTTCGGCTTTTATCTTTGTAATTTTTATCTTGATTTCAGGAATTTATCTTTCAACGAGTCCTTAGAGCGCTACGCCTATAGGAGCGAGAGTACTGCCGGAAAAGTATTCCCGTACTTGTCCTCCTCCTGTGTAACCTGTAACTTGCGCTTTTTAAGGTCCTTGTAACCCTTCCTGGATCCCTACTCAGCCAAAGAAATAGAGGGAGGAAGCCGATAGGCGAAACCGATACTTCGGATCTCGCTCGCAACGGAATCACCCGTGAGCGTGCAAGATCCTACTCGGACGCAGCCGATGAGACAGACACCCCCGTGAAGGCGTGGCCTATGCTCGGTACTTCGGACAAGGTCGGCGCTCACACAATAGTGAGTCACCACTGGCGACCACGCCCTACTCGACTACGTACGATAGTAGCGCTAATACTTCGGAAATCCAGGCGATACACAAGGCAGCCACAAGTTGGGTTTTGGGCTCTAATCCTTACGAACGCTCACCTCACTTGGAAGGAGACCTTCCCATGCAACCTGAAAACAAGTGAGGGTGTTACTCTCCCCAATCAATGAGTCCAATTAACAATTTTTATTTAGGTCAAAGTTTTCTTAGCAGTCCCTTTTTTAATTTTTTTGTGTTATCGCTTCTTTTGAGTAGATTCAAACAAGCGTCTAGCGATTTTGTATTTTCTTTATCCTAATGTATCCAAAATCAGAGGGAGAAAAGAGTCGGGAAAAACCAATGCAAGTCGGCACCAAGATGGAAATCTCACCTTTGTGCCTATATGATGAATGCAAAGTGAGAAGACTTACAGTGAATCCCAGCTCTCTCCATGCGGGATGCAAGGCAGAAATTTATAAACCTAATCTATATGCTGGTTATGCAATGCGGAAATCGTCCTAGAACAGGCAACTGCTAGCGTGAAGAACCACGAGTTAACCGCTAACTCCCAATCCTAGTGTCTGGTCTAGGCTCACTCCTCCTCTGCTCAACACATTTGAGTTAGGAGAAAGCGCTTGTGTGGAGTGAGCTCGCGGCGCGCGGATCGAGAGCCGATGATTAACTACTTAATTAATCTAAGTCCAAATACGAACTATAGGAGCATGCAAGAGTTATTAGGGTGTTTGGACCTAGGTTACTCGAATCAAGCAGTACCTAATTCTAAGAGCTCAATCCACAAAAGAAACGAAAAAGAATACAAAACCGGAAAATGACGGTCGAGAAAACACGAAAAAGCCGCGGTGAGCCCCGGGGTGAACAAACACCCGGAAATTAGGCCCGAAGTGTTCAAGTGTCCAAGTCCTGTATTATTACAAATTAATCAGATACTCTCTCTCACAAAAATAAAAGCAACTCTCTCTCTCTCTAAGTCTCCTGCTCTCTCCTGCCGGCTAGGGTAGAATAGCCGGCTCCTCCTCCCAAGGCTGCGCAGGATCCCCTAGGCGATCCTCCTCGGTCGACGGTCAATCGCAAGAAAACAAAAGAGATGTCAGACAGTTCAAAAAATATATATTGCACAAGAGACAAGTAAGCAAAAATGACTAAGTAACTGAAAAGACCCAAAGGTACTCTACAAGCCGATGCTCCCCGGCAACGGCGCCATTTGAAAAATGAGAAAACGAGAGCCGCTAAATAGCGGTCTGACAAGTCAGACTCGCTGTCGCTGATGCGACTGCTCAAACTTCCTCGGTCTTCAGCAATTAACCCACACAATCATTCAGAGAATGAACAGCAAGGATTAAAATTTATTATACCCTACTAAAGATGTACAATGGCAAGCAAGTAGGGGTCGAACTCAAGAAGCAAAGGTGTAGAGCATAGATAAAAATCCAAACCTAGGTCTAACAAGCTACTTAGCCAATCTAGAGTTTTTGTGGGTTTTTAAATTTTTTTTATTTTTTTTATTTAATTTTTTTAATTATATATTTTTGTATTTTGATTTTTAATTTACTGATTTTTATTTTCTTTTTATATTTTATATATTTTTTTATATTTCCTTTTTCAATATTGGAATATAAAGGCAATGTGATAAAAGAAAGAAAGAGAGATTTATAAAAATAGATAAAAATATCCAAAAATTAGCAAATTAAGTCTTTTTAGTCTTTTTATGCTTTTTTACTGTTTTTGTGATTTGTGGGTAATTTTTAGAATGTTTTTGGTATTTTTAATTAGCAAAATAAAGAAAACAGTGGCAAAAATGCAAGGCTGGAACTAAAATGGAGAAATAAAATAGCAAACAGTAACAAAAATTCTCCACTTTAATTTTCAATGAAAGATAATGAAATGAGGAAAATTTAGAAGTAAAGTTTGTATTTTTAGGATTTTTGTAGAATTTTTAAGATTTTTATAAAGGTTTTTGGAGTTTTGCAAGTTTTAGGAGTTTGATTTTGTATTTTTTAATGATTTTTGGCTGGGAGTTAAAACAAACTAAAAGACACAAAATATATTTTTTTAAGATTTTTCTGGAGTGTTTTTATATTTATTTGGTATTTCATGAGCTAGACAGTGCTGAAAAAGGCTATTTTTGATTTTTAATAAATATAAAAATGCAATAATTATGAAAAATAAAAATATGATGTTAAACTACACTACAGCAGGAACTTAAGTTCAAATTTTTAGAAATTTTGGAATTGAAATGATGCCCCAAATAATTACTACAAGCAAGCAAAAAGTGAAAGGCCTAGCAGGGGTGTTTGCGCGAATAGTCAGGAATCCAAGGGCCTCTGCGCAAAGTTCTCACAAACTATTTAACTAAAGAGAATATTTTCTGGACTACTAGCAAATACACAAAACGCCAAAGCTACGCCTGCAAAAATCCAACACCCACGTGCGCAGGCACGCGCGCCTGGGAGGGTCTTTTATGCAAACACAAAACAATCCAGGGGCATTACCGCAATTTGCACACAAGGTTTGTATTTAAACAAAAAGTAAATGGATTAAATGTTAAATCCGCAAGTTGTTGTGGCTCTATGCAAAAGACGCTCAGATCACACGCACTGCGCGCATGACCTGGCGGGGGCAATTACGAGATGTTCCAAAGATACAGGGGCCCCTTTAGTAAATTCAACACAATGCTTAGAATGCAAAGGAAAGTTTAAAGGCTCTCTGAGAATTACTCAAAAACGTGGGGGCGCAGATGCAAAAGCCCCCACTAATCTACGTGGCACGCCCAGATGGATTTGACGAAGTAGATCGAACGGTGGACTTTCTTCCCAAACGGACGGCTGCGATCAAGGGGTGATGAACCTCAGTTTCATCATCTTTATTTATTATAATTAACCCCCTTGCTTAATGTTTTGTCAATAATTCCCTGTTAATGTTTAATAATTAACAGAGTCCTAAATAAATTAAAAATCACAAAAAAAGGACAAAACAAAAATCAGTGGTTTTTTTAGACTCAAAAATACCCTCGAAAATATTTCGGGCCCTTGTTTGATTTCATTTTCAGTTTTGGTCAACATGAAACTTGTAGATCTCATCAAGAACTACAACTTTCATGTTTTGAGTTTTCTCAAATTCGGCCAATAGGGCCCTCAAAAATAAGGAAAACCCTCTGAATAATTTGATTGGGCCACGTGGCCCGTTCTGGGGGCGCCACGTGGCCCCCGCCCTTCTTGTCTTATCCGCCTGCCCTACCGACCGTTGGATCGGCCTCTTGATCCAACGGCCCAGGCCTCTCCACGCCGCTCCTTGGCCTCAGCCATCAGATCTCCCCCGCGCCTCATCAATACCGCTCGTTCGCACCTTAAGCAGGGCACGCCACGTGGCACATCATAGGCCGCTTGATGGCGCTTCAGATCTTCCATCACAGCCGTTAGCTTTGCCAGCCGTTCGATCACTCCCCACTTCTCATCACATCCGTAGGATCGCGCCTCGACCTCGTCATGACACGTGGTCGCTCCCGATCTCGTTGATCGCATCACCCGATCTCCCATCCTGCCCACTCGTTCGCGCTTAGATCTCCACCGTTGGATCTCCAGATCCAACGGTCGGAGGTCATCGTCAACCTCCGATTATTCCCTCTCTCCCACGATTTCACCGCACGAACACCTCGCCCCCTTCCTATTACCCCACCTACTCCGACCACCATCACCACTAACCAAACACCTCCCGGTCTTCCCCCATCATCCTTCTCCCTCGCGCACACCTCCATTAACCGCCGACATGCTCCCATTCATCCCACGATCACCTCTAAACCCACGACTCACACCATCAGCTCCGCCTCTTCCCACTTCAAATACACCGCTCCTCCCGACATTGCAACCCATCCGCCTTTATGTGGGAAACCTCCCAGCGAGCCCCGCCCCCCGGTGACAGCGAGGGGGCGGTGAGGAGCGCGAAGACGAAGGTCCGCCCCGGTGACGACCCCTGGCCATGGTAGGCCAGGTCTGCGGAGCCCCGTCTCCGCCAAGCTGCTCCCCGTAGCCGGGGGAGTCCAGCAATGACCGGAGCTCCGCCAGGAGCTCAAGCACAGGCCCCGCTCCGCCCAATCTCCAGGTAAACTCTCTCTCTTCCTCCTTTGATTTTTTGCTTAATTTCGTTGAATTAATTAGCCTTCTCCAGCCATTTTCACCTTCCGATGACCATCGCTTAAGCTCCGCCTCCGATCCCCCGTCATCGCGACACCCTCCGCTCGCCGTCTCCTTCTTCCATATCTCCCGTCACCTTCGACCCACCTCCTCCGCCCTCACGGCGGAGGAGCTTCGAGCTCCTCACTCTCATCGCCCGCATGAGCTCCCACTACGCTCACGCACGCACATCTTCGCTTCGGATATATGCTACTAACCCTGCAGGTGACCTATATGTCAATGGCCGGAGAGTCATCGGACCCGACTTCGACACCGACGTTCTCATCATCAGCATTCCGATGGGCCGAGCTGAGATACTTGACTCCTCGCCCGAGCTTCTATCTTCATCGACAACCTCTCAGGAGCATCGGGCGAGCTCTATCATCGCCAAGGAAGAGCGGCGGAGCTGGAACTCCTTCGCCGGAGCTCCAGAAGCGCCGCCAGCTGCGGAGGATGACGAAGGAGCAGGTGCCGTAGGATGATCTTCATCTGACGGCGCCGATTCGACCACGCATGTCTTCTTCAGCATCCGTTGGATCGTCTCGATCCAACGGCCACAGTGCAGCCACGTCGCCCCGGGGCGCCTTCACCAGCAGCCCTTGGATCATCACAATCCAAGGACCGACATTCGGCCACGTGGCAACACCAGAGCTCCCCCGAGCCTAGCCACCGAGCCTCCAGGCTTGGTCCTTCCGTGCCTTCTCCGAGCCTGCAGTGAACCCCGAGCCTGGCCGAAGCAACGCCGAGCCTCCCAGCCATCCCGAGCCTAGAGGGCGCGTGCCTGGCGCGTGCCTTCTGGGCTAATTGCAACGAGGCACCACCGACTTCTTCAATTTGCATTCAGGTCCTCCTTCACGTGCAGATCAGGTGCACAGTGGGTAAATTACATTGAAACCCTCGCGGGTATTCCAAATTGCAAAAATACCCCTGTGCGCCTGGTCAAATTACAGGGAAGGTCTCGATCCTTTGTTTATTTACTTTTTAGTCCCTTCCAGGGGCCTGTATGCAATTTTACTTTCATGTTTTTCTTTCATTTATGTCCTTATCTTTGAACTTGAATATCTTGAGCTATGTATGTCCAATTGAGTTGATTTCAGTTTCATTTTAATGCTGGTTTGATGATCTTTCTAATGGCATACTTAATTTGTTGTTTTGGACACAATGAATTTCGATGTATTATTTTGAAAGCTATGTGTCACTTAATCTATGCCTTGTTCGAGTTGAGTTCATAACCTTAATTAAATCTGGAATTGACTTGTTGACTATTTTGCTCATTATTTTCTATCTAGGGCATATCTCCATTGCATCGCATTGCATTTACTTGCACGATAAAAATGATTAAAAAAATGCATGTTTTATGTTTTAATGCATTGTCATGTGTTGTGTATTTGCATGTTTTGACCTATATGCCTTTAACTCTACGCTTAGTTAAACACACTTAAATCCGATTAATACGAGAGAGGCTAGTGTCCCTGAGTTCGACCTTGGTTTCTTGCCAAGTAAAAAATAATTGACGATCACCTCATTTCGATTGATCATGGCATATATCTAAATGAGGTGATCGCTTTGACGACCCGAAACCGGCCCGACTACGATGATGATTCCATGTGCTAAAAGCACTCTATTAAAGGGCCGATTTTGCGGTTCGTCAAATGGCGCCGTTGCCGGGGACACGGCTCATTTCTTTTATTTTTTGGTTTTTTGTGTGTTTAATTTAGTGTTCCTTTTTTATAGGTCAATTAACCGCAAATTTTGCATATAAAATTTTTCTTTCCTTTATGATATCTAACGATTGCTTTTGTGGCAGGGCCCTTGATGGATCGAGGAGGCGAGGAGCAGGACGTTCCCCGCTGCGAGGAGCCGCAGGAGCATGCTTGGAGCAAAGGAGGAAGAAAAGAAAAAAAATGTGTCGCATTTTTTGTTGCATTTTATTTTCTTTTAATAATTCGTCTTTTACAGCGGTCTTCGATCGAAGACTCGCGATTGTAATCGAACGATTGTGGTTGTGTGGGGATCGTCCCCACTTGAGTGTCGACCTAGGATTAGGCACGCGGCTCTCCGAGCTCATTTCATTTTTTATCTTATGTGCTTGATCGTAGGTAGGACACACTTTAAATATAGACGCACTTAATCTCGTATCACTTAGCTAAAATTAATGAAGATCAATCACCGCTAATAGATGCATGATTAGGTCTGGCTTTTTCGACTTGCATACATGTTGGATTTGGTTTTCAAAACGGCCCAGATTTTTCGCGGCTTTTAACGTCAAATCACTGCATGATTTCTCGCTTAGCCTAGATCGCGTTTTTCTTCATCGTATACATGTTTTTCTCGGCTTTCATTTTTCTAGATTGATCACCTAGGATAAATGGAAAATGGAATGAACGGTAGACGATGATTTTCTGATTGATGTGCTAACCATAATTCAGTGATAACCTAAAATAAAATTGGGACTGTAATTGCAAGTCAACCAAAAATGGAGTAAAATTCGGTTTTGGGAGAGCAATACCCTCGCTACGCAATGATTTTCACTTCACATCTTTTCTTTGCGTAAAAATCAAATGTTTTATCACCAATAAAATAGACAAGATAATAAACCAACCTTGGTTGGTTTCATGTGTGAGTTGGTGAAACTAAGGGTTTGCTTGCTTGATTGAGCCTTGTTTGATGTGACACACACCCCAAATCCAAAGACACTCCATTTCATCTCCGAAGATTCAGCCGCTCATTTGTGTATTCATCCTCTTCTTCGTTCACCTTGGGTCTCTTCCAACATCAATCTCCATCTTTATACTTAGGCTAATCTCAGCCTAAGTATAGGGGGGACCCAAGTCCCCGTGATTTTCTCTACTCATCTTTTCTTGCCTTTGTACTTAGGTTATTTCTAACCTAAGTATAGGGGGAGCCCCTCTTAGCTCCCGTATATTCTTCTATATTTAAATGGACCTATGTACTTGTAACATATAGTGCTATGAGGACATAGCAAAGTTTAAGTATAGGGGGGTATACCGTATATACTGTATATTTACTTTAGCTATAATCTGAAAAATTTGAAAAATTAAAAACTTTTTGGCTAAGGTAAAAATTCATTGGACTAAGAAAACTCAAAGGATTTTCGCGTTTTTTCGATATTATGTTACATTATTTTATAGAAATATTTTCGAAAATGATTTTTGAAAATGTTTTTGAAAACCTTTTTATTTTGTGTGACATGGTTTTGAAAAATCGCCATCTCTTTCAAGGAAAGCTGAGTCTAACTTGTGTTTTAACTCTTGTATTAAAATCCATAAAAATCAGAAAACTCCTAAAAATCCTTTAAGAGTCATTGGTGACTACTAAACCCAATTAAGTCAGCCGCATTCAGTGAGGGTTCGCCCTTAGCAGATTGGATGGTTTAGAGGACATCGCGCAAGGCCCCGTCCTCAAGCAACGGGCTTCGGCCTGTACTTACATCCATACTGGCTGAATTGCGGATGCTCAATTGAGCTTAGAAAGATCTAATATCTCTTAGAGTTCAAAAAAAAAGTGTCTTGTCTTGAATGAAGAAGTTGGATTAGTCCCCTACATTTTCACTTTCACCCGGGATCTGATTTGGTCAAAAAGACTTAGCTTTTAGAAGTCTTTGAGATTTTAGGTTAACCAGCCTTAGCCATCAGGGTCTTAGACTTAATCATCCACATTCCCCTAGGTTTCTAGATTTGCATGCTATATTCCATGCTTAGTCTCAGACATAAAGAATATGATCAGCACATCACATGCACGACTGCGGTTCTCGATGAGATGAGTTGATTTTTCACCTGAGGGATTGGGATGAGGAAGTCAAATTTGGATTTGATCTAATGATGCTCGAGGATGGGATAAAATCTTTGGAGGCTTCATGAAACCTGAGTGTCAGCAATATTAGCCAGTATGAGAACTTGATTCTTATACTAATCTCTTGACATTAACCTAAGTGCCTGGGTGTGAAAAATAAATAAAAAATGTTGATCAGTGTGCGCCAACTCTTGGTAAAAGCAGTGGAGCTAGCCACCAATTATACAAGTCAATGAAATTCAAAGAAAAGCTCTCATTCCACCAAAGTCAAATATCAAAGAGCTTCCACCAAAGGCGAGCGCTCCCAAACTTTTTCAAAGTGTCCACTTGGACCACCTCTATTAGGACCAGGAGTCGGGCTAGCACCAAAAAAGGGCTCTGCATCGTAAATGCTACAAGTCTGGGTGTCGAAGGTACGATAGGTACTCAAAAGAGACACACCCCGGTGTACTCCCAGGAAAACAAGTGCAGACGGCTCCAACTTCTCTTGACGGACGCACTGATCAACAACAAAAAAATGTGTTGCGTAAAATGGCACTAGAGAGAATCCTTGTTCCAATGAGAGGGAGAGAAGAATTGACACAATCCCATGCCCTCCATTTTCTGGCTTGCCATCCACATTTTCTAAGTCTGACAAACTAAAGAGACGGTGGACTGAATGCAAGATCTGATTTATTCCCTAGTGCTGAGGATTGGGTCCTTAGGAGATTTTCTCGGACCGAGATTTTGGGTGAAGACTTGACTCTACTCTCAAAATTGCAGTCAACACTAAACTTCATATCCTTTAGTTTATATGTATATCAGAGAGAGTCTAGAGAAGTAGAGGAATTGGAAGCCTCTTGATTAAGGCTGGGTTGAACTCTAAGATTTTGGATCTCTGAAGCCGAGTCGACTTGATCAGATTGGATCATGTATTCACATGCACAAGGGGGTTAATCCAACTTAGTCATTCTTTTTGATGCTCGAGGACGAGCATAGTTTAAGTATAGGGGGGTGATGAACCTCAGTTTCATCATCTTTATTTATTATAATTAACCCCCTTGCTTAATGTTTTGTTAATAATTCCCTGTTAATGTCTAATAATTAACAGAGTCCTAAATAAATTAAAAATCACAAAAAAAGGACAAAACAAAAATCAGTGGTTTTTTTAGACTCAAAAATACCCTCGAAAATATTTCGGGCCCTTGTTTGATTTCATTTTCAGTTTTGGTCAACATGAAACTTGTAGATCTCGTCAAGATCTACAACTTTCATGTTTTGAGTTTTCTCAAATTCGGTCAATAGGGCCCTCAAAAATAAGGAAAACCCTCTGAATAATTTGATTGGGCCACGTGGCCCGTTCTGGGGGCGCCACGTGGCCCCCGCCCTTCTTGTCTTATCCGCCTGCCCTACCGACCGTTGGATCAGCCTCTTGATCCAACGGCCCAGGCCTCTCCACGCCGCTCCTTGGCCTCAGCCATCAGATCTCCCCCGCGCCTCATCAATACCGCTCGTTCGCACCTTAAGCAGGGCACGCCACGTGGCACATCATAGGCCGCTTGATGGCGCTTCAGATCTTCCATCACAGCCGTTAGCTT
This sequence comes from Ottelia alismoides, assembly GCA_037367405.1. Lineage (NCBI taxonomy): Eukaryota > Viridiplantae > Streptophyta > Magnoliopsida > Alismatales > Hydrocharitaceae > Ottelia > Ottelia alismoides. The sequence goes on along the minus strand of JAZKJV010010717.1, from coordinate 495,036 downwards.
TGCCAGCCGTTCGATCACTCCCCACTTCTCATCACATCCGTAGGATCGCGCCTCGACCTCGTCATGACACGTGGCCGCTCCCGATCTCGTTGATCGCATCACCCGATCTCCCATCATGCCCACTCGTTCGCGCTTAGATCTCCACCGTTGGATCTCCAGATCCAACGGTCGGAGGTCATCGTCAACCTCCGATTATTCCCTCTCTCCCACGATTTCACCGCACGAACACCTCGCCCCCTTCCTATTACCCCACCTACTCCGACCACCATCACCACTAACCAAACACCTCCCGGTCTTCCCCCATCATCCTTCTCCCTCGTGCACACCTCCATTAACCGCCGACATGCTCCCATTCATCCCACGATCACCTCTAAACCCACGACTCACACCATCAGCTCCGCCTCTTCCCACTTCAAATACATCGCTCCTCCCGACATTGCAACCCGTCCGCCTTTATGTGGGAAACCTCCCAGCGAGCCCCGCCCCCCGGTGACAGCGAGGGGGCGGTGAGGAGCGCGAAGACGAAGGTCCGCCCCGGTGACGACCCCTGGCCATGGTAGGCCAGGTCTGCGGAGCCCCGTCTCCGCCAAGCTGCTCCCCGTAGCCGGGGGAGTCCAGCGATGACCGGAGCTCCGCCAGGAGCTCAAGCACAGGCCCCGCTCCGCCCAATCTCCAGGTAAACTCTCTCTCTTCCTCCTTTGATTTTTTGCTTAATTTCGTTGAATTAATTAGCCTTCTCCAGCCATTTTCACCTTCCGATGACCATCGCTTAAGCTCCGCCTCCGATCCCCCGTCATCGCGACACCCTCCGCTCGCCGTCTCCTTCTTCCATATCTCCCGTCACCTTCGACCCACCTCCTCCGCCCTCACAGCGGAGGAGCTTCGAGCTCCTCACTCTCATCGCCCGCATGAGCTCCCACTACGCTCACGCACGCACATCTTCGCTTCGGATATATGCTACTAACCCTGCAGGTGACCTATATGTCAATGGCCGGAGAGTCATCGGACCCGACTTCGACACCGACGTTCTCATCATCAGCATTCCGATGGGCCGAGCTGAGATACTTGACTCCTCGCCCGAGCTTCTATCTTCATCGACAACCTCTCAGGAGCATCGGGCGAGCTCTATCATCGCCAAGGAAGAGCGGCGGAGCTGGAGCTCCTTCGCCGGAGCTCCAGAAGCGCCGCCAGCTGCGGAGGATGACGAAGGAGCAGGTGTCGTAGGATGATCTTCATCTGACGGCGCCGATTCGACCACGCATGTCTTCTTCAGCATCCGTTGGATCGTCTCGATCCAACGGCCACAGTGCAGCCACGTCGCCCCGGGGCGCCTTCACCAGCAGCCCTTGGATCATCACAATCCAAGGACCGACATTCGGCCACGTGGCAACACCAGAGCTCCCCCGAGCCTAGCCACCGAGCCTCCAGGCTTGGTCCTTCCGTGCCTTCTCCGAGCCTGCAGTGAACCCCGAGCCTGGCCGAAGCAACGCCGAGCCTCCCAGCCATCCCGAGCCTAGAGGGCGCGTGCTTGGCTCGTGCCTTCTGGGCTAATTGCAACGAGGCCCCACCGACTTCTTCAATTTGCATTCAGGTCCTCCTTCACGTGCAGATCAGGTGCACAGTGGGTAAATTACATTGAAACCCTCGCGGGTATTCCAAATTGCAAAAATACCCCTGTGCGCCTGGTCAAATTACAGGGAAGGTCTCGATCCTTTGTTTATTTACTTTTTAGTCCCTTCCAGGGGCCTGTATGCAATTTTACTTTCATGTTTTTCTTTCATTTATGCCCTTATCTTTGAACTTGAATATCTTGAGCTATGTATGTCCAATTGAGTTGATTTCAGTTTCATTTTAACGCTGGTTTGATGATCTTTCTAATGGCATACTTAATTTGTTGTTTTGGACACAATGAATTTCGATGTATTATTTTGAAAGCTATGTGTCACTTAATCTATGCCTTGTTCGAGTTGAGTTCATAACCTTAATTAAATCTGGAATTGACTTGTTGACTATTTTGCTCATTATTTTCTATCTAGGGCATATCTCCATTGCATCGCATTGCATTTACTTGCACGATAAAAATGATTAAAAAAATATGCATTTTTATGTTTTAATGCATTGTCATGTGTTGTGTATTTGCATGTTTTGACCTATATGCCTTTAACTCTACGCTTAGTTAAACACACTTAAATCCGATTAATACGAGAGAGGCTCGTGTCCCTGAGTTCGACCTTGGTTTCTTGCCAAGTAAAAAATAATTGACGATCACCTCATTTCGATTGATCATGGCATATATCTAAATGAGGTGATCGCTTTGACGACCCGAAACCGGCCCGACTACGATGATGATTCCATGTGCTAAAAGCACTCTATTAAAGGGCCGATTTTGCGGTTCGTCAAGGGGGGGGGCGAGATCGAAGGCAACTGTACGTTGCCCCCTCCCCCTCGTTCTCATTCCTGCACGGGTGTGCGCAGGCGGCGGCTGCGCGCGGGCGGTGGCGGCGTGCTTCGCCGGCGGCGCGTGTCACTCCCTCCAGATGATGAAGCAGCGGCACGCGGGTACCTGCAAGGAAGATGAGTGAAGAAGTCGGGGGCAAAGTGCCCCGACTTCGTGGAGTATTACACGCAAGGGCAAATGGTTGGGAAGGTGAAAGCGGCCGGCGAGACTCGATGCCGGCCGCGGTTGATTCGGGGTGCAAGGATGGCTTAATAGATAAAGATCTCGACTAAGAGAAAAGCCACTGGGGTTCTTTATCATTCAACCCTCAGAGAAAAGGAGAGAAAAGGGGGAAGAAGAGACCTCACCCGCACGAGCACAAGGGGTTCTCCGGCGAGAACTCCGGCGAGGGGACCTGCCTCGATTCGACACCGAATCGACCCGTTGAAGCGCCCTCCGTGCTCCTGCTGTCACCAAGAGTCACGCTAGGGGTCCAGTTGAGGGGTTTGGAGGTGGAAGAGTGGTCAAAGACTCAAGGGAAGTTGGGGGACTCATTTTGAATCATGGTCGAGTGGTGACTTTCGAGGAGGTATCACGGGTGGCACAACGACCCAAAGGTCGAAACAATGATCGGGCGAGTATGCCCTATGGTAGGGCTACATATCTCGTGAAAAAACCGACCTCATTCGGTGAAAGGAGCGGTCTCCAAAAATCCGCGAAGTCGAGGAAAAGTCATTTCTGACAACAGCCCAGGTGTTGGGCAGAGAGTTGACCGAGGTCAACTCTCCTAGCCCCCTGGTTGGTCCACGTGGACCAACCAGGAAAAACCTGGAGAAAAAGACTTCTAAATTCAAATAAAAATAGCAAACGATTTTATTAATTTTTGATTATAAAATAAAAAATGTTTATTATTTTATGAATTAATTTATGGTGATTTTTATTTATTTTTATGGAGTATATTTTTACAAGTTTGCATTTATACCCCTATAGGTATCTATATCTATGTATTGGAGTCTTTTATTTTTAATTGCATATATTTGATTTATTTATTTTTGATTATTATTTTATAAAATTATAAAATACTTTTATATACACAAATATATTTTTATTTTATTTTTATGCGGTGTTTTGTATATTAAATAAAATATAAAGGTATAATGTATAGGTTTGTGTATCAGTAATGTATCTATGTATTGAATATATGTTCATATTTATTTTAATTTTTCTTTGCATTTTTATTCTGATTTTAATGCACATAATTATTATAAGTAATACTTACAACATTATAAAAATATAAAAATATAAAAATAATGAATAAATAATAAATTGAATATTTTAATATGTACAAGTATACAATAGGGGTCCAAAAGTCAACTTTCAAACCGTAGCTCCGCCAAATGCGAAACCACCGCCATTAATTAGCTTATTTTCTTCCATATACAATTAAAGGTGGGTATGCTGCATTTGGAGTTTTTATTTGTGAGATACGGGTCTGGGAAGTTGGGATTCTGGATTTTTATTCAGACCATAACGTTTTATCTGTACATTATTTTTTTGTGAAATCAATTTTGTATTTTTCTTTATAAAATTATCTACAACTTTTATGTACAAAGTTTCTTTATTTGATGTATGAAAAGTGGAACCAAAAATAGGTCCCAAAATGAATAAAGAATGAATAGAATGATATAGGTATTTTATCTATATTTCGGCCCTTATCTCCCCCTACTTTATTCCTTGTCGACCTATTCATCAAGATGCCTAGGTCTCGGGGTTTCGGGTCATAAAATATTTACAATATTTTATTCTTTTTCTTTTCTTTTCTTTATTCTATAATTTTGGCACTAAAAACCGCATTTTATACAATATTTACACACAGATGCATGAATGCTAAAATGCCTGTATTAAGCCTATTTACACGTATTTACTAGGGTTTTTAAGGCCAAAATGATAGAATAAAGATGATGAAATGTGGATTCATCAGCAGGACGGTCCTTCAGTTTGCTGATCGATCTGTCAAGAGGCAGAAGGGGTTGCTGAAGGATGTTGTCGCCATGATTCAGGGCCTGAAATTCCCCATGGACTTCATTGTGTTGGACATGGAGATCCCTGAGTCCGTGACCGATACCCCCATAATTTTAGGATGCCCGTTCTTGGCCACAGCCAAGGCAGTGTCCGGTCATGATAGCGGGAAGGTATACTTTCGCATCAAGGGCGAGAGTATACAAGTAGAGACGATCGAGGAGACTAGAGCCAGAGATTCCACTTGCTCAAAGCTGCATTCAGATTCAGAACAGATGACAGAGGCAGGGCAAGACATCCACCAGGACTGTGATTTTGTGATTACAGATGACGAGGCAGTTTGGGCAGATCCAACAGCACAGGCCATCCTCTCACCTTCAGAGTTCGTTGATGCATAGATGCCAGCAGAGGAGAGCTTGGAGAGCGCATCCCTGTTCCAGGATACATCTTAGGCAACAGAGTCGGTTCCCGATCATGAGGCATATTTTTCTTGTGATTCTGATGCAGATCCCTCAGAGTCAGATATAGACTGGGCAGAGTTTGATGATTTGATACCTTGTATGACTTCCACAAATCCTATAGCTAGGGTGGAGACTGATCCCGTGCAGAGCAGAGAGACATCAGCCAAGCAGCCTTCACCAGATTCAGATTGTCAGCCAGAGTTCTCATTCTCCCATGCAGATTTGGTCGCATTCACTCAGACTTTTCAGAGGCCAGATCTGCCAGCATGGAGTTGTCCAGAGCAGAAGCCGTTACCATCATCGCTGAAGTATAGGTTCCTTGCGGGTGAGCATGAGATGTACCCAGTCATTATCTCAGCAGATTTGACTGGAGAGCAGGAATCCCGTATGATGGGGGTTCTTGAAAAGAACCGCATGACGATTGGATGGAGCGTAGCCGATCTCCAGGGGATAAGTCCGGCCCTCTGCTCCCACCATATCTATCTCGAGGAGGACGCAAAGTCGTCGCATGAGTTCCAGCGGCGGCTGAACCCGAACCTTCGAGATGTTGTCATGAAGGAGATCTCGAAATAGTGGAGCGTCGATTTTATCTACCCCATCTCCGACTCCAAGTGGGTCAGTCCATTGCATGTGGTTCCCAAGAAGACGGGCATCACCACAGTTGTCAATGAGTCTGGAGAGGAGATCGCTACCCGGGTACCCACTTCTTGGTGGGTCTGTGTGGACTGCAGACGATTGAACCAGGCCACCAAGAAGGATCATTTCCCGTTGCCTTTTATTGATCAGATTATAGAGAGGCTGGTAGGGATGAGCCATTACTGTTTCTTGGACGGGTACTCCGGATATAATCAGGTGGCCATTGCACCCGAGGAACAGGATAAGACTACCTTCACCTGTCTCTTTGGGACATATGCTTTCAGACGGATGCCCTTTGGATTGTGCAACGCTCCGGCGACATTCCAGAGGTGCATGTTGTCCATCTTTTCGGACATGGTGGGGGAGTGCTTGGAGGCCTTCATGGATGACTTTTCGGTCTACGGCAATGGATTCGATTCTTGTCTTGACTGCCTAGACCGCATCCTCCAGCCATGCATTGAGGTTCACCTTGTGCTTTCATGGGAGAAAAGTCACTTCATGGTGACTCAAGGGACGGTGCTTGGCCATATCATCTCCAACAGGGGTATGGAGTTTGATCCGGCCAAGGTGGATATCATTAGGAAACTCAGTCCACTGTCCAACTTGCAGTAGTTATGGTCTTTTCTGGGGCACGTCAGTTTCTACTGAGACTCATACATGATTTCAGCAGGATTGCCCGACCGTTGAATGATCTGCTAACGAAAGACACCGAGTTCATAGTGGATGATAAGTGTCTAGCGTCATTTGAGACTCTCAAGAGTCTAGTTGTAGAGGCTCCTGTCCTTCAGCCGCCTGATTGCTTTCTCCCATTCGAGATCATGACGGATGCCTCCGATTTTGCCGTAGGGGCCATGCTGGGACAGAGGAGGGATGGAGTCCCCTTTTCTATTCACTGCGCTAGCCGAACTTTGGATGCCGCTCAGCGAAACTACACAGTCACTGAGAAGGAGATGCTAGCCGTGGTTTTCGCCCTAGATAAGTTCAGATCTTACATCATTGGATCTAGAGTGACCATTTTCACTAATCATACCGCCATCAGGTACCTCATGGAAAAGAAGGATGCCAAAGCCAAATTGACCAGATGGATCCTTCTACTCCAAGAGTTTGACATAGAGATTAAGGACAAGCTTGGAGTCAAGAATGTGGTGGCGGATCATCTCTCCCGATTGGAGTTTCTTGAGGATTCTGAGCAGACTGAGCCTATTTGTGAGACCTTCCCAGATGAGGCGATCCTTGCTATCGCCTCCCTCCCGTAGTACGCTGATATTGTGAACTATCTTGTTGCCAAGAAAGTCCCACAAGATTGGCCCAGGCAGAGACTTGAGACCTTCCTCGCGAAGGCCAAGTTCTACCACTGGGAGGATCCCGTCCTTTATCATGAAGGAGGGGATAGCGTCTGGCATAGGTGCATTCCTCAGGAGGAGCACCATACCGTCCTCACTCACTGCCACAAGCTTGAGGCAGGAGGATATCACTCAGGGAGGAGAACGGCACAGAAAGTGCTCCAATCCGACCTATGGTGGCCTACTCTCTTCAAGGACTCTGATGAGTTCGTGAAGAGGTGTACTGACTGTCACAGGATGGGCACTTGTGGATAACATGATATGATGTCGATGCAGCTCGTTCACTTCTGTGAGGTTTTTGACGCATGGGGCATCAATTTCATGGGTCCATTCCCTAAGAGTCAGGGATACGAGTACATTCTGTTGGCCGTTGATTATGTTAGTCGTTGGGTTGAGGCCATCCCCGCCCGAACCGCAGATGCTAGGACTGTTTGCAGATTTTTGAGGAAGAATATCATTTCACAGTTCGGGGTGCCTAGAGTTTTGATATCTAACGGGGGATCTCATTTCGTCAACGATAAGGTAAAGGCCCTTGCTAGCGAGTTCAGCATAGACCATCGAGTAGCCACACCGTATCATCCTCAGACCAATGGTCTTGCTGAAGTGTCGAACAGGGAGATCAAGACTATATTGCAGAAGGTCGTCCGCCCTGACCGAAAGGATTGGTCACAGCTTTTTTGACTTGGTCTTGTGGGCATATCGGACATCCTTCAAGACACCTTTGGGTACATCTCCCTTTCGCCTCGTTTATGGAAAGCCCTGCCATTTACCTGTTGAGCTAAGACATAGGTCACTTTGAGCAGTCATAGATATTCTTATGGATCCAGTGAGTGTAGGAGACCAGAGGAGGGCAGAGTTAGCAGTCCTTGAGGAGCTACGTGATGCAGCCTTTTCGAGGCATGATTATCAGCCACAAGCAGTTTGAGCCAGGACAATGAATATGGTTGTTCGATGCCAGGTTGAGATTGTTTCCAGGGAAGCTACAGAGCAAATGGAAGGGACCCTATCTAGTCCGAAAGGTACATGACAATGGGAGTATTTATATATCTGAGTTGTCTTCTGAGAGTACCTTTCGTGTTAACGGGCAGCGGCTCAAACCATATCTAGATCATGAGTCGCTGGTCATTGACATTGCCCCTATTCACTTTGCGTGAGATGTGGTCTCTTGACTCACATCTATTGCATCTCACGCCTGATTATCATTGTTCTTTCGACTTGTATAGATCCAGTTGTCCATATCACACTATTCTTCAGTCCAACACCCCATTTGCATCTTTGATTATGCTATACTTAGGGTGCACTTTACCCTAAGATAGGGGTGTGAGACTTTTGAGTTTCTTTTGATTCTTTTCTGCCTCTGTTTTGCTGCCTATACTTAGGGATATTTTACCCTAAGTATAGGGGAGGTAGACCCTGTACATTCTCCACTCGGATTTCCCTTTGTGTACAGTCTGCTATACTTAGGATTACTTGATCCTAAGTATAGGGGGAAACCCTGAGATCTCTTTCATTTCTATTCTTTTATTCGTCTTTGTATATAGCCTTCCTTTTCACTTCCCTATACTAAGCACGAGTTATGTCTTCTTCATCGCTCTTGATTCACTCTGAGGACATTGTTCGAGCTAAGTATAGGGGGTGTCGTATATATTCCATATATACTTTAGCCATAACTCATACTTTGTGTGAGTGTGTTAATAATTAAAAATGTCTGAAATCCATATAAATTAAAAAAATTTCTTGTAAATAAAATTCTTTATTGCACATACATAGCTATTTGTATAAAATTATTTTTGTAAAAATATTTGTAAAAATATTTTGTGTAAATAGCTTGTAAAGATTTTCATATCAAAATTATGTATATAGTATAAAATTTTTGTAAAATGTTTTGAAAAACAAAAAGTTTGCAAAAACCTTGTGTAAATTTGTGTAAATATTTTGCAAAACTTGCATTCATGCATACATCCATGTTTTCAAAATATTTTTCAAAAATTTTGCACATTTGTAAAATTTCGTAAAAATTGCATCTTTGTAAATATTTGTACAGTTTTTCATGAATCATAGTTGACATTTAAACTAGCCTGGAATTAAACTGAAAAATGGAGCTTGGTTAAGATCTTAATCCACCTAATTCTAAGAGGAACCTTATAGGGCTTAGGGTTGAGACTTTTCAGGTCCATAGTGACTTAATTCTTTGAGTCCACTAGGCTATGATCATATGTCATCTCGATGAGCCTAAGTAGAGCACTTAACAACACACACATGGCTCTTACAGACAATGGCTTTAATTGGACCATCACTTTACACCGAGCTCTCTACGGATGAGGTGGTGAGGAGGCAGTCTTCTTTGACTTGGGGTAGCATATGAGGGTAGTACTTCTAGGTGGAATCTCTCTTCTTCTTTTAGTGAAGGAAGTGTGTCTCAACTTGGTCTGGTAGCCGTGAGGTCTAACGACAGGAGTTGTGGGTTGCAATAAAGCTTCAAAAGAGGGATAACTGGCTCAAGAGGAAAAACTCCTTATGTATATATGTTGCACATTGTAGATATGTTTTAAATATACATAAAAAAAATTCAAAAAGAAAAGAAAAGTCCACAAAAGTGGTGGGTATGATAGAAAATGATAATCCCACCGTAGTGTATATAGTGCAATAAAGCAAAGCTTATGTTATTTATGTTCCATCTCATGAAGCCTACAGCAGGGAGACTTAGCTACACTGGTTGAGCTCCCAGGGATACATGGCTACACTGGCCATGGTCCATTCTCTTCTTCCTCCTTCTTGAGCCGGTTGAACTTGAACTTAGAAGGGAATACCCTGCTCCTCGAGGAAAGAGTTGCCAGACTAGGGTATTAGAGTTACCTTATTGGGGAGGGTTGCCACTTTGCTAGTTCTGAGGTGGAGAGCTAGACATCACTTACACCGTACAAGAAAAGATTCATGGTCTTCAGGGTTTGTGTATGTAGACTTAACATGATCTGGATTGTTGAGGAGTCTTGACTATAGATTAGTGGAACTTAGAGGCTGTTAAAATTTAAACCTAACTCCAAATAAGGTTCCGACACATTAATAATCCAAAGATCTGACTGAGCTCCATACTTCAATTTAATGAAGACAAGTTTAATAATCAGCATTGATTCATTCTTTTTCCCTTCTTTTTTTTCCTTTTTTCTTTTTCACTTCTTTTTCAAATAAGTGTTTGCTAAGGGACTAGAAAAACTAAAGTATAGGGGGTGATGAATCCTCATTCATCACTCTTTATTCTTTTATTTTAGCTATTTATCTTTCCAAAATACCATGTAGATAGTTGTAAATAGAATAAATTACCAAATTGCATGCTTTGTGTAAATAGTAATAATTAGCATGTTTTGTGCCAAAATAAAAGAATAAATAAATAAAGAAAAAGAGAAAAATATTTAGAATAAATATTGAGTGACCTGAACCCAAGAGAGGGCCCAATATGGGCCTGATCGCCAAATAAACAAGTAGAGAGAGATAGGGCCATTCACCATATATCCCTCCTTTATGTATATACTTTATTTTATTAAAAATAAAAAATAAAATGGGTTTTTATTAATTTGTATATATTATAAAAATCAGAAAAATAGAATAAAAAAAGAAATAATTTCTCTCTCTCTATTGTTTATATACCATGTATATAGAAATAATATATCTATTTATTTCACCTTTATAAATAAACAATAAAAATAAAATAAAAATTATTTTATATCCTAAATTTTATGTTGTAAATAAATAAAATATAAAATTGGGATAATTGTACAAAAATAAAATAATAAAAATAAAAATTGAAAATACATAGGTATTTATACTTGTATATATTATTATATTATGTATATAACATTAAATTATTTTTCAAAAAAATAAATAAAATCACTAAAAATACTTTGAAAAATAATAAACATTTTTTTATTTTATACATATTTTTAAATAAAATCATTTGCTATTTTTAATTTAATTTATAAATAATTTGAATTTCTTGGCTTCTGATTGGTCCACGGGGGAGTGTTGACCCCCGGTCAACTTACCCCTCTGGACCACATTGTGCGGATCTTCATTTCGACCCAACTTTGCCAAATTTTCTCGTTGCGATCCGTCTCCCATTTGCCCAAACCCCAAGCTCCGATTGTAGAGGCAAGATCCACGGTCCAAACCTGATCTTTCCCTTAGGGGTCCGAGCCTTGGAATGCACGCCCGATCCCCATCTTCTCGGACCCCTGCTCGTATAAGACATCACCTGGAGCCGTAATTTCATTGATCTTTGGCCTTCTTCTTCGACTCCCAGGACCTCCATTCCCTTGCCTTAAGTGATAGCAAGTTTGAGGGAGTGTTGCGACGAGGAAGGAGACGCTCCAGCCCTAGATCCGGCGATACCCATCGATGTGCTCCGCCACCAGCGAGCTCGAGCCTTTGGAGGCGTCGCTCCATTGAGGCGAGGATCCCAGGAGGACCAGGACCTCCATGCCATATGTTTGCACCCATCCGGTAGACTCGATACTCAGTAGCTTCGTTTGAATTCCAAATCTTAGGTTTCAGACCGCCGGCCTTCACCGGCCAATCCACTTCACTCCGATCGCCCATTTGCCCATCCGACTACACCTACACCTTCACAAGACTTCTCCGCACCTTCTTCACCCAGTCGCTCCCCCTGGTTTGCCACGGAACAAGGAACTTGGTTCTCCTCCGTCGTCGCTCGTCGGAGACCCACGCGTCGCCTCCCCCGATCACCCATTTCGCCCATCACTGGGTCGAGGCAGTTTGCCCTCGACCCATCTTTCTTTCTGTGCAGGAACGAAGGAGAATGGACCTCGTCTGGAGGCCCGACCATCAGAGCACAGGTGCTCTCGCTCTTCCTTGCAGCCAGAGCGCTCCAGCTGCTCCCGGCATCATCGGAGCATTCCAATCGCTGCGGACGACCATCAGCGTTCTTTTCCCCATCTCAGTAGCACCGGAGGAGTCCCCTAGCGCGCACAGTGGCCGGACGAACTTCACCGGCGACCAGTTCTTCCAGGACCCTCATCTGTCGTTCGATCAAGTCTCGTCGCCAGGTCTTATCTCCACCATCCGTTCGCGAGGGGCTCGTAGACGTCCGATCCATCTGAGGATCTGATCTGGGATGTCCATCAGCGAAGGGGTACCAACTGCTCTCCACCGTTGGATCTTAAGTGGATCTCCTTCCAGCCATCGGATCATAACAAAAGGGTATATTTCACTTAGGCCCTTTCTCTTTTAGCATTTACGTTTCAGTCCTGTAAATATTTTTGAACGTGTTTTTATTTTGGGTAATTTGCATGTAGGACCTTGTGTTTATTTTGTTTGCAGCTTAGTCCCTGTGAATGTAGCTCACGTTGTGTGGCACGTGATTTGTGGGTTATTTACATGTTTTTCCCTAAACTTCTCAGCTGTTACGGATTGCATCTTTATAAATAGGAATTACATATATGCCCCTCTATGTGTGAATTACATGTGTGCCTCGTGCCCTTTTGGGCTTTTTGCAAGTTCAGTCCTGGATTTCTTGTGCATGTTATTAATTGACTGGAAACCTTTCATTATTTGCACTTTGGTCCCTGTGCTGGGCCTTTTTTATTGGCAAAATAAAATAGCAAATTAATTCCAAATTTTGTGAAATTTGGATACATGGCCCTTGTCATTGTGTAAAAATTTCACTAATTTTTTGGGACATTTCTGTGTTGATTTTTTAGTTTTAAAAATTCAAAAACCCTCATTTTTGCTACTGTCTGAATTATAAAATCAATTAAAAATATTAAAAGCTCTCCAAAAATTCTAAAAAAATTAGTGTCTATTTGTTTTGTTGTCTTCTTGCTTCAATTCAATTTTACTGCATTTGGACTTATAAAACCCCTAAAAATTGAAAAATCCTAAAAACCTTATAAAAATCATTACAAATTCTAAAAAATTCAAAAAACCGTAATTTCTTTTCCTGTAGCTTAATTTTTATTTGTAGTTTTTCATAAAAATTGTCTCCAGATTTTTAGAGGTTATTTTATATTTTTAAATAGTCTTTCAAATCTGGATGCACAGTAGCTTCCTATTTTTGCCTTATTTTATTTTTATTAAATTACAAAAAATATAAAAATCTAAGAAAATTACCAAAAACATTTATAAATTTTTAAAACCCAAAAACATTTTTATTGTAATTTTCTGACTTTATTTGATGTCTTGAATAATTCCTTGAGTGTGCTCTTTTAGCCTTTTTTTACATTTTCTTCATAATTAAAAATCACAAAAAATTTTAAGAAACCTAAAATCCACCAAAAATATTTTCTTTTCTTTATTTTGAATTTTGACTACTTCGTAGGCCTTGTGTTAATCCGTGCTCCTTGAGTTCAACCCTGGTCGCTATACCAGGTTAAATAAATAGCGAGACCGTTATTCGATTTTATTGATTGGTTACTCTATTTGGTGGTCTAGTTTTCTTGTTGACTGAGTTTCGAGGTTCGGGTCGCAACGACACGTGTTTTTACCTTTACCCGGATCTTGAGTGCTTTTCTCGGTCATCAGCCGCCATGTAGCCCCCCCCCACCCCACATGCCTCACGTGCTGTAAGGGGTATATTTCTCTTTTTACCTTGCATTTGTTTATATTTTAGTTTTAGTCTATAAAATAAAACTTGTAGTTGAATTATTTTGCATTCCAGTCCCTATAGTTTCTATTATTTGCTTTTTAGTCCTCCCAGTCTAGAGGCATGTGTGTCGTCACGTGAATAGTGGTGCTTTTGCATTTTTAGTCCTGGACTTTTTAGATGTTAATGTTTTAATGAATGTTTTCTGAAATTACAAATATGCCCCTGTAAGCGTTGAATTTGCGTGTGCCGGATTTAATTGGAAAAATTGCAGAATTGAATGTGGACTTTTGATGCTTGTTATTGTTTAGTACAGAAACTTAAAATAATTGCATGTAAGTCCCAGCAACCTGTGTGTGTTATTTTTAATTAAATAAATATCAAAACTACTCCAAAATTCCCAGAAAATTAGCAATAGATCCTGCTATTGTGTAATATTTCTGATAATTTTTGTGACGCATTTTGAGTTTATTTGTTATTTTCAAAAATTCAAAAACCTTAAAAAGAGACCCTGTCTAATTTAAAAACCCATAAAAATATATAAATACTTTAAAAATTCTAAAATAATTCTTAATTATGTGTTTTGCTTTGCTTTAATTTCTTTAGCATTTTTACTTCATTATCTTTTATAAAACCTTTAAAAAATATAAAACGCATAAAACCTTATAAAAATCAATAAAAAATTCCTTAAAAATCAAACAAATGTGTTTTCAAGTTATATAGCTAGGTTTTACTTTCTAATTTAACATAAAATTGCTGCCAGAAATTAAGAGGCATTTTAATATTTTAAAATTGCCTTTTTACCCAGGTTGCACACTGTTTGGTAGTTTTTCTTCTCTTTTATTTTTAGAAAATTATCTAAAAATCAGAAAAAAATCTCATAAAATACCCAAAAACATTTGAATATTTTAAAAATAAAAAAATTATTTTTATTTTGAATTTTTGACTTTTTATACCTTAATAAAAGTTGTTGTGTTGTGTTTGTTTTTATTTTCTTATTCTTTTTCTTAAAAGAAAATATAAAAAATAAAAATTAAAAACCATCTCAAAATAGTTTTATTTCTTTTTGAATTTCTCGATTACTTTGTAGGGCTATCTCGTGCTCCTTGTGTTCGACCCTGCTGGCTATACCATGTCAAATAACTAGCAAGACCACTTGCCTTAATTTTCATGCTTGATTGATTTCTTTGGTGGTCTCTGTTTTCTTGTTGAGTTTGGCTCAGGTGATTGAGATCGTAACGACCTTATTTGATACTTAACCTCTGTCGCTTGAGATGCTCATCAACTACCCGAAGAAAATCCTCAATGGAGCACAACCGACCGCAAAATTAGTAGTCTGAAAGGAGTCCAGGTATGGCTCTACCTAGTGTGTGAGTCGGTCTCTCACTGTAGAAAAATCAACCAATGAGGGATGACTCTCACCAAAACAAAGATTTATAGATGAGGTGTATTTCAGGGTCGAGTTTGCATTAGCAGACCAAATTTTATTTATTTTTGCTTTTTATGTATTTTTCTAAGAAAAACAACGCCTAACAAATTTTTCGATTTCCTGGGTTATTTTGAGTCCAATAAAATAAGAGGAGGAAGTCGAAAAAGCCGATGCACGATGAAACACTACGATGCATACAGAGATGGAAATGCGTACCTGACTCCAGTACTCTACATGTAGGATGATCTGTGCATAAATTAAATATAGAAAATAAACTAACTAAATGATGCAACGAAGAAATCGACCTTAGATGAGCAACTTCTATTGATCGTGAAGAACCGATAGTTAACTAATCAGAGAGAGAGGCCTGAGTCCGGTCTCAGATGTCGATCGGTGTCTACCACAACGGATCCTGCCAGCATTGTATATGACTTCTAGCGGTACGTGGCCTCTCAACTGATTAAATTAAGTTTTTCTTATTAATTATATTAGCTAGGTCCAATTACGTTCTATAGGAACAGAATGAGCAGTTAAGTGTGGGGCCTTAGCTAATTACGTCACAATCAACAAAAGTCCTAAATCTAGGGTCTAAATCCTCATGAATCAAAAGAAAATAAAAGCGATCAAAACAAAAACCATGAAAAATCTGGTGAGGCCCCCCGAGCACACCGGTGCTCAGCGAAACATACCCTGATGAATCTAATCATTCAAGAGTGTCCATGTCCAAATATTACAATAATAATAATTCTGCAGAAAATAAAATCTACTCTATCTGTTATAACTATCTTCTCCTGCACCTCCTCAGGTGCGGGAACTCTAATAGAAAGTCGAGGTGTCCTCAGGCGGTTCCTCGCACAAAAAGCAATGTAGAGATGCGTCAGAAAACAGTTATATCAAATAGAGATAAAAAGTAATAAAAGAGAAATAAAAGAGAAAATAACTGCTAAGTCGTGCTCCTCGGCAAAGGTGCCATTCTAATGACAATCTCGACAACTCGGGTTAAGTAAACAAACAATCAAGGTTCATTGTGACCGGAATCACCGAGCTTGGGCATTCAAGAAAAATAAACACTCAAAGAAATTAAGAAAATGTAAGCGGTTTCACAATTTATTTTACATGGTATATCAATCCAGGATTGAACACAAGGAGCACGGGAAAACCTACGAAGTAGTCATATCTCACAAATAAACAACATATTTTTAGTGGTTTTTATTTTTTTGTAAATTTTTAATTTTTAATAAAGGAACAAAATCAACAAATAAGGAAAACAAGGCAACACACAAAGTCTTTTTGGATTTTTCATTAAGGTTAAAAATGCTCAGAAAATTAATGTAAAAGCATTATTGAGTTTTTAAGGTTATAAGATGTTTTCGGTAATTTTCTAGGGATTTTCTAATGTTTTTGTGATTTTATAAAAATTAAACAATGACTAAAAATGTAAACAATGCATAGCCAGGATTAAATTGCACGTTAAAAATACTTAAAATGCCCTAAAATCCTAGATAGCAATTTTATGAGAAAATATGAAGAAAATCTACAAACATGAACTGGAATGGGAATTTTTAATTTTTCTTGAATTTTATAAAATTTTTATTAGATTTTAGGTGTTTTGCTCTTTTTAGGATTTTTATAAGGAATTTTTTAAAAAAAATGCCACAGTAGGTAAAACACACAAAAAAACACGAACATGAACTTTTTTGGAAATTTTAAGATAATTTTTCAAATTTTAAAGGATTTTCAAAAATAATAAATGCAAACAAATCATCCCACAGAAATTACATTAAATACTACATATTAACATGAGTTAGATGTAATTTTTATATAATTTTTAGAGTTGATTTGATAATTATTAAGTCCAAAATACAAGTTGTAATTAGATATAGTTCACAGGGACCTAAGTACAATTAAAATCAACTTCTGGGCCAAGCAATAACACGGTTAACAAGTACAGGTCTTAAGTCTCAAAAGTCCAAGCAAACACGCGCGCAACACGTGAACCAGACTCACATGGGCGTAACTGCAAATATCAAAAACTTGCCATTCAATTCATAACATCCAAAAAGTACAGGGCATACAGTGCAAATATCCCAAAAAGTCATGTAAGGCAGCACGTGCTACACACAAAGAGGGACTAGAATGTAAATAAATAAAAACATGAGGTCTGGTTTGTAAATTATTTAACTACAACTTTCATTTATTGGCTAAAACTAAATACGAAAATAAATGAGGGTAGAAGGGAAATAAACCCTTCGCAGGCTTGTGCGGGGCATGTGGGGACACGTAGCAGGCTCGGATGCAGGCATTGGCGTATGGGTCTGATCTCCTGTTGCTGCAGTCTGACGGCCAGAGAATGTCAGGGACGTGTGGGTCGGATGGTGTCAGATCTAACGGTCGGAAAGTTGCTATGGTCGGTGGGTGAGATGGAATCTGGCAGAGGGAGTTTATCCAATGGTGGGGAGGAGGTCTGCAAGAACTCCTCCTGGACGAACTTCGATCGAGCAAGAGGGATGATCCCCTAACCCGATGGAAGATCTGAAGGGTTCGGCAGTGTCGTGAGAGGTTCCCTCGACCGGTGGGAGGATCCGATGGTGATGGCGACGGTCGGATGAACGTGGTGATAGAGGGGGGGCTAGAGCAGCTCCGCCTGAGAAACTGGTGGGCCAAATAGGGTCTCCTGCACAAGCCAAAGCCTGCAAAGGATACACTGCTCGGAGGCGAAGCTCCGACGATGTTTATTGAGCGCAAAATAAGGGAAGCGAGGGTGAACAGAGCTTTGGGATTCTGGTGAGGATAGGGGGAGGAAACCCGAGCCTAATCTCACTTGGATGGTTGAGTATTAGGATGATCAGACTGCAAGGGAAGATGGGGTGTTTGTCGATTGTTCGATCTGCGCGGTTAGGAATGGTTGTCGGAGCTCCAGTTGGGTAGTCGGAGCTATGGTGTGTGCGGCAGAGTGAAATGATAAGATCGGTATGGATTAAGGAATGCGAAGGATTGATGCGATACATGAAGGTTCAGAGTGACTCCTGGGCCTCAAGCGATGATGGGTGATCAGGTCTTAGCCTCAACCAAGCTGCGGCTCGCCAGGAGGCTTCACGTGGTGGAGCTCCGGTCACGTCATGAGCTACGAGTCACCAGGTGCCTTCCAATGATCCTGAAGGGCTCCTCTGCTGGTTATCACTTCAACGAAGGTGGCTAGGAGGGAATGGGAGTTCGAGGGACGAGCTACGGTGCTAGGAGGCAGAAGAGTGCTTTTAAAGACATCTCAAGGAGCCTGTAAAAATCGAGCAAGAGCGCCCAAACCTTGGAAGATCCGCATCTTCCTAGGAAATCCGTGAGGATCACGAATCCTAGGAGGAGGCTCGAGCGAGAAATCAGGGTACAAGACGACTGGAGTCGGGCGGGGAAATAGGGAGAAGAAGGTCCGTCAAAAAGTATTCGGGTCTGACTTGATTGGAAGAAGGCATTGACCAAAGTCAACAAATCCTCCTGGACCAATCAGAAAAAAGGAATATAGAAAATAATTAAAAAATTAAAAAAAATAGCAATTGAGTTCAAAATAAAAATTGTATAAAATAAAAAATGTTTATTATTATTCAAACTATTTTTCTATGATTTTTAATTATTTTTATGAAAAATAAATTAATGTGTATACAATATATAGTATTATATACAGGTATGATATACCTATGTATTATGTACAAGTATTTTTATTTTATTATTTTTATATAAATACCCTTATTTTGTAGTTTATTTATTTACATCATTTTAGAAGTTTAAAATAATTTTTATTTTATTTTTACAAAGTAATAATGGTATATAATAAATAGAGTATGTGATATATACACATGTATTTTATACAATGAATGGAGGATTATATTTTTACTTTTATTTAATTTTCCTGATTTTTATTGTATTTTATATTATTTCAAGAAATATGTACAAGGGTTTAGAAAGAATAATTTATTTGTTGTTAAAAATAAATATATACAAATATAGGTAATGTCTACAATACATAGTTAATCCTATCTCTCCCTACTTATTTTATTTTGTGACCATGTCAAGGCTTGACCTTCTCTTGGGGTTTGGGTCACTCTGTATTTATTATAAATATATCATTCCTTTTTATTTCCTTTTATTCTTTAATTTTTACTAAAAATGCATGCTAAATATGCAATCTTAACTCAAGCATGCAAATTGCTAAATTATTGTATTTACAAGTAATCACATGATGTTTTTCTAAGAAAAAGAGCTAAAATAAAAGAATAAAGAGTAAGAATCATGGGTTCATCAGCCCATGATTAGAACGCGGATCAGATCTGATGGTCGAGGAAGGTGTGGATCCAACGGTTGGCGTCTAATCTGGGCGGCACTTGAAATCCAACGACAAGGAGCCCTCCAGGATGAATTGGGGAAGAACAATCCCATGGACGACTTGGATTTGGATCTACATGCTCCTTCATTGATCTGAAGCTCCATGGATGGCTGCAAAAGATCCATGGAATGGTCCCCAACCTTAAGACGATGCCAAAATGACGCAACGAGCACCAAAGTGTCGCTGCGAGGCTAAGGAGGAAAGGTAGCTCCACTAGTTACGCCTTCTGCAAAATCGACTCCAGGAGGAGCCCTTTGGCACCTGGGACCTGCAAGTAAAGTTGAAGCACAACAAGAGATGGTTCCCAAGGCAAGCGAGGGTGGAGTGGACAATGAATAACGTGCTCCGGTGAACTTCGAGTGAGGGTTTAACAGCTAGATTACGTGATTAAATGACCAAATAAATGCTCTAAATAAAACTAAGACTAAGTCTACACTAGAAATGCGGTAAAAAGTGGACCTCAAGCAGTTGTACCTGCGAGATTGAACTTCACGGTCAACCTTGGCCGGAGATGGTAAAATCTGCCACTAGACCATGCACGACGCCCCCTTCTTAGCTGGAGAAGATCTTGTCACAATCTCCAATCCTGAGCGTAAGAGAGGAGAGGACTAGCTAGGTCAAAGAGGGTTCAAAAAAGAGAGTAAGGTGGAGGTCGAGGTTTTGTACAAGAGGTCGAGCAGCTCCAAAGAACGAGGCATTGTGGGTGCTGCAGCGATCCAAACCCCCATGTGACATCCCGACGTGTATCACCGATGCCCGAGGAAGAAAAGTCATGAAGGGTGTGAGGCAATTCGGTGAAAGACAAGGCCAGGAAAAAAATCAAGAAAAAGAGGGAGGGAAAAGATATGGCGGTCACAGACCTGGGGTCATGGAGTTAACCCCTAGTCAACTGATGGCGTGGCCTGATTGGGCCATGTCGTCCACAAAAAGATAAAAATTAATTAAAAGATTTGTAACTTCAATTAAAAATAATAAATGATTTTACTAATTTTAACTTATAAAATAAAAAAATGTTTATTATTTTATAACATATTTTATTATGATTTTTATTTCTTTTTTAGAAGTATATAATTACAATTTACTTTTTTGGGTTAATATATAGGTATATTCATCTATATATTTAAGTCTTTTATTTTAATTTTATTATTTTAATTTATTATTTTATAAAATTATAACTTATTTTTATAGACTTAAATATATTTTTAATATGTTTTTTCTGATGTATTATATACAATTAATTAAATAGGTGTAATATTTATATATGTATAGATATAGGTAATTCATCTATGAATTTTATACAAGTATTTCATTTTAATGTTTTCTTGATGTTTTTATTCATGTTTTAATATATACATATATTATAAATAATATTTATGAAGAATAAATAAAATGAATATTTTAATTGGGTAAAATATACAATAGGGGTCCAAAACTTAACTTTCACATATTAACTCTAAAAAATATGAAACCACCCTCATTAAATAGCTTATTAAAAGTTTTATACAATTAAAGGTGATTTTGATATATTATGAGTTTTTATTTGAGAGATATGGGTCTTGAAAGTTGGGATTTTGGAAATTTATTCTGAGTATAGCTTTTTCTCTGTATATTATTTTTGTAGGAAGTCAATTTTGTATTTTTTATACTTTTATTATCTATAACTTTCATGTTTAAAGTTTCTTTATTTGAGGTATAAAAAGTGGAACTAAAAATAGGTCCCAAAAATTAATAAAAATGAATAAATAAATGAGGATTTTATTGGTATTTTGGCCCTTATCTCCCCCTACTTTATTCCTTGTCGCCCTAGTCATCGAGATGCCTAGGTCTCAGAGTTTATGATCATAAAATATCTTCAATATTTTATTCTTTTTTTCTTTTCTTTATTCTATAATTTTGATATTAAAAATAGTATTTTATATACTATTTATACAAGATTGCATGAATGTTAAAATGTCTAAATTAAGGGTGTTTACAAGCATTTACTAGAGTTTTTAATGCTAAAATGATTGAATAAAGGTGATGAAATGGAGATTCATCATCATACAATAAGGAACTATTACAACTAGTGTGAAACCAGTGCTTTGCATCAGAAAATGTAGATAACAAAATAAGATATCTCGCATGAAATATCAATGTTAAGATCATTTCACTACAAAAAAGGCACGATTGGCGTGCACAATTCTGCGAGGGGTGGGCGAGCACATGTGTTTTCCCAACCACTAGTGAGGGCGGGGCAAGCACATGTGGGTCGTCAAGTCAGATTTTAGACTAATTTTGGAGTCATGCCTTTTCAAATCTGCGGGCGAGCACTCGGCTAACATGCGTGCTTTCCCCTATGTGCCCGCCTAGTTTAATTTTTCAAGTAGGGTGCATGGCGCATCTTGAAATACAGGCAAGCATAAGGGTAACACCGGTCTATAAACATAATGACAGACATGCCTTCTTTCCCATTCTATACATGATCCATCCCCAAATCTTTTCCTTCGACGATCGTTGCTCCGTCCACCTTGCATCCGGCGACCCTCGTTCACATACACATCTTTCCTTAGGTATATCCCTTCATACTTTCTCTTGTTTTGTAGCAATTCATTCCATATCATTTATGTTTGGATGTTTTAGGGTTTTTCTATTTTTGATAAATTATTCGTTAAATATGTTAACTTTTGATTGCTTGAACATGTTGTGTATGTTGCATATGATTCAATTAGTATCTATTTGTTGGTAGATGTGATGATTTATATCAAGTATAGATGAAATTCTGTATGCACGAACGGTGTATGATGAAATGGCACAACTAGTGACATGACTAAATGTGTACATTAAAATCGAATACAAAATACCCCTGTCGCTTTTATACTTGTTAGTATACCTTATTGATTATTTATAATGCTAAAACTATGAAATAGGAATATCATGCCATGATAGTGTATAATTGTGCTTAAATAACATTACGTATAACTTGTTAATACATTAGGTATAATTGTGTTTAATTACCAATTAGGATTAGTTTACTTGAATATTCTTCATTGTGTATCTATTTATGTCTCCATGCATACAAACATCCTCTTCATAGAGTGTAGATATGAGATAGACTATTTCATAGTGTGGATATGAGATATGACAAACACCAACATTTCTTCTGTGATAATTTAGTATCACATTAATTTCTAGTTAATGTGTCCAAGCGTATCACATTAACTTATTATTAGGTTGATAATAAGGCTAAAACACTAACAACTTATTATTAAATCGCACAAAATCATTCACATACAGTGTGTCCCTCCACACCGGGTGGTGTGTGGCCCTGCACACCGGGAGGTGTACAAGTAAGTATTGTCCTTCTAAACTCATAATTTTATATTTCATTATCTTCAATTGCATATCATATATGTATCTTCCATAAACTAGGTCACAAGGGCATGCACCTCAATATGAGGAGATTGAATCAGATGAAGAAGAGGAGGAGAATGACTCAAAGAAGAGGCGCGCATGTATGCTATATTTAAGGAGAAGGAGAAGGAGAAAAAGAAAGAAAAACGGGGTTTAATCACAATTAGATCAAAAGAGAAATGATTCGTGGTTTGTATCTTGTTTTGTTATGATTTTTTTAGCAAATCTTTTAATATGTATGAATATTGAAAACATAATTACATGTACTTGTACTTATCGAACATTTCAAAAATCTATTGGTATTATATTTAGCAGCTAAATGTGATGCATATGCTGAAATTGTGTATTATCTTATATGGTTATCATCGTATGTTCATATATATTATGTGAGTTTGACAGGTACAAGTTACTTTAATTAATTAGATGGATGGCACTTAAAGGTACTAATCTCGACTCTAATAAGCGCCTACAGTGGTTTTTTAGCAGGCTATATAGGCTCGATAGGGCGTCTAAACCCCGTCGAACCTATATTTTTTTCTACTTTTTAGCTTGGTGAGCACATGTGCTCGCCAGTCCTCTTTGTTGGCTCGCCAGCATAGACATGAGTGAGCTTTTGGCGAACACAATTGGGCCCGCGCTTAGGTTGGGTGAGCACCTAGCGTATACAAGTGCTCGCCCACCTGCCGTAGCGACCCTCCATCGGGCGATCACATGTCGGGAGAGCACATGTGCTCGTCCAACTTATGGGCGTGCATTTGACGTGTGATCGGCATGCACAGAACGAGCCATCATGTGCACGCCAATCGCCTCTTTTTTGTAGTGTTTAATAGAGATATAATATATGTTTATATTTTTAATATAAGCATAAAAAGAATTAAAAATAATTAAACTTTATCATAAGTTAAGTATTTAAATTATTTTAAATTAAAAATTAATGATATAATTATATTTTGAAATTATCATGAAGGGTATGCAAGTATTTCAAATTGGTGACATATTGAAAATAGATGAGTATATATGCCATGTAAATAAGAAGAATGTGATAACTTTCACTTAAAATAAATGTAATGTATATATATGAACTTAACTCTAAATTATCATACAAAAAATAATCAATTTTTTACAGCATACCGTCTTAAAAGATCAATAACACAATCATGTGTTTAGTTTTTTTTAATTATTTGAGTAAATTGGCAACATTTAAAATTTTTATTTAAACCTGAAATCGATTTTCTTGAGAATTGATGAGTATATATGAATCCTTCATAAAAGGAACATGGTAGTAATTTCAACTAAGATAAATGTAAAAATACAATGGTGATCAGAAATCATTTCCAAAAATAGTCATTTTCTTTGTTAAAAAATATACAAAACATAGTAAAATGTGTACACATAGATATATTTTTATTTGATCTATTTTATAGAGATTGCATCTATATTCCTATTCAATTTTAATTCATTTTAAAGTAGATATAGATATCGCTTATGTCCCTGAGTAGATATCAATTATGTCCCCAAGTATCTATCTATGTAGTCATATCTTACTATATATTACTCCCCATGGAGTAGATATTGTTCATGATTTTTTATTTATATTTGTTTTTTGCATGTTCGATTTAATGTTCGATTTAATAATACAAAAGGGGTGCAACTGCGTTGGCCAAGAGGAAGATGTGATTCGTTCTTCCAGTAGCAGGTGGCGGGAGATTAACAAGTCGTTTCGGGAGAACCACATGCCCATATTTTCGAGCAGTCAATTACGCGTGCCTCCTTCCCATCGTATATGTCGCGTGCCTTTCTCTCCTTCCACCGAACCGGAAATTGTCCTATACTAGTGTTTTTGTCCGCGCTTCACGGTGAGTGAAGGAAATATATTTGTCTATAATATGTTTAGAAGTATAGAAAATAAGCAAGATATCATATTACAACTTTTTTTTACAAAAAATAGATAAATAAATAGAACATCTTTGGAACATTCCTGTTGTATCATAAAACTTCAATTCACATAGAACAATTATTAATCATTGACTATAAAAAGACAGATTTACATTTATATAAAAAATATATTTTTTTAAAAAGATGAATGCGAGCATTACTAAATAAGACTTTTGATAACAAATTAAAACTATCCAACCGAACTATACGCTCGCAGTTTATTTCAAATATAAACCACGTGTTTAATTAACATACATCGAACATTATAAAATTTATATATTTTAAAAAAAAGATTACATAAAATAAAGTATATGTTAAAAACATTTAAAATATTCATTCATTATTTTTTATATGTTTTTTATATATTTTAAAATAGTTTTATCTACGTTGTTAGTTGCACCCTAATTATATCAATCATTAATGATGGACTGCTAAAATATACTATGAAAATCCTTAAGAATTTAAAGTAGATGATAAGTAATGTATAAAAAAATATAGATATAAGATTCATTCAATTGATTGATATAAATGAAATAAAATTTACTATCTATATGTCTCATTTATCTCATAATATGACAGAAAATAAGCCAATTATATGTGCATATATAACATGTTAAAATTGTTTTAATTAAATATTTAAGTTGTTTCTAAAATACATTATTATTAAAATATTCAAATATTTGATATTGTATCACTTATCCTTTTCTATATTTAAGAATGTATATTTATTGAATTCTTCTTAATTGTATTAAATATAAATTTTTTTATTACGTAATATGTATATACTAATTCAGAATTAGTTTCTAAATTTTTAATATATCATTTTGCTATAAGATTTGAATCTATGAAATTAATTTTTTAAAACTAATTGTTAATTACTATTGAATTACAATATTTTAACATCATGATAGATATGTTTTAAATATTTTAAACTAAAAAATAATATATTTTTGAAATATAATGTAGAGAGAAATCAAAAGAGAGGTTGAAGATTTTTTTACTTTTTTCCAAAAATAGTCTAATGAGAGAGATTTTTAATATTATATATCAAGAAGATTTAAAATGTGGTATACTCTAAAAATCCATAAGCATTTAAAGTAGATGGCAAATAATATATAAAAAAACATAGATATAAGATTCATTCAATTGATGGATATAAATAAAATGAAATTTACTATCTTCATGTCTCCTGATCACATAATATGGTGGAAAATAAGTCAAATATGTGTACATATATTACACTTTAAAATTACTTTTAATTATATTTTAAGTTATTTTTAAATACATCATTATTACAATATTTAAATATTTGATATTTTATCACTTTATCTTTTCATTATTTTATGAATGTATATTTACTGAATAATCTTAATTGTATTAACTATTAAATTATTTTTATTATGTACTATATATATACTAATTTAGGATTAGTTTCTAAATTTTTACTATATCATTTTATTATAAGATTATAAATATGAAATTAATTTTATTTTAGACTAATTGTTAAGTACTGTTAAATTATGATATTTTAACATCATAATAGATATGTTTTAAATATTTAGAAATATAAAATATTCATTCATTTTTTATATGTTTTTTATATATTTCAAAATAGTTTTATCTATGTTGCTAGTTGTAACCCAATTATATCAATCATTAATGATGGATTGCCAAATTTAAAGTAGATGATAAGTAATATGTAAAAAATATAGATATAAGATTCATTCAATTGATTGATATAAATAAAATGAAATTTACTATCTATATGTCTCCTTTATCTCATAATATGATAGAAAATAAGCCAAATATGTTACATATATAACATGTTAAAATTATTTTAGTTAAATATTTATGTTGTTTCTAAAATACATTATCATTAAAATATTTAAAGATTTGATATTATATTGAAGGATATGGGATAATCCTCAAGCGCATCACAGAAGTGTGAGCATCGTATCGAATACGACGAAGAACGACTAGTCGAACTAGTTGTTCTATGCAGCGAAATTTAAAAACTTTTCATGCGATGAAACCACATGATCCAAGAACGATTCTCAGATCGTTTCATTTAGAACCACAACAAGTATAAAGGAATACCTCTTGAAGCGTGGTTGATCGAGTCTCTACGAAAAGAGACCTCCCGTCTCAAGTCCGATCGTCGAAGAAGACGCTTGCGAGCGCGAGGATGAGTCATGTGATCCTCGCAATCCAACGAGTTGATCCAAGCACGGTGAACTCCTGATCTCATCGTACGAGATCGAACACTTTATTCGTGAGCATAGCACTCCAAAGAAGATGGAGAACCGAGGACCGTCGAAGCGGCGACGCGGTGGCGAAGCGACGACGGCTTCTCTCCTCTAGGGTTTGGTGGACGGCCACCAAGAAGAAGAGAAGAGAGTAGACGTGTAGAATGAGAGAGAGAGAGAGAAGTGAGATGTGCTTCAAAAGCATAACCCTAGAGAGCATGGTATGCCTCTCTATTTATAGGGTTTTGGGATCCATGGATCTCAATCCATGGGACACATAAAATCAATGGATGAGATTGATTTATGTTTAATCTAATGGTCAAGATTGTTGTTGGTAAAAGCCAACAACTAATAATTTAATTTAGATCAAATATATTTGATAAATCAAATATAAATCAATCCTAAATTAAATCAAATAAATAAGGAGACAATCATCATGGAGATTACATCTCCCATTGGAACATGATGGACGGCCACCAATTCCATATTGGACTTGGTAGCCGTCCACTTGTTTCCAAGTGGAGGTAATCTCATGAAATCTCATGAGATTGCATATCTCCATGAAAATCTCCAGTATTTATTCCAACAACTTTTGTTGTGATTTATTCTTCAAAGATAATTCATAATTAATTTTGAGAATACTGTAATCTTTCCATTGGAAATTTGTGAATCACATTCACAACCCAAAAATAAAATATAATTTACATTTTCAATTAATTACACAATGTGTATCTAATACACATCATTAATTAATTAACAAATATAAATTATAATTAGCTCTCTCGAATACATTATAAATCACATTTATAATATATTATGAATAATTAGATATCGCTATCCACATTATTCTTATCCACAATAATTAAATCATATTTAATTATATTGGATAATTTCCACATACATCAAGATAATTAAATCACATTTAATTATCATTCTCTTAATGCTCAGATATAATTCAACTATGGAATTATTCTTGAACCCCTTCAAGGATAATGTGATTTCTCCGCAGATACTTGGAGATAAGGACAGGGCGATTGTATTGTTCCACGTATAGTGACTTGGATATTGAGATCACATCTCAAATCCAGATCTCATGGACCTCCCATAGATGCTTGATTAAATCAAGGCCGCAAACCTAATCTTCTCATTGCATATGAATCTCATTCAGATCAATGTCCAATACATGGACTAAGATTAGGTCACTTCTCTACTGAGAGGAGTCACTAAAATCCAAACCAGTTTCATCACTCCCTCGGAATGGAAGCACCATGGTTATACAATCGTTTATGATCAAATCACCTTCAGGTATTCCTAACACCTGTACATCCTGCATACTGGAAGACCTATGATCAACCTGAAGATATAGATCAATTTTACACTGTTATCTTCAGGGTTTGATCACCAAGTTTCTCAATATTGGTCATTGGGAATTGGTATAGATCATATGTTTTCCCAAAGCATATATCTTACCTTCAAATTCATGTCATGCTTCCAAAGCATGACGATCATGCATGGAATTTGATCAGTACCAATACCTCATGAGTGAGTGTTGAAGCAGATTTTCCACGGGTCTAAAGTAATCCACACAAGGCGGGATCACAGTGTCGTCGAGGCGACCCGCAGAAAGATCCGAACTTCGAACAACAATTAACCCACAACAGAAATCAAGCAATGAAAAACGGTGCGGAGTTAAAATTTATTATAACTCTACAACAAAGATGTGTATAGGTGCAAGTATGTGTAGAGGTCAAACACAGGGAGCAAACAGGTAGGACGGGGCAAAATGCTCAAAATATGTGTGAATGTGATCAATTGTCTACAAGAAGGCTATGTTTTTGTGGCTTTATTAATTTTTTTATCTAATTTTTTTCTAATTTTGTATTTTGATGTTTAATTTTATGATTTTATATTTTCTTTTTGGTATTTTATATTTTTATATTTTCTTTTTCCGATAATAGAATATATATACAAAGTAAGAAAGAGAGAGGTAAAGGATTTATAAAAATAGGTAAAAATAAGCAAAATTCAGGAAATAAAATGTTTTTTGGTTTTTTATATTT
The DNA here is from genome assembly GCA_037367405.1 of Ottelia alismoides. NCBI lineage: Eukaryota > Viridiplantae > Streptophyta > Magnoliopsida > Alismatales > Hydrocharitaceae > Ottelia > Ottelia alismoides. The sequence continues at coordinate 466,110 of JAZKJV010010717.1, read as the reverse complement.
TTCCATTGTTTTTGTGATTTTTTTAGATTTTTCCTAATTTTTTGGTATTTTTAAAGGCAAAAATGCTAGTAAATAGTAAATAAAGTTGCTGGCCGAAATTAAAATGAGGATGAAAAATATCAAATGATGTTCAAAATTCCACAAATTAATTTTAATTGAAAGATAATAAAGTAAATAAAGTACAGAAACTGAAATTGTATTTTTAGAATTTTTGTAGAATTTTTAAGATTTTTATGAAGGTTTTTAGGGTTTTCTAATTTTTTGGAGTTTTCTTTTGTATGTTATAGTGATTTTTGGACTGAAGTTAAAACACACTAAAGTATGAAAAATATATTTTTTTGGGATTTTTATGATGTGTTTTTTATATTTTTTATGTATTTTATAATGCAAACAGTGCTAGAAATGGGTGTTTTTGAGTTTTTATAAATATTAAAATGCAATAAAAATAAAATCAAAATATGATGTGAATGCACAAGTTAACAGGATATTAACATGATTTTTTGGGATTTTTTGAGGTCTTATAAATGCATGCAAAAATTAGAGACAACGGCAAGAAAATACATGCAGGCAAGGGCATATATGTAATTACGCAAACAACTGAGGGCATGTATGCAAAAAGTCACAAAATTATATAACTGACTTGAAAATTTTCTAGACCACACTAAAATACACAAAGCTGCGGGGTGCCCTTGCAAAAACACTAGGCTCACGTGCATACGCACGCGCTCCTGGCAGGGGCACCAAAGTAATATACAAAATGTTGAGGAAAATATTGCAAAATGTCAAAAAATTAACACGTTACAACAATATTTAAGTACTAACAAGCAATACACGAAGCAGCGAACCCTTAGATGCAAAATAGCCAAGCGCACGTGCTCACGCACATGCGCCTCGCTGGCAGGGACGAGATCGCGAATGCTAAAAGTCTAGGGTGGAAAATGCAAATATTACACAAAGTTAATAACTGCAGAGGAATGATTAAGTGTTATTTCTTAAATTCAAAAAGTCGTCGGGTGTGAAAAGCAAAATACCCAGGCAAAAGGCACGATCCGACGGCCAATGGGAGTTATGCTTGCCACGCGTCGCGGTGGAGACGCCCGATGCCACTACATCTGCACGGCCCAGATTAGATCTTTAATACTACATCGATGGCTCTGAGCAGTGCCAAACGGACGGCTGTGAAGGCCTCTGGAAGAACAGGTCAAATCCGACGGCCGAGAGGTGATCGCGAAGAACAAGGAGGCAGGCCAGCGACGATGAAGTTTCCCGACCCCTCTCTCTCGTCTCCGACGTCGTTGGAGGTTGCAAAATGGCCCCACAGCACCTGCGAGCCTCCCTTATCGAGTGGCTGGATCAAAATGGCGGTAGCACCACCGGGGGTCCACCACGGTGATGAAGAGGGGGAAGGGGCTCCAGGAAGCTTTCTTCTCCAAAAATCGACCCCAGATGGTATCCTTCGGCCCTGGGACCTGCAAATGAACACAAGACTCGACAGTAGACGGTTCCCATGGCATATGCGGGTGGTTTGAGGGCGAATGGAAGGCAGGCGTGTCTTGATGAAGGTCGTCGGAGCTCAAGAGCTCCGGCAAGGTGCTCGGATGTGAATTCGGGGCGATAAACTCGATGAAACAACCAAATAAGAACATTAAACGAAACCTACGATTATAAGATAAATAAATGACAAGAAAATGATCAGGATTTGACCTCGATTGGCTTAGAAAACCAAGAGATGAAACCTCACGGCCGTTGGCCGGAGATATGGTGATGGAGCGCCTCCCGGCCGCTAACCTCCCCTCCGAAGGGCTGGAGGACTTGCTGTCACCAAGTCCGGTCCAGAGCATGTCCAGGAGATGAAGGAAAATGGTCAAAGAGGGTTCAAAGGGCAAGGAAAGGTGACGGGCATGTTCTGAAAGATGGTCGGGGTGGCTCCAAGAACGAGGAATATCTGATGAATCTTGGGTCCAATTCCTCAAAAAAACCTATAGGCGTGTAAGAGCAATGGTCCATGATCAAAAGTCTTGAAGGGACCTAAGTCTATTGGTGAAAGGAATGGCCTAGAAAAATAAGAACAGGTTGGGGTCAGAGAGTTGACCGTCGGTCAACTCTCCCACCCCCCTGGTTGGTCCACGTGGACCAACCAGGAAAAAGCCTGGAAAAAAGATTTCTAAATTCATTAAAAAATAGTAAACTATTTTATTAATTTTAGGTTATTTAATAAAAAATATTTATTATTTTATGAATTATTTTATTATGATTTTTATTTATTTTTATGGGGTGTATAATTACAAGTTACCATGTATACCCCTTATAGGTATTTATATCTATATATTTAAGTATTTTATTTTTATTTTATATATTTAATTTATTTATTTTTGTTTATTATTTTATATAGAATACTTTTATACACTTAAATATATTTTTATTTTATTTTTCTGATTTATTTTATATACTTAATAAAATATAAGTATAAAGTATACAGGTATGTACATAGGTATTTTATTTATGTATAATATACAAGTATTTTATTTTATATTTCTTTTATCTCTTTATTCTGATTTTAATACACATATCTATTATAAGTAATATTTACAAAATTATAAATTATAAAATTATAAAAATAATAAATAAATAATAAAATGAATATTTTAATCTGTACAAGTATACTACAGGGGTCCAAAACTCAACTTTCAAACCGTAGCTCTGCCAAATGCGAAACCACCACCATTAAATAGCTTATTGTATACCATATACAATTAAAGGTGAGTTTGATGCATTTGGAGTTTTATTTGTGAGATATAGGTCTGGGAAGTTGGGATTCTGGATTTTTATTCAGACCATAACTTTTTATCTTTACATCATTTTTGAGTGAGATCAATTTTGTATTTTTGTTATTTAATTATCTACATCTTTCATGTACAAAGTTTCTTTATTTGAAGTATAAAAAGTGGAAAGAAAAATAGGTTTAAAAATGAATAAAGAATGAATTAAAAGAATGGGTAATTTTGTTGTATTTTGGCCCTTATCTCCCCCTACTTTATTCCTTGTCGACCTATTCATCGCGATGTCTAGGTCTCGAGGTTTCGGATCATAAAATATTTACAATATTTTATTCTTTTTCTTTTCTTTTCTTTATTCTATAATTTTAGCTTTAAAAACCGCATTTTATACAATATTTACACCATGATGCATGAATGCTAAAATGCCCAAATTAAGCCTATTTACACACATTTACTAGGGTTTTTAAGGCCAAAATGATAGAATAAAGATGATGAAACGTAGATTCATCAGTGAGCTCATGTCTCCCAGTTTACATGTGAACTTGTATGATCCCTTCGAGAGATTGTATTACTCATATGTCCTTACATGCACACCAGCTCGCCAATGTATAGACTTTGGTTAGGTCATCAACCTATTGGTATGGCAAATGTACATACTCAGACATATAGTAACACATCTGTCTCTGGTCAGAGGATGCATGCCTATGCTGTGACAGTATTCAACATAGGTCTTTGGTTATCTCGATCTCGTCAAGTCAATCCATTGACTCAACTAATCTGACACCTCTGAATCACCATTCCCATGCAGAGGACCTACATCAAGAGGTCGGTCATATATCAGCTTAAATGAGAAAGGATTGGCATATCCTACTCAGGCTAGAGATCCTCTCTTAGCAATCATTTGACGGTGCTTGATAAGTCCTCAATCTAACTCTTTAGATATTCATCCAAGAACCAGTCTCTATGATTCAATAACTGAATCAATAGCTGTATGATCATCAAGATGGCCATGGTACATAACCCTAATTGTACTAAGAGACATATTATGCAAATTAATTATTCTTTATTTCGGATCAGGGAATGATATTTGCAATAACATTTATTGCATAATGGCTCGTTGTGGGCTCGCATGTCCAACAATCTCCCACTAGCCCAAAGAGCCATTAATGGGCTAATCATTTAAACCCGCACTCATGTGACAATCATAGGCTATTTGGAAAATAACTAGGTAATCTGATAAGTCACTCTGTTCCCAAGAGACTATGCCAAGTCCTTTTACGGCACTTGCATATCCCAAGGTAACAGTGCTCGCATCCAATGTGAATGTTGCATATTATGCAACCAATAATCAATCTTGTCAGTTATAGTGTCCTTGACACTATAGCTTAACAATTATTATAACTAGTATTTCCATAATCCTTATCAGAATACTCTTATTCCCGGAGATCTCTATCACTTAAGGTATCCATAATTAAGACCTTTTAGATCACTATCATTAAAGTCTTAAGTTCTTGAAGATAAGACTTTGAGCTCACTATCTCAAAAATATTTTCATCTTTGAAGATATTGTTATTACTGCAATCAAGTGTTTTATCTCCTTAATAGGAATTGTAACATTTACTACTCCCACTGCATGGCAGATTTTTAAATTTTGTACACATCTAGCATACACCCGGCTTCTCAGAACTGATGCACAAGGGCTAGCAGTTTTAGCATTCACATCCTCAACTCTTTGAGGTGCTATCCCTTTAGATAGGTCAGTAACATATCTTAAGCGAAAGAAGCCTTTCTTAGAATTTTCCAGAAAATAGAATATGTCCAAGGTGTACCACTAATGCGATGGTCCCAATACCCTCTTTCTTTGCTTCTGAATAACTTCAAAACTAAGATCTAAGAGGTATCATTGAGATCATATCTCAAGATATGTAACAACTAGTTATAAAACACTTATAATTAGTCATATATCATTTTAAATGATTAGGATATCATCTACATTTAGCATGATGAACACAATGTTACTCCCACTAAGCTTCACATGGTACATCAAGATTCTATCTGAAATCATAACATTTATAATTTCATCAAATATTTTTGTTCCAACTACAAGAAGCTTATTTGAGTCTATAGATGGAGTTCTCTAGCTTGCACACCTTGCTTTTCTCAACCATGAAGCCCTAGGGCTACTTTATGTGAATATCCTCAGTGAGGTATTCATAGAGGAATGCAATCTTGACTTCCATCTTGAAGATGTCAAAGTCAAGTTGTGTAGCTAGGGTTAGCTATATTTTGATGTATTTAAGCATGGTCATTGAAGCGCAAGTCTCATCGCAAGCAATGTCTTCTCTTTGGTGTGTAGCTCATGGCTACGAACCATGCTTTGAAGGTCTCTACCTTCTCATCAGGTTCCCTCTTTCTCCTGAAGATCCATTTACACCTTAATGGGCCTTACCCATATAGGTGGATCCTCGAGGGTCCAAATACAACACTTGTATATGAAGTCTACATTAGACTTTTATTGCTAACATCCATCTTTCCATGTCATGATCCTCAGGAGCTTCATCACATGAAGTCCGATCATTTTCAGACTTAACTGATACATAGAATACATCCTCAAACTTATTTGAAGAAGTATTAGTGTTTCATCTTCAATTATTCTTTTAGTTTCTAATTTCAGGAGCCTCATTATCTTTTCAAGATTAAATGAGTTCCTTTACTTCACTTTCATCTTGATTCTCAAGAGAGTCATCCTCTGAGAATCACATTCTTAGAGATGAGATCTTTTAAGAATCTCAAGGTCATAAAGTTGGTATCCAATACCATCCTTTATTTTCCTAATGAAGTAGCACTCTCCAGTGCCAGATTCCAGATTACTTACATGGAACCTTATTAAGGATATATATTGTAGTCTCTACTACATATATACCTTGGAAACTAATAGATAATTATGCTAATTTTCATCATTGATCATATCATGTCACACATGATCCAATTGTATCTCCCTACAACTCTTATTGAGTTTAGGTTTATTAGAAGGAGTGAGATAGAAATGATATTCATATCTTTATAAGGTATTCTATGAATTCATCTAATAGGTACTAACTACCTGGATTAGATCAAATTCATTTAATCTTCCTTCAAACATTGGTTCTAAACCAAAATTGTGAAATCTATGAACATTTCAAAGGTTTCTAAGTGAAGAGAAGAAATCTCATATCATAAATAATCATCAATAGATATCACATATCCACAATGTTTATTCTGATATAGATGATTCACATACATCAATATGTATGAGATCTTGAATACCTTGACATCTTACACCATTCTAAGGAAGGATGTATTGGACATTTTTACTTCTGAATACAATATTCACAAGTATGTAAGATTTGAACCTTCAGACAATCTAAGATTTCATCTCTCACCAGTCTATTGATCACATCAATAGACAAATATCCCAAGCTTGATGCTAGATCATTGTCAAATGATCTTCATCCTCCTACTGATCTTTTAAGGTTTAAATTTCAGTATTAGAAATGTTAATGAACCATTCATTAATTTTCTAATTTAGTAGAGTCCACTATATTTTAGATAACTATCTGAAATATCTCCATCATAACTCGTTATGATAGATCTATTATAGAACTCGTGTTTATTTCCAACATTTAGAAATAAACAATGATTATATTCTGATATCTAGGTCATAGAGACATTCTCTAAAACTAAGGGCTCTCCCACTGAAAATAACAAGTCCATCTATCCAATAGAGATTGTTGCAACAATTGCACAAATGCCCATGTGGATGACTATTAAACCTTAAAATCAAATTTTCTAATCTTCTTAAAACATAAGCAACCAATTGCAAGTGTCACTAGAAGATTGGGATACAATTATTAGACTTTGATCTTATCAAATAAGAAAGTCAATTTCAATGATTATATGTAGACGTAGATTATTCTGATGCACCATCTGGATCCTTCTCTAAGGATCCTAGATAGACAAGATAGTCACACTATCAGTACATCGGCTTATTGCAGAATTGGCATTCATCTAAAAATTTGGTTGTCATATGGAAGTCACAGAAGTATAGTTAGCTCTTTGACTTTCCTTATCACTTGGGTCCTACCCCATGCTTCCACTGCGCTCCGTTTATCTGCAAACAACCATTGCTTTAGACGAAGGATCTCTTATGCTGAATTCAAAAGATTTCAATATAAGAACATTTCAACATTTGTACATGCTTCATTCAATTCATACAATATGAATATTCTGAAGCTTCATGAATGACTAGAGTATAGATAGTAGAATGATGACACTCATCGTATCTACATCCATCTAAACTCTTAAAAAATTGGTTCAGGTAGGTACTCAAAAAATTTTGAAAACATCATCTCTTATAGATCCACCATTCTGCATGATGCAGAGAACCACGTCATTCATGATTAAATGTCGAGAGCACATATGTATGCCAGAACATCTTCTGAGAATTTTATAAGGGATTATTTGACGATTACGATCATCGTCGACATGTCACTTCCAAATTACATTCAATGAGAGATCAAGACTATAGAGACATACAAACCCTAGGGTTGTAGTCCTATTGTCTATTTAATTGTCACTCCTCATTATTATGAGGAAACTTGCACATTGCAACCACATACAATATGTGTCCAACTGCAAGTACAATATCTTAATCATGGATCCAATCCATGATATTTTACTGGTTATTATTGAGTATAATATTGAGTGGGTTTAATGAAGAATTATCTGAAATAAGAAATTTGCATAAGTTTATATATTTATATATATATACATATTTTACTTCGATTTAAGAATTTTATATCAAAGTTGTCTTGCCTTGTAAACAATGAAAGTTCATTCCCTTAATCACTTTCAATGTAAGAGATATACTTACCAATATATCTCAAGCAAGATCTGGGATCTCCTTCCTTATCTTTGTCACATCCCAATAATATGAGAACCTGTAACTCGGATAAAAAAAGAAGCGAGAACGCATTCCGCCTTGCAACTCCAACTTGCATCTCCCAATTTGGTCTTTAACACCAGGTCCCACCACCCCTAAGGTGATGTTGACCCATCATTAATTGAACCAACCGTCAACAGGAATACAACTCACTATGTGCAATCCAATATCGCCGCAATAATATGAGTATCCGATATTGGGGTCACTACGCATACGTCTTTACTCTTTCGAGAAGCGACGAGCCCGATCCAAATGGATCGTATGCAGGAGCGGTCACTTCGGGCAGGCGTCTCCTACATACAATATCTGGCGACGAAACCCTTCACTTTGACGGGAGACCATGGATGTCACTTATGTGATCCTCTACCTCATATTCAAATTTTAATTAATTATTATGAATCATATTCATATAATTAATTCTCCAAGGGAAATACACATCAATTCATAATAGAGTGTTTTTAATTGGATATAATTAACTTAATCACATTAAATTAATTATCAATCCAATTCAATCTACAAACCTGATTGTTTTTACTTGAATACATATATGGTATTATCTCAAAGTACGTATTAATTCGAATATTAATAATTAGAAAAATACATCTTGATTTCTCCGGCATTATCGAGTCCCTATCCATTGTCATGGCCAGTACCGACGAAAGTGGGACGGACCGCAACCGGTGCGACTCGCTACCCCAATGCTTCCCGACTAGACACCATATCCACCTCAGGAAAGGATAATGCCAAATAGATTAATGTGTACTTGAGATGATCATCGGTTATTTAACCGAAAGTATACCATATAGTAATAATCAAAATATTTTTTATTATAAGGAAATTTGCTAGACAAATTCTCAATCCTATTCAAGCAAAGAGTTTGATGTTTGTGTTTCCAATTATGGTCTAGATCAAATCTAATCATTTTATTGGTTGAGGCCATGTAAATTAAGGAAATAATCATCATTTAATATTTCTCAAATATTTTCCATAATTATTTTATTAAATTAACAATTAATTTCACTAATTGACAATCACATGGTTCTTGATTAGGAATGTAATTTCAGCAATGACCCCTACTTACTAAAATTAACATATCTCGATCAATTTAAATCCAAATTAGACAAAATCGATTTTCAAAGATTGCTAATTTGATTTAGGACAGAATCTAAGTGATATTTCACGTATTTCGAGGTAGATCAAACAGTAATTAACTCATTAATCATGTTAAGATTCGCAGTTCCCGCAACAGTGAATACATGTTCATTAAAACAACCATATCTCGAGAAACGGAATCCAAATTACGTAAACCCAGATCCTATGGTTTCCTTATTTAATGGGTAACAAAATAAAAGTGATTAATTCGTGTTTAAACATTTAAAAAGGGTCGAATTTATTCACTAAACAGATGTGTGAAAATAAAATGTGACAAAAAACCTTCGCAACCTTAACGAACCCAAGTCGTCCTAGGTTTACAGATCATATCCAAAACCTTCGACCTAAAGCTCTGATACCACTTGAAGGATATGGGATAATCCTCAAGCGCATCACAGAAGCGTGAGCATCGTATCGAATACGACGAAGAACGACTAGTCGAACTAGTTGTTCTATGCAGCGGAATTTAAAAAAACATTCCATAAAACCACATGATCCAAGAACGATTCTCAGATCGTTTCATCTAGAACCACAACAAGTATAAAGGAATACCTCTTGAAGCATGGTTGATCGAGTCTCTATGAAAAGAGACCTCCCGTCTCAAGTCCGATCGTCGGAGAAGACGCTTGCGAGCGTGGGGATGAGTCGTGTGATCCTCGCAATCCAACGAGTTGATCCAAGCACGGTGAACTCCTGATCTCGTCGTATGAGATCGAACACCTTCTTCGCGAGCGTAGCACTCCAAAGAAGACGGAGAATCGAAGACCGTCGAAGCGGCGGCGTGGTGGCGAAGCGACGACGGCTTCTCTCCTCTAGGGTTTCGTGGACGGCCACCAAGAAGGAGAGAAGAGAGTAGATGTGTAGAATGAGAGAGAGAGAGAAGAGATATGTGCTTCAAAAGCATAACCCTAGAGAGCATGGTATGCCTCTCTATTTATAGGGTTTTGGGATCCATGGATCTCAATCCATGAGACACATAAAATCAATGGATGAGATTGATTTATGTTTAATCCAATGGTCAAGATTGTTGTTGGTAAAAGCCAACAACTAATAATTTAATTTAGATCAAATATATTTGATAAATCAAATATAAATTAATCCTAAATTAAATCAAACAAATAAGGAGGCAATCATCATGGAGATTACATTTCCCATTGGAACATGGTGGACGACCACCAATTCCATATTGGACTTGGTAGCCGTCCACTTGTTTCCAAGTGGAGGTAATCTCATGAAATCTCATGAGATTGCATATCTCTATGAAAATCTCCATTATTTATTCCAACAACTTTTGTTATGATTTATTCTTCAAAAATAATTCATAATTAATTTGAGAATATTACAATCTTGCCATTGGAAATTTGTGAATCACATTCATAGCCCAAAAACAAAATATAATTTACATTTTTAATTAATTACATAATGTGTATCTAATACACGTCATTAATTAATTAAATATAAGTTATAATTAGCTCTCTCGAATACATTATAAATCATATTATAATATATTATGAATAATTGGATATTGTTATCCACATTATTCTTATCCACAATAATTAAATCACATTTAATTATCATTCTCTTAATGCTCAGATATAATTCAACTATGGCATTATTCTTGAACCCCTTCAAGAATAATACGATTTCTCCGCAGATACTTAGAGATAAGGACAGGGTGATTGTATTGTTCCACGTATAGTGACTTGGATATTGAGATCATATCTCAAATCCAAATCTCATGGACCTCCCATAGATGCTTGATTAAATCAAGGCCGCAAACCTAATCTTCTCATTGCATCTGAATCTCATTCAGATCAATGTCCAATACATGGACTAAGATTAGGTCACTTCTCTACTGAGAGGAGTCACTAAAATCCAAACCTGTTCCATCACTCCCTCGGAATGCAAGCGCCATGGTTATACAATCGTTTATGATCAAATCACCCCCAGGTATTACTAACACCTGTACATCCTGCATACTGGAAGACCTATGATCAACCTGAAGATATAGATCAATTTTACACTATCATCTTCAGGGTTTGATCGCCAAGTTTCTCAATCCTGTTCATTGGGAATTGGTATAGATCATATGCTTTCCTAAAGCATATATCTTACCTTCAAATTCATGCCATGCTTCCAAAGCGTGACGACCATGCATGGAATTTGATCAGTCCCAATACCTAATGAGTGAGCTCATGTCTCCCGGTTTACATGTGAACATGTATGATCCCTTCGAGAGATCGTATTACTCATATGTCCTTACATGCACACCAGCTCGTCGGTGTATAGACCTTGGTTATGACATCAAGCTATTGGTCTGCCAAATGTACATACTCAGACATATAGTAACACATCTGTCTCTGGTCAGAGGATGCATGCATATGCTGTGACAGTATTCAACATAGGTCTTTGGTTATCTCGATCTCGTCAAGTCAACCCACTGACTCAACTAATCTGACACCTCCGAATCACTATTCCCATGCAGAGGACCTACATCAAGAGGTCGGTCAGATATCAGCCTAAATGAGAAAGGATTGTCATCTCCTACTCAGGTTGAAGATCCTCTCTTAACAATCATTTGACGGTGCTTGATGAGTCCTCAATCTAAATCTTTAGATATTCATCCAAGCACCAGCCTCTATGATTCAATAACTGAATCAACAGCTGTATGATCATCAAGATGGCCATGGTACATAGCCCTAATTGTACTAAGGGACCTATTGTGCAAATTAGTTATTCTTCATTTCAGATCAGGGAATGATATCTGCAATAACATTTATTGCATAATGGCTCGTCGTGGGCTCGCATGTCCAACATATATCACTTCTCCTTTTCTGTATTTGAAGAATGTATATTTATTGAATTCTTCGTAATTGTATTAAATAGCAAATTATTTTTGTTATGTATTATGTATATACTAATTCAGAATTAGTTTCTAAATTTTTAATATATCATTTTGCTATAAGATTTGAATCTATGAAATTCATTTTTTAAAATTAATGTTTAATTACTATTGAATTATAATATGTTAACATCATGATAGATATGTTTTAAATGTTTAAAAATAAAAAATAATATATTTTTGAAATATAATCTAGAGAGAAATCAAAAGAGAGGTGGAAGATTCTTTACTTTTTTGTCCAAAAATAGTCTAAGGAGAGAGAGATTTTTAATATTATATGTCAAGAAGATTTAAAATTTGGTATACTTTAAAATCCATAAACATTTAAAGTAGATGACAAATAATATGTAAAAAATATAGATATAAGATTCATTCAATTGATGGATATAAATAAAATGAAATTTACTATCTACATGTCTCTTTGATCTCATAATATGGTGGAAAATAAGTCAAATATGTGTACATATATTACATTTTTAAATTGTTTTCAATTATATTTTAAGTTATTTTTAAATACATCATTATTACAATATTTAAATATCTGATATTTACTACTTTATCTTTCCATTATTTTAAGAATGTATATTTATTGAAATCATCTTAATTGTATTAACTATTAAATTATTTTTATTATGTACTATATATATATACTAATTCAGAATTAGTTTCTAAATTTTTACTATATCATTTTATTATAAGATTTTAACATATAAAATTAATTTTATTTTACATTAATTGGTAATTACTATTGAATTATAATATGTTAATATCATAATAGATATGTTTTAAATATTTAGAAATAAAAAATAATTTTTTTGAAAAATAATTTAGAGAGAAAATCAAATGAGAGGAAGGGAATTTTTTATTTTTTTCCAAAAATAGACTAAAGGGAGATATTTTTAATATTATATTTCGAGTATGATTTCATAAAGAAATTGTAGAGAGAGGGGGAGAAAGAGAGAGTAAGATGAATGGGGGAGAGAGAGTTGAGGGTGGGGTTCGTATATATGTTTTGGAGAGAGAGAGAGAGGGGGGAGGGAGAGAGAGAGGGGTGGGAGGGAGAGACAATGTGAGAGAATGAATAAGTGCAGGGAGAGAGGGATTGCCTAGGTAGTCGGGCTGGAGAGAGAGGCTAAAAATAGAGAACATAGGAAAGGAGAGAGAAATGGGGAGAGAAAGGGAGAGAGACATGTGGACAAAGGAAAAGGGGAAGGCAAAGTGCGTGAGGGGATGAGAAACAGCAGAGGAAGAGACACGTTGGGAGGATTGGAAATGGACCACGTGTCACCTAACCCGTGAAAAACCCACTAATAGTAAGTAGTATAGATATCTACCCGCCGACAACCCCCTCCTCTTAAACAAATAGAAGCAGCGAGCCCTCCCTCAAAAACCTCCTCCGTCACGGCATCTTCATGGCTATAGGAGGCGCTTCCACCGTATGCCCCATAAGGGTTTATGACCATCAGGTGGAGTTAATCAGTCACAGATGTTGTCTACTGCAAATGGATGTCATGGTTCTTCAACAGAAAGATTGACTTTTCTCGGATGAACGACATGGTTTCACAGCTGCAAGTTACAACTGGATTGGGGTTCCACCACGGTAGAGGTTTGGTCATTGGAGACACTAATGAACACTGCAACTGAACTGGTGTGTAGGGCGGGGACATGACGATGTTCTTATCATAGTGAAATTCATGTACCCGTGATTGAGGATCATGAAGGTGTATCATCATTGCTTCTTGAATTTAGTATAGTTCTTTTGATACTTTCATCATGATCTTTAGTTTTTTTGAGTATATCTTATTCTATTCTCTCTTTTTTTCATTTATGAATTAAAATATTTCAATACATTATCCGTCATGCATAATAATAAAAAAATACAAGGGCTGATATGAGAGGAGAAATCTATGGTGGAAGCACTTTTGTTGATACTGTGAAGTCTTGTTGCATGAAGGTTGTTCATTATCACATCGTGCTTCGTTGATCCTGAGAAATTACGCATGCAGTCGCTCCACATGTATTTGACTGGATCATACGAAAACCACATCCATAAAAATTTGAGACAAAAATCCCATACCTCAAACTCAATAGATATATAAAAGTTACTTGCAAAGCGAGTTGCCTGAAGGCCTTCTTGACCTCCTCCTCGGAGGCACCTGGCTCGATCCTCGAGCGCTTGAACTATATAAAGACCTTGAGTAGTCACTCTTCATCAAATCCATTATTCATATTTAATGTCATCAATTGCATTATTATTGCTAACTGGTAATTCCATCAATGCCCGCTCGATCACATCCTCATGCCACATGCCCATAAGTTCTATTCTTATGCCTCATAAGCACCCACATGTTCCGAAATACGACTCTCATGATGACGTGCTCTATGCACACCAATGACATGTTGCGACGTGGCATTACCCACACCCTCAACAATATGGCATTCTTTCTCTTTAACTTATATGCACATGAGTAGCTTGGTTGAAGATATAAGTTGCAACCTATATCTAGGAAGGATCATCTTTTGTACTTCTACCTGCCGCTACAACATGTCCATTTAAAGCCAACGTCTCATGACACATAGGTCTAGCACGGATGCCTTAGGGTATGTTTGGTAACTGGGTTGGACCGGGTTGTCCATTTAAAGCTCACGTCTCATGAGACATATGTAGGGATGCAAACGGTCGGATACGGATACCGATATTAGTCATATCATATCCTTATTCATTTTTGAATTCGAACAAGGATACGGATACAGATGTTGTACGAATGCATAAATCATGAAACCATATCCTTAAAAACGAATACGAATGTAAAACGGATGTTCAAAATTCGGATACGGATATTTGACAAACGAATATGGATTATCCTACGAATGTTTTGACGTATATATTTTTATGAAAAATGCTGATAACGACTATACAAAAACATTCATATTCACTTATATGGCAATCATCAGAAAATAAAATTAAGTAATAAACAAGCATACCTATCTTATTTATCTCAAACAGAAGGAATGGCTTTTTTTAGGTTACTTATGTTTTTCATTTTGGATTTTGTAACAAATTAAAATAGATTTTACCAGAAGATGTGATCATTTAATTTTTAAATCAACTTAACATAGTCATGTATCTAATAAGGTGCACAACATAATCACAAAAAAACATACCTATTCATATATCGCTTAAGAAGAATATCACACTCTGAACAAATGATCATGTGTCAATGATGAATACCTATTCATCACTCTTTATTCTTTTATTTTAGCTACAAAACCCTTGCAAAACATCATGTATATGTGTGTAAAAAGAATAATTTATCAAATTGCATGCATCTTGTAAAAATGCATATTTAGCATGTTTTTGTGCATAAATAAAAGAATAAAGAAATAAAAGAAAATGAGGGAGATATTTAGAATAAATATTGAGCGACTTGATCCCAAGGGAGGGCTCAGTATGGGCCTGACCGCAAAAGAACCAAGTAGAGGGAGATGGGGTCAATCACCCATGTACATATACCTATGTATATAAATAAAATTATTTTCTTCTAATTAAAAATAAAAATGTGTGATTATCTATTTGTACATATTTGTAAATATAGAACTAAAATAAAAATGGGAAAAACAAAATAAAAATAAAAATAAATAAAATGCTTTTCACCAGTGTATATAGACCATATGTACAGAATAACCTATCTATTTATTTCCTCCTTGTAAATAATTAATAAAAATCTAATAAAAATATTTTCACATTCCATTTTTAATGGTGTAAATAAATAAAATAAAAATTACAAAAAATAAAAATAAAATAAAAAGAAATAAAATAAAATCAAAATCCACCTTGTATATATACCATGTATACATGTAAATAAAAGTATTTATTTAACCTTCGTAAATAAATAATAAAAATACACTTTTATTCCAAATTTTATTCTATAAATAAATAAAATATAAAATTGGAATAAATGTATAAAAATAAATAATTAAAAATAAAAATAAAAAATAAATACATGTATATACCTGTATATAATAATAATATAATGTAAATACATAAATTATTTTTCAAAAAAATAAATAGAAAACACTAAAAAATAACTTGAAAAAATAAACATTTTTCATGTTTTAAGTTTTTCGAAATAAGGTCATTTATTATTTTTATTGAATTTCCAAATATTTAATAAGTGGCTGATTCTGATTAGTCCACGGGGGATGTTGACCCCCTGTCAACTCCCCCCCTGGACCATTTCCCCTGCGGATCTTGCGTCCGACCCGATATCTCCAAATTTTGCTGACGCGATCC
Source organism: Ottelia alismoides (assembly GCA_037367405.1). NCBI lineage: Eukaryota > Viridiplantae > Streptophyta > Magnoliopsida > Alismatales > Hydrocharitaceae > Ottelia > Ottelia alismoides. Next base: position 450,004 of record JAZKJV010010717.1, on the reverse strand, counting down.
GAGCTCCAAATATCCAAACCCCGGGCTCCATTTGATCCCTGCACATCCGAGACCCTCGCCGGAGCATCCGCCTAGAGATCTGTGCTTCACGGAACCCTGCCCGATCCCATCTTCTCGGACCTGTGCTGCTATTTAGCTGAACCTCCGCCGCACTTTCCCCGCTATCCTTGGCTACGAACCTTTGTCCCAGGACCTCCACCTTACTCCCCAGAGTGACAGCTGCGCGAGGGAGGTGTCGAAGAGAGGAGAGGGCGCCTCCAGCCATCGATCCGGCGACTCTTGCCGTCGTGCGCCGCCGCGAGGTGCGCCAGAGCCTCAGGATGCGACGACCCTTCAAGGCTATGACCTAGAGCTCCGCGAGCTCGTCCCCAGTCGACTCCAGCCATCAGGTAGACCCGATTCCCTCTCGTTTTCCCTAATTTTCGATTACGCCCAAATCACCCATCAGCCATCGCCGGTCGATTCCCACCATCTCTATCACTCATTCGATCATCGGACTCGACCATCATCTCCGCGAAACCTCTCCCCACATTCTGTACCCACTCACCCACCTTGGTTCATCCCAGAACCAAGGCTCGACCTCCACCGCTGTCGCCTCGCCGGAGGTCATTCATCTCGACTCGCCCGACCACCATTCCACCTCTAACCGGGTCGAGGCAATTTGCCCTCGACCCAAGAAGCTTCTGGTGATCTTTTGCAGGTCAATACGACCCATCTGGGGGTCCTTTTGTTCGAGCCCAGGAGCTTCCCTCCTCCGACATCGCCGGGCTGCTCCGGTGGTCCCCGGCCTCATCGGAGGCATCTAGCAGTTGCGGACCATCGAGGCGAAGCTGTTCCACATTCCAGCAGCGTCATCGGAGCTTCCCACCGCGTGTACTGAGCCCCCAAACTTCGCCGGCAGCTTGTTCTTGGAGGAGCCCCAGTTGCCGTCCGATCGCTCCTCCTCCGCCAGATGAGATCGTGACCCTTCCTTTGCGGAGCGCTACCAGCCGTTGATCTGACAGAGGAGCTGATCCGGACCGTCCACTTAGCTGAGGAGGCGTGCGTGCACCACAGCCGTCGATCATCCACGTGACATGCCTCCATCCCTCCGATAATAAGAGGGGTAAATATTCCTAGGGCCCCTGTTTGTTTAGTTATTTATAGTTAGTCCTGTAAATATTTAATATAGTTGTTTTATTTTTTGATATTTGCACTCTGGACCTTCATGTTTTTGCTATTTGTGTTTTAGTCCTTATATATGTGGGCCACGTGCATCGACACGTGAGGACTTGGACTTTTTGCAATTTTTATCCTATATCTCTTGTGCGTTATTATTTGATCTGATAGAAATAGGAATTACAAGTAGGTCCCTCCAGGCCTGATTCATGTGCGTTGCGCGTGACTTGTTGGACAATTTGCATGAGGGGCCCTGGGTTTTATTTGTTTGTTACTGTTTGGCCCCTGCAACTTTCTTTCCTTGCATTTAGGTCCATGTGACTGTGAGCCTTTATTTTATTTAAATAAACAAGCAAATCAAATCCAAATTTCATGAAATTTGGATACGTGGCTCCTGCCACTGTGTAAAAATTTCCATAAAATTTTGATACATTTTTAGGCTTTTTGCTATTTTTAAAAATTCAAATACTATTGTTTTTGCTTCTATATGATTTAGAAAATCATAAAAAATATAAAAACTATTTTAAAAATTCTGAAAAAAATTAGGATTTGTTAGTTTTTGGTTTTTTGATTTTCTGTGCAATTTTGGTTATTTTTGGATAAATAAATACCCTAAAAATAAAAAAACCTTCAAAATCTTATAAAATTCTAAAAAATTGTAGAAAACTCAAAAAATTACAAACTCTTTTTCTGAATTTTATTTTTGTTTATACTTTTCATAAAAATTACCTCCATGCTGTGAAAGATCCATTTGATATATTTCATGGGTCTTTGAAGTCTGGCTAAACAGATTGCTCCTGTTTTTGCTCTTTTTAATTTTTAGAAAATTTTATAAAAATTAGAAAAATCTCAAAAATTCATCAAAAACACTAAAAAACCTAAAAAGTATAAAAACAATTTTGTTTTGAATTTTTGTAGCATTTTTTAGTGCTTTTATTATTTGTTGTGTTTGCTTAACTTTTCCTTTTTCTTATTTTTCACATTTATTAAAAACCCAAAAAAATATAAAAATCAATTAAAAACCACCAAAAATATTTGTGTTTTCTTTATTTTATTTTTGGACTACTTCGTAGGCCGCGAGGCCAATTCGTGCTCCCTGAGACCGACCCTGGGTGCTACACCCGGCTAATCTCATAGCCAGGACCCCTATTTCTATTTTTATTGATTTTATCCTTTTGTTTGGTGGTCTGATACTCATTTTTCTTGATTGATCGATTCTCCGAGTGATTGAGATCGCAGCGACCTTAGTTATCTATCTGCCTTAGTCGTTCGGGGATTTTCGGTCATCAGAATGGCGCTGTTGCCGGGGAGCACAGTTTAGTAGTTGTTTTTATTTCTCTTTTTGTTTTCTTTTGTTTTTCGCGGTTTCGCGGCTTTTTCTTCGTCCGCGGCTTTTCGCGGCTTTTTATTTTTCTTTTATTTTCATTTTCTTTTATTTCCTATTATTTTGTTTTTGGTTGTTTTGAGTCTTTATTTTTATTCGCATTTTTGTGCATATACCCTGTTCTAGTTTATTTGCTTTGCTTATCTGGTCTGATCACACCTGTTTGTTTACTTGCGAGGGTCCGAGGACCGAGGCAGCTCTTCTCGAAGATCCGACGCAACCGTGGGACTTGGAGGCGGCTCCCTTCTGCACGGAGCTGTAGGAGAGCGCGAGGAAACTAGCATGAGTGCGGGAGTCGCTAGCTTAGTGTAGATTTATTTTCAGCACACTTATATTGTTGTAATAATACAGGGATTAGAGACAGAGACTTAGAGACTATCGGGGTCTGTTTCGTCGAGCACCGTTATGCTCGGGGGACCCCACCGGATTTTCGTGGTTTTTTACGCGGTTTTTCTATCGTTTATTTCCTGCCTTATTGATTCACGTGGATTTCAGCCCTAGCTTAGGATTTTTGCTTGATTGCACCAATATTAGTAGGGTCCACACACCTAATAATTTACCTGTACCTATAGATTGTAAGTAGACCAAAATAAAAATTAATAAAAAGGACTACTTTGTCACTTGAGGGGTCCTGTGCCGCTGTAGGTCGTATACAGCGCTGGCAGGACCCGTTGTGGCGGGCACCGATCGGCATCCGAGACCAGACACCAACCCCTCCTGTTGACCATTTAGCCATTGTTCTTTTGAGTAGAACTGCTTCGTTTAGGGACGGTTTTCCGGTTGCATCATATAGGTAGTTTACTTTCTGTCTTTACTTTATGCGCGGATCATATTGCATGTAGACTGTTGGAGTCAGGTACACCTTCTATCTCGTGCATGCATCATTGATTCCTGCGCATCGGCTTTTTGTCTTCTCCCCCTTGTTTTGGATTTAAAATAATCAGGAGAACCGAAAAATTCGTTAGACGTTGTTTGTTTTGAAAAATACCTAAAAAATCAAAACCATAAAATTTGGGACTGCTAAACAAACTTGACCCTAAAAGACACTCACCATAAAAATTTGTCTTGGGGAGAGCAACCCCCTCATTGTCTGGTTTGTATGCGCGAGAGAGTGACCCGCACACTAGGCTAGAGCCATATCCGAGCCCTGATCAGACTACCGGCCTTTTATACGGGACAGTCTGGTTGGCGGATTGGATTCCTACCAGGTCACGTAACCGCTCTTATATCCTGACATGATCGCCTAAATAAAATTGACAAGATAATTGATCGAGCTCTTACGGTCTTCAGCTCGGCGTGGAGTAGGTGAATCCGGGGTTTGTTTGCTCATCATAGTTGTTTCCAGATCCCATCCGCCCGACTCGCCAGATCAAGATGATGGGCAGGAGGTCTCTTAGGCAGCCTCTGGATGCACTGCTTTTTAGCACTCCAACTCGTTCATCTAGGTTGGTTCGTGAGAGCTCAGACCCGCTCTCCGAACCCGAGTTCGATTCCACCCTGTTCCCCCTTGACCACCCTTCTACCATTCCTGAGTTACCAGTGCCAGATGAGAGATAACAGTCAGATATTTCGGCACCTGAGTTTGGGTCTTTTTCCTTTGCAGAGACCATGGCCGGCAGCAGCGACGATCGCACCAGAGGTCCCCGAGCAGAACAGATATTTATCATGGACTAGGGTGCGATCAACACCACCCTGATCGCCTCTCTAGAGACAGTGCAGCAGCAGCTGAGGGATCAGGGTGCATTCATGATTGAGATGAGGAGAGAGATGGAGCAAATGAGAGCTGACCGCGACCAACACGGGCCCGGAGACGGACCAAGGAGACCCGACGATGCAGCAGCAGCAGCCGCAGCAGTGGCAGCACCAGATCATCCGAGACCGATGCGGGAGTTGCACAACCCCGGATCGACACTGACGCACCGTTGGGTGGTTCTACCAGCGATCGTGGGGGACTTCAAGTTCCCCCCGAACACACTTCAGCTTCTACCTTGTTTCCATGGGCTCGCCACGGAGGAGCCCCATATACATCTCCAGGAGTTCTTGATGATCTGCAGCACCGTCCACGACCGTCAGGTGGACGAGGACACCATTCGCATGATTGCCTTCCCCTTTTCACTGGAAGATAGAGCAGCCACCTCGCTGAAGCATCTAGGGAAGTTCGTGTACACCTGGGAGCAGCTCCGCACCGAGTACTTGAACAAGTACTATCCACTCGGGCGGACGAACGTAGTGAGGGACCTGATCAGCAACTTCTCCATGCTCCCCAACGAGCAGTTTCACGAGGCATGGGAGAGGTTCCGTGAGCTTACCGACAGATGCCCGCACCATGAGATATCGAAGTCGAACCTAGTTCAGAGCTTCTTCTGCGGGTTGACACCAGAGCTGCAGGGCCTGGTGAACGCTTCTTGTGGCGGTTCCTACTTCACCAAGGATGAGGACCAGGTCTGCGCCATCTACGAGGAGATGGCCGAGAACTATACAGTGATGTCTCAGACCCGTCTTTACACCCAGGGACGCCCACAACAGCAGCCACAGATCGTGCAGTACCAGAGGATTGCACGGGTCGATGCCGGTCCTTCCACTTTGTCAGCGGCAGTCGCACAGGCCGAGTCCACAGCTGCCGACATGGGCATTATCAGCGAGAAGCTGGACCGGATGGAGTTGATCGAGAAGAAATAGTGCCAGAGCATATCGCGGATGGAGCAGATGGCACAGTTACTGAGTGACCTGAAGACACATGTCATGTGTCTCCAGGAGGCGCAAATGACTTCTCAGCCTCGTCTTCAGGCATGAGGAGATCCGAGCAGCAGCGGCAATTCGTCCTAGCGCTCCATATAGCCTAGACAGGTTCACCTTGTACAGGCGGAGCCATACTAGCAACCGCAACCATCCTACCAGACACCACCATCCCCAGACACTCAGATGGTGGTCTACCAGCCGGATCAGCCTCTGGCAGTACTCCCGCCACCCCCTTACGAGCCGGAGCCGTTAATGGATGTCAACGGGATTTGGTACGACCGACCCCAGCCCGGTATCCGACAAGACCATCCCAGATTCCGTTGGTCGGCCGGAGGTGCCAGTTCCTAGCAGTAGCCTCCAGTTTAGGGTGGCCAGTACGGCCATCAGCGTGATCACCAGCAGCAGCAGCCCCCAGTGTACCAGCAGCAGCAGTCATCCCAGTATGGTCCTCGTCCCTATCAGCAGGGACATTCTTGGACGCGTGATCAGCCTCAGCAGCAGCATCAGCATTACCCCTCTCACCCGCATCAGCCACAGCAGCAGCCTCACTACTAGCGAGGCCACCCGTCAGGTTCTCATGGCCATCCTATGGGAACCATGCCTTAAACGACATAGCCCACCTCGTGACAGAGCAGCAGGCTACTTTCAAACGGGAGATGGATGAGTTCTGCCAGGAGATGCGGGAGATAGTGAGAGGGAAGGCCTCCATACCTTCCCAGATTGAGTCGAACCCGAATAACCTGAAGAGGAAGTCTGAGCAGGTAGATTTCACAAAGTATGCCACTCCTAATGATTCGTTTGGTGATATGTCTGCATATCTATTTAATACTGACTTTGTGACACTTAGGAGCGGTAGGATGCCAGCAGGCGGCGCCTCGTGTGAGAGACATCCCCAGGCCACTTCCAGAGCACCAGGCGAGGAGGAGCACGGTACTGATGCCGCGAGAGATGATAACGGTGGTGTTGATGCTACCATGGATGCTGATCCCACCGACGGTACTGATGTCCTCGCTTCACCAGATGGAGGAGGTGGTACTGATGCCACCATAGTTGCCGAGCCAGAGCACGGTACTGATGCCACGAGCCGACCTGCCGAGGGTGGTGCTGAGGCCACTGTTTCTACTTCTGCTAGTCCTGTAGTCTTTCCATCTATACATGTATCTCAGGACTTATCTGGAAATAAAGGAAAGGGTTTATTTTATTCTGATCCACCTGTGGTGCATGATGATGTATGTGTGGATTCTGTCGTGCTTGAGTAGCCTAGACCCCCTCCTAGTCCTTCATCTGAGAAGGACCCCGTAGTCCCCTTCCCTAGAGCAGTCCATTTGGGTAAGGGGCAGAAAAGAGAAAATACCAAAAAGAACCAGCAGGTAGAGTTCAGCCAGCAGATGATCGACCGATTCCATATCCAGCTGACTCTCCAGGAGACCTTGGAGCACATCCCTATACTCCAGAGATCACTCAGAGGCAGGACCACTGTTAGGAGGAAGAGGAGGGACCACCAGTCTGAGATCCATGTGCTTACCCGGGCCATGTGTTTCACGATTCAGAACCATCTGCCGGCCAAGAGGCCAAATTCAGGAGCCCTGTATGTCATATTCCACATCCATGAGCAGAGGTTCGACCGCACTCTATTAGACAGCGGTTCTTCGATCAACCTACTCTCGACATCCCTTCTCGATCGCTTCGAGTTAAGCACTCTTCGACAGAGCAGGACAGTACTTCAGTTTGCTGATCGATCTGTCAAGAGGCCGAAGGGGTTGCTGAGGGACGTTGTCGTCACGATTCAGGGCCTACAATTCCCTGTGGACTTCGTTGTGTTGGACATGGAGATCCCTGAGTCTCTGACCGATACCCCCATCATTCTAGGTCGCCCGTTCTTGGCCACAGCCAAGGCAGTGACCGACAATGATAGCGGGAAGGTATACTTTCACGTCGAGGGCGAGAGTGTACAAATAGAGACGGTCGAGGATATCAGAGCGAAAGAGTCAGATTGTTCAGAGGCGACCACAGACACAGAGTAGATGACAGAGTCAGGGCGAGACATCTACCAGGACTGCGATTTTGTGATTATAGACGATGAGGCAGTTTGGACAGATCCAATCGCACAGGTCATCCTCTCACCTTCAGAGTTCGTTGATGCAGAGACGCCAGCAGAGGAGAGCTTGGAGAGCGCATTCCTGGTCCAGGATACCTTTCAGGCAGCAGAGTCGGTTCTTGACCGCGGGACAGATTTTTGTGAGTATGATACAGATCCCTCGGAGTCAGATGTTGATTGGGCAGAGTTCAATGATTTTCTACCATGTCTGACTTCCATTGGGCCTGCAGCTAGGGAGGAGGTAGATGCCATGCAGAGCAGAGACAGTCCAACAGAGCAGCCTTCTCCAGAGACTGATAGTGAGCGAGAGTTTCCATTCTCCCATGCAGATTTGGCAGCATTCACTCAGAGCTTTCAGAGGCCAGATCCGCCAGCACCCACTTGTCCAGAGCTGAAGCCACTTCCTGCATCGCTGAAGTATAGGTTCCTTGCGGGTGAGCGTGAGATGTACCCAGTCATTATCTCATCAGATTTGACTGGAGAGCAAGAATCCCGTCTGATGGGGGTTCTTGAAAAGAACCGCCAGGCAATAGGATGGAGTATAGCCGATCTCCAGGGGATAAGTCTGGCCTTGTGCTCCCACCATATCTATCTCGAGGATGAGGCAAAACCGTCGCGTGAGTTCCAGCGGCGGCTGAACCCGAATCTGAGAGAGGTTGTCATGAAGGAGATCTCGAAATGGTGGAGCGCTGATTTTATCTACCTTATCTCCGACTCCAAGTGGGTCAGTCCATTGCATGTGGTGCCCAAGAAGACGGGCATCACTATAGTTGTCAGTGAGTCTGGAGAGGAGATCGCTACCCGGGTACCCACTTCTTGGCGGGTCTGCGTAGATTACAGACGACTCAACCAGGCCACCAAGAAGGATCATTTCCCATGCCCTTTATAGATCAGATCATTGAGAGACTGACAGGGAAGAGCCACTACTGCTTCTTGGATGGGTACTCCGGCTACAATCAGGTGGCCATCGCGCCCGAGGACCAGGACAAGACTACCTTCACATGTCCCTTCGGGACATATGCTTTTAGACACATGCCATTTGGGCTATGCAACGCCCCTGCGACTTTTCAGAGGTGCATGCTGTCTATATTTTCGGACATGGCGGGGGATTGCTTGGAGGTCTTCATGGATGACTTCTCGGTCTACGGCGACGAATTCGACTCCTGTCTTGACTGCCTAGACTGAGTCCTTCAGCGATGCATTGAGGTTCACCTAGTGTTGTCTTGGGAGAAGAGTCACTTCATGGTGACTCAGGGGACGGTACTTGGCCATATCATCTCCAACAGGGGCATGGAGGTTGATCCGGCCAAGGTGGATGTCATTAGAAAACTCGCACCACCATCCAACCTGCGGCAGTTACGGTCTTTTCTGGGGTACGTCAGTTTCTACCGACGCTTCATTCATGATTTCAGTAGGATTGCCCGACCGTTGACTGATCTGCTGACGAAAGACACCGAGTTCCTTGTCGATGACAATTGTCTATCGTCGTTTGAGACTCTCAAGAGCTGTGTTGTAGAGGCTCCTGTCCTCCAGCCGCCTGATTGGTCTCTCCCATTTGAGATCATGACGGATGCCTCCGATTTTGCCATAGGGGTCGTGTTGGGACAGAGGAGGGATGGAGTTCCATTAGCTATTCACTATGTTAGTCGTACATTGGATGCCGCGCAGCGGAACTACACAGTCACTGAGAAGGAGATGCTAGCCGTAGTTTTCGCCCTAGATAAGTTCAGATCTTACATCATTGGATCTAGAGTGACCATATACACTGATCATACCGCCATCAGGTACCTCATGGCAAAGAAGGATGCCAAAGCCAGATTGACCAGATGGATCCTTCTACTCCAAGAGTTTGACATAGAGATTAAGGATAAGCTTGGAGTCAAGAATGTGGTGGCGGATCATCTCTCCCGATTAGAGCATCGTGAGGATTCTGAGCAGACTGGGCCTATTTGTGAGACCTTCCCAGATGAGGAGATCCTTGCTATCACCTCTCTCCCGTGGTACGTCGATATTGTGAACTTTCTTGTTGCTAAGAAAGTTCCACAAGATTGGCCCAGGCAGAGACTTGAGACCTTCCTCGCGAAGGCCAAGTTCTACCATTGGGAGGATCCCATCCTTTACCATGAAGGAGGGGATAGCGTCTAGCGTAGGTGCATTCCTTAGGAAGAGCACCAAAGCGTCCTCACTTACTGCCACCAACTTGAGGCAGGAGGACATCACTCTGGGAGGAGAACGGCACAGATTGTGCTCCAATCCGGCCTATGGTGGCCTACTCTCTTCAAGGACTCTGATGAGTTCGTGAAGAGGTGTACTGACTGTCAGAGGATGGGCACTTGTGAACAGCGTGATATGATGCCGATGCAGTCCATTCACTTCTGTGAGGTTTTTGACGCATGGGGCATCGATTTCATGGGTCCATTCCCTAGGAGTCAGGGATTCAAGTACATTCTGTTGGTCGTGGATTATGTTAGTCGTTGGGTTGAGGTCATCCCCGCCCGAACCGCAGATGCTAGGACTGTTTGCCGATTTTTGAGGAAGTATATCATTTCATGGTTCGGGGTACCTCGAGTGTTGATATCTGACGGGGGGTCTCATTTCATCAACGACAAGGTAAAGGCCCTTCCTTGCGAGTTCGGCATAGACCATCGAATTGCCACTCCATACCACCATCAGATGAATGGTCTTGCCGAAGTGTCGAACAGGGAGATCAAGACTATATTGCAGAAAGTCGTCCGCCTTGACCGAAAGGATTGGTCACAGCTTTTGGACTCGGTCTTGTGGGCATATAGGACGTCTTTCAAGACGCCTTTGGGTACATCTCCCTTTCACCTCGTTTATGGCAAGTCGTGCCATTTACCTGTTAAGCTGAGACATCGGTCACTTTGGGTTGTCACTGATATACTTTTGGATCCAGAGAGTGTAGGAGATCAGAGGAGGGCAGAGTTAGCAGCCTTGGAGGAGCTTCTTGATACCGCCTTTTCAAACAGCCTACATTATAAGGAGAGAGTGAAGGAGTGGCATGATTCTCATATCAGCCACAAGCATTTTGAGCCTGGACAGAGAGTATGGTTGTTTGTTGCTAGGCTTCGTCTATTTCCAGTGAAGCTACAGAGCAAATGGAAGGGACCGTATTTAGTGAGAAAGGTACACGGCAATGGGAGTATCGACATATCTGAGTTGTCTTCTGAGAGTACCTTTCGAGTGAACGGCCAGCGGCTCAAGCCATATCTAGATCATGAGCCGTGGGTCGTTGATGTTGCCCTGATTCACTTTGCGTGAGATGTGGTCTCTTGACTCACATCTATTGCATCTCACGCCTGATTATCACTTTTCTCCCGACTTGTATAGATCCAGATGTCCATATCACTCTATTCTTTAGTCCCACATCCCTTTTCTCATCTTATGATTATGCTAAACTTAGGGTGTACTTTACCCTAAGTATAGGGGGATGTAGGACTCTCGGGTATTCTGTTGATTCATTTCTACCTCTGATTTGCTGCCTATACTTAGGGATATTTCACCCTAAGTATAGGGGGGGTAGACCATGTACATTCTCACTCGGATTTCCCTTTGTGTACAGCCTGCTATACTTAGGATTAGTTGATCCTAAGTATAGGGGGAAATGCCGAGATCCTCTCGCATTTCTATTCTTTCATTCGTCTTTGTATATAGCCTTCCTTTTCACTTCCCTATACTAAGCACGAGTTATGTCTTCTTCATCGCTCTGGACTTTGAGGACATCGTTCGAGCTAAGTATAGGGGGTGTGTATATATTTCATATATACTTTAGCCATAACTCGTACTATGTGTGAGTGTGTTAATAAATAAAAATGGCTAAAAACCCAAAAATCCATACAAATTAAAAAAAATCCTTGTAAATAAACATTCTTTTATTGCACATACATATCTATTGTACAGATTATTTTTGTAAAAATGTTTGTAAAAACTTTTTGTGTAAATAGTGTGTAAATATTTTCTTATCAAAATTATGTATATAGTACAAAATTTTTCCAAAATGTTTTAAAAATCAAAATTTTGCAAAAACCTTGTGTAAATTTGTGTAAATATTTTGCAAAACTTGCATTCATGCATACATCCATGTTTTCAAAACATTTTTCAAAAATTTTGCACATGTGTAAATATGTGTAAATAGCATCTTTGTAAATACTTGTATAGTTTTTCCTGGATTATAGTTGACATTTAAACTAGCCTGGAGTTAAATTGGAAAATGGAGCTTGGTTAAGATCTTAATCCACCTAATTATAAGAGGAACCTTATAGGGCTTAGGGTTAAGGCTTTTCAGGTCCATGGTGACTTAATTCTTTGAGTCCACTAGGCTATGATCATATGTCATCTCAATGAGCCTAAGTAGAGCACTTAACAACACACACATGACTCATATAGACAATGGCTTGACTTGGACCCGCACTTTACACTGAGCTCTCTACGGATGAGGTGGTGAGGAGGCAGTCTTCCTCGACTTAGGGTAGCATATGAGGGTAGTACTTCTAGGCGGAACCACTCTTCTTCTTATAGTGAAGGAAGTGCGTCTCAACTTGGTCTGGTTGCCATGAGGTCTAACGACAGGAGTTGTGGGTTGCAATAATGCTTCAAAAGAGGGATAGTCTACTGGCTCAAGAGGAAAAACTCCTTATGTACATATGCTGCACCTTGTAAATATGTTGTACAGATGCACTTGAAAAAAATGCAAAGAGAAATTAACTCCAAAAAAGTGGTGGGTCTGATAGAAAATGATAATCCCACCGGAGTATGTATATAATGTAATAAGCAAAGCTTGAGACTCATGTTCCATCTTATGTAGCTTGCAGCAGGGAGACTTAGCTACACTGGTTGAGCTCCCAAGGATACATGGCTACACTGGCCATGGTCCATTCTCTTCTTCCCCCTCTTCTTGAGCCGGTTGAACTTGAACTTAGAAGGGAATACCCCGCTAGTCGAGGAAAGAGTGGTCAGATTAGGGTCATAGAGTTACCTTGTTGGGGAGGGTTGTCATTTTGCTACTTCTGAGGTGGAGAGCTATACCTCACTTACACTGTACAAGGAAAGATTCATGGTCCTTAGGGTTTGTGTATGCAGACTTGTTCTGATCTGGATTATTGAGGAGTCTTGACTATAGATTAGTGGATCTTAGAGGCTGTTAAGTTTTAAACCTAAGTCCAAATAAGGTTCCGACACATTAATAGTCCAAAGATCTGACCGAGCTCCATATTTCAATTTAATGAAGGCAAGTTTAATAATCAGCATTGATCCATGCATTTTCTCCTCTTTTTCTTTTTCCTTTTCTTTTTCATTTCTTTTTCAAATAAGTGTTTGCTAAGGGACTAGCAACGTTTAGTATAGGGGGTGATGAATACCCATTCATCACTCTTTATTCTTTTATTTTAGCTACAAAACCCTTGCAAAACATCATGTATATGTGTGTAAAAAGAATAATTTATCAAATTGCATGCATCTTATAAAAATGCATATTTAGCATGTTCTTGTGCATAAATAAAAAATAAAGAAATAAAAGAAAAAGAGGGAGATATTTAGAATAAATATTGAGCGACCTAATCCCAAGGGAGGGCTCAGTATGGGCCTGACCGTAAAAGAACCAAGTAGAGGGAGATAGGGTCAATCACCTATGTACATATACCTATGTATATAAATAAAATTATTGTCCTCTAATTAAAAATAAAAATGTATTATTATTTATTTGTACATATTTGTAAATATAAAACTAAAATAAAAATGGGAAAACAAAATAAAAATAAAAATAAATAAAATCCTTTTCACCAATGTATATAAACCATATGTATATAATAACGTATCTATTTGTTTCCTCCTTGTAAATAATTAATAAAAATCTAATAAAAATATTTTCACATTCCATATTTCATGGTGTAAATAAATAAAATAAAAATTACAAAAAATAAAAATAAAATAAAAAGGAATAAAATAAAATCAAAATCCACCTTGTATATATACCATGTATACATATAAATAAAAGTATTTATTTAACCTATGTAAATAAATAATAAAAATAAAATAAAAATACACTTTTATTCCAAATTCTATTCTATAAATAAATAAAATATAAAATTGGAATAAATGTATAAAAATAAATAATTAAAAATAAAAATCAAAAATAAATACATGTATATACATGTATATAATAATAATATAATGTAAATACATAAATTATTTTTCAAAAAATCACTAAAAAATAATTTGAAAATAAATAAGCATTTTTCATGTTTTACGTTTTTCGGAATAAGGTCATTTATTATTTTTTATTGAATTTCCAAATATTTAATAAGTGGCTGATTCTGATTGGTCCACTGGGGATGTTGACTCCCGGTCAACTCCCCCCCCCCTCCGGACCATTTCCTCCGTGGATCTTGTGTCCGACCCGATATCTCCAAATTTTGCTGACGCGATCCAAGCTCCAAATGTCCAAACCCCGGGCTCCATTTGATCCATGCACATCCGAGACCCTCGCCGGAGCATCCGCCTAGGGATTTGTGCTTCACGGAACCCTCCCGATCTCATCTTCTCGGACCTGTGCTGCTATTTAGCTGAACCTCCGCCGCACTTTCTCCGCTATCCTTGGCTACGCAGCTTTGTCCTAGGACCTCCATCTTACTCCCCAGAGTGACAGCTGCGCGAGGGAGGTGTCAAAGAGAGGAGAGGGCACCTCCAGCCATCAATCCGGCGACTCTTGCCGTCGTGCGCCGCCGCGAGGTGCGCCAGAGCCTCGGGACCCGACTACCCTTCGAGGCTACGACCCATAGCTCCGCGAACTCGTCCCCAGTCGACTCCAGCCATCAGGTAGACCCGATTCCCTCTAGTTTTCCCTAATTTTCGATTACACCCAAATCACCCATCAGCCGTCACCGGTCGATTCCCACCATCTCCGTCACTCACTCGATCATCGGACTCGACCATCATCTCCCGAAACCTCTCCCCGCATTCTGCACCCACTCACCCACCTTGGTTCGTCCCAAAACCAAGGCTCGACCTCCACCGCCGTCGCCTCGCCGGAGGTCGTCCATCTCGACTCGCCCGACCACCATTCCACCTCTAACCAGGTCGAGGCAATTTGCCCTCGACCCAAGAAGCTTCTGGTGATCTTATGCAGGTCAATACGGCCCATCTGGGGGTCCTTTCGTTCGAGCCCAGGAGCTTCCCTCCTCCGACGTCGTCGGGCCGCTCTGGTGGTCCCCGGCCTCATCGGAGGCATCTAGCAGCTGCGGACCATCGAGGCGGAGCTGTTCCACATTCCAGCAGCATCATCGGAGCTTCCCACCGTGCGTACTGAGCCGCCAAACTTCGTGGGCGGCTTGTTCTTGGAGGAGCCCTGGTTGCCGTCCGATCGCTCCTCCTCCGCCAGATGAGATCGTGACCCTTCCTTTGCGGAGCGCTACCAGTCGTTGATCTGACAGAGGAGCTAATCCGGACCGTCCACTTAGCTGAGGAGGCGTGCGTGCACCACAGCCGTCGATCATCCACGTCGCACACCTCAATCCCTCCGATAATAAGAGGGGTAAATATTCCTTAGGCCCTTGTTTGTTTAGTTATTTCTAGTTAGTCCTATAAATATTTAATATAGTTGTTTTATTTTTTAATATTTGCACTCTGGACATTCATGCTTTTGCTATTTGTGTTTTATTCCTTATATATGTGGGCCACGTGCATCGACACGTGAGGACTTGGTCTTTTTGCACTTTTTATCCTATATCTCTTGTGTGTTATTGTTTGATCTGATAGAAATAGGAATTACAAGTAGGTCCCTCCGTGCCTTATTCACGTGCGCTGCGCGTGACTTGTTGGATAATTTGCATGAGGGGCTCTGGGTTTTATTTGTTTGTTACTGTTTGGCCCCTGCAACTTTCTTTCCTTGCATTTAGGTCCCTGTAACTGTGAGCCTTTATTTTATTTAAATAAAATAGCAAATCAAATCCAAATTTCGTGAAATTTGGACACGTGGCTCCTGCCACTGTGTAAAAATTTCCATAAAAATTTGGTACATTTTTCAGGCTTTTTGCTATTTTTAAAAATTCAAATACTATTGTTTTTACTTCTGTATGATTTAGAAAATCATAAAAAAATATAAAAACTATTTTAAAAATTCTAAAAAAAATAGGATTTGTTAGTTTTGGGGTTTTGAATTTCTTGCAATTTTGGTTATTTTTGGATAGATAAAAACCCTAAAAAATAACAAAACCACAAAATCTTATAAAAATTCTAAAAAATTGTAGAAAACTCAAAAAATTACAAACTCTTTTTCTGAATTTTAGTTTTTGTTTATATTTTTTATAAAAATTACCTCCAGGCTGTGAAAGATCCATTTGATATTTTTCATGGGTCTTTGAAGTCTGGCTGGACAGATTGCTCCTGTTTTTGCTCTTTTTGATTTTTAGAAAATTGTATAAAAATTAGAAAAATCTCAAAAATTCATCAAAAATACTAAAAAACCTAAAAAGTATAAAAATATTTTTGTTTGAATTTTTGTAGCATTTTTGAGTGCTTTTATTATCTGTTGTGTTTGCTTAACTTTTTCTTTTTCTTATTTTTCACCTTTATTAAAAATCCAAAAAAAAATAAAAATCAATTAAAAACCACCAAAATATTTGTGTTTTCTTTATTTTATTTTTGGACTACTTCGTAGGCCGTAAGGCCAATTCGTGCTCCCTGAGACCGACCTTGGGTGTTACACCAGGCTAATCTCATAGCCAGGACCGCTATTTCATTTTTATTGATTTTATCCTTTTGTTTGGTGGTCTGATATTCATTTTTCTTGATTGATCGATTCTTCGAGTGACTGAGGTCGCAACGACCTTAGTTATCTATCTGCCTTAGTCGTTCGGGGATTTTCGGTGATCATCCGATCACATAAAATACAATTAGACAATAATACTACATAACAAGCATGTATATTTCATAAAGCAACTAGCAAATTAGTCATCAAAGAATAACATAAATGACATTAGTTAACATATATTGGTCAAGAATTAGGGCCTACGTGAGAAATGAGAAAATAGGACATTAGTGTGCAGGAAGGAATGCCATGAACGAGTACAGCAAATCTGGACGTCTAGTTCGACAATACATCGACGATGTTGACGTGCAGGTGATCCCAATCCCATGGAGGTTGTGCCGCTGCTGCTCGAAGATCACACGATTCACGCCTGATCTGATAACCCGATGCTCGATTCAGGAACGCATATAGGGTTTTGGGAGGAGAGAGGGTTGGGAAAAGGCAAATTGGGATGGCGTTGGAATTGGGAAATTGGGATGGCGACGGGGAAATTGGGAAAATTGGGATGGCGACAGGGAAATTAGGAAGTTGGGATGACGGCGTGCGTTGGAATTGGCAAATTGGGATGATGCTATAACGGGTATTAATATCAAGAAGTAGGAAAGTTGAAAGGGTAATGGGACATTTTGCAAAAAGAGGGTTGAAGGAATAAAAAATTACGACCTCAATGTTGGAGCCTGGAAAAGGAAAATAAGAATCTTGAGGGGGCCTTATAATTTATAAATATATAACATATACGGAAACGGATATCTGTATCCGTATTCGTTTGAATATATATATCCATATCCGCATCTGTATTTTTCAAAATATATTTTCTAACATTTGTATTCGCATCAGTATTCGTCGGATGTTAAGTATCAACATCCATATCAGCATCCATATTAGCCAGAAGTTAAAAGAAACATCCATATCCTCATAAAAACGGATACGGATACGAATGAATACGGATATATCCGCATCCTCTTACATCCCTAGACATATGTCTAGCACGGATGCCTTAGGGCATATTTGGTAATTGAGTTGGGTTGGGTTGGGGCATCTTCCTGTGAATAGTAACTGTTTGGATGGTTGGGAGGGTTGGAATGATAATTGTGATGTGATGTGACATTGATTATGTGTGTTATATTAACTTTTTTTAATGATTATATTATTTTGTATGTTAACAATTTTATTTAAACATGATTAAAAAATATTATATCAAAGAAAGGAGATGTATTTATTTATGCCTTATACAATGATTTACGTTATGGTGGAGGTAAATAAACAACGTCCACCATGGCTCTCAAGCACATACACGCATGCACACATGCACACACATACATATTTATAGAGTTGATCATCTTCCAATTCGGCAGCCGTTGATGGGGTTGCAACCCCTATGGTAAGGATTAGCCACGGCTCCGGGATGACATCCGCCAAACTTAATGCTACAAGGTTGTTCGTCGGGTTTCAGCGCGCCATAGCCGATATGTCGAATGGTAGGAGAACTATCATCGCTAGCATCAAATGCATCGGGGGATAAGGCGAATGCAGTCCCTGGAGAGATGGAGAATTGTACATCCCTCACGTCGCGAGCCACAGTGAGGGTGAGGGCCATGGTGACGACCAGCACGACGACGAATAGGAAATAGGCCTTCATGGCACATCTCGAAGCCATGGCCAATTCAATTAGAAGTTGCGTCGTCGTGGCTTTTACGTCAAAGAACCGGCCTCTCTTTGTAGTTTGCTGCTAGCATAAATTTAGAAAAGGAGTGATGTTCCTTTCCTTTCTCGTTAGAATCCGTGGTCCTCGTTCAACATCCAAATTAGCGTTGATATTTATAGGACCTCCGTTTATTCAGAAGTTGTAGATCCGTTGTTGTCGTTGTTGGCTTTTACTTATCGATCATATTCTGCAATAATCAAATCGGCTAAAATTGACAAAATTTACAGATGAAAATAATAATTTTACAGAAAGACTGATGGAGAATGTAGAAAAATGTATGATTTGAATTTTATAGAATCGAATCTAAATTCTACACACACAAACTTGTCTCTTATCCTTCATGTTACCCACATGCGAGCCTCTTTGCAATTATGTAAGAAAACTATCCTGATAATAGACGAGAATTTCTATAGTATGGAAACATTCAGGAAAAGCATTGGCACGAAGAAGGGTGTAGCAATGATTGTCGTCCTAGAGAAAACGATTTGGTGGGGAATATATGACCTACCAAGTTATGGATTAAGACTTAAGAAACTCCACATTCGATTATGTCAAAACTAATCAGGGGTTGTAATAACAAAATCTTATTAACTATAACTACAGACTCTGAGAAGAAACCAGAAACTACTCCCAACGTTTGGAAATACATCAAAATTAATTCATTCAAAATTAGATAAGCTTGCTCTCTCTCTACTATGGTCTGATTTTATAAGTGGAGAAAACCCTTTAAAGAAAAAAAATCCCAGCCTTAAGGAGCTCCTCGACAAATAAAAATGCATCTCTTGCTCAGGGTTGTGCCTCATAGGTTGCCCAATAAAACTGGCTAAAGGTAATTCATGAAAGGGACAGAAACCTAATGGGAACGCGACATACCGATATCGTCTCCTCTCAGATACCGATTGTTGGATACAAACCCCTCAGATACAGAAGTGGATGCAGATACGACCACCATCACCATGGAAGCACGTGAAAGGAAGAACAACCAAATATAACGGTGGTCGGTCACCTCTCGCGACCACCGGAGAAGAAAGATCACAACAAGAAGACGAGTACAACTCTCTTTGTTCCCTCTCTCTCTTATCTCTCTTTCTCTCTTCTCTCTTTCTCTCTTCTCTCTTGCTGTAGAGTAACGTTGTCACAATATGATAGGAGATGAGGGATCTCGCGAACAGTACAATACAATTGTTTTTAGCAGACAACACTCTTCGCGAAGTCATCGGCATGTAGGATCCAGCGGAGGTGTGGATGAAGCTCGAGAGACGATACAAGTCCAAATCTCTGACGGATCGGAGTTGATACAAGTTCGAGGGACGATACAAGTTATAAGTCTTAGATAACAGATTGATAACCTTCGACTTCTTGATTCACTCGAAGGTATTGATGAGATCAACTTCACTGGGGAAAGAGGTGAAAAGCATCTAAAATAAGCATGCAGTTATACCTCAACACATCACATGGGGGAGTTCAGCCAAACTCAGTCCTAGATTCTGGTCAGAATTCTTCCATCCTCCTTTCTCATTCTTTTTTTATGGAAATCAAAGAGGTTAGCAATGTGCTATGCAAACATGAAAATTCAAGAACACCTCTTGGACAAATACCCATATACCAAGCATGTTCTAACTTTAATGAATATCTTTACTTGCTGAAATAATTATAAACCTTTTAATATTACCATTGGCTTCTGTCAAAGAGAGCATTCAGCTGGTGGTTGATCTGAAAAGAATAATGCTCGAGGACAGTCAGTAGTATCTCCCAACCTCCCCCCAACATCGTGCAGGAGGCAAACTTTTTCTGTGAACATCTTAGAGGTGATTGTATTTACTGGCTGCTATAACCATGGTTAAATTATTCGATATACTTTCAAATATCATCTTTTCTCACCACTCAAAATACCTTGCCGCTTCTCCTGGGCGGACACATCACTAAAAATTGTTGGAAAATCCATGGTTTTCTAGCACTATTTGTAAGGATATTTTGTTTTAAGATTAGCAAGCAAATATGATCAAACAAGAACAAAGCAATCTTAGTTTGAAAGATCTAGCTTGGGAAATGAAGGCACGTCGAAAGATGATGTCGTGAAGACAGATTCCGTCACTCCTATGCACGAGATTGATGGCGGCCTGGCTCCCAGTTTCAATCACCTTCCAGCTGGATGCTGCCTCCTGGTGCTAGTAAGAGAGCGGCATTGAACTTCCGTTGGTCCTCATCGTCGTAGTAAAACAAAGCACAAAATTCACCTATGCGAATTCGCAATGAGCGCACAAGTGGTGGGTAGCAGATGGAGGCGGAAAACAAAAGAGTGTTGATGCTTCTTGTTGTGTCTTGTGTGTTTTGAAAGGTTAAGACTGCCGTCCTTTATATAGACGGACTGCCCATTAACAAAGAGCCAAAAGAGACATGTTCATCTCCCATCAAGACATTAAGTGATTACGAGTTCCTATGGTCTCGTTGGTTGCACCCAACATTACCGAGGAGACCCGTTTAATGCCAAAAACGACTATATGAACCTGGATACAAAAGAGGGAAGGTGTTTGTTCAAATGGATTTAATGACTTTCATTTCCGAGTTCATTATTGGATTAGGTACTTGTGCGCAAATTGAAAATTGCATAGACTTAAAACAAATCTTGAAAAAGTAATATTTTAAATTAAACTCGCATGCACGCTCACACGTACTAAAGAGGTAGAGAGGTTTTGAAATACAAAGGAAATCTAACATTCCCCTACATATTTGGTAAACCTTTTTAAATAATAAAAAGGAAAAGAAAAAATAAAGAATGATAAAAAGAAAAATAAAGAAAAAATTAACTAAAAAAATACGACTGAACTATATCTTTCAACATAGGTAGCTTGTGGCTTTGAACCTTACCTAGCAATGATTCATCTACATCCAAAGGGGCGTGGTGTACTATGTCTTGAACCAGACTCTCTGATTCGGATTTCAATAAATCGTGCAAACATAGATGAGGGCACGAGGACGTTCATATCAGTGTGCGCATTACGGCCTTCGCAAGAATCTGTTTCATGAATGATCTAGCGAGAATACCCAACTCACATAAACCCTCGCCTGAGGTTACACTCATATAGTAGGAATCTCCAAGGGTGTATTGTCTGGTCCTACACCCTACCATATATGGCTTGATTTCACTCGGAGAAAAACACTTCCTCTACCAAGACAGCACCGAAGCATTACGCGTCTTAGGGATAGGTTAGGAGTAAAACTCCTAAGTTTGTGCTTCCATCGAATACTGACATAGCTTAGTTGTCCCTTTGAACAATTCTTCATGGGATCTCCAGTTTTGGATTGGTTAGGTTATCTCTATGGTGTTCAAATAATAGGTAAAAGACCCATCCCCCTCGACGCACTAAGTACTAGCTTTCTAGTTATACCCTTTGTGAGAGGATCAGCAATATTCTCTACAGATTTCACAAATTGTAGAGATATTACACCTTGGATAATGAAATCTCTCATCTCTTCATACCTCAATCTCATAAAATATTTTTCAGAGTTACCCTTAGATTGTTTAGCTTTATCTATGATAGATCTACTATCACAGTGAATAGAGATAGGAGGAAACGGCTTCGAAATGATGGGCAGATCTATTAGTAGATTTCTTAGTTAGTCAGTCTGACAATAAGCTAAATCCAAAGCTATAAATTCAGCCTCCATTGTGGATCTTTCTCTAACAGTTTGTTGGGGGATTTCCAAGAAACTGCAGCACCACCAAGACGAAACACATAACCGCTAGTAGACTTGGTTTCATCAGAGTCTGCAATCCAATTTGCATCTGTATAGCCTTCCAATAAAGCTGGAAAATCAGTGTATTGAAGAATGTATTCCATAATACCCTTAACGTATCTAAATACTTCGACCAAAGCCTTCCAATGATCAGCATTAGGACAACTAGTATATCTACTTAACCTACTGATAGCATATGTTATGTCAGGTCTAGAACAGTTGGCTAGATATAAGCTTCCTATGACTTGAGCATATCTAGACTAATCCACAGGATTACCGGTGTGTGCTTTAAGATGTAGGGAAGGATCATATGCAGTATTAACAGGCACACTATGGTACATATCAAACCTATGCAAAACCTTTTCTACATAGTGAGACTGATTTAGAGTATAGCCAGAAGTAGATCTACTCAATTTTATGTCAAATATAACATGAGATATTCCTAAATCTTTCATATCAAAGTGTTTATCAAGAAAGGATTTAGTCTCAAAAATAATAGTTGAATTTCATCCAAATATTAAGATGTCATCAACATACAAGCACATGATTACTATACCATTCTCAGAGGTCTTAGAATAAATATATCTATCAGATTCATTAGCAGCGAAGCCAACAGATAAAATAATTTTATCAAATTTATCATTCCATTGCTTAGGTGCTTGTTTTAAATCATATAAAGATTTTACTAATCAACACATCTTGTGTTCTTGTCCAAGGACTACGAACCCTTTAGGTTGATCCGTATAAACTTCTTCCTCATGGTCATCGTTTAGGAAAGTGATCTTGACATCCATTTGATGGATTTCAAGATTGTGAATCGCAGCTAAGGCGACAAGAACATGGATAGAGGTAATATTTGTTACAGAAGCATTGGTGTCAAAGTAATTAATACCTTCTTTCTATTTATATCCTTTGGCTACAAGCCTAGCCTTAAACTTATATATGGAACCATCTGCCCGCGGCTTCTTTCTGAAAATCCATTTACAACAAATAGTCTTGTACCATGTGGGAAGGTCGCTTAGAATCCAAGTATGATTGTTCATTATATATTCTATTTCATTATCAATTGCTTCCTTCCAAAAACTATGGTCTATGGATTTCATAGCTTCATCATAGGTCTTGGGATCTTCTTCTACTAAGAGAGTATAGAAATCAGGATGAAAGTGCTTAGCAACTCTAATCCTTTTACCTCGACCTAGGTCATTAGGGAGCTCAACAACTTCTTGATTTAAGGGTTCTGCTTCTTCAATAATTTGTGGTGTGTCTTGAAGGATTCAATATTTTCAGAATTTGAAGTTCCTTCACCAACATGTCTAGAGAGAGAAGATTTGAGAGGAAAGATGTTTTCATAGTATACTGCATCTACGAGTCTAATCACTAGTATTAAATTGACCCTAATTTCGTGGATATCAGATTTTATAACTAGAAATCTATTTGCATTACTATTTTCTACATATCTTATGAAAACAGAGTCCACAGTCTTAGGAACTAACTTCCTCTTCTTATTTTCAAGAATCTTAACTTTGGCCAAGCATCCTCATACTTTAAGGTATTTTAGAATCGGTTTCCTGTTAAACCAAAGATCATAAGGAGTTTTATCTATGTGTTTGAAAGGGATGGGGATAAGTATATAGTTTGGTGTTAAAAGAGCCTCCTCCCACAATCGTTGATTAAGACCAGATTCAGCTAACATGGTGTTGATCATATTGATAAGTGTTTTGTTCTTCCTTTCAGCTACACCATCAGACTGAGGGTTATAAGGGGCAGTGGTTTCATGTATAAGGTCATGTTCCTCACAGAACTGGTTTAATTCATTTGAAGTATACTCACCCCCTCTATCGGATCTAATCCTTTTTATGTTCTTATCGGTTTGGTTTTCTACTTGAGTTTTGTAGACTTTAAACTTTTCTATTTGCTCATATTTAGATCTTAGCAAATAAACATAATAGTACTTTGAAAAGTCATCTATGAAGGTCACAAAGTAGAGCATGTTATCATGAGTGAGAACATGGTTTAGATCACATACATCAGTATGGACTAGTATTCATATTAATATAATTGCATATTTACATATTATGATTTGTTATGAAACATATTTCTTCATATTTGCTATAATAGTTATGAAATGATTATGTCTAATATGCTTGTTTATGTGTAAGCCATCAAATACATATATATTTAATTATACTTTATAAACTATTTTTAATATTCATATCGGATATGTATCTATATCCATATTTGGATTTTTTTGAGACAATTGTTTTTAGATTTATTTGTATTAGAACACATTTTGAAAGAAGATGAATATGCTTGAATTCTTTTATGGAAATAACAATGTGATAATTTTTTATTTAGAAAATGCAAAAAATAAGTATTATATCTTAAATCCCAAACTATAGTCAAAAAAAGTGTAATTTCCTTAAAATATTTTTTAAAATATTAACAAAAATAGATTTAAATTTTCGAGTACAATCGTGCATAGGTTTACATGCGCATAATTTTAAAAATTGATATATTTTTAAAAGTGTAAATATACAAAGTGAAAATGGATAGTTAATTTATCTACACCCACTCCTTTTCTCCTCTATTTTTTTAGATTTTTTTATATGAATTCTTCGATGATTTAGATCACAATTATCGTCATGATGCCATTCAAATTTTAACTTAATTCGAGACTACTTCTAACTAATCCATCAAGACAGTTAAATTTTAACGATCTCAAAATTGTTGAAATCGATCCCTTCATATCGACATGTTAGAAATGTTTGTTTTGCACGAAATTTGAAACACATATTCCACTTAATATTCTAAGTAAGTTCTGCATGGATACATTTCTAATAAATATTAAATAGTGGAAAAAGTGAATGAATGTAGGTAAGTTACATGCATCATGATGTAGGCTCCCCAACCTCATATACAAATACTACATAGTAATGGATCCATGTTTTATATGAAAGAATTATGAAATAAAATAATATGTGTCTATCACGTGGATGCCATAGATATGGTCATATTCATTTTTAGTCGCTATCATAACCTTTCTATACAAATTTTAACATATATATTTAATTACATGTTTATATATATATATATATGAATAGGCAAATCATTTTATATCCGCAAACACATGTATGTCTATATCTATTTTAATGTATATACAATACAATAAAATTGAGATATAGTAACGTTTTTCAAAAGCCGACACTAAATCAGGTGTTGTTATATATATATATATATATACATAACGACGATATTATTTGTTGTAAAATAATTTTGTAGATGAATTTAGCAATGAATATCATATATGTCGCTATATCATTAGCAATGGTCCATATAAAGACGGTCCATATAGTGACGGATATTATATTTGTTACAATTTTTAAGCATTAAATATCATTTCGCAATGAGTAAAATCGTGTTATATATTTAACAACAGCCGATTTAGTGATGGAATTTAAACAAACATCACTATACTTGATTTTATTGTAGTGATATATATATATATATAATGTTAAGAAAATTATAATTTCCTTCATAATTGTTTGTATCAAAATTTTGTCGTCTTTCATCAAATCTTATATAAATCTAATGAATTATATCGTCTAATGAAAAAGATATATTCGCTTCAAATGTAAATCATCAAATATATGTTTATATAAACTAATATATAGAGTATTTTTGTTATTATTTGAATGTGATCATGATACCTTTTATATCCGCATTTTTTTTAGGATATGGTAAAACTTTTTCAATACCCATCAACATTTATATCTGCATTGGTATTAATATTTTAAAATTGATAAGTATATATTTATTTATGTCCTCTTTTTAATTAGAATCATAATCCCTATACTAACCAATGAGCCATCAGACACATACCAATATCTCTCTATCCCTCGCTCTCTCCCTCTCCCTCTCCCTCTCCCTCTCCCTCCCTCCCTCGAGCAAATTCCCCGACAGGGCATGCTCTCTGAGCAAATGCCCCGTCTGAGCATCAGATATTTTTTTTCCCGACTTGGGCACCGATCGGCGTTCCATTCGTCGATCGACGAACTGTTCGCCGATCGGTGAATGGAATGCCGATCGGTTCATTAT
The DNA here is from genome assembly GCA_037367405.1 of Ottelia alismoides. Classification (NCBI taxonomy): domain Eukaryota; kingdom Viridiplantae; phylum Streptophyta; class Magnoliopsida; order Alismatales; family Hydrocharitaceae; genus Ottelia; species Ottelia alismoides. Next base: position 424,266 of record JAZKJV010010717.1, on the reverse strand, counting down.
TCCACCATATTTGTGTATCCGAGGAACAAGATTAATTCACAATAACCTATCTAATTTTTCAGATAATAATCCACAGATTTTCAATTGTTTTAAACCCAATCTTGATTCCATTCCTTTCTCCGCTCATCTCCTATCTAGAGCCTTCATATCCCTCACCATCTTTTGGATTGGAGAAAACAATGTTCAAATAAATCTACGTATGTCTCACATTTTTATTTGATTCGGTTACTGTAATACCATAAACATATTCTCATATCTAAAATTAACAAAGTGTGAAAATGCAATGAAATTATTCCTTTATTAATGTAATGTTGCTAAATTTTACATTATTAAACTTGATACACAATTGTGATATCTTTAATATTTGACGGAAGTTTGATAGTAAATGTAAATGAGATAAATACTATTTTTGAAAGAGATAGAACATCCATTCATCATATTCATTGCAAGTAAACATGCAGTACTATTACATCAAATTACTTCCAACATTACATGATTTTATAAATATATCCCATTCACTGTCTACGAACACGCTCCCCGCGTAATACGTTCAGACGAGCATATTTTAGTGCAATGGTGTAATGTAAATCCGCTAAGTCGGCATAGAGATCTTCCTCCTCATCATATATATCAGTTTGTGGAGAAGTCGCACTCTGTGAACTATTGACCATAGCAGGGGGCATGGTCTGAGGCAAGTAGTCAGTGAATGGAGACTCTGCTGATTGAACTTTTCGATCCAGCAGACGCTACTCCTCCGAATAGTACTATGTAGGATCCTCAGATAGCTTGGGCAAAGGTGAAGAGGGGTGCACAAAGTCTGGTGCCGGTGGAGTTGCAGAAAGTGATAGTCATGGTGACCTAAGTGGAATAGTTGCTGCCCCACGAGATCCATGTGAATTGGATGGATGACGTACTGCCAAGATTCTATTGTGCGGGGGTGGACGCACCGACTTACGGGCCATGAAGCGAGTTTTTGCCATAACCTGCACGAGTACAATTGCATACGAAATTTTATATATTGAAAATATTTAGTGCTCGTTAAAGAAAATATCAATTGCATTATAGGAAAACACTTACTGGAAATTTCACCACGAAATATTTAATAATAGAAAAAGAAAATAACACATCGCATTAATATCAAGAACTTGATTACAGTCATTAGGAAAATGTTATCAAGGATACATTTCTACTCTAGTCAAACATTTGTCGTGCCCTACGCAATATTCCTGATAATCTAGCCCTACGACCTATGCTACCTCCACCAGAGGTACTTCCACTCTCCACATTTGTCTCTCGTGTTTGTTCTCTAATTGAAGTTGTTCTGTCAAGCTGCGGAGATTGTTGGTGATGCTACAATGGATATTGGGGAGGATCTTGTTCCTGCTGGTGTGGATACATCAGATCCGGTCGCGACTGAGGTATACTACGGAATGGAGGTGGACGCTCTTGGCTCGCATAGTATGAAAAATCAACAAAAGGCTGAGGAGGAGTAATATGGTTGGTTAGGCACTCCGAGACTGTCTGCGTAGGGGGATTAGACCCCAAAAGTCATAAGCTTGTGATGGTTGCGTCAACAGAGTCTGTCTTGCAGGTCCTGCCTGAGATGGTCCTGCCTCGGCATCATGAGTACCGACAGCAGTGGTAGGTCCAGCAGCAGCATAAGTTGTGGAGAAGAAAGGGACTGATGATGGCTCATTGGAATAAGAATACCGCGGATGGTATTGTGTCATTTAATCCGTCAATCCAAAAGTATGCAATGCTGAGTCCAGCAAACCGATTACATTCTGTAAATCTGAGCTGCGTTCGTAATGCTCAAGAATCCCACATGCCTCATATATGCTTTGTACCTATGATATTAAAATCATCACATAATATTCCTATAGGAGACCAATTTAACTAACCAATGAGATAAAATAAAGCGCATACCCCAGGCCTGGATCTAGGAGCGTAAGGCTCATATGCAAGCCGCAGTGCAGGGATTGATGTCCGAATCCAACGTCGGGTAATTTGCCAATACCACTGCATGTATCTTGTTACCCGTTGTTCAAAATTTTCCAACGATGCTCTCTTCACCACAATTGTTTGTCGTCTCCGATTCCACTGAAGTACCTGCTCACGGAGACGGTCAGCCCAATCGATCAGATCATTATCCCTTTGTCTAGTCCGACGCTCAGGAAAAAATATTCTTGGCATCGGCTCAGGGATATAGGGGCTCATATCAAATTGTCGCATGACTCGATCAGGCATGTGCATCACCACCACGTTAAAACAAATCAGAATTGTTTGTGACATCCACACCTCCACTCCTTCTCGGCAAATTGCAGGTAAGTTATTTACGATGTCCATGCCATATGGAGACCACCGCATCTGTTAAATATTTTCAATTACTAGTCAGTAAGTTTACAGTGATCATCATTATGCGCAAACAACATACCTGTTGTTCCTGCTGGGTATCTAACTCATTGTGGTAGAAGGGTAGATTCGTAGTGCGCACATTTTCTATGAAGGACCTCCTCCCCGATGTCCATCTATACTCAATAACATATCAGTTTTAAATTATAGTTCAAAAGTATAATACTATAATATGTTGTTGTTTTACCTGCATGCGTAGGGTCCTCGATGCAAAACATCTTGATCCAGACGATATGGACGAGGAAAGCCAATGTGTATATGCTCCAATGACCAACACTGTAGTAAGGTCAGCAAGGTATAACATCGCTTTGATTTTCCCAAGGAGCACTCGTCCAATTGTTGGTACAATTGTGCGAGTACAGCAGCCCCCCAAGCCAACTGTCCACACTCTTGTAAGTTCTCCGATAAACGAAGGTACCACAGTGGTACTTTATCACCCGTTGAGTCTGGGAGGAAGGACTCTCCAATTTGATATAAAATGAAGGCACGGACTATTCTCACCAGATGATTTGCATCTTGTTTCAAAATATTTGCATCTTGTTTCAAAATATTTGCATCTGTGAGAATGTTTTCACATATCCAAGACAGCTTCAGTCGTCCGCTTGATATGTGCTCCCCTCTTCCAGTACTCGGATTTACACCAAGCATTTGTTCGCAATAGTCAGACCATTCAAAATGAGAGGGGTGCTCTAGGCCAGTAACGGGGGCCCCATCAACACGAAGGCCTGTCAAAATGGAGATATCCTTTAATGTTACGGTAACCTCACTGTATCGAAGATGAAAAGTGTGCGTCCCTGGCCTCCAACGTTCCAGTAACGCCATCAGAAGTGACTGATCCAGATTGGCTCTTTTTAGATTGGTGACACAACGCATGCCTACCACCTCAAGTAGTTGATCGAAAGCCTCGCTACGTTGTTTCAGCAGAATCTTGTTAACAACACGGCCATGCTCCACAAAATCTGTAATGTTGTTAGAAGGATACGTTGTTAATGTATGTATACTGCAATTTACACGAATCAAATGGTTTGTAGAGCTTACCGAGGTATCATCATTCAGTGGAAGGGCAGAGATATGGCTGCTATGTTGGACCAATACTGAGGTATCAACTGGCCCCGGTAATGAATCCATTCCTATTGAAGCATAAGTAATATAACATTTGTAATTAAAAGGAAATATATATATATATACACATGAACAATCCAATCAAAATTATGAAGGTACATTTAGCGTTCAGGACACGTCGTTCGGGTATGACCGACCTGTCTACATAATCCATATCTAACATTTACTCGACCCATTTCATCCATATTATTTCGTATCCTTACAGATTGTGGACGTACAGGTCCTACTTCTACATTTGAAGGCATCAAAATAGATCTTGCGACGTTCGCCAGCCAAAATTGACGATCAGGAATTGGTGAGAATTCGGCAGTGTACGTCAAACGAAATGCAACTGGTGTATAAAACCACGAACAGTTTTGTACATGCTATATTCCAATTTTAACTGAACCACAAACAGCAATTACATGTGAGCAGGTGATATGCATGCATTGCATGAACCTGCATGTACACTCGGATCCTGTTCCATTGAGTATGACTTTGTAATTTCCTTCTCTAGACCTCACTTCGAAAACAGACTGAAAAAATTACTCAACATCGTGGGTTCGAGCTGTAGAAACATTTTCAGTTAAAATTTGATTATATCTCAGCATTAATTCCGAAGTTATCATCTGCCCTTGTCTGCGACGGGTCACGAAATATGTATTCATTCGGTAGAAGATGGCAAGAATCATCGTCAATATGGAAAGTTCCCGCATACCTTTCAAAACACTATTGAAGCATTCCGATAAATTGGTTGTAGTATTCCCATACCGACGGCCTTCATCGTAACTTATTGCCCAAAAAGTACGATTCCCGCCTTCTTGACGAACAATCCAATCATAAGCATCTGGGTCATTTGATCGGATTTGTTCCATAATTCTACTATGTGCGTGTGTGTTGATGACTGCACCCGCGCTATAGAATTTTCCTGTTGCCCAAGTGTCATGTCCAGCATGATGCATATTCGCCTTCATGTGTCGCAGATAAAATCGATGACAGTGTCCACGCTCTGTTGGAAAGTACTTCGGTAATAACTGCTTCAAACCTAGAAATCGATCGCTCAAAAAGCAAATCCCATCACATTGCACCAAATATGCCAACTTGTGTAAGAAGAACTCCCATGCAGGTATGTTCTCTTTTTCAACCACTGCAAAAGCAACTAGAAATAGGTGATCATTTCCGTCGACCGACGTAGCTACAAGTAGGTGTCCTTTGAATTTGCCATGCAGATGAGTAGCATCGATACTCAACACTGGAAGACAATGCTAAAAACCCACTAAGGACAGCATGAACGCCCAAAACAGACGAAAGAATGCAATTTTATCTTCAACAACTGCTCTAGTCTGTGGATCTCGATATGGTTCAGTTTCAAATTCATACCACGATCCAGGATTGGTCTGTTTCATCGTCCACATAAACCTACGAATATCTGCGTAAGATGATTCCATGTCGCCAAATATTGTAGCCAAAGCATTCTTTCTCCCAACCCATGCCTTTTTATATGATATAGTGACATGGTAAGTATCGGACACTAAACTCTTAATCATATTAGACGTCAACGTTAGGTTGGATCTCAATGTCTTCAAGATGAATCTGCTGATAAATTTTGTGTTGCACTGCCTATTATCAGTTAGAAGGACTGGATTTCGACATGTATGTTCGTCTCGATACGTCCGGACTTTCCAAATTTCACCCTTCTTACTGCGACTCGCATGTAACCTCCACTTGCAGTTTGGCAAGGCACACCCAATGGTGTATATATCTTTCTTCGAAGGTATAACTTTGTATTTGACATACTTGGCCATACTCCACGTACTCACAGCATCAATTAAATCTAACTTCGAAGGGAAAGTTCTATGCTGCCAATACTCAAGTCCACTACGATCGGGGTAAATGGTCTCTTGGGGCTCGCTCAGGAATGGTATCTCCTCTGCATATGTGTTTGTTATCCAGTCTTCATCCTGAAAGATATCAGGCAGTTGCGGCATTGGATCCAATGTAACAGCATAGTCAACAGGGAGATCAAAAATAGGTTCATTGCTTATTGAACCTATAAGTGATTCTTGCCCGTGAATGTCCTCGTATGCGACATTCAGATCAGGGATAGCATCATCCTCCTCAATGCCAGTATCGTCATCAACTTCATTTACGTCGTCATTGTTCTCATCCTCTACAGGCACGTCTTGCACTTCTATTCCTCCCCGAGATGATTGGGTGACATTGGATGCATCAAATAAGGGATTTTCTATTTGATCAGCTTCGACCATCAATTGCATCATTCCAAGAGAACGAGCAATATTTAACATCAAACACGTCGTCTGGTTATCTGAGACAACGACTGGACAAAATGTGCTGACATTCATCAGCCATCTACATGCGACTCGTACACTATACTAGTCTTGATTATAACCAGTTATAGCACAAACACTGGATAAGAGATCTTCGAAGTTGGTCCTAATGGAAGGCCTATCATCTGACTTCTACCACCTTCGTACCTAACACTTCCATTTTCATAAACGATTCTGTCGTTCTAAGAGATATACAATGCAGCAAGATCGGCCATAATCTATGAACGAGGGAAGTCAATATACTTATCTAAATAAACTTACTCATTAAATACAATTCATTTACTTAATTACACTTGTTAGTATTTTACGTCATTACACTTATTAAGGAAAATTCATTGACTTAATTCCACTTAATTATATTTATTTAATTACAATTATTAGTTAATTACAATTAATGGTTAATTACAATTAGTTAAATATACCTATTATTTAATTACACTTAATAGTTAATTATATTTATTTAATTACACATGATTATAGTTAATTTACTTAATTGCACCTAATTATAATTAGTTAATTATATTTATTAGTTAATTACACTTGTAAGTTAATTACAATTAGTTAATTACCCTTAAAGTTAATTACATTGATTTGATTACATTTAAATACGATTAATTTACTTAATTACACTTATTAACTAATTAGAATAACTTAATTAAAGATGATTATATTTACTTAATTAAGCTTAATTACATTTACTTAATTGTGTTACCTAATTACATTTACTTACAATAACTTAATTATATTTATTAGTTAATTACATTTATTAATTAATTACAATTAGTTTATTATATTTATTATTTAATTACACTTAATAGTTAATTATATTTACTTAATTACACTTAGCTGCAATTAATTTACTTAATTACACTGATTACATTAAGTTAATTAAACTTGATTATATTTACTTCATTAAACCTAATTACATTTCCTTAATTATACTTAATTACGTTTACTTAATTACACTTAAATACATTTAGTTAATTACACTTATTAATTAATTAGATTAATTAGTTAATTACATTAACTTAAATACACTTAATATTTAAAAATATTAATTTCAATACACTTTGTAATTACATTCAATAGTTAATTATTAATTACAAGATAATAAAAATATTTAATTGGATTAAATATTCTTAATTATTAAATACTCTAAACTCTTAAATTCGAATAAAGAAAACCAATTAATTAATAATTTGTAATAATAAAATGAAATGATTTAGATTCCCTTAAAAGTTAAATTAAATTCCTTAAATAACCCTAATCATCATTACATGATCTCTCCCTCTGACATGGGCATACATGCACAATCAAATAAAATTAATTCTCATATACAACGAATAGATTATGCAAAAGTTCCAATCTTTTCCTTTAAATAAGGTATATTAATTTGTTAAACAACGTAGAGATTATTTTGTGTAAACAGACAGAGACTAATTTATGGAAATGGTAATAATTATTTCTATAAAAAAGAACTACATTAACTAAATGAATATTAATCAGAATAAAAATATAAATTTTAAAATACAAAAAATACCTGCTATAGGAGAAGCACAGAAAACTGCCCCTCCCTCCCTCACTCAGCATCCCCAGTTGATCCACCGGCTTACCTCGTTCCTTCAGCATCCCCAGTTGATCCAACAGGCAATTTCATCGAGGGATAAGTGATTGCTACATAGATGAACATAACTTTGGAAAGACAACAGGCAATTTTATCGAGGGATAACTGATTGCTACATAGATGAACATAACTTTGGAAAGACAACAGGCAATTTCATCGAGGGATAACTGATTGCTACATAGATGAACATAACTTTGGAAAGAACCATCAGATCAAATGCGGCTTTTACGAGAACCAGACATGCGTTGCGAGGAAGAAGAACAAGTTGGGAAGGTAGTAATAAATTAACCAACAAATACAGATAGTTGTTCAGTGTTACCACGACACATTCACACAGCACAAACACTCAATTACAAATGGAAAGAAAGAACCAAAAAATGATAGGAGGAACATGTAATCTTAGAATCTCTCAAGCTGGCTTTACAGATGCTTCTACTTTACACAGAATGTGGATATACGTGTGGGATCGTTATTCAGCTTCGAAAACCCAGACTAGGCCATCTCTTGGGTTCCTTCTTTGCTCTTTGAGCATTGGAGCCAAGGAGGTTCTCAAGCGACTTTGGCTTCCTGTTCCTGGATCTGCCAGCTTCCTTCAGCAGTTCAGCAAGCCTCTTCTTCTCCTCCTCAACATCAGGATTTGCAGTTCCAAGTTTCTCTTCCCTCACTTTAAGTATGAATTCCAGGATTTCAATAGCATCTTCAACCCTGTTGGTCCAAAAATATGTGTAACTTGCAATTAATTCAACTGTACCAACTTAAGAACATTATACTTGTAGGTTTGTTATGCAAAAATTTCATGAGTGGGGGTTCTTTCGGTGTGATGAACTGGAATTAAGAAGATATCGCATTAAGAATCCGTCCTTGGTAGTTGTCTTGCAAGTAGCCAGGAGACGAATAGAGTTATATATTGATTTAATTGAACTTCCAGAAAGGATTAAAACCAGTTATAAAATAAGGGCTATGTGAGTTGTGTAGACATTTAATGGATAATAACATCACATCATTTACAAGTTTTACACAAGTACAACAATCCTAATGTCCAGTGCAAAAACCCTAATATTGTTGTTATTCAATGAGAAACTAAAGTAGAGAAAATATGCACTGATCAGTCTTAATAAGATATTGGGTGGGATAAAGAGAAGGATTTTGCATTAGAAATATACCACGTTTTTCAAAAAATCATCTAACACAAGGCAGGCATCACTTCTGATATGCAGCAGGCATTTAGTTCTGATGGTGAGGAAGTAATTCCAACATGTTCTTTTCTTGGAAGATGAACAAAAAGTCTATCGAAGTGTTCTTTTCTTGGACGATGAACAAAAAGTCTTATCGAAATGATAGATATCTGTGACTGCATCTCATCTCATGAATCGTTCTACAGATCAACTCCCAGACGCCCACCTGAACACCAAACCGATAAAAACACTCTTAAATACTCCATGTGACGTTTTTATTACAACAACATATACATTCTTGTCCACCAATGAACTCCTTAAAACTGCCAGATCAGCTTCTCAAGTGCTTCAGTTTGGACATACCAATGAATCTCTATATTATTCCATTCAGAAGGATCCCCAGAAAACTATGCAGAAATTGACCAATCCACTTTCATTTAGATGTACGAACATGTATTCCGACCAGCACGGCAACAGACTTCAGAAAAGGAAATAATGAATAGCATGGATCACCCCGTTGTGAAAAGTGCATAAATCAATCATAATACCAACAATGAATTATTAATGCCCCTCCATAAGCATGCCCTTGAAGAATCCATTAAAGAGCAGGCATTCGAATGCCGCGATCTTTCAACAAGATATATCCTTATCACTGGCCTAATTTTATTTAAAAAAATCATTTGCCTCAATCCAAGGATTTATATGATCCTCCAAAAACTAAGCTTCGAACTCTCATTCCCGCTACTTTGAGTTGCCTTCATGTAGACAAAGGAAATCTAATCTCACGACATCCTCAACTATCCAATCCAATAATGCACCATGACCATCTTACATTCTCTATCAATAACTTCAGAAATATGCAATCAACTATAATGCCAACAATGAATTCTTAACATCCCTCAATTAACACAACTTTAGAAGAATCCATTAAAGAGCAGACATTCCAACCTTGCAATATTTCGACAAAACATATTATTATTACTGGCCCAATTTTATTTTCAAAAATCATTGGCCTCATCCAAGAATTTATATGTTCAACTCCAAAAACTGAGCTTCTGATTCTCATTCCCGTTACTCTAACTCACCTTCATGTAGAAGGAAAGGAAAGCTAATCTCACAGCACCCTCAACTGTCCGATCCGATAATGCACCCTCACCATCTTATTGCCTTCTCTGTCGATAACTTCTACAAATAACCTCGGGAGACCTCTTGTCCACTCACCGAGTCTGAGAGATCTCTACACAGTGTAAATAGCCATAACCAAGCACCAGTGCAATGAAGTCCCTCTTTCCCATGATTGTGAGAGCCCTTTCCAGAATTGAGTATAAGCACATTAATGTATGATCTGATTATCTCCCAACCTAGGCAACCATAAAGATAAAAAATCATGTGTTAGCTTCCGTCCCCGCTTAGGGACAGCTTTGGCTTTTTTACATGTGCCACAATATTAAAATATTTAAAGTTGAATGATACAAGATTTATCGACTAGAACTTATCTTAGGTTGTAAGTCAGTATCTTGGATGGAATTGATTTTCATTTGAAAGAAGGTAAAGAGAACTCCACAGTCTACTATTCCATTTGGGGCAGGCCTGCAGAGTTAGTTCTTTATCAGTTAATAAATTAATTTTGGATTTATTTTATTTGAACGAGTGATGAAGCTACTACGGACCAACTCTTTGTAGAACGAGTCCATATGAACGAGTCCATATGAACTCGTGGTCAAAGAACCGCCGACGGTTTCGGAGCCGACGGTTACGGCAAGACCGAGTCTTGCGGAGATCCGGCGGGCGTGGGGGAGTAAGGGCGGACTAGCGCGAGGGGCATTCACGCCCTATAAATAAACACCTCCTCCGGGAGGGGAAGAACACACGCTCTTCCTCGCACTAGGGAGCCCTCTCCCATTCTCCTATCCTCCATATGTCTCTCGTTTTCTCGCACAAGAGGAACGGTGTACCTGGGATCGACTCTAGACTCTTCCACTCCGACGGATTTTGCTACAGCTAGCCTTGCTGCCTCTAGTGTTCCAGCTCCTACTGCTGCTTCTGGTTTATTGGTTATTAAAACTTTGATCACCTTACTGGAAAAGGTAACACTTTTATTAATTCTCAACCTCCGGTACATAGTAAAGCAGCCAGGTTGTCTAATGGTACTCAACTCAAGTTACTTCCTCCAGTTTACCTCCAGACTCAAGCTCTTTGGAGTTTATGGTGTACTTGAGTTCCTCAAGGGCTTAGTTTCTGATAGTTGTTTATGCCCTCAGCTTAGTAGTACAATTAGTTTTTCTGCTATTTTCGTGGCATTTAAGTGCATAAGATTATTAGTTGGGGTTCTGAAATGGTCATTATACTTTGGATGCCTTGTCAGAAATGCGATATGCGGTATTCATTCGGTCAGATGGTCTAAAGCGAGTAAGCAAGTATGTAGAGGAGTATATGGAAGCATATGCAGTTTATAACATTTTAATTAAAAATATTTAAAGATACAACAAATGTGATTGTATAAAATAGTTGATGATTTAACAAAATCCAAAATCAAAAAAATCAAATAAGATAATATAAAAACATTCAACAAATATATTTACAGGGGAAAGATTGTGTCCGCATATAAATTTTATTATAAACACAAAATTTTAAGCGTCAAGCTGTTAATCAATTGTTGTCCTCTGTACTTAGAGAATTAGAATAAATTTCTTTAGGCAGAAAATTCCAAAGGCCATAGATATTTAATTAATGTGTCAAGAACCATGGAAAGATGTGAGAGTAATATGAAAATAAATCTACCCTAGAATACATGTCCAAATGCAACATATATGAGAATAATGAAAAGGTACATCAATGTAAATAATGAGACAAGAGTTGCTAGGAAAAAAATACATCAAGCTAATACGTCATCGACATGTTACGGATTAAACAAAAAAAAAGACATAGATCCCCTATGCAAGTCCATTGTTCATACTTCATATATGTGGCCACATATGTGACTGCATACACCACATACGCGGCTCACATATGTGTTTGACCGCAAAATGCCGCATATAGCCTGTGTGCTTCGGTCAGGTGATCAAACGCATGTACAGCCGCATATACTGCATATATGAACATTGATTCTACTTTGTAATTTATTAATCTCCGTAAATTTTTATGATTTAGTGAAGGGGATCCACGGTCCACCCATGTATGTGCTCACACAAACTCCATTTATTATAAAAAAATATATATTAGAGGTACTTTATCGAGGACTTGTACAAGAAAGACACATGCACTCTAATATTCTCACATATTGACATCTGAATCAATGTTCATGTGGCATCTTCATCTTAGTCAGTCGCCCATCTCAGTCCTCTATATGATGCTTCTTTATTGCCTCTACTCAAGTTGTTTGAGTATTATGCTCGTCAGCTCCACAAGAATCATTGACCCTCGTTCCCACAACAGATGGAGCCTCGTTGTTCATCTCTATGATTTAACATGTAATGATGTATGGGATCCATATCTTCTATGCATTATTTTAAGACATCATTACTTTGTTAGCTTTGTGAATCTTTCAATAAAGTTATTTGGACCTACAAAATAAAGGAACGACCTAAAATTAATATTATTATTGGCATATCCTTCATGAAATAATACATCATTCAGTTATGTCATTAGTTTTTCGATCTAAGGATGCTTTTGCATCTCGGAATACTATACATCAAACTTTCTGCATTATACCTTTTGGCAAAATGGGATTGCCGAACGAAAACTGAGACACCTTCTTAAAGTTACATGTAATTATCTTACATGTCCATGACATTCAAGGGGGGTGCTCTTGACTGCCAATACTGAATCAGCAGGACTTTATCCACTATTCTCATAAAGGGAGTAATCACCTTCTCTCTAACTTACTCCAACACTAGGTTTTTCTGTATCCCTTTACACATTTTTTGTCACGATATTTTTTGTACAAATACGAAATTCAATGTAAAAGCAATTGATAAAATAACAAGATAATCAGAGCAATAAACAAAATGTAGAATGCTTGGGCTTATGTGAAACCCTTTATTGGGGATGGTGCCTTTTGACCCAAGCAGGTGCATTGTTGGTGTAGGATGATCTGGCAATGGAAGATGCCTACGAGAGTTAAGGCATTTCTCTGGCTCTTGAAAAGTGGGTGGGTAATGATGGGAGAAAGACGTGAGTGTTTCTTCCAAGGTACGATAATCTACATGCGGACGTTGTTGGATGTCATTGAAACGTGGATTATCTATTCTTCACATGCATGAGTTCTAAAGATGTTTGGGAGATTTTTGGCAATATGATGGTAGAGACAGACCGCTTGTCTAACTCTTGGGAGTCTATTAGGTCTGGTTGACAGGGGCTAGTAGAGGAGGAGAGAGCCAAAATTGTGGTTGTTGCGTGAACCTTCTGGCTAGCTAGAAATTGAGCGATCTTTAGTCAGGAACGATTCTATGGTGAAAATGTAATTGTGCATGCTAAGATGTTGGCTGAAAATGGGACCTTGTAATTATTGTTGCTGCATGAAGATAGAGTAGGGAATTGCTGCAATGCTTGTGTATGCAAATGATATAATTCTAACATGTAATGATGTACAGGATTACTTCTGCAAAGAAGTATCTTTCTGATCACTTTGTTGCAAAAGAACTTACGGAACTTCATTATTTTCTCGGTATTGAGGTAGCCCAAATCTTATGGGGCTAATTCTCTCGTTATGTGACATATTTACTTCTGGAGACAAGGTTACAAAGAAAAAACATGCATCAACTCATACAGATCCGAAACTCAATTATCTAAAATGTTAGGGTGTTAGATCAAAACAGTACAAAGCCTAGTAGGGAAGTTATACTATACAATTACCCGTCCAGATATTTCCTGTGCAATCAATTGTGTCAGTCAACTCGTGGATAAGCCTCACAAGCACATTGGTATGCAGTGATGATATTGAGATATTTGAATTCGACATCGAAAGGGGCCTTTTTTACATGTTAGAAGTCTTTCAATGTGATGGCTTCTAATAATGCAGATCGCAGGTTGCCCTGGTGATAGGAAATCCAGACCGGTTTTTGCATTTACAAAAGGGCCAATAGGGTGACATGGAGAAGCATGAAACAAGTTGCAGTGGCTCGATACAATGATGAGTCAGAGTATACGCCTACAGCAAAAACCCAAGCCACTACCTAGTTCATGTAGATTAGGTTTGTTTTCATAGATCTCCACCTCATGGATTCTAATCTGATAATTTTAAGATGTGACAACTCTGCGACCATGTTCACTGAAAACAAACCAACTTTTCAAGTGATGACAAAGCACTGTGGTGGATTGTTACCATACACAAGGTATGATTCAGAAGGGATACATCTAGACTGAACCGCTACCTTAGGTGGAGCAAACTGAGCCACTTTCCCTTCATTATATATATCTCCAAGTCGGGTCGATGAATATTTATTTACCAATTGTTATTATCGTACCTTATAAGGGTTTTCCCCATGCTGCTTTCTTTTCTTTAGTGACAAGGGCATATGTGTACTTTGGCATTTTCCTTCTCTTCTATTTAAGGAAGGGTTGCCCTACCTTTGTGAGTAAGAAAAGAAAATCCCATTATTCTCCAGAGGTCAAAAAAACAATCTTACATATCACGGTTGCACAAGGTCGGAAGCTTAAACCACGATTGCATGGAACTTTTTATCTCACAAATAACAGAGTTGAATCAAGTGTCAGTGTTTAACTTCTTCTTTCTCAACTAGAGAGATGTGAAATACTTGGAGTGGGTGTGGAAAAACAAGGCATTTATGTCAATCATATAAGGCTTATATGTATCAAACCATTTCATGATTAGACGCATCTCTGCACACTGATATTTGAGCTACCAACAGACTAGTCGATTTAAAATAAATGAGATATCTTAAAATCTCATGAGCCAATTGAAAATAATGATGGGTGTACTTAAAGTTTTTTTAGGCTCATGGGTGTACTTAAAGTTAGACAACTCCAGAAAGAAAAATTAGTCAACTGAAAAATACTTGAATCGATTGAATCCCAAATTAATCGGTCGATCATAAGGGCCAGTCGGCTAGTCAGTTACTATGAAATATTTGTTAGATAAAACAAAACATTGAGAAAATTTTAAGGCGACAATAGTCAATTACTCAAAGGTATCACTTGTTGGGTAAGTCATGAGCTGAGTGGTCCAAAATAGGAATCAACTGAAAGGAAATCAATCAAAGGAGAATCCAGTCAATTGGTTCATTTGGCTGAAAAAATGAGTGCGAGTTGGAAATAGATAATACACATATGCATGAGACAAGTATAAATCTCTCATTAAACACTCAGAATTCTTTGGTCTTCAATTTGTTTTAATCTCTTCTTCTTCCTTAAATATTACATCAAATATTTGTGTTCATGATACACCTTCTTGATGCTAGTCCTCAAACTTGCATATTGAATCAATCTTGTAACTTGTATTTATAGCTTTTAGGTATGCTCTTCATTGTTGCGTCATTCCTCATCAAATATTTAGATTGCTCACATATGTAAAGAACAAGCTAATACAAGAAAAACCTTTTTATCATCATTAAAATTGCATACATGTGTGTGTGTTCCAACAGTCTCTCATTTTGGATGATGACACAGCCATTTTGTCGTGTTTAGCAAAAAGTTGAAATTAAAGTTTGTGTCAAAACCCTTTTAGTTGTCTATATGTCTTTAAGAGATGTACATTCCCGCATGCAAAGAAAGAACAGGCGTTGCTTCAGCAATAACTTGGTGGTCAGAGACTTCGTCATGTACAGACTTTCGAGTCTCAACCACAGACCGGTCAGGGAATACTCATCGACAACCCTCACGAGAATCTCATCTGCCAAACACAGCATAATTGTCGAGTGCACCTTCTCTTCTTGCACCGTCAACTCGGAGGGTTCAAATGCATTCAACCGTTCCTGGTCCAACAGTGCCCAGATGCCCTATTGCTTCAATATGGCACGCATCTTGATCTATCATAGACTGAATCCGCTCTTCTCTATGAACTTCTCAATCTTCAGATTGTGCAATGTCATCTTGTTTGGTGATCCTGATGGAACCCGATGCTCTGATATAGGTTTATTGCGAATCACGAAGCACGCAAAAACACGATCAATCACGCAAGCACGAAGACACACTGAATTACAAGGTTCATCCGTAATTGGACTTAATCCTTGGGCGGCAGCGATCGGTTTTAACTATGTGGAGAAAGGAGAATACATACGATACGGAGAGACCTAATCCTAAGGAGTTTATATACTTGTCTCGTACAAAAAACGGATCCCAAACTCATACGGATCAAAGTACCCATATAGAAAAAAATTGGGACGGAGGCAATGCACCCGCAAGGGGGTTGGGTGGGGTGGGGTAGGGTGGTGCACTTGCTCCCCCCTAACTCCCCAGGCTTGCTGATCGGGCAGGAGACCCTCGTACTGGTAGAGTATGGTGGCACTAGGGAGGGGCCAGTAGGCGGTTCGTCAACCTGGATTAGATGGTTAGGATTCAAGGCATATCAACAATGTCTAATTAAATCCAAACTCAAAAATATCGATATTCAGTATTCAAAGTTTGGTCTTCTACTAAGGATTAATTCTCAATAGGCGAGGCGACCAATCAAATTTAGTCACATTTAGCTGATTTATATTTTTCAGATAATTTAAATATATAAATTATTTCTAAGTACACATATTCTTATATATATATATATATATATTTGAATGTCCTCACCAGTACCATAAATAAAATTAGCAATTGACTTCTTATCAAACATTGAGCATATTACTATTAGTTTAGTCTGAATGAAAGGATCAAAAGAAAAAAGTCATAAGTCCTTATTAGCAAAAGTCGGCAAGTTAATCAGCCTAGTTGACCATCGACTAACTAATGGGGCCAACCATTGGGAGTTCGACTGATCAATTAACTAGGCCTATTCGGGTTGGGCACCCCTGCGATCTGACTAGTCAGTCGACTTTTGCAAGCCTGGTTCGTTTGTTTAAAATAAAAAAGTTACTTTTAGTGCTATTAATTCAAAAATTATCAAGAAGAAAGAAATTTTTGTTTGCAAAATAACCTCGATAGATCCAAAGTCCCAAAAGGTATCAAAAAGTTATATGCAAGTACCATGGTTCAGGGACCGCGATAAGTGGGTTGCATAATATCCGACCACACCATTATAGATGTAACCATTATTAACCAATGGGTCATTTGAGCAAGTACATATATGGATGCCACCATAACTCTTGGAGAAGTCCACATCCACCAAGAATGAAAAGTAACTTCCTATCTCTACTCCTTAGATAGATCGTGTGTGCCATCAACCATGATCCTTCCATAAATAAAACAAAGGGAAGCTCGTAGACAAAAGAAAAAGGAGATCCTTAAAAGAAATCAAGTTTTTAAGAATATTTTTTTGATATCGAGATATTATTTAGTATCTAAAGGATAATTCCAAACTGAAAATTTGAACTTATATCATTCAGGATATTTCCAAACTGAAATTTTGAACTTATATCATTCACTTTTTGATACTGTTAGAAAGGGGGAGTTGTATTCAGAAGAAGCATTTTAAAAAATGAATTTTTCAATAAAAAGGGGAGAGGTATACATTGTTGATGGATTTATGAAACGTAAATGTTAAGATTGAAGATGAGGATGTTGCTTTAATTTTGTTAGTTTCTCTTCTTGTTATATGAGAATTTTGTTCGATCGTTTATTGTAAGAAGAGAATCCATAATCCTAGAGGAAGTTCGCGTGGATCTACATGGGCATGAACTTCAATATATGGCTATCAGGAAGCAGGGCTTTAACGATGTGGGTTTAGTTATAACTTACAAAAAAAGTCACGCCAATTTTGGCTACGCGAAGAATGGAAAACAAAAGTCTAAATCGAAAAATCACAATTCTAAGGGCATCTATAATTATTGCAAGGAACATAAACATTGGAGGTAATGCCTGAAGAAGAAAGGGAAAGCCATGATTGTTGCAGTAGCTATGAGGCATAGATTATAAAGATGATTTAGTTCTCATCATCACATATCAGAAAACGACAGATAACACATGGATTATTAATTCGTGTTGTTCTTACCATGACTTCTAATGAAGATTGGTTCTGCACCTATAATAAGACGGTGGAAACATCATCATAGTGAATGATGCGACATACAAAATTGTAAGGACCGGCTACGTAAAGATGAAGATGCATGATGGAGTCGTGAGGATGGTGACAGAAGTATGCCATATTTCCGGTCTGAGAAAGAACTTGATATTCCTTGGAGTTTTGGACTCTAAAGGATATAAATACAATGCTAAAGGTGAAGTTATTTAGATTGTCAAAGTCGGGGTGGTTGTCATCAATGGGAACAAACAGAAGACCTTATACATTATACAAGGATCTACAATTATGAGTTATGTTGTAGTGGCATCACAATCGCTGAAATCAGAGTTAGAATAGTGGCATATGCGGCCAGGTTATATGAGCCAAATTGGGGTTAATGTCCTCTGTCAGAAGGGTCTTATAGGCGATCTCAAGGAATACAAGTTGGAGTCCTTTAAGCATTGTATGTTCGAAAAACAACACAAGAAGCAATTCATAAAGTTATTCAAATGACGAAGAATATGCTGGACTATATCCATGCTGATTGTTGGGGTCCTTCATGGGTCCATCTTTAGGAGGTGCCAAGAATTTTCTGTCTATTATTGACGATTACTCCAGGATGGTTTAGTTGTACATGATGAAGCACAAGAACGAGACAGTTCAAACCTTCATGCAGTGGAAAATCTTGGTGGAGAACTAGACTTCTAAGAAGGTGAAGTGTCTTCGTATGGATTACAGGCTGGAGTTTTGTTCATTAGAATTCAATGAGTTCTGCAAGGATAGGGTCTTACGAGACACCTTGTTGTTAAAGATATGCTACATCAGAACGGAGTTGCACAATGAATGAACGGTAGATTCTAGAGACAGCAAGGTGCATGCTCTCTAATACTCGACTTGATAGCATTCTAGGCTAAAGCTGTGAATACAGCTTGTTACTTGATGAATCGGAGTTACGCGTCTGTTATTGACTGCAAGACACCCATGGAGGTTTGGTCTGGTAATCATGTTGATTATTCTATTTTACGAGTCTTTAATTGTGCTTCCTATTATCATGCTAATGAAGGAAAGGTAAAAGCAAGGGCAAAGAAAATGGTGTTTACAAGATATGGTGCAAGGAGCAAAAGGGTACGAAATCTCATCCCCTTCTGCACATAGAGTTATTATTAGCAGGAATGTTACATTTGATGAGATTTTATGCTTCACTCGAGTAGCGAGCCTGTTGATGTAGGGACAGGTAATGATATGCACGAACAGGTGGAGTTTGAACCGATACCAAGTAGTGATTACACAGTTGATCAAATCACTCCTGATCAGCATGATGTTGAATAGCCTAAAGCTGAGCAACCAGAGGAGAGGCAGGCAACTGAGTGTTGCTACTGATCGGCCTCGTAGAAAGATACATCCATCGTAGAGATATGGTTTTGAAGACATGATTGCATTTACATTACAGGTTGCAGAGGAGGAAAATTCTCCATAGCTCTTAACTTACAAGGAAGCCATAATTGGGGCGGAATCTGGACAGTAGCTTGCTGCTAGCCTGCTACGGGTGAGGAGATGAAGTCTCTTCACAAGAATCAGACAATAAAGTTCGTCAAGTTGTCGAAGGGGAGGAAAATTGTTGATTGCAAATAGATCTTCAAGAAAATAACGGGAATCTTAAACAGTGAAAGCATCAGATACAAGGCATGCTTAGTTGCGAAAGGTTACAGTCAGAAGGAATGTGTGGATTACGACGAGATATTCTCTCCCATTGTAAGACATACATCTATCAAGGTGTTACTAGTTCTTGTAGCATATCGAGACTTGAAACTAGAGCAGTAGATGTGACGACAGCTTTCTTGCATGGTGAACTCAAAGATGACATTCTTATGGGCTAGCTAGATGGATTCAAATTTCAGGACTAGGAAAACCATGTGTGCAGATTGAGGAAGTACGTGCATGGATCTAAACAGTCTCCCAAGCAGTGGTATAAGAAGTTTGACAGGTTCATGACTGACCACAGGTTCAACAGGAGCTCATAAGATTATTGCGTTTACTACAACAAGGTGAAGAATTGGTCCTTCATCTATCTGTTACTATATGTCGACGGCATATTGATTGTTGCCAAGAAGAAGAGTAATATAGATGGTCTGAAGAAACTCCTTAATTCAGAGTTTGACACGAAAGATCTTGGTACAATGAAACAAAATTTAGGGATGGAGATCAATAGGGACTGTGCAGAAGGGAAGCTTTCTTATCTCAAAAAGACTTCATTGAGAAAGTTTAGAGAGATTTGGGATGTCTAAGCCAAGCCTCTAGGTACTCCAACCGCTACGAATATTCATCTCTCAATTTCTTTCGCACATTAGTCAGATGTAGAAAAATAACACATGTCACGTATTGCCTATACCAGCGCAGTTGAGAGTCTTGTGTATACCATAATATGCACAATACTTGATATCGTTCATGTTGTGAGTGTTAGCAGATTCATGACCAACCCATGGAATGAGCATTAGCAGACAGTCAAGCGGATTTTCCTCTATCCAAGAGAAAGATATGACATTGGTCTCATCTACAGAAGTGTTTCAAAATGTTTGGTTGTTGAATACTTGAACTCAGACTAGGTTGCAAATGTTGATGGGAGGAGAACAATGTTACGTCCTTACTTTGGCGAGATTTGTCGTCAATTGGAAGGTTGCCTTACAATCATCATTTATTGTCTACCACAGAGGCAAAGTATATGATTTTGATGGAAACTGCAAAGGAAGGCATCTGGCTGAAGGGCTTAGTTGAATATTTCGGTCTACAACAGGACTAGGCTAATGTATATTGTGATATCTCAATACAATATGCCTAGTCATGGATCAAGTGCATCATGAGAAGACCAACAACATAGATGTCAGTTATCACTTCATTCGTTCTAAGACGAGAATCAAGCTGAAGAAGATCTCTCAGCAAAGCTTATCAAAGGATTCAATTCAAGGCGGAGATTGTTGATATGTCTTGAATACTAACCATCTAATCCAGATTGAAGTACCATCTTAATCCCCCCATGGGCCACCATCCCTGATTCGCGAGCCTAGAGGAGGGAGGCAAGTATGCCCCTCCCCCCCCCCTTCATGCAGGGGTAGCACGGGCAACGCCTCCGTCCCAAAAAATTTTCTTATATGGGTACTGAGATCCGTATGAGTTTTGGGATCCGTTTTTGTATGGGAGTAGTATATAAACTCCCTGGGGTTAGGGCTCCCTGTATCCTCTATATTACTCTTTCTCCGCGTAGTGAAAACCAATTGTGGTCGTCCAAGGATGTAACTTAATTACATGTGAACCTTTGTAAAACCATGTATCTTCGTGCTTATGTGATGAACGTGTTTGTAAGTGCTTCCGCTAATCGCAATAAACATCTGTATAACCATCCAAATACTTAAGCTCAAGTTGACAAGTAACCCTCCCCACCACTTATAATCACACTTTGAGCTTCCCATGTGATTATTTTTTGGGTTGTTAGACGAGCTCTC
The DNA here is from genome assembly GCA_037367405.1 of Ottelia alismoides. Taxonomy (NCBI): domain Eukaryota; kingdom Viridiplantae; phylum Streptophyta; class Magnoliopsida; order Alismatales; family Hydrocharitaceae; genus Ottelia; species Ottelia alismoides. The sequence goes on along the minus strand of JAZKJV010010717.1, from coordinate 403,003 downwards.
TCCTAAAGCTACACCTTCCAACACATGCTCAGCATATGAATTTTTTTTCATCCTCAACAAGAAAGTTGTCCATTTTTTTACAAAACTATCACCATAGCATATTGGTTCCCAATCTAAGTGCAAGAATCGATAAATTTTCTAACTCTTAATCTTTAGCACTCCAGCTCTTCCTAATGCTACAACCACCACCACCTCTCCCTCTCTCATTCATTCTCACGAAGAATTCACTCTTACTTTTTATTTAGGTACTTATTATATTTTATGTACCAACTTTAATGGTCCAGTGGTAAAGCAATGTGCCTATCACCCTAGAGACCAAGGTTCAAATCCCCACTCGATGAGGGTTGCGTTAGATAGCTGACAGTCAATGTAAAAAAATAGTCAAATTTTTCAGCATGGATTTGATAAGAATCCATGTAACCGACTTGACTTAAAGTAGGAGAAGGCTTTGCCACTTTTTTACTTGTATATATTATAGTTATCTTTTTTTTGAGGCTCTATTATAGTTATCTTTTATTAAAAGTGATAAGTTCAATCCATTCATAAACTTATTATCCAGTTAACCATTCAATAAAAAGGGACATGTCATGTTGCAATTATTTCACTACTTACGTCTCAAAAAAGCTATTTCACTATTTATCCCATGTTATGCCCAGAAGAAAAAGTTAGATGTATAATTTAGCCCACCAAATTTATTTGAATAAGAATGACCCTCCAACACCTTGTTCAAAAAGAATAGCCAACAAAAACCAACGCTACCCACCAAAATATCCTTCCGACTAAATCCTCAAGGTCCAATAATGCTTTGAATAATTGCAACTACATTGAACATTTTTTATAACTCCAACACAACTTCCACGGGATCAAACTTCACTATCTAAACCATCCAATTACAAAAACAATAGAACCTAAAGCTGTAACCTAAAAAATTCCATGTAAATTTAGAGCATTTACATGATGAGAATCCTGTTAATGGTCCAGTTAGACCACCTGAAACCTCCTTCACTAGCAAAGGCCCAAAAAAGCTTACTGTAGTTAGCATTGAGTTTTTGTTAAGATTTCATATTTGAACTACATAGCTGATTCATATCCTAATTCAAGAGAAAAAAATTGAGACCTCCGCCAAAAATGTTCCAAATATGATATGAAGTCATGTTTTGCATGTCACCAATGGTTAATATATTCCCTTAGTGCTGAAAGTTCCACTTGATAAAGAATAAACCCAAGCTCAAGTTGGTAAGCTTAATCATCACATGCTTAAAATTTTTATAAACCCCAATTTTTAAATAGATATCACGGAAATTGGAAACAAATAGTAATCGTAAAACAAGTTAGGCGGTCATAACTTAGCTAGCAGGTCTCAATGCTTACCTTCCCATGGCATCATATGTTGCCGCGAGATTACTATACACACCAAGTGTATCAGGATGAAACTGCCCATATTCCTTCTGTAATATATCACGTGCCTCTTCAAACAGAGCAGCTGCTTCATCTATCTTATATAACTGTACACATGTCAAACCCATCTGGTTAAGTACAACTCCAAAGAACGCTGACTTCCTCTCTCCACTGTCCCGCAGTTTTGTGACTGCACTTTCAAATGACCTTTTAGCGTCTTCGTACCTACCGATCATATAATACATAACCCCCATCTGAGCCTCAATTCCCGCAACAGTGCTTCGCTGCCCTGGAGAGTCCTCCAACAGACTGAGTGCCTTCTGCAACAATTTCACTGCCTCCTCAGGCTCACTCACAGCCTCATAAATTGAAGATATCTCTGCCAATCCCCCAGCAATCTCTTCTGAAGTAGTCCCTGGGACAGGCTTTGCATAGATCCGAAGGGCATTCTCACAGTATGACTTTGATTCCCTGAGCTTGCCAGTCTTATAATAGAGATCTGCAAGTCGTACAAATACAGATGCAACTGAAGGGTGATTGTCTCCCTTAGTGGACTTGAAGACAGTGAGAGCCTTCTGATATGAGAAGATGGCTTCATCAAATCGACCAAGGTTGAGATAGGTGTTTCCAATATTAACGTCGATTTGTGCTACGTCGTTGTCTTTCCCATTGGCTATCATGGCCATCGAGGCGAGAACGAGGTGTTCCAGAGCCATATCAAAATCACCCTTGGCTTCATAAATCAGAGCCATCAGACGGCGGTCAGCTGCCTCCTCGAGCGATCCTGGGGCACTATGCTCGCGATGGATCTCAAGTGTCTTCTTGCACAGCCTTTCTGCCTCATCAAACTGCATCGCTTGAACATATGCCTCCGCAAGGTACCTGCAATCATTCCCAAATTTGATCTTTCAAGATACTTAATTTTACTATCATCGGTACAAATCAATCCTATGAAATCTCATATAAAATCACTTTCATAAAACCGCAATTAGTCAAACCTGAAGCATTGCAAGTATATTACAGGGAAATGTATGTATTTCCAAGACATGTGCAATCGTCGATAGATTTCATACAGTATTTTTTAATAGCATGAACTAGTCTGCCGGGAAGACAGTTTCTACGATTCGGATCTAATGTCAGGTTCATTTCTAAAACTGCAATTCACTAAAATTTGAGATCTCTTCCAGAACTAGAGACCCCTTAGCACTACCTGCAGGTCTCGGCAACACGCGGATCCGACTCCCCAAGCGCCTCGATCTGTATGGTGAGGCCCTCAGAGTAGCAACGGACGGACTCATCAACACGGCCTAGCATGGAATGGGTGTCCCCAAGCTGCATCCAGCCGGAGAACTTGGCAAGGGCATGGTCCATCCCTCGTGCGACCTCGGGGACGCCGATGGCCCTTTCGAGAACGGGGACGGCCTCGTCGAACCTACCGAGGGTGCAAAGGATGGCGGCAGTGACGTGGAGGCTCATGGCGAGCTCGAGGGACCTCGGCGGGTCGTCGCCCTCGGCAGCGGCGCAGCGCTCGAAGGACCGGGAGGCGCGGACGGCGTAGTCAAGGGCCTTGACGGGGCCCTCGCCGGAGGCAACGGTGTCGCGGGCGAGCTTGAGGAGGAAGGGGCCGAGGTCGGGGTTGTCTAGGGCGGCGGAGTCCTCGAGCGGAGGCTTGGGCTTGGGGCTGGCGCTCTTGTTGGGGCGGGAGGAGGAGGGGGACTTGCGGGATGGCTGGGATTTGGTGGGGTCGGCGGGAGGGGTGCGGATCTGGGAGTCGGAAGGCGGCGGCGGCGGCGGGATCTGAGGAGGGGAGGGGGTAGCGGCGTCCGTGGGGGTCACGAGGCCCGGCATGACTTTGATTCGGGGACCGTGGAAACTGGGAGGGAGGGAGGGAGAGCTTGAAGATTTATGGTGCTGTTTGGATGCTTAGAAGGCACTCTGTCAGGACGGGGGGAGCTGATGCTGTGTCAACTGCAAGGTCTCGGGTGGGGGGCCATTCATTCGGTAACATTTTGTTTCAGTCCTGCTCACGCAATAGCTTAGGGCCCGTTCGGTTCGGGACAAGGAGAATAAGAGTCTATTTTTTTGTTCGGTTGAAGGATGTGAATAAGAAGAATAAGGTGAAATAAAAGTAGATAAGTTGGGATAAAGATATGAATAAGAGTAAAATAAGATGGAATAATGAGGAATAGTCGTACCACTGGGAACCGTGTCGGAAGGAGAATTGGCCCCTTATTTCAGAGCTTATTCTCCAACCAAACAGAGCCTTAAGACATGTGATCCTTGACTATGATTTAGTCTCCAGATACATCAGAAAGGGTAGGTAGGGTTAACCTGACCCAGATTTAGCTCGTTGGCTTGTGAGCTTAACTCACAAGCCCAATGATTCAAGCTTGGGCAAAAATATCAGCTCAACAACATTAACGAGTCTAGTTGGAGTTTTGTCTAGCCCCTTCTTAGGCCTTTATGCTTCTTTGATCAATATTTAAACATGTGTGCTTCGATAGGTAACTATTATTGAGAGGAGTCTTATTATATATGGCATGCCCAACGAGTCTAAATAAAGCTTTGTTTGACGAGAGGTGCTAATCGAATCGAATACATTCGAATCGACTTAGATTAAGATTCAATTCATTATAAAATTTTCGAATCCGAATTTGAATCAAATATTAAACGAATTTCTAAAGTAAATTCAAATTCAATTCGTTTGGAGTTTATAAAATTTTCGAATCCGAATTTGAATCAAATATTAAACGAATTTCTAAAGTAAATTCAAATTCAATTCGTTTGGAGTTTCAAATATTCAAATTCGATTCATTTTATATCGAATTAGAATTTTATTTAATAATTATACTAATAATAAAATATTTATATTAATAATATTTTAAATTTCAAAGAATTGAATAGAGTTTGTGATACTAATTTGTGAAAAAATAATTGAGATGAATAAAAAAATCTAATATAAATGATAAAATTCAATAAATAATATAAATTGCATTAAAGTACCTAACTTTGTTATTCGTGTATGTCTCTTGCAATCCTCAATTGTTCTTTTTGTACCTATGGTGAATTCAATATATAAAGAAAAAATAATTATTGACACATTGATAAACTATTGAGCTTTTCGTTTTGTATCTATGATGAAAATTCAATCAATGCATATCCACCTTTCAACTGACACTCCATCAACTTTCTCATTCTCTTTGGTAAATGATTCATAAACCGTTGATCTTTTCTTTCTGTCAATCTTATTAATTATTTCAGGAATCGATTTTTCTATTTCTTCACCCTCTTCTTTCACTTTTTCATTAATATCATCATAAATGCCCAATGACCCTCTCATGGACACTATCTTGAGAAGATGGTATGTTTGAATTAGACTTCTAAAAATAAAATGAAAACACATACTCATAACTACTTTTTAAATTCCATACCAATATAGAAATACAAGATATAGATTAATAGATATACATGTCCAGAAATATTAACTAGAAGATTGTGTTCCACGTTTCTCTGAAGAATCCTCCATATCTTCCCTCCCATTGTGACCTATCTCCATGATATCTGAGAAAAAAGATCACTAAATTCCATCAAAACCATAAAAGGTCTATGTGAACTGACTTATGGAACTGAATCCAACATCTGGGGTGTATAAAAACCGACATACCGGATTAAGAACTCGATTTGATATGGCTATGATCTTCAATTTTCTAATATGTAATATTTTTTCTACATCAAGCATGAACAGTCCATGCTTACCGCATTTCAATGCACTCTTATGGGGTCATAGTTGGGCTTATTAAAGATTATGATGATATTTCCTTCTTGATAACCTAGCCCCCTTGTAATCTTGATGAGAAATGGAATTTAGTCGCAGCTATGATCTCTTACACATTTAGCCACTTAGGCAAAGCTCGAAATCCATGAAATTTATTCATACTATAATTGTCTCTAAGATATTATTTGTATTCAAATGCTTGATTGTCCTTATCATAAGATCTAGATATTATGATAGATGGGAGGATTAAGAGTGTGATTAAGGAAAAGTTTATTAGAAATTTGAAATCTATGACCTCGGGATGGTTTTTAAAAAGTTATTGTGTGTTTGTTTGCAGATGATGTATTTTAGAATCACATAAATTATTTGGATAGAACCTAAATCTTAATATTTTAGGGTAAAGGGGGGAGGGGGTGGTAATACCAGTAGTTGCGGGGGTGATGGAGAGATGCTGACGACATTGGTGAGGCTAGAATCGGTGTCGTTGTCGACGACGAGGGAGAGCGGGAGCTGGTGGTGGGGTTGGCTACTGTTAGGATGGTGTTGTCAGTGGTGGGAGTAAGCAGGAGCGGGAGACTGGAGCCGACGGTGTTGGAGAGAGCGAGCAGGAGCTGGAAGCTGGAGCTGGCGGCATTGGAGAGAGCGAGCAGGAGCGGGAGGCTGGAGCCAGCAACGTTGGAGAGAGCAAGCATGAGTGAGAGATTGTAGCTGGCGGCGTTGGAGAGCAGAAGCAAAAGTTAGGATTTTATTCTCATGAATGACGAGGGGAGAGAGAGAGAGAGAATTTGGGGGAGTAAAGAGGGAGTACGGTGTATGCAATGGGCATCCCAAAATTGGGATGTTTAAAATAAAATGATAAAAAAGTTTATTTATTATATTAGGTTATGTATCATGTGTGGGGATTTTATAAAATATATACTATATTATTTACATATATATATAAATGCTTCATACCATATCATATATGTGTGTATCGAATTGAATCGAATTCGAATCCAAGTGAATTCAGATTCGATTCATTTGGGAATCGAATCCAAAAGTTAAATTCAAATTCAGTTCATTTGATTTCAAATCGAACTTTTTTCGAATTTTTATCGAATCGAATTCGAATGATTCAATTCAATTAGCAGCCCTAGTTTGACCCTATTTAAGCGCCAACACACAGGCCGGTGGCATTGCCTTCTAGCAGCAATAATGGTTAAGTTTTGAGTCAAATGGTTCTTCTTTGTTGAGTAATATAATGCAATGAAGCATTGTATCTTTATTTATAATATCCAATTTAGTTTTAGATTTTTCACTTGGTGAATAATGAAGGTGAATAAGGAACAATGGAATTATTTCTTTTCGTGTACCTTGGATGTTTTTGTGTTGATGCAGTAAAGGTGGAATAAAATGTGTTTTTCATGTTTATTATTCTTGAAAATATAAGTATTAATTATTGTTGATTAAGTTGTACTTATTATGGGATATGTAATGTAAATTGTATGTTCAGTAATAATCATTCAGAGGGCAATGGATAATGAAAAGTGAAATATATAGTTATATCAGGAAATAATAATGTAATACTAACATTAATCGGATTAAAATTCATTATTTTCTCTAAAAAAATCAAAGAACTTCATATGATCCCTTTTGGTCCCATGTTTGCTTCTACTTTTTACCATTTCAGTCCCTTGTTTCTTCCATTTTTTACCCTTCGTGGATCTAATATTTATGTTATTGGAGGATGTATCTGATTAACAACATGCAGGAAGGATATGAGCGCACTCACATAACAAACGAGTATATGATGGTTCAATGATGTGCATTGAAATACTCTCAACATAGTCTCATATCTATTGATCACTAAAGTATGAGAGTGAGTTATAAAAATGGTGATTGCTATTAAACAACTTAGACTTAAGCACTATAGGTGATTGTCAACGAATCTAGTTGAGCTCAAGACCGTCAAGTTGGCAGGCTGTGTTATACTTCATAATGACTAGCGTTCATGCTTGAAGCATGCAACCATGACTACTGTTGAGAATAAGTGATGGATCATATCGGAGTGAGGATATTTTGAAGATAAGTAGGGAAGGTTGAAGAACCCCCAAACATGGTGACGGATTTGGTATTCACAAAGTGTGAGTATGTTATAAGAGCGGGGAATAATACTTTACAAGTTGGCCTTAAGTATATGAAATATACAGGGACGTAAGCAATGTGTGCATTAAAAAAAATCTTTACCTTATCCATGTGCACATGTTTGGTTGTTGGGTCCCATGAATTTAATACATCTCTTACATGAAACCCTTGAGTAATTTTGAAGCTCCGATGAGACCATGATGGGATCTCAATTAAACTCCTACACTCCAATAGATGAGGACTTAGAAATGCATGCTCAGATTTAAGTGATTGTTGAAGTTCATAGTTAACCTTGAATTGGTGTAGAGTTAGTGGTGATAGATGAGCATTCTCTTACATTGGTCAAATGGTTGCCCACTTGATATATACTTGTTTGGGTAAATTACTATTTGGGTCCCCATCTATGGGATTGATCCCAGAATGGGTCCCAATCTTTAAATTGTAACAATTCGGATCCTAGGGTCGTTAATGTAATGAACTTTTTGAGGCTGATGATGAGTATGCCCTTGTTTAAAAGTTGGATCCCAACCCCCATTCCCTTCCGACAAGAGCATATTCGTCATAAACCCCAAAATTTTCATTTCGTAAATGACCCTGGGACCCGAATCATTACAATTTAAAGATCGGGACCCATTATAAGATCGGACACATAGATGGAGACCCAAATTGTAATTTACCCTACTTGTTTTATAAAAATAAAATACATGGTCATTTATCCCATAACTCTAATTGTTATAGAATGTTAATTGTCCATTATCACTTGTTATATTAAGAAAAACTATTATTTTTAAATTTTAAGGGCTAAGTTGGAGGGTAGGATATGGAATTAAAAGGTACGTGGAAGATGTATGCTAAGGCCATTAAGAGATTGGAACATGAAAAGTTCAAAAACAATATTATCTCCTATTATTACCTATCGCATAGATAATTGTTATAGAAGGCCAAATGATTTGAGAGCCTAACTAGCCAGCTCCAATATTTTAAGTTTTAGAGTTAAGGTTAAGTTCTTTAAACAAAAACTTAGACATCCTTAGATGGGCAATAATATATATCATTACTATATATTAAGTCAGGAGTCTTGCACCAAAATCAGTTAATTTTTTACATTTTTATTCCCATGTTACCCTTGGTGAAATTGTTTAATGACTATTATATCGTCCTTAATGCCCCTTCCCTACTCTTCTCTACATTCCCATTTAATGCAACAACACCACATGCTCCTTCTTCTTCTTTCCACCAGATATGGAGTCGCTCTACTCCTTCCAAGGCTACGGCAAGGCTGTACCCATCGAGGATATGGCCTTTTGTCGCAAATTCACCTTTTTTTAATGACGTCGGATTAACGAATTCATTGCAGTTAGATAAATTCACGATTAATCAAAAGCCACTATTTTAATTAATGTCGAATTAAAGCAAGCGATCAATTTTTTCTACTTGGGTAAGTCCAAGGCCGAACTCAAGGAGGCAACTGTCTCCTTATATTGGTTTAAAATCGATCTCGAATTTAGGTTTTCAGAGAGGAAAGTTTTTGGTATTTTTAAATGCAATAAATGATACAAATGTAATTTCAACAAAGTTCGAGGGTTAAAATGTGAATTTTGATCAAATGAATTCCAAAAATCCTCAAACTTGGCCGAAATGTAAAATATGATGAAAAATATGCATATCAACTTTTTTTGGAATTTTTGGATGCAAGATGAATTTTCCACGATTAAATTAATGCACACAATACGAATTTCAATAATTAATTAGAATAAATATTAAATTTAGTTATTTTCAGGAAATAAAATTATTTATGATATGTCACTAGGTGATCTATCTCAGAAAAATCTTAAACCCTAAAAATGTTGGATTTAATACTTATTAAAAATTACTCAATGAAATGCACAAAATGATTTTTTCTAGAGAAAACTATGCATGCAAATGCAATTCTTTTTGGGCACAGTGTTACTAGCAATTAATTATACAATACTTAAATTTTTGGCAATTTTTCGAGCAATGGTTAATTAACTACGAATTTCTAAGCTCAGACTGGGCAAAATATGCCAATTTCTGCAAGAACAATTATCATTAATTAACCATAAGCCACAAAATTATAAAGCATATGCTGCAATGTAGAGAATTAGTAGCAGAACAAAATGCAATTTTTGGAATAATAAAATAATGCAAAAATGAGGTTCAAAATGGCATGCAAACACATGGTTCTATATGCAATAACATAATTAAAAAAATTGTAACATAAATATGCAGACAGGACAATGACGCAATTACCTAAACTTATGTGCACCTCACGTGCTCTTGAGCGGCGGGGGCTGCTCTGGAAATATTCGCACCTACGGTGGCTTCTTTTAAATTTCACCAATCAGTCACTGATAACACGTGTTTTGCGAGGGTCAAAATATATTGTCGCTGAGGCGACCGCTCACAGAACACCAGCTGATCAGCAATTAACCCACAATAAAAGAATAAATCAATTAAGTCCCAAAATTTGTGAATTAACATTTAACTCTACCACAAAATGCACAGTGAATAAGTATGTAGAGGTCGAACCACAGAGAGCAATGCAAAAATGAAGTAGCCTATGGTGTTCATGTACAACAGAGTCATCCTTGTATGAATCCTATTTTTATGGGTTTTTCTTTTATTTTTCTTTTTATTATTATTATTTTTTATTAATATATATAGTTTAATATTATATATTTAGATATATTTATATTTATATATATTTTATAGGATATAGATATATAAAGATTTATACCCATAAAGGGTCTGTATAGGGAACATAGTACATATATATAGAGAGAGATAGAATATACATATTATATTATATTTTTTTTGATTTCGGATTTTTATAAATAGATATACATATATATAGATTTTTTTTCTTAATTTTCTATATTGGAATATATAAGCTATGTAATAAAAGAGAAGGTAGAGTATTTATAAAAATATGCAAAAATAGTCAAAAATTCAGAAATAAAATCTTTTTGGTATTTTTATGATTTTATACTGTTTTTGTGATTTTTGGATATTTTTCACAATGTTCTTGGTATTTTTAAACAGCAAAATAAGGGAAAATAGGGAATTAGCTACTGGCTAGGGGTAAAATGGGAATTAAAAATATAAAACAACCACAAAATTTTCCCAAATATTTTTAAAATAAAGAGGATAAAATATAGAAACTACAGAACTTGAGTTTGCAATTTTTGGAGTTTTCTAACATTTTTTATATTTTTTAGAAATTTTTTATTATTTTCAAAATTTTAAGGTTTTTCTTTTGAGATTTTTAGTGATTTTTGGATTGACACTAAAACATGATAAAATAGACCATAAATAATTTTTTTGGAATTTTTTGAGGTGATTTACTATTTTTTTGGTATTTTCTAAGCTAGACAGTAGACAAAATGCATGTTTTTAATTTTTAATAAATGCAAAAATACAACAAAACTAAAAACTAAAAATATGGCGTGCAAGAGCAAGCTAACAGGAGCTTATATTAATTTTTGTAGAAATTTTCAAGTTAATATGATGCATGAAATAAAAGGAACAAGTAAGCACAAATATATGGCCTAGCAGGGTCATTTTTGCAAATAAAATAAAGTCAGGGGCTTGAGTGCAAAAACACCAAAAACATTACACTTGTTCTGCAATTTTAAGGGTTAAAATGAAATACAAAACCCGCCAGGGACCCCCGCGTAAAATAACCATCACGTGGGACTACACGTGATCCGCACCCATAGGGACAAAAAGTAATTTCAGAAAAGTTCGGAGTCCTGGTTGCAATTTTCACAAAAATAATACACTTTCACTTTTATTTTATGGACTAAATAGAAATATATAAACGTACAGGGGATCCTATGCAATTTAGCCACCTCACATGGGACGACACGTGAGGTGACGTAGACTGGACCTAAAAGTAATATCATAAAGGTACAGGGGGTCCATGCAAAATTTACACAATAAAATAAACTTCAACTTTTATTTACAGGGGTGGACGATAAATACAAAAAAGGTTGGGGCTAAATAAGAAATTTACCCCTAAGTGCGCGCTGGTGGACGGCGTTGATCATTTCACTTGGACACGCGTCGCGCATCCAACGGCTGGTACCGCTTCGCCGATGAAGGGCTGAGATTAGATCAGCCGAGCTGATTGATAACACAAAATCCCGAGAGACTAAGGTAAAGGTACTGAATCGATGGTCGTTGCGACCTCAACCACTCGGATGTGTGTATCAAGAAAAATGAACCACTCGATACGAATAAAATCAATCAAGCACGGAGAAGCGGTCCTGCTATGTGTTTAACCTGGTATAGCTCCCAGGGTCGAACTCAAGGAGCACGGATTGGCCGAAGGCCTACGAAGTAGTAAAAACAAATAAAATAAAGAAATAAAATCTTTTTAGTGGTTTTTAATTATTTTTATATTTTTTTTTGGATTTTTAATATGTAAAGGAAATAAAAGAAACACAAATAAGCACACTTCAACAATTTATTTAATGCATCAAAATGCAACCAAAAATCAAAATAAAAATATTTTTATGTGTTTTATATTTTTTATGTTTTTGGTGAATTTTTGATAATTTTCTGATGAGTATTTTATTTTCTAAAAATCAAACAGTAGCAAAAACAAGGGGTACTGTCCAGCCGAGCCAAGAAGCCCTAGATAAAATACCTAAGGGCCTCAAAATGGCCTGGAGTCGGAAATGGGATAAATAAAATCTGCACTCCACCATTTCGATATTTCCTTCATCACAACCTCTCTCAGGTTGGGGTTCAGTCGCCGCTGGAACTCACGCGACGGCTTCGCCCCCTCCTCGAGATAGATATGGTGGGAGCACACTGATGGACTAATCCCATGGAGATCTGCTACGCTCCATCCGATTGCCTTGCGGTTCTTTTCAAGAACCCCCATCAAACGGGATTCTTGCTCTCCAGTCAACTCGGCGGAGATGATGACTGGGTACATCTCTAGCTCGCCCGCAAGGAATAGATACTTCAGCGAAGTAGGGAGCGGCTTCAGCTCTGGAATGCTAGGTGCTGGCAAATCTGGCTGTGGAAGAAACTGAGTGAAAGCTGCTAAGTCTGCCAACTCTGCATGGGAAAGTGAAAGCGTATTCTCGCAAACTGGATCGAGAGAAGGCTGCTCAACTGCACTGTCTCTGCTCTGCTCGGTATCAACCTCCTCCTCAACTGTAGGCTCAAATGGACTCAGGTCTGGCATCTGATCATAGCAATCGGCCCAATCAGACTCTGAATCCGAGGGATCTATATCAACTGCGGTGGCATCAGTACCACCGTAAAGCAAGGTGCCCTCAGCACCACCATCACTAAACATCGTGTCGCGATCAAGGACCGGCTCTGCTGCCTCTGTGGTATCCTGAACCAGGGCTGTGCTCTCCAGACTCTCCTCTGCTGTCATCTCGGCATCAGCTGTATCTGAATATGAGAGGATGGTCTGTGCTACCGGATCTGCCCAAGCTGCCTCATCGTCTGTGATCACAAAATCACAGTCCTGGTGGATGTCTGGCTCTGCGTCTGTCAGCTGCTCTGAATCTGTACTCGCATCTGAGCGGGCTCTCTCTCTAGCTCTGTAGTCCTCAACCGTCTCTATTTGTATACTCTCGCCCTCGACGCGAAAGTACACCTTCCCGCTATCATGATCAGTCACCGCCTTGGCTGTGGCCAAGAACGGACGACCAAGGATGATGGGGGTATCGGCCACTGACTCAGGGATCTCCATGTCCAACACTACGAAGTCCACGGGGAATTTCAGGCCCTGAATCGTGACGATAACGTCTCGTAATAACCCCTTCAGCCTCTTGACAGATCGATCAGCAAACTGAAGGACTGTCCTGCTCTGTCGAAGAGTGCCCAACTCGAAGCGGTCGAGAAGGGTTGCCGGAAGAAGGTTGATCGACGATCCGCTATCTAGTAGAGTACGGTCGAACCTCTGCTCGCTAATCTGGCATCTGACATACGGGGCCCCTGAATCTGGCCTCTTGGCTGGCAGTCGGTTCTGGATCGCAAAATACGTTGCTTTCGTCAGCACATGGATCTCTGAAGTGTGGTTCCTCCTCCTCCTCCTGACTGTGGTCCTGTCTCTCAAAGATCGCTGGAGAAGGGGAATGTGCTGCAAATCCTCCTGGAGGGTCAGCTGGATGTGGAATCGGTCGATCATGCTCTGGCTGAACTCCTCAAGATCTCTCTTTTCTGGATTTTCTTTTTTCTTCCCCTTCCCCATCTGAAGGGCTCTAGGGAAGGGGATCACAGGGTCCTTCGCAGATGAAGGACTAGGAAAAGGCCTAGACGGTTCGATGACCGGATCCACACATACATCATGCACCACAGTGGGACCAGAAGAAACTAAACCTTTTCCTTTATTCAACCCAAAGTCCTGAGATACATCAACGCGAGGAAAGACAACATCTCTCTCTATACAAACATCGGTGGCCTCAGTACCACAATGGGCTGGCTCTGCTGCTGCTGCTGGTAGACGTCTCGCGGCCTCAGTACCGTGGGCTGGCTCTGCTAAACTGGTGGCGTCAGTACCACCTCCTCGATCTGGTGAAGTGGCGGCCTCAGTACCGCCGGTGGGATCAGCATCCTTGGTGGCCTCAGTGCCACCGTCATCATCTGGAGCGGCCTCAGTACCGCTCTCCTCCCCCTCATATGGCGCCTCTGAAGTATCCTCGTGGTGAAGCTCAGATGAGGCGCCGCCGCCTGCTGGGGTCCTACCGCTCCTAAGTGTGACAAAATCAGCATCAAATAGATCCGAAGATGTATCAACAAATGGGTCACTAGGAGTGGCAAACTCAGTGTGTACTACCTGCTCAGATTTCCTCTTGAGGTTATTCGGATTCGGCTCAATCTGGGCTGGAATGGCGGCCTTCCCTCTCACCAAGTCCCGCATCTCCTGGCGGAACTCGTCCATCTCCCGTCTGAATGTGGCCTGCTGGTCCGTGAGGAGGCGGGCGATGTCATCCAAAGCGGGGCTCTCGTGGGAGCCCGACGGGTAGCCTCTCTGGGGGTGAGGCTGCTGGTACTGTTGCTGGTGGTAAGAGGGGTATGAGGAAGGGTGCTGCTGCTGAACTAGGTGAGCCTGCTGCTCACGTCTCCACGACTGTCCCTGCTGCTGGTAGGGACGCGGACCGAAGGATGATGGCTGGTGCTGCTGGTATGCTGGGGGCTGCTGCTGCGACTGCTGGTGATCTCTCTGCTGGGAGTACTGCCCTCCCTGTCCTGACGGCTGCTACTGGGGCTGGGCACCACCATTCCCCCACCTGAATCCGGGATGGTCTCGTCGGATCCCAGGCTGGGGGCGGTCATACCAAATCCCTTTGACATCCATCAACGGCTCGGCATCGTAGGGGGCTGGCGGGAGTACTAGCAGAGGCTGGTCCGGCTGGTAAACCACCATCTGCATCTCTGGAGATGGCGGGGACTGGTAGGTGGGCTGCGGCTGCTGGTACGGCTCCGCCTGTACAAGATGAACCTGTCTAGGCTGCACAGGGGTACTGGAGCGCTGGGACGAGCTGCCGCTGCTGCCGGAGTCGCCTCGCGACTGAAGACATGGCTGAGAAGCCGTCTGTGCCTCCTGGAGACACATGAGCTGTGTCTTCATGTCGCTCAGAACCTGTGCCATCTGTTCCATCTGAGTGATGCTCTGGCACTGCTTCTTCTCAATCAGCTCCATGCGGTCCAACTTCTCGCTGATAATGCCCATGTCCGCAGCTATCGACTCTGCCTGTGCTGCTGCGGCTGCGGACGAACTGGATGGACCTGCATCTACCCGTGCTATCCGCTGGTACTGCACGGGTCCTGGCTGCTGAGGCTGGGTCTTCTGAGTATACAACCTGGTCTGGGACATCACCATGTAGTTTTCGGCCATCTCCTCGTAGATGGCCCAGACCTGGTCATGGTCCTTGACAAAGTAGGACCCGCCGCAAGAAGCGTTCACCAGACCCTGAAGCTCTAGCGTCAACCCGCTGAAAAAGCTCTGAACTAGGTTCGGCTTGGAGATGTCGTGGTGCGGGCATCGGTCTAGGAGCTCTCGAAACCTCTCCCATGCCTCGTGAAACTGCTCGTTGGGGAACATGGAGAAGTTGCTGATCAAGGCCCTCGCTGCATTCGTCTGCCCGAGTGGACAGTACTTGTTCAAGTACTCGGTGCGGAGCTTCTCCCAGGTGTATACAAACCTCCCAAGATGCTTCAGCCAGGTGGCTGCTCTATCTGCCAGTGAAAACGGGAAGGCTATCATCCGGATCGTGTCCTGGTCCACATGCCGATCGTGGACAGTGCTGCAGATCATAAGAAACTCCTGGAGGTGGAGGTGGGGCTCCTCAGTGGAAAGTCCGTGGAAATGGGACAGTAACTGCAAGATGTTCGGGGGGAACTTGAAGTCCCCCACGATCGCCGGCACCACTACCCAGTGATGCATCAGAGTAGATCCGAGATTGTGTAAATCCCGCATCGGTCGTGGTGGTCCTCCTGCCGCGGCGCCTGCCGCTGCGGCGGCTGCGGCTGCTGCTGCGGCTCGTGCCTCTGCATCTGGTATCTCCTCAGGCTCGCTCTGCTGGTCTCGCTCTGCTCTGAGCCTCTCCAACTCTCGCCTCATCTCTATCATGAATGCCCCCTGATCGCGTAACTGCTGCTGGACTGTCTTAAGTGATGCGATCAGGGTGGAGTTGATCGCTCCCTGGTCAAGTACAAAGTGCTCGGGCTGACGGGAGTGATCATCTGAACTGCCGGCTCCGGCCATAGCGACGTCTGCAAAATCAAACGAGCCCAACTCAGGTGCTGTCAAATGAATCAGTCTCTCCTCAGGCTCGTGTCTCTCAGGTAGAACAGAAAGGGGGTCGAGGGGGAACAGGGTGGAATCGTACTCGGGCTCGGAGAGCGGGTCTGAGCTCTCGCGAGCCAACCTAGATGATGAGGTAGACGTGCCCGAAAGCGGTGCAGCCAGAGGCTGCCTAAGAGACCGTCTACCCATCATCTTGATCTGGCGAGTAAGGCGGATGAGATCTGGAGCAACTATGATAAAAAACAAACCCCCGGTTCACCAACGCAACGCGAGCTGAAGACCGTGAAAGTTCGGTCAATTTGTCTTGTCAATTTTATTTGGTGAACACACAAAATATCAGAGCGCTTACGTGACCTGTTAGGATATCCGATGCTAACCCAACCGATTGGCCCGCACGGAAAAGTCGGTAATCAGTCGGGTCTAGCACCGGGGGCTCTACCTAGGGTGCGGGTCACTCTCTCGCGCATCCAAACCATACAATGAGGGGGTTGCTCTCCCCAAGACAAAGTTTTTAGGGTGAGCGGATTTTAAGATCAATAGTATTAGCCAGTCCCAATTTTATGGTTTCACTTTTTTTAATATTTTTCAAAGCAAACAAATGGCCTAACGAATTTTTCGGTTCTCCTGGTTATTAAGTCCAAAACAGGGGGGAGAAGACGAAAAAGCCGATGCGCGATAAATCAATGATGCATGCTGAGTAAGAAATGCGTACCTGTCTCCAGCACTCTACATGCAATATGATCCGCGCATAAAAGTAAAGACAGAAAGAAAACTACCTATATGATGTAACGGGAAAGCCGAGTCCTAAACGAGCAATTTCTAGCGAAGAACCGTCTGACCGGTCACCGACCTCCAAGCCAAAGAGTCCGGTCTTGGCCCGTCCCTCCTCTGTCCGACAAATCGGGGGTAGGAGTAAGCGCTTTACAGGACGGGCTGCGGCACGTAGGCTACGAAGGCAAATGAATCGGTTATTTTTATTAGTGATTTTTAAGTAGGTCCAATTAACGATCTATGGGAACAGATAAGTAGTTAGGTGTGTGGATCCTACTAATTACGGCACATTCACCAGAAATTCCTAAGTCTAGGGGCTCGAGCAAAAACCGCGTAAACACCGGAAAAGGCAGAAAGAAAATAAAATAAAACCATGAAAAACCGCAAAAAACCGCGCAAATCCTAAGGGTCCCCCGAGCACACCGGTGCTCGGCGAAACAAACCCGCTACGGCAAGTCCACAACTGTCCAAGTCCAAGTCCAAGTCCTGTATTATTACAATAATAAAAATAAAATAAAAGACCTCGCCCACTCAACTCTCTCTCACTCTCTCCTGTGGCTCCGCGAAGAAAGGAGCCGCCTCCGAATCCCGCGGTTGCGTCGGCTTCTCGAGAGTAGCCGCCTCGGTCCTCGGGCCCTCGCAAGAGAAAACAGAGTGGTCAGAACCAATAATCAAATAATAATAAAAGAAAAATAAAAGGAAATAAAAAATAAGGGTATATGTGCAAAAATGCAAAATAAAATAAACACACAAAATAAAACAAAAACAAGAGTAAAAGAAAAAGAAAATAAAGCAAAATAAAGTGAAAATAAAATATAGACAAAAAGCCACGAAGAGCCGCGAGCTCTGGAAGAGTCGCGAAAAGCCGCGAAAATAAACGAAAAGAAAATAAGAAAAACTACTAAGCCGTGCTCCCCAGCAACGGCGCCATTCTGATAACACAAAATCCCGAGAGACTAAGGTAAAGGTACTGAATTGATGGTCGTTGCGACCTCAACCACTCGGATGTGTGTATCAAGAAAAATGAACCACTCGATACGAATAATATCAATCAAGCACGGAGAAGCGGTCCTGCTATGTGTTTAACCTGGTATAGCTCCCAGGGTCGAACTCAAGGAGCACGGATTGGCCGAAGGCCTACGAAGTAGTAAAAACAAATAAAATAAAGAAATAAAATCGTTTTAGTGGTTTTTAATTATTTTTATATTTTTTTTGGATTTTTAATATGTAAAGGAAATAAAAGAAACACAAATAAGCACACTTCAACAATTTATTTAATGCATCAAAATGCAACCAAAAATCAAAATAAAAATATTTTTATGTGTTTTATATTATTTTTTTATGTTTTTGGTGAATTTTTGATAATTTTCTGATGAGTATTTTATTTTCTAAAAATCAAACAGTAGCAAAAACAAGGGGTTCTGGCCAGCCGAGCCAAGAAGCCCTAGATAAAATACCTAAGGGCCTCAAAATGGCATGGAGGTAATTTTCCTGTAAAATAGATAAAATAAGGAAAATTTGGGTACCAAATTTATTATTTTTGGATTTTTAAATTATTTACTAGAATTTTTATGGTTTTTTGGTGTTTTTAAGTTTTTAAGGTTTTTAAGCAATGAAAAATAGCCAAAATTGGCTAGAAAATCAAACAAACTAAACTAAACAGTAACTAATTTTTATAGAATTTTTAAAGAAGTTTTTATATTTTTTTTGTGATTTTCCAATCTAGACAGTAACAAAAATTAAGGTTTTTGAATTTTTAAAAATAGCAAACGAAATCAATAATGTCCTCAAAAATCCTTGAATATCCTACACCATGGCAAGAGCCATGTATCAAATTCTCATGGGATTTGGAGGTGATTTGATATTTTATTCAAAAATGCAAAGAGGGTACTGTGCACAGGGACTGGAATGCAAATACCCAAAGTTCTGGGGGTCCCAGTGCAAAATACCCAGCAAAACACGTGCCACGCGCGTACCTGGGGCACTCAGGGACCTATATGTAAGGAAAATAAGTCTCGAGGACCTATTGGTAACACGTACCAAAAGTCCAGGGGGCTCGGTTGCAAATAACCCAAAAAATAACGCACATGCGTAAAACAACCACGCACAGGGGTATAAATGCAATTAACTAAAACCTTTCATTCATTCATAAACAACTAGAACTACAAGGGCATAAACTGCAAATACACCAAAGTAACACGTGACCAAGCACGTGGCTCACAACAGGCAGGGGTATATATGCAATTACACTAAAGCTCAGGGTCCTCTATGCAATTAAACCTAAAACTAAACAACGTATTTAAATATTTACATGACTCAAACGAAATAAAACAAAGATAAGGGCCTAAGGGTAATTTACCCTTTATTAGGCGGGGTCGTTGGATGCGCTCCACGTGGCTGATCTGACGGGTGCGGCTGGTGGGCGCTGTAGATGGCGTCTCCTCGGATCGAACGCTCAAGACAGCTCCGGAGATGGACGGCTCAGATCAGAACTGGAGCGAGGAGGCACGATCAACGGCTCTGGAGGATGCTGGAAGAACTGATGGCCGGCGAACTTCGCCGGCCTCGTGAAGGCGCCTCCGGCCTCCTCTGCTGCGCCTGAGTATCGGAGGAGCTCCAACGTGAAGGTGCGCAGCTGCAGATGTCCTCCGATGCCCCAGCCGAGCTCAGATGAGCTCCGACGAGGGTGGCGGAGGTGAAGCTCCTGGTCTGACTGTCGAGAGGTCTCAGATGGCCTCCGTTGGACCTGCAAAACCACTCAGGAGATTCACGGGTCGAGGGCAAAATGCCTCGACCCAGTTAGGCGTAGTGGGGATGGTCGGTGCGTCGGGGCGACGGGCTCCGGCGAAGGTGGAAGACGGTGGAGCCCGGTTCCCAGCTCCTGTGCGAGCTGGGTTGTGTGAGTGGGTGCAGAAGGTGCGGCGGAGAAAGGCGAATGTGATGGTCGGGTCCGATGGTCGAACGGTGGTCGGAACCGGGGTGAATCGAAGGAATACGACGGCGGGACGAATTGGGGCAAAGCTAAAATCGAACGAAATAGATAAGCTAAGGGGCTACCTGAATGATCGATGAGACTGGGGAAGAGCAGGGGATGCTCCTGGTCTTGGCCTCAAGGGTCATCTCGGCCCGAGGCTCGAAGCTCGCCCAGGTGGCGGAGCTGCGGCGGGTGTGTCGCCGGATCAGTGGGTTCCTCCTCCTCGCCTCGCTGCAACAGGCGGAGACGCTCGCTGTCACTCGTGTGGTCACTCTGGAGCTCACAAGGAAGAAGGGGAATGGCCAAAGATGGAGAATTAGGGTGGCGGAGCAGAGCTTAAGTATGCTGGCGGGTCCGGGAAGAAGGGCGCGGGTAGGGCGATGTAGCGCGCGGATCCCGAGGCGAAGGCTCCGACGAGGTTCTCGGGTATGACGTGAGCAATCCGGACCCGGGGTTTGGGCAAAAAGGAGTCGGGTCTGCATGGGAAAAATCTGAGAAGATGGGTCGGGCGCAGCAGACCCGTGGGAAGTGGTCCTGGGGGGGGAGTTGACCGGGCGGTCAACATCCCCCAGGGCCAATGGGTGAAGGCCACGTGGCTAAAGTTTGGAATTGAAAAATAGGGTAGCAAATGGCCGAATTTGTAAAAAGTCAAAACATGAAATATTTTTATTTTATTTTTTTCTATTTTTTAGTGATTTTTAATAATTTTTTCGAAATAAAAATAAGGTATTTACATTATATAGCTATATATAGGTATATATACAATATGTAGGCTTTTGATTTTTTATTTTTACTTATTATTTTTGTACAATTTTATTCCCATTTTATATTTTATTTATTTATAGTATAAAATAAGGAATGAAAGGATGTTTTTATTTTATTTTTATTATTTATGTACAAAGGTAAAATAAATAGATATTTACATCTATATACATGGTATATGTACAATGTATTTTTGTGTTTTTGATTTTTCTATTTTTATTTTGTTTTGATTTTAATTCTTTTTATTTTATTTATTTACAATATATAACATAGAATATTTACAAAAATTACTTTTATATATTTTCAAGGTTAAATAAATACATAGATGTGATATATGTACATGATGAAGGGGTCTTTTTAATCTTTTTGATTTTTAACTTTTTATTTTGTTTTTATCTTTTATAAATATATACAAATATTTACAAGCATATTTTTGGGTGAGGAAAACATTTTTATTTTATTTACGTAAATATTTACACAAGAGCCCCTATCTCCCTCTACTGTGGCTTTTATGCGGTCAGGCCCATGCTGAGCCCTCCCTTGGGTTAGGTTGCTCACTATTTATTCTAAATATTTCCCTCTTTTTCTTTTTAATCTTTATTCTTTTATTTTTGCACAAAAACATGCTAATTATAGATTTTTACACAATGCATGCTTTTGGTAATTATTCCTATTTACACATATCTACATGCATTTGCAAAGGTTTTTGTAGCTAAAATATAAGAATAAAGAGTGATGAATGGGTATTCATCACTGATCTGACGGTCGGTGCAGGTCTTCATCTGACGGCTCTGGTGTAATCTGGGAACGCCACCCTGATCGGACGACGATGGAGCCTCCTAGAAGAACAGGGAAGAAGCTCACGCGAGGCGAGCTTCGATCTTGAAGCTTGGGTTCCTCCGGGCTTCTCCCTCGCATCTGAGGTGTGCGAATCGTAGCTGGAGGCGTCCCGCGCCTGCTCGTGGTCTTGCATGGCTCCTGGAGGTCCAAGGAGCTCAGGCGAGGTCGATGAAGGTCGGGACCTCCAGGAGCTTCTTCATGGTTCAAATCGAGCCCAGAAGGGCTCCTTGCATCGTTTGACCTGCATAGGAAGAACCGGGGGAACGAGGGCTATCTCCTCGACCCCGGGTATTGAAGCTTTGGCGCAAAATGAGGTGAGGCGGAGGAGCTCCGGCGATGGGCGGAGGTGGAACTCCGATTCGCAAGGACTGGGGGTCCTTGGTTGAACAAAAGTGATCGATGGACGGAGAATGCGATGGGGAACTAAGTGAGGGGTGTATGGTGGTCGGAACCAGTGAGGATCACAGTGAAGAAGTCGCCGGAGCGGAGCTCCGGCGAACTTTGATTTTTCAATTTTACGATGCGTTACTGATCTAAAGACTAAACTAGGAACAAAATTATAATGCTAGAATTAAAAGCTACCTAAAAAGCAAGAAAGGACAGCTCTTATACCCGGGGGCCACCAGGGAGCAGGACGGACGCCGGAGCTCCGCCGCGACAAAACTTATCCCTCCTCCGGCCGATTCGAGACGCTGAAATGCTCCCCCTGTCACGAGGAACCTCCCAGGATCAAATTCGAGGCTTTTGGGTGGATGTAAATTGGCCAAATTTGAGGAGGAGGTCGAGGGCTATTATTTATAGACAGCACCCTACTTGGCCCGCATATTCCAGTGAATGCAATGATCGTTTCCTCGATCCAACAAGCATGCGTGATAGATGGATGATCCCTCTACAGATCTCGTGAAGGCGGCGAGCGAGAATAAGGGACGAGACGCCTGGGAAAAAAGGCGCAAGTCAAGGGATCAGCAAGGTTCAAAGGCACCAGGTCCCGATGGGACAGTTGACCAGAGGTCAACAAAGGCTGGCTCCCCATTGGTCCACCTCGGCCGCAAACGGACAAAATAGGGGATTTTATTCGAAAATGATTTATTTAACCTAATAAATGATTTTATTAGAATTTACTTATAAAATAAAAAATGTGTATTAATTAATGTAGTATTTAGTTATGATTTTTATTTAATTTTTTGATGTATTTTATTATGGTTTTTATTTTAATAATGTATGTATGCATGTATTTACATGTATTTTGTATATTTTATTTTTATTTTGTTTATTTTAATTAATTATTTTATTTTCTTATTTTATAAATTTATAATTTATTTTTGTGAGTGTATTTATATTTTTGTTTAATTTTTATGGGTTTATTTACATTTTTAAATAAATAGGTGTATGTATATGTAGGTATACTTATAGGTATTTTACCTGTATTTTAGATATACTTTATTTATTTAATGTACTTTAATTGTTTTTATTTTGGATTTGTATTTTTAAGAGATTAGATGTAATATTTACAATTTAATAAAAATATGAAAGAATAAAAGAATGTGTTCCCCTTTTATTTAAATATATACTTAACATAGGTATTATGCCTATTATCTTGCATAGACTTATTTATTTTACAAATCCTTTTTGGTTTTATTCTAATTTCAATATGTACATGTATTATATGCATTATTTACAAAATTCTAAAAATATAATTTTATAAAAATAATGAGTAGTGAATAAATTGAATATTTTAATCAGGCAGAGTGCACAATGAAGGCCAAAAACCTAACTTTTACTGATGAACTCCAAAAATTATGAAACCAAGTTTATTAAATAGTTCTTGGAAAGCTATATACAATTAAATGTGAGTTTGGGTGATTTGGAGTTTTTATTTGCAAGATATGGGTCTGTGAAGTTGAGATTTTGGCTTTTTATTCTGAGTATAAAATGTACAATGAGTATTATTTTTACACAAACTCAATTTTGTATTTTTATTTACATTATTATCTACAACTTTCATGTACAAAGTTTTGTTATTTGATGAATGAATAATTCTAAACAAAATAGGTGTCAAAAATGCATAAATAAATGAGTAAATAAATGAGGTATTTATTGTACTGTTGGCCCTTATCTCCCCCTACTTTATTCCTTGTCTACCAATTCCATACTGACCTTGGTCTCGGGGTTCGGGTCATAAAATATTTGCAATATTTTATTCCTTTTTCTTTTCTTCTCTTTAGTCTATATTTTTGGCATTAAAAACCTTACTCTATGTACAATTAATGCAATAAACAATGAATGCTATTATGTACAAATTAATGCTATTTTCATGCCTCTGCTGGGGTTTTTAAGGCCAAAATGATAGAATAAAGGTGATGAAATGGAGATTCATCACCCCCATATACTTGCCTTTGGTAGTCCCTAGCAAATACTTATGCAATAAGTACAAAAAGAATAAAGAAAAGAAAAAGAGAATCAAAGAAGGATGGAGTGAATAGGGGTGCTTTCAGTGCAAATGTATGTCTTTATAAAATCTGAATTTGGAGCTCCTGTCAGACCTTGGGTGTAGATGTGTATGGAACCTAGTCGGGAACCAGCTTTAAAATACAATAGCCTTCGAGAGTCACAGAACTCGGTTCAACCCACCTCAATAGCCTGGTCAGAACTGGTCTACGTCATACGCAAACCCTTATAACTATGAAGCTGACTTGTACAGTGTAAGTGATAGTGGCTCTCCCCAAATGAAATGACAAAGGAACTGACTTCTCCAGAATGACAACCCAATGATTCCCCAATCCAACAGCTCTTTCCTCAAGGAGCAGGGTATTCCCTTCTAAGTTCAAGTGGCAACCAACTCAAGAGGAGGGGGTGAAGAGAAGAATGGACGGTAGCCAGTGTAGCTACCTATCCTAGGATGCAAGACCAGTTTAGTCAAGTCATCCAGCTGCAGGCTCACATTTTTGACTTTGGAACTCAAGCTTGTTTATTGGCTTTACAACATATGTACATACTTTGCAGACATTTTATTTTTGTACAGGCCTGACCATTTTTTTTCGACATACTATTCACAGCAGCATTTACATAAGGAGTTTTTCCTCTTGAGCTAGTAGACTATCCCTCTTTTGAAGCTTTATTGCAACCCACAATCTCCTGTCGTTAGACCTCATGGCTATTGAACCAGGTTGGGGTGCACTTCCCTCCCTAGACGAGGACGAATGTTTCCACCCGTGTGCGTCTCAGACTGGCAAATCCAACCCCCTCACCACTCCAACTGAGTTGAGCCAAGTGAAAGGTGCAAGTGTCCAAGTTAGGTCACGGTCGGCAAGAGTCATGCGTGCGTCTCGAAAAGTTCTAGTTAGTCAGTTGAGGTGACTTGAACCCATCCCGGATTTCTCAAAGAATTAAGTCTGCATAGACCTGAAGTACCTTAAACCTAGTTCCCATGAGGTTCCAGTGCAGTTAAGTGCGGTAAGGTCTAACCAAGCTCCAATTTTAGACTTTATTGGACTGATTCAATCATTAAGCTCACTCAAAAAGAATATGAATGGTATGCTCATGCTATGCACAATGAATGATGCAATTTTTTCACGAAGAATTTACAAGAATCAAATAATCTTTTTACAAAAAGAATTTTTGCAAATAAAAAGCTTGACACATACGAAAAGTACATACAATTATTTACACGGGCTTGCCGCTTTATTTACATAATATATGGATTTATAAGGACTTTACAGGGTTTAAGAGAGTAATTTGTACAGAAGGAATTTTATGTATTTTATTTACGATTTACAAGTATTTGTAATGATGCTCTTATTCCTTAATTTGAAAATAATTTTTGGCAAACTATAGTACACGATAATTTTTGCAATCATTTACACACATTTGAAAGCTATTTTTGCAAAGATTTTTCACACTATATATATATATTCCACAATAGTTTTGACAAACATTTTTCAAAAACATTTGCACATAGGTTTTCAAATCCTTTATTCCACACAAAGAAAAAGTTTTTCACACCAAATAATTTGACATAGGTTGAAAACACTTCACAGCAAATTTTTCCAAACGGTTCACACTATTTTTCAAATCATACTGTATAGGTATTTAACCTGATTTATTAATCAGTATATACAAAGAAAAACTGTATTTGTTGTACAACATGGTTTAGGCTCTTATAAGCTTTATTTGGGATTATTGCTTATTTTCGTATGAGAGATTTTTGTGCAGACTCCTCAGACTTATTCAAGAATCATTTTCAAAAGATTTTTGAAAACTATACTTCAAACTAATTTGACAAACATGTTCACGCATTTGGGATAGATAGATTTTTCAAAGCAATTTGACAACCAAATTTTTCCAATTATTTGCAAACTACTTTTCACACATTTTTATTTCACTCAAAGAAAATAAATTTTACACACAAAACTGGTTTTTCAAAAGTTGAATATTTGTACATACTATTTTTCAAGCAGCTTTCAAAAGATTTTTCAAAGAGAATATTTTGCACAAAACATTTTTCCTGACTTGTTAATCAATACAAGTACAATGAGTCTGAGGAGCTCACAATCATCTTTTACTATTATAGAGTTACTTATTACTTTTTATATTGAGTTGATGTTTTATTTTTCAGTATGAGTTATGGCTTATAGTATATACATGTTATATACGATCCCCTAATACTTAGCTTGAGCTATGTCCTCATAGGTCGAAGAGAAAAGAGAAGACATAACTCGTACTGAGTATAGACAAGTCTAAAGAATATCTATGAATGAAAAATGAATGAACGAGAAGTCGACCGTCCCCCTATACTTAGGATCAAGTAATCCTAAGTATAGCAGACTGTACAAAGCGCAGGGAGGGTCAAGTGTGGGAATACACAGATCGTACTCAGATTGTCTCCCCCTATACTTAGGGTAAGGTACTCCTAAGTATAGACAAGAAGAGGAGACGATGGAGAGGATCGAAATGAAATGAAAAACTCGGGGTGCATATCCCCCCTATACTTAGGACAAAGTACGTCCTAAGTCTGGAAAACTGTCTATAAGGGTGGCACCTTATTGATAAAAAGAAGATAGAAAAGAAAAAGAAGAAAAGAAGAAAATCAGATAAACAGTTTCTAGGGTGCATTGTCTGAATCTTCTGGTGCTGTCACTGTTGTGGATACGTCATCATCGTGCACGAGCTGAATGGAGTCAACAACGGCCAAGAATGTATCTGGTTCGAGGTAAGGCTTCAGGATTTGACCATTGACGACGAATGGCTGTGCGTCAGGGGACAATTCTGATATAGCAGTACTTCCATTGTCACGCACTTCACAAACTCGGTATGGCCCTATCCACTTACTCTTTAATTTGCCCGGGAAGATCCGCAACTTTGCATCAAATAACCACACCTTCTGTCCAACATCAAAGGTCTTTCGTCTGATGTGTCGGTCATGTCAGCATTTGACCTTCTCTTTGTACATCAATGTGTTATCGTATGCATAGTCTCGGAACTCCAAGAGTCTGTTCAGATCATCCTTTCTTTTCTGACCACTTTTGCATGAGTCCAAATTGCAACTGTTAACTGCCCATAAAGACTTATGAATTAATTCAACGGGCAGATGGCACGGCTTCCCGTATACAAGACGATAGGGCGACATGCCCAAGGGAGACTTGTAGGCGGTTCTGTAAGCCCAAGAGTTGGGACCAGTCTTTCCTGTTTGGCCTGACAAGTTTCTGCAGGATAGTCTTGATTTCTCTGTTTGATAACTCTGCCATGTCATTGGTCTGAGGATGATAAGGAGATGCGACACGATGGTCGATGCCGTACTCCTTCGTCAATTTCTTGACCTCCTTATTAATGAAATGGCTACCCCCATCTGATATGAGAATTTTCGGTATCCCGAACCGCGAAATGATGTTCTTCTTCAGGAACTGACATACTGTTCGACTGTCGGCGGCTCGAGCAGGGATAGCTTCAACCCAACGACTCATATAATCGACGGCAAGAAGGATGTGCTCAAAACCTTGACTGTTAGGGAAAGGTCTCATGAAGTCAATGCCCCATGCATCGAAAACGTCTGCTATCTGAATGATTTTTAAGGGCATCGAATCTTTTGCAGTGAGTGTACCTTTCAATCTCTGACAGTCAATGCATCGTTTGACGAATTCTGCTGCATCCTTAAATAATGTGGGCCACCAGAAGCCACACTAGAGTACTTTGGCTGCCGTACGATCTCCAGAGTGATGTCCACCAGATTCGAGCGAGTGACAATGCTCGAGGACACTAAAATGCTCCTCCTGAGGGATGCACCTGCGCCAAATGCAATCCGCTCCTTCCCTGAATAAAAGAGGATCCTCCCATTGATAGAATCAGATGGTCGACATGAATTTGTTCTTCTGATCCTTCGTCCAATCCGCTGGTGTTACTCCAGAGGCGAGGTAGTTGACTATATCTGCATACCAAGGAAGAGAATCCACTGCTAAGATTGATTCGTCAGGAAAGGTTTCTGTAATGGGTGCACTGTTCAGAGGAGGCTCGTGCTGCTCAATTCTGGAGAGATGGTCTGCTACCACATTCTGAACTCCAGGCTTGTCCTTGATTTCCAGATCAAATTCCTGGAGGAGAAGGATCCATCGAATCAGTCTCGGCTTGGCATCCTTCTTCTGCTGGAAGTACTGGATAGCAGAGTGGTCGGTAAAAATTGTGACTTTTGATCCAAGCAAATAGGATCTGAACTTCTCAAGGGCGAAAACCACAGCCAGCAACTCTTTCTCTGTCATTGTATAATTTCTCCATGCTTCATCTAATGTTCTGCTGGCGTAGTGAATGGCATAGGGTGCTTTCTCTTTCCTTTGCCCAAGAACAGCCCCGACGGCAAAGTCTGACGCATCGGTCATTATCTCAAAGGGAAGAGACCAGTCTGGTGGCTGTAGGATCGGAGCCTGAGTAATAAGCTCCTTCAACTGGTTGAAAGTAAGGAGAACTTGCTGATCTACATTGAACTCAGTTTCCTTGCACAGAAGTTCCGTCAAAGGTCGGGCAATGCGGCTGAAATCCTTGATGAATCGCCTGTAGAATCCCACATGCCCTAGGAATGACCTTACATTCTTTACGGACTGAGGTGGCTGTAGATTCGCAATAGCATCCACCTTCGCCGGGTCGACTTCCATACCACGTTTGGAAATGACGTGACCCAGCACGATGCCTTCGGTGACCATGAAATGGCTCTTTTCCCATGAAAGTACTAAATTGACTTCCTGACACTTCTGAAGCACTCTGTCTAGGTGCTCAAGACAAGAATCAAAACTATCACCATAGACAGAGAAGTCGTCCATGAACACCTCGAGAAAACTGCCTACCATCTCGGCGAAGACTGCTAACATGCATCTTTGGAAGGTTGCAGGTGCATTGCATAATCCAAAGGGCATTCTCTTGAAGGCGTAGGTGCCGAACGGGCAAGTGAAGGTAGTCTTCTCTTGATCTTCAGGAGCGATTGCCACTTGGTTGTACCCGAAATACCCATCCAAAAAGCAGAAGAACTCCTTGCCTGCTAGTCTTTCCAAAACTTGATCAATGAATGGCAGGGGGAAGTGGTCCTTCTTAGTTGCTGCATTAAGCCGACGGTAGTCAACACACACCCGCCAGGATGTGGGTACCCGAGTAGATATTTCCTCTCCTTTGTCATTTGTAACTACGGTAAGCCCAGATTTCTTTGGAACTACATGCAGTGGGCTTACCCATTTTGAGTCGGAGATGGGATAGATAAAGCCTGCATCACACCATTTGGTTATCTCCTTCATGACGACGTCCCGAAGGTTAGGGTTCAACCTTCTTTGGAATTCGCAGGACGGCTTGGCATCTTCTTCCAAATAGATGTGGTGTGAACACAAAGCTGGATTTATCCCTCAGAGATCTGATACGCACCAACCAAGTGCCTTGCGGTTCTTTTCTAGAACCTCGAGAAGACGAGATTCCTGATCCAGATTC
This sequence comes from Ottelia alismoides, assembly GCA_037367405.1. Classification (NCBI taxonomy): domain Eukaryota; kingdom Viridiplantae; phylum Streptophyta; class Magnoliopsida; order Alismatales; family Hydrocharitaceae; genus Ottelia; species Ottelia alismoides. The sequence goes on along the minus strand of JAZKJV010010717.1, from coordinate 373,603 downwards.
AGCCTGTTGCTAATGATGACCGGATACATTTACTCTTCACCCGCAAGGAAAGCATACTTCAGACCTGCAGGAAGTGGCTTGAGTTATGGTTTTGACCTCTCCAACTTGTCGGTCACTTCAGATACTATGCTGGTGGTGGGATGTGCTTCTTTGAAGGGGCTACCATCCTCATTATTCTGTTGAGATCCCAGTGATGCACCGAACGGTTCTGCGCTAGGCTGATCGTGCTCGGTCTGGAGTGAATGATCGAAGAGATGCGCCTGCATCTGAGAATCTGTCTCCCAAGAATCATCGGAGCCTAGGGTAACTGTGCTTTCCAAGTCCTCCTCGAGTGTGAGGATTTCTTGGGTCCATGAATCATTTAATGACAAGGATGAATCTCTGATCTCTGCAATAAAGTCACAGTCTGCTTTGGATGCTGCATGGCTCTCATCAGTCGTGGCATTCGGCTCTCTGCTCATGTTTATAGTGATTTGCTTGGCATTCGAGCTAAAAGTAATCTTGCCAGACCCGTAGTCAACCACGGCACCTGAAGTACGAAGAAATGGTCGACCAAGGATGATAGGGGTCTGGAGCAGGGGTGCTGGTGAGTCCATATCAAGGACTATAAAATCAGCTGGAAATTGCATCTCCTGCACTTTAACTACAACGTCTTCCAAAAGACCCCAGGGCTGCTTGATGGATCGGTCAGCGAACTGAAGGATCATTCGTGTCTGCTTGAGCGGACCCAACCCAAATTCTTGCATTATGGATGATGGCAAAAGGTTGATGGAAGACCCACTGTCGAGAAGCGTGAGCTCGAAAACCTGATCAAAGATCTCACAACTGATAAGAGGTGCTCCTGTGTCTTGCTTCTTTTGTGGGAGGTTGCTGATAGCTGCCACAGTGGCCATGGAGAGCACGTGCTTTTATACATCTCTGCGTCTGTTCTCATGTGTTGTGCGACGCCTGTTAGTACATGCCTTTTTTAGTCCTTTATTCACAGCTGGGATGTACTCCATGGCCTTCAACAAGGGAATCTCAACAGTCATTTTGTCTAGTATTTCTACAACTCCTGGATCAGACAATGCCTTTTTTCGTGCATTTTTTTGGATTTTTCTATTGCATGAGGAAAAGGAATATGTACATCTCTTGCAGGAAAAATAGAGTTCTTATTTACAACAACATCATCACCCGTAGAATGTTGTACATCTGGAGTACAAAAGGGAGTACAGACTGTATCCTGACATGCTGGTGCTGTAGGGCGAGCAAAAAGTATAGCGTCTGCTCCGTCGGCTGGCGAGAGATCGGCTGCTGCTGGCGGCTCCTCCAAGGCTGGCGCGGCGTCGCTTCGGCTGCAAGCTTCTTTTTGTTGTTTTTTATTTTGCTGAATTTTTTGTATTTTTGGCTGGGGATGCTGGCAATGCACGACGGCTGGAATGGCTTCTCCTTCTTCTTCCTCCTCACCCGCCCCTGTAGCTGGCACGGCTGATGCGGAAGATGATGATCCACCTGTTTCTTTATTCACCCCATTCTTGGTGGCAGACGGAGGTAAGGCCCTACCGCTCCTGAGAGTAACAACATTAGAATAAACAGTAATATCATTTTCAGACACGGACAGGACATCGCATTCTACCTGCTCTTTCTTCTTGAAATTATTAGGGTTGACTTCGACCTGCGCTGGAATAGTGGTTCTAGTGGCGGTCAGGTCGTCAAGCCTCTTGGTCATTTCCGCCAGTCCTTTGACAAGTTGGGCCAGACAATCCATGGTAGGGTTCACAGGGGGTACCTCGGTGGGTTCAGCGTGCAGATCACGCTGCTGTTGCATGGATGGGTGCGGAGGTTGTTGCTGGTGGTGCTGGGGTGGTGCAGGAAGTTGAAGTTGCTGATAAGAGGGGGAAGGATACTGCTGATACTGCTGAGGCGGGGCAGCCGCATACTGATGAAACGGATGTGGATGGCGGTATTGCGGCTGCTGGTATGGCTGATTCTGCCTCCATTGATTTGCATACTGGGGAGGCTGATGATACTGCTGATGAGGCTGAGAGGACTATCCAAAACGACCACCCTGAGGTTGGTGGTATTGCCGGTTGGCAAGTGGCTGACCCTGGGGTTGTCCCATAGGACGGGTCGGCTGTGCATCATTGGTCCATACCCCGTTCACTTCTTGAATCAGGGGTGGTGGTGGGAAAACTGGATCAGGTCCTGAAAGAAACTCTGGTTGGTACACAACCATCTGCTGCTGCAACTGGCCCTGGCCGGGCGCCTGCACGTAGTACACGTGCTAGACTGCCGGTGGCTGTTGGCTCGGCTGAGGCTGATGCTGCGGTTGCTGCTCGTCCTTCTTCTCAGCTGGAGCTTCGGATGGTGTCACCGACTGAACAGAGTTGATGGTGCCCACCAACAGTTCAAGGTACTTGTTGATCTGATCAAGCTTGTCTAAATTCTGAGTCCTCTTCTCCATCACAGTGAGTTTCTCAAGATCCTGTGATCGCTTCTCAATGATATCAATTTTCGAGAGATGGCCCCGATGATACTGAGGTTGGAGCTCTCATCTCTCTCTGCCTCTTTGGACGCTGCCATGTGTACTTGTTTCTGGAGGATCTGGGGCTGCTTCTGATATGCCTTGGATGAAGAGAGGGCGGCCTCCCCTTCGGCCATTTCTTCGAATATCTGCCAGACTACGTCTTCATCCTTGTTAAAATGCGACCCCCACATGCTGCGTCAACGAGCCTTTAGCTCTCGATGTTCAGTCCCCCAAAGAAGTGCTGGACCAGACTGGTCTTCGGTATCTCATGATGGAGACACTTCTCCTGCAAATCGGTAAATCTCTCCCATGCTTCGTGTACTGATTCATGGGCTCCTTGGGAGAAATTACTGATTTGGGCTCGCATCTGGTTGAGCCGACTGAGAGGGTAATACTTATGCAGAAAAGCGGACTTCAGCTCCTCCCAGGTCGTCACAACCTTCCCCAGATGGTTGACCCAATAGAGGGCCTTGTCTTGTAAGCTGAAGGGGAATGCCATCATCTTGACAATGTCTAAAGGGACATTGGGATAGTGAATGGTGCAGCAAATGCGGGAGAATTGCTGCAGGTGAATGTACGGCTCTTCACTTGTGTTTCCATGGAATGCAGGGAGAAGAGCAATGAACTGGGGTTTCAGCTCAAAGTGAGCGTGTACCGGTGGAATGGGGATCCACTCGGTCATATGGCTGTCTCCCGGATTGTACGTCTCTTTTAGTGTAGGCTTTGGCGACGGTAGTTCAGGTTCATCATCATCAGGACCACCACCTCCACCTCCACCTCCTCCTCGGCCTCTGCCTCCTCCTCCTCCTCCCTCTGCTCGGTTCATCACATCGTTCAACATATCCTGGAATGCTGTCTGTGCGAGGGCCTGCTCGGTCAGCTGCTGTTGGATGGCTTGGATAAACGCCAGTAGTTGTGCATTGACTTGATTCTGGTCTGGCATCTGTCCTTCTGGTTGGGGTGGCTATTGACCCTTGCCCTTTCCTTGAGGAGCCATATCTGGGTCTGAGTCGGATGAAATGAACTCCGGAGTAGTCTCCAGGGTTCGCTCTGTCTTCTATCTGCAGAATGAGATAGTCCAAATCAGACCACAGGCAATAGTGTTCAGCTGCCGTGATGAAGCTGGAATTCAAGTCAATCCCAGCGTGTTGTGAACGGAAAAGGATGTGGACTGTAATCGACTTCCATTCACAACGGCGAATGCGGGACAAAAGTGATCCCAGTTTATTGGGTGGCCAGGAGAAAGGTAGAAAACGAGGAGTCTGGAGATCGATCCGCAAAGTCCGGATCGGGTTCTCGAGAATCGTCTTGAATTTATTGGCAGAGTTGAGTCCACGGAATCGATGTGGGTGTCGGCATGGTCCCGACGGAAACCATCCATGGATCGACTTTGCGAAGCTCAATAGAGGATCGGATAGTGGAAGAAGGATACGATGGTCAACGAAGAATAAAAAGGAGTGTAAAACAGTAGAAAGGCTCGGGTGAGCGCAGTGGTCAAAAGGAGAATGACACAACAACATGTGCGCAAAGGCGCGGGACTCGATCTTTGAACCTTAATCTAGATCCATACAAACGCAATACAAAATTGGGTTCACCAACTCACGCCATGTGAAGCTGTGAAGGTTCGGCTATTTATTATCTTTTCATTCTTAGAGTTGTGATTTTAGTACGCTACCCTATAGGAGAGAGAGTACTGCCGGAAGAGTATCCCGTACTTGTCCTCCTCCTGTGTAACCTGTAGTCTGTACTTTTTGGAGTCCTTGTAACCCTTCCTGGATCCCTACTCAGCCAAAGAAATAGAGAGAGGAAGCCGATAGGTGAAACCAATACTTCGGTTCTCGCTCGCAACAGAATCACCTGTGAGCGTGCAGGAACCTACTCGGACGCAGGACAATGAGACAGACACCTCCGTGAAGGTGTGGCCTATGCTCAATACTTCGGACAGGGTCGATGCTCTACACAATAGAGAGTCATCATTGGTGAGCAAGTCATACTCGCCTACGTACGATAGAAGCACCACTACTTCAGAAATCCAGGCGATACACAAGGCAGTTGCAGACTGGGTTTTTGGCTTTAATCCTTAGGGGGTCGCACTCGCTCAAGGGAGTAGGGTTTTGGTCCCCCTCCAAGGTACCTGAAAACAATGAGGGCTTTATGAACCCGGTATAATGATAGTCCATTACAGATTTTAATTAAGGTCAAAGTTTATTTAGCAGTCCCCTTGTTTTAATTTTTGGGTTTTCACTTTTTTTGAGTCTGTTTTCATACCAGCGCCTAACGTTTTTGTAGATTCTCATTTAAGTCCTAGGTGCTCAAAATCAGAGGAAGATTTAGCGGAAAAGCCGTGCAAGTGGTTCCATGATGGAAATCTCACCATTGAACCGAATGATGCATGCTGAGTTAGAAGACTTACAGTGCATCCCAGCTCTCTCCATGCGGTATGCAAAACGGAATTTTTAAACCTATCTACATGTCGGTATGCAAGGCACAAAATCGCCCTAAACATTAGCTGCTATTAGAATGAAGAACCATAAGTCGCTCATTTGTCTTTAGCCTAAAAAGTCCGGTCTTGGCTCACCCCTCCTCTGCTCAACACACTTGAGTTTAGGAGATAGCGCTTTACGGGGCTCGCTGTGGCACAAGGGCTAAGAGACAAATGAACGGCTTGTTTAAGGTTGACTAGATCCATACGAAGTAGACTATAGGAGCATGCATTCTTATTAATGTTTGGACCTAGCTACCGAATCAAGCAACCTATATCTAGGGGCTCCAAGCACATAAAACAAAGTGAAATAAAGGCGGAAAACTCAAAACTTCGGGAAACAAAGAAAAGAAAGCGACGGAAAACTCGAAAAGCCGCGATGAGGCCCCCAGGTGAACAATCACCCGGGCACTGGACCTCATTGTGAAGAGTAGAGTCCTGTTGATTATTACATGTCAAAATTATCTCTCTCTCTCTCACCATAAATTACAAAAATAATCCTAATTGCTCTAGCCCTATCTAACTCCCATCCCCTTGTCTCCTTCGTGCTCTCTCTCCAGCTGGTCATGAAGTGAAGACCAACTTTATCCAAGCTCGGCTGCCTTGGCTTCCTAAGAAGCCATCCTCGCATGGCGGGCCCTCGCAACAAAGTCACAAAGAGATTGAATTAGTATAGCCCAATCAATTAAATACAGCAGGAAGAAATTAATCACAATAAATAAATCAATCAAGCATGGTGATCAATTGCAAAATAAATAGTTGCTCGCAAAATTAATGATACATCAATTTCTAAACAAGAATGACAAAATTAATAGGCTACGCTCATTGCTCCCCGGCAACGGTGCCATCTGATAACTCGTGTTTTGCGAGGGTCAAAATATATTGTCGCTGAGGCGACCGCTCACAGAACACCAACTGATCAGCAATTAACCCACAATAAAAGAATAAATCAATTAAGTCCCAAAATTTGTGAATTAACATTTAACTCTACCACAAAATGCATAGTGAATAAGTATGTAGAGGTCGAACCACAGAGAGCAATGCAAAAATGAAGTAGCCTATGGTGTTCATGTACAACAGAGTCATCCTTGTATGAATCATATTTTTGTGGGTTTTTCTTTTATTTTTCTTTTTATTATTATTATTTTATTAATATATATAGTTTAATATTATATATTTAGATATATTTATATTTATATATATTTTATAGGATATAGATATATAAAGATTTATACCCATAAAGGGTCTGTATAGGGAACATAGTACATATATATAGATAGAATATACATATTATATTATATTTTTTTGATTTCGGATTTTTATAAATAGATATACATATATATAGATTTTTTTCTTAATTTTCTATATTGGAATATATAAGCTATGTAATAAAAGAGAAGGTAGAGTATTTATAAAAATATGCAAAAATAGTCAAAAATTCAAAAATAAAATCTTTTTGGTATTTTCATGATTTTGTACTATTTTTGTGATTTTTGGGTATTTTTCACAATGTTCTTAGTATTTTTAAATAGCAAAATAAGGGAAACATGGAATTAGCAACTGGCTGGGGGTAAAATGGGAATTAAAAAAATAAACAGCCACAAAATTTTTCCAAACATTTTTTAAAATAAAGAGGATAAAATATAGAAACTACAAAACTTGAGTTTGCAATTTTTGGAGTTTTCTTACATTTTTTATATTTTTTAGAAGTTTTTGATTATTTTCGAATTTTTAAAGTTTTTCTTTTGAGATTTTTAGTGATTTTTGGACCGACACTAAAACATGATAAAATTGACCATAGATAATTTTTTTGGAATTTTTCGAGGTGGTTTACTTTTTTTTTGGTATTTTCTAAGCTAGACAGTAGACAAAATGCATGTTTTTTATTTTTAATAAATGCAAAAATACAACAAAAATAAAAACCAAAAATATGGCGTGCAAGAGCAAGCTAACATGAGCTTATATTAATTTTTGTAGAATTTTTCAACTTAATATGATGCATGAAATAAAAGGAACAAGTAAGCACAAATATATGGCCTGACAGGGTCATTTTTGCAAATAAAAATAAAGTCAGGGGCTTGAGTGCAAAAACACCAAAAACATTACACTTGTTCTGCAATTTTAAGGGTTAAAATGAAATACAAAACCCGCCAAGGACCCCCGCGTAAAATAACCATCACGTGGGACTACACGTGATCCGTACCCATAGGGACCAAAAAGTAATTTCAGAAAAGTTCGGGGTCCTGGCTGCAATTTTCACAAAAATAATACACTTTCAATTTTATTTTATGGACTAAATAGAAATATACAAACGTACAGGGGGTCCTATGCAATTTAGCCACCTCACGTGGGACGACACGTGAGGTGACGTAGACTGGACCTAAAAGTAATATCATAAAGGTACAGGGCGTCCATGCAAAATTTACACAATAAAATAAACTTCAACTTTTATTTACAGGGGTGGACGGTAAATACAAAAAAGGCTGGGGCTAAATAAGAAATTTACCCCTAAGTGCGCGTTGGTGGACGGCGTTGATCATTTCACTTGGACACGCGTCGCGCATCCAACGGCTGGTACTTCTTCGCCGATGAAGGGCTGAGATTAGATCAGCCGAGCTGATCTGACGGTCGGTGCAGGTCTTCATCTGACGGCTCTGGTGTGATCTGGGAACGCCACCCTGATCGGACGGCGATGGAGCCTCCTGGAAGAACAGGGAAGAAGCTCGCGCGAGGCGAGCTTCGATCTTGAAGCTTGGGCTCCTCCGGGCTTCTCCCTCGCGTCTGAGGTGTGCGGATCGTAGCTGGAGGCGTCCCGCGTCTGCTCGTGGTCTTAGCGTGGCTCCTGGAGGTCCAAAGAGCTCAGGCGAGGTCGATGAAGGTCGGGACCTCCAGGAGCTTCTTCCTGGTTCAAATCGAGCCCAGAAGGGCTCCTTGCGTCGTTTGACCTGCATAGGAAGAACCGGGGGAACGAGGGCTATCTCCTCGACCCCGGGTATTGAAGCTTTGGCGTAAAATGAGGTGAGGCGGAGGAGCTCCGACGATGGGCAGAGGTGGAGCTCCGATTCGCAAGGACTGGGGGTCCTTGGCTGAACAAAAGTGATCGATGGACGGAGAATGCGATGGGGAACGAAGTGAGGGGTGTATGGTGGTCGGAACCAGTGAGGATCACAGTGAAGAAGTCGCCGGAGCGGAGCTCCGGCGAACTTCGATTCTTCGATTTTACGATGCGCTACTGATCTAAAGACTAAACTAGGAACAAAATTGAAATGCTAGAATTAAAAGCTACCTAAAAAGCAAGAAAGGACAATTCTTATACCTGGGGGCCACCAGGGAGTAGGACGGACGCCGGAGCTCCGCCGCGACAAAACTTATCCCTCCTCCGGCCGATTCGAGGCGCTGAAATGCTCCCCCTATCACGAGGAACCTCCCAGGATCAAATTCGAGGCTTTTGGGTGGATGTAAATTGGCCAAATTTGAGGAGGAGGTCGAGGGCTATTATTTATAGACAGATTGGGCGCCCTACTTGGCCCGCATATTCCGACGAATGCAATGATCGTTTCCTCGATCCAACAAGCATGCGTGATAGATGGATGATCCCTCTACAGATCTCGTGAAGGGGGCGAGCGAGAATAAGGGACGAGACGCCCGGGAAAAAAGACGCAAGTTAAGGGATCAGCAAGGTTCAGAGGCGCCAGGTCCCGATGGGACAGTTGACCAGAGGTCAACAAAGGCTGGCTCCCCATTGGTCCACCTCGGCCGCAAACGGACAAAATAGGGGATTTTATTCGAAAATGATTTATTTAACCTAATAAATGATTTTATTAGAATTTGCTTATAAAATAAAAATGTGTATTAATTAATGTAGTATTTATTTATGATTTTTATTTAATTTTTTGATGTATTTTATTATGGTTTTTATTTTAATAATGTATGTATGCATGTATTTACATGTATTTTGTATATTTTATTTTTATTTTGTTTATTTTATTTTATTATTTTATTTTCTTATTTTATAAATTTATAATTTATTTTTATGAGTGTATTTATATTTTTGTTTAATTTTTATGGGTTTATTTACATTTTTAAATAAATAGGTGTATGTATATGTAGGTATACTTATAGGTATTTTACCTGTATTTTAGATATACTTTATTTATTTAATGTACTTTAAATGTTTTTATTTTGGATTTGTATTTTTAAGAGATTAGATGTAATATTTACAATTTAATAAAAATATGAAAGAATAAAAGAATGTGTTCCCCTTTTATTTAAATATATACTTAACATAGGTATTATGCCTATTATCTTGCATAGACTTATTTTATTTTACAAATCCTTTTTGGTTTTATTCTAATTTCAATATGTACATGTATTATATGCATTATTTACAAAATTCTAAAAATATAATTTTATAAAAATAATGAGTAGTGAATATATTGAATATTTTAATCAGGCAGAGTGCACAATAAAGGCCAAAAACCTAACTTTTACAGATGAACTTCAAAAATTATGAAACCAAGTTTATTAAATAGTTCTTGGAAAGCTATATAATTAAAAGTGAGTTTGGGTGATTTGGAGTTTTTATTTGCAAGATATGGGTCTGTGAAGTTGAGATTTTGGCTTTTTATTCTGAGTATAAAATGTACAATGAGTATTATTTTTACACAAACTCAATTTTGTATTTTTATTTACATTATTATCTACAATTTTCATGTACAAAGTTTCTTTATTTGATGAATGAATAATTCTAAACAAAATAGGTGTCAAAAATGCATAAATAAATGAGTAAATAAATGAGGTATTTATTGTACTATTGGCCCTTATCTCCCCCTACTTTATTCCTTGTCGACCAATTCCATACTGGCCTTGGTCTCGGGGTTCGGGTCATAAAATATTTGCAATATTTTATTCCTTTTTCTTTTCTTCTCTTTATTCTATATTTTTGGCATTAAAACCCGTACTCTATGTACAATTAATGCAATAAATAATGAATGCTATTATGTACAAATTAATGCTATTTTCATGCCTCTGCTGGGGTTTTTAAGGCCAAAATGATAGAATAAAGGTGATGAAATGGAGATTCATCAGTCACGTGCCTAGTATGTGACCCTTGGGCTTTGGGGGTTCTTCTGAGTTGGGCGGATCTCTGGGGGTTGTGGCGTAATTATCCCAGAAAGGGATGCTCCCACATGTGAGAACATGGGATTCTCTTCTTCCGAGGATTCCAAGGCAGCGATGGCGTGCTCCTATGAATAATGTCACGGGTGGCTTGTGTTCGTGCAAGGGAGGCTCTAGAATGGTGGCGGATCAAGCAGCGGTGACACGTAAGCATGTTTCAGGTGAAGGGGATGCTCACGCAGTAGAAGCCGCGGTGGCATGTGGATGGAGTGCAGCTCGCAGTAGGTCACTGGAGGATATGGCGGTTGGGCGAAGTCTGAACGCTGGTGCTTCTTAGATGAGGAGTAGCGGAATTGGGGCTGCTCCTTCGCGCATGGGCGTTTTGGTGGCGAGCAACTGGGTGAAGCAGGCACGCACAGTGGAGTCGCAACAGGTGTCGGAGGCGTGCGGCTTCACGGGGACGCACTTGCAATAGAGGCGATGTGTAGGTGCAGATCGGCGGTGATAAGCGGATGGCGGTGATAACGAAAGTGGAGCACGGTGATAACGAATGTGGAACGCGGGGTGATGGGTCCGGTGGAGGGAAGAACTCATCGAAACAGAGGAAACTAGGGGAAACATAGGATGAAAGAGATGGGTTTCGCCTAGGAGTAGAGTGGGCTATGGCCATTTTCCGATCTTTACCTCGATCGGAGCCGGCGAGGGCTCCGAGAAGCTCTTCGATATCACGCTGCGGAGGGTGGTTGTCGGAGTCTTGGGCTCCTGTCACAAGCCAGGTTCACGCTCCCTCTCGATTCTGTGGAAGTTGGCGGATGGGCTGATCATCGGGGATCGAAAGGTCTTGAATAGGGTGAGGGAGAGGATAAGGTAAGGGGATAAGGTGAAGATAAGGAGGCGGTGTCCGCGAAGATAAGGGAGGAGTTGACGGCCGGTGGTTGCGGGGCGTTGGCAAGGAAGAAGGATCGGTCGTTGACTGGAGAGAGGAAGGAAGAGGACCCTCACGTGCTTGGCACGTGAGGAGATTTTTTTATATAAAAAAATGAAATAAAAAGGAGTTTAAAAACAGCTGACATGTGGTGGCTCCAGGAGCTGCCATGTGTCAGCTTCAGAAAAATCCGAGACTAAAATAGTAAGAAAATTTGAAAAGGAATAACAAATGACTCAGATCGAAAAGTGCTCAATACGAAAATTGCTCGTCTTGATGAGATCTACAATTTTCATGAAGAGGCCAAGAGCAAAGGAAGTCATCTGTGCAAAATGATATTTTTGGGGTACTTCCATGTATATAGAATACCTTGATTTTCGGGTTTTGTAATTTTTTATGATTTTTAAAGAAGAGAAAAATCGAGAAAAATAACGATAAAATCAAAGATAATTATTTACACAATAATCTATTTTTTTGAATTTGTAGTAAATAAGAAAATAGGGAAATAAAATAAAGAAGAAAAAGTGAGAAATTTGTACAGACTCGCAATGGACACTCGGACTTGGTCAGATTCTTTGCTTTCCGTCTCGTTTTGAATTTAGATTTGTGTAGATTTTATTAAAACTTTCATGAAAGAATATAAAGGAAAAAGAAATAAGCAAAAAAAGTTAATTATGTACATAAAACAATAGGTCAAAATGGGTAAAACACAAAACACGCAAAAGAGGCATAAAACCCAACTTTCACATACGAGCTTTGATTTTTATGAAATTAGTCTTGTTTTGAAGATCTTTAAATATGTATTACTTTAAAAGTGATAGACCTAAATCAGACACTGTATGAGGAAGATATGAACATTTTAGTTTGTCTGATCTGAAATTGGAGTTTTATCTCACGAGCCAATTATTTGAGTTATTAAATTTTTTATATTTTCCTTTAATCTTGTTAGTAATATGTACACAGTGGAGTTGGTTTGAGGTGATTTGGAGTTAGCCTGAACTAGTTGAAAAATACATGAAGTTAGGTACAAATGTGAAGATGATTATGAATGCAATTATGAGTGTTAAAATGCAAATATTAATTTTACTTGCATGAATAGTAAAAATGCAGAATAGATGATGAAATGCAGCTAATTACTAGGGAATGAAGATCTATTTTCATCTTTTAGTATGATGAATCGTGGATTCATCAACCTCCTATGCTTAAACCTTGCACGTCCCCGAGCAACTAGAATGAAATGCAAAAGTGAAATGATTTTGGGTTCCATATCAAAGTCATGAACAAAAGGTGAAAATGGAGCTAGACCTGACCTTTGGATTGATAGTGTGGTGGAACTTCTGTGAGACTTAGGATTTTAAAATCAACAACCCTCAAGTTCTACATGTCATTGTAACAGATTTGGCTCAGAAGTCATCTTAGATCAATTCTTCTCCCAAAGCATATCCCATGAACATTGAACAACTGTCTCATGTGTGTGAAAGGTTTTAGCTCTCCCCATCAAGAATGCCGGACTATCATGCAAACCCCTCTCCCAGTAACTCGTCCTCGGGGAGTCAGGTATTTCCTTCTAAGGTTTGTCGCGTTGTGTTCACAATCGAAAGGGGGAGAAGTTAGAAGAAAGAGAAAAGAACTGGGGGGTGACCAGTGTAGTCACCTCTCCTTGTGAAGCCGACCAGTTTAACCAAGTCTCCATTAAGATCTGCATGTTTTCTTAAAGCTTGGACCTTTTTTTGGTCAGATATTTATTTGGTGATTTGGCTTCTTTTTGGTATGGATTTTTTGTGACTCTGCATGGATCATTTTGTGCCCCTACGGATATAGAATATTTTTTCCGTACATGTTTTGCGATCTTAGAAAAAACTATGCCCAGCCGTCTATCCCTTTTCTGAAGCTTTATTCAACCCATACTCCGGTCTTTAGATGTCCACGCTACTAGAAAAGAGACTCGCACAATCTTCCAACATCCCGTCTGAGTTGAGCTAAGTGAATAGTGCGAGAGAAAAGATTTATCCCCTACTGAAAAGCTATACCCAGAATCAGGCGATTAGGTTAGACACTAAGATTCAACAACGGTACTAAGTCATGCGGAACTCGAAGAATTAAGTCAAAAGACCTGAAGCTTCTAAGTCATATTTCTCGATGAAGTTCATCTGGAAATTAGGTAGATTAAGGCTAAGTCAAGACCACTCTCCGCTTCTACTCACAACTCGGTTCAGAACCCAATAACTTTCTACTTTGTGACGGTTCCGAAAATGTCGCTTTTAAGAAGTTGTTTTTATCGTGTCGTGCGTTGTAGGCGGCAATCGGAAACGATCAAGAAATTAACCACAAATAAATTATGCAAGTTTCAATCTCGTGGTTTTATGTTTATTTTACTTGGGCAAGTCCCAAGGTCGATCACAAGGAGGCAAAGGAACAACCTAGAATTAAGTCTATCAAAGTTCGAGTTCGGTTTTCAAGGCGGTTTTTTTTGGAATTTTTTTAATGCAATATGAGATGCAAAATGTAAGTTCGGCCTATTATAGGGACTAAAATGTGAATTAAGTCCAAACGAAATCCGAAAAATACGAAACTTGGCCGAGGTGTAAAATATGATGAAATGGGTGCACTGTAATTTTTTTGGAATTTTTGGATGTAATATGATTTTTTTATGGATTTTTAAATGCAAACAAAATGATTTTCAATATTTAATTATAATAAATACTAAACCTACTTATTTTCAAGAAATAAAATCATCTAAGATCTATCACTAGGTGATGGATCTCAGAAAAATCCTAAACCTCGAAAATGTGGGGTTTAATACCTATTAAAAATTAAATACTAAAAGGTGCAAAATGAATTTTATAGGATAAAATATTCATGCAAATGCAAATCTTTTTGGGCACAATGTTAAGAATAATTAACTCTACAAGATGTGATTTTTCGAGAATTTTTAGAGCAACGGTTAATTAACTATCAATTTTAGAGCAGAAGATGGGTAAAATACGCCAATTTTCACAAAACAATTATTTATTAATTAACCGTCCGTCACAAAAATACCCACAAGATGTCAAGCAGTAGAGAATTAATTAACAAACATCATGCAATTTTTGAGATGATAAAATAATGTAAAGAAGATGTTCAAAATCATAGGGGAACACAGGGGTATAAGTGCAATGTAAATAAAATAAGTAAATAAGCAAACTGCAGTCTGGGGGCTTTTATGAAATTACCAGTAACTCAAGGGGTAAATCTGTAAAATTCCCAAGGGAGCACGTGCTTCGCACGTGCTCCTTGGGTAGCTGGACACGTGCGTAATTAGGGAAACCTCCGGGAGGGGCTTTGCAATTTGACACGCTAGTCACGTGCGCAGCACGTGACTCATGGAGGGCTGTAAATGTTCCCCCCGACGCACGTGCGGGTCACGTGCGGAAGGGGGCCTCGGGCTGGACCCGGCCTGCGGTGCAGTGGAGTCGAGGAGAGCGGAGGAGGCGTTGGCCGACACACGGCTGTGGGGCGTCGAGGGCGCAGCAGCGGCGACGAAGGAGCTGGTGATGGCGGTTGGACCCGGCCGACGAAGCAGGTGTCGGAGAAGACGAAGTCGAGGCGGATGGCGAGCAATGGGGGGCAGCTCCGATGAGGTTTCTGGAGCTTCTCTGGTGGCGTGGTGAGGCGGAGAAGATGGCCGAGCTGGAGGAGCGATGGAGCCGAGGGCGGCGATGGCCGACACACGGCCGTCGAGGGTGCAGCAGCGGTGACGGAGGAGTGGTGATGGCGGCGTGGAAGGCGGAAAGTAGGAGAGAGAGAGGGAGAGAGAGGTAAAGAGAGAGAGGGATAACCTGCGAAGGGGTAGTGCTCGACGGCGTTGGGCGGCCGGAGCGAGCAGCGGTGCTGGTGGCTGGGGCTGCGACGAGGCGGAGGAAGCCTCGGATCACGCCGGTGGAGGGTCTCGCGGTTGTCACGCCCGGAGACGGTGAACTTCGATGAAGATCGGCGGATGAAATGCGAGGAGGCGAAGCAGTTCTTTAAATAGGGCGTCGGGCGAGCTGGGATGGTGCGTCGAGGATGGAAGGTTGCCGGGTTTTGAGGGGAAGATCGGAGGGGCGATCGACTGGGATTTGATTGGGGATTGGGGGGACACGCGGGGGCGGCGATCGGAGATGGGCGGAGATCGCGAGATCGATGGGATTTGATGGCCGGCGAGATTTGGGTGCCGCTGCCCGTGATGGAAAGTGGGGGAGGAGGAAGAGGAGTGCTGGGCCGTCCGATCGGCCGAGATCGGAGGGCCCAGCGAGCGACACGTGGCGAAGTGTGGGTGCAAGGAGGGCGCACGTGCAGAGCACGTGCCTTGAAGGCACGCGCGATGCACGTGCGTCTATTTTTTTTTTTAACAAAACGAATTACAAATAAAGCCAAAAATGGCTGACACATGGCGGCACCAGGTGCTGCTACGTGTCAGCACCACAAAATTCCGAAGGTAGATATTTTGTAAAATCGATAAAAAATAGTAAATGACCTCGGATTGAAAAACTTTATTCACGAAAATTTCTCTTCTCGATGAGATCTACAACTTTCATGAAGACATCAAAACCAAATTCGGTCAAATGTAAAAAGTGAATTTTTGGGGTATCCCATGTATATAGAACACCTTGATTTTGGGGTTTTGTAATTTTTATGTTATTTTTGAGATCAGATAAAAATCCGGAAAAATTACGGTAAAATCAAAGATAAATAAAGACACCTTATTCTAATTTTTTTGGATTTTTATTAATTGATAAAATAAGTATATAAAATAATAGGTCAAAAACCGCTAAAATATACAACTTACAAAAGAGGCCCAAAACCCAACTTTCACATATGAGCTCTGTTTCACTTGAACTTGGTCTTGTTTTGAAGGTAATTGAATGTACATTAGTTCAAAAGTGAGTAGGATTAAATCGGTCACTGGATGGGGAAGATATGAGGGTTTTAGTTCGAATATCCTGAAATTAGGGTTTGGGTTTTTAGTCCACTTATTTGGGTTAGTTATTTTTTTTGTATTTTCCCTTTATTCTTGTTAGTGATATGTACACAGTGGAAGTAGTTATGAGTCATTCGGAGTTAGCATGAATGGGTTAAAAATCTAGGAAGTTAGGCTATTTACAGGTTATTTTTTTTTGGCATGGATTTTTGGCTTCTTATTTTGTGCAGATTTTTGTGCTAAAATGCAATTCTTATGAAATCATGCACTAATGCTAATTATGCAGAATAGATGCAAGAATGCTGTTGATTTTGAGGGTTTTGAGCTTAAGAAATGAGATTTAGAGTGATGAATACGAGATTCATCATCCCCCTATACTTAAACCATGCTCGTCCCTAAGCATTAAAAAGATATGCCATGAGGTGAAATGAGATTGGGTTCCATACCAAGACCATGAGCTGAAGGTGAAAGTGAACCTAAACTCAACCTTTGGATTATTTGTGTGTCGGAACTTCTGTGAGACTTAGAATTTTAAAATCAACAGTCCTCGAGTTCTACAACTCATTGCTTACAGTTTCAGCTCAGAAGTCATCTTAGATCAATCCTCTTCCCAAAGTATACCCTATGAACACTGAATAACTGACTCTTGTGTGTGAAAGGTTTTAGCTCTTCCCACTCAGAATGCCGGACTACCGCGCAAACCTCCTCTCCAGTAACTCGTCCTCGGGGAGTCAGGTATTTCCTTCTAAGGTATGTCGTGTTGTGTTCACAATCGAATTGGGGGGAGAAGATAGAAGAATGAGAAAAGAATTGGAGGGTGGCCAGTGTAGTCACCTCTCCTTGTGAAGATAGCCAGTGTAGCCGAGTCTTCACCAAGATCTGCAGGTTTCTTGAAGCTTGGACCTTTTTGGTCAGATTTTTATTTGGTAGAATACTTCTTTGTATTTGGAATTTTTGGTGGTTCTGCTTGGATCTTGTTTTGCCCCTACGGATATAGCATCTTTTTGTTCCGTACATTTTTTGGGGTCTTAGAAAAATTGTGCCCAGCCGTCCATTCCTTTTCCGAAGCTTTATTTCAACCCGTACTCCGGTCTTTAGATTTCTACGCTACCAGAAAAGAAACTCACGTAGTCTTCCAACATCCCGTCTGAATTGAGCTAAGTGCATAGTGCGAGAGTACAAATTAATTCCTTATTCCAGAGTTGTACCCAGAATGAAGAGACCAGGTTAGACACTAAGAGTCAAATTCTGTGCATTGTTATGTGGAACTCAAAGAATTAAGTCACAGATCTGAAGACTCTAAAATCCTATTTCTCGGTGAAGTTCCTCTGAAAATTAGGTGGATTAAGGTCAAGTCCAGACCACTCTCGGTTTCGGCTCATAACTTGGTTCAGAACCCAATGACTTTTCACATTTGCAAATGAATGTAATGCTGGATGAAGTGCAGGTGTGTGGATTGCAAACACATTTTTTTGATGATTTTTTTTATATGCAAAAATGAATAAGAAGCCATATTTTTTTTCAAAAATTTTGGGCAAAGTCAGTGTTAGTAGCAAAACTCTTTTTTTTTAATACCCATCCCGTAAATACATATAGACTTAAGCGCAAGTACGAGGTATGGCAAAAATATATACATAGTATATATATACAGACCCCCCTATACTTAGCGAGTGTTGTGTCCTCAGAGCACAAGAAGCGTAATGAAGACATAGCTCGGGCTAAGCGTAAGGGAGAATAATAATTCAATGGTTCGCCCCCCTATACTTAGACTGAGAATAGTCTAAGTATAGAAGAAGAGCGCAAAAAGAGGCGGACGGGATATGTAAATGAGGAGAGTATAAACAGATGGGTGGCGTTCCCCCTATACTTAGGCTTTGGTCAGTCTAAGTATAGAAGAAGGATGGATATGGAGTGAGCGAGAGGTCGGAATGTGATGAGAGAAATGGTATATACAGATGGCATCGGTCCCCCCCTATACTTAGGCCTTGGCCTAAGTAGAGGAAGAAGTTGTACAAGGGGATCGATGTGGTCGGGAGGGAGGGTGGGTCTGATCTGATATATCGTCAATGTCCTTGCTCTGTGTGAAATAGATGACCTCAACTTGCACTGTATGTTCTTTGGATGATTCTATATATGGCTTCAGTAATTGTCCATTCACTGAGAAAGGTTGTGCATCATCTTTGAGTTCTGCAATGTCCACACTTCCATTGGTATGCACATCGATGACAACATAAGGACCCGTCCATTTCGATTTTAGTTTCCCATGAAAAATCTTTAATCGAGCATTAAACAACCATACTTTCTGCCTAGGGACAAAGGTTTTATCTCGAATGTGTCTGTCATGCCATTTCTTGACCTTGTCCTTATAAATCACACTGTTGTCATATGCTCGGTTTCGGATTTCAATTAGCTCATTCAGATTTAGGTCTCGACATAATTTCCCAAGGTGACAACTCCAGTTTAACTTTTTGATCGCCCATTCATATTTGTGAATCAGTTCTGCAGGAAGATGGCATGGTTTGCCATAGATCATCCTAAAAGGTGAAGTGCCGAGTGGTGTTTTATAAGCTGTCCTATAGGCCCAAAGAACTTGATCCAACAGTTTTGACCTATCATTCCTATCTGGACGAACCAACTTTTGAAGTATACTCTTCACTTCTCTATTAGAAACTTCTGCCATGCCATTAGATTGTGGATGATAAGGGTTGGCTATTCTATGTTCAAATTTGTACTCCTTAGCCAAAGATCTCATTTCTCTATTCACAAAGTGGCTACCTCCATCAGAAATCAAGACTTTTGGTATCCCGAACCTTGCAATGATATTATCCTTGATAAACTTACAAACGGTTTTGCTGTCTGCGGTTCGGGTTGGAATAGCCTCTACCCATCTAGACAAATAATCAACCGCTAACAAGATGTACTCAATTCCATTGCTATTGGGAAAGGGACCCATAAAATCAATCCTCCATGCATCAAAAACATCACAGAAAATCATTGGTTGCATGGGCATTTCGTCTCTATAACCAACGGTCCCTCCCATCCTTTGACAAATCGGGCAAGACCGTACAAAATCATTAGCATCACGAAATAAGGTCTGCCAGTAAAATCCACATTGGAATACCTTGTGTGCGGTTCTCTTTTTCGAATGGTGCCCTCCAGCTTCGAGAGTGTGACAATGTGTGAGGACACTCTGGTATTCTTCCTGAGGAATACATCTTCTCCAGACACAATCTGCTCCTTCATAAAAAAGGAAAGGATCGTCCCAATGGTATTTTCTAGAATCCGACTTCAGTTTATCAATCATTCTCTTGGTCCAACCAAAGGGAACCTTCTTGGAGACAAGATAGTTCACGATGTTGAAATACCATGGGGTTGAATCAATAATGCAAACAGATTCGTCTGGAAAAGTCTCCTTAATAGGTCCAATATCAGGATAATTATTTTTCTCAATTCGGGAAAGGTGATCAGCAACAATATTCTTTATTCCAGGTTTATCTTTGATCTCCAAATTAAATTCCTGGATTAACAAGATCCACCTCAAAAGTCGTGCCTTGGCATCTTTCTTATCCATGAGGTATCTAATTGCCGTATGATCTGTGAAAATTATCACCTTGGAGCCCAATATATATGATCTGAATTTTTCAAGGGCCCAAACAACCGCGAGCATTTCCTTTTCAGTTACTGTATAATTTTTCTGTGCAGGATCCAATACTTTGCTCGCGTAGTGAATCGCATAAGGGATTCCATCCCGTCTTTGTCCAAGCACAGTTCCAACCTCAAAATCCGATGCATCAGTCATGATCTCAAAGGGAAGAGACCAGTCAGGAGCTTGTAATATCGGCGATTCACATATTTTCTGTTTCAGGAGCTCGAAGGCCTCAAGACACTTGTGATTTACAATAAACTCGGTGTCTTTTCCTAAGAGCTCGGTCAGTGGGCGGGCGATCTTTGAAAAATCAGGGATAAACCTTCGATAAAATCCAACATGCCCTAGAAAAGACCGCACTGACTTGACGTTGGTTGGTGGCTCAAGTTTCTTGATCACATCCACCTTGGCAGGGTAGACCTCCATACCCTTTTTGGAGATGACATGCCCCAACACGATACCCTCAGTCACTATAATGTGACTTTTCTCCCAGGAGAGTACCAAATTAACCTCCCTGCATCTTTTGAGGACTCGGTCCAAGTGCGCTAAATATGTATCAAATGAATCACCATGAACCGAGAAGTCATCCATGAACACTTCCAGAAAATCACCCACCATTTCGGCAAATAAGGCAATCATGCACCGCTGAAATGTGCCTGGGGCATTACAAATCCCAAATGGCATGCGCTTGAAAGCGTAGGTACCGAAGGGACTTGTAAATGTGGTTTTTTCCTGATCCTCGGGAGCAATAGCTACATGATTGTAGCCAGAGTACCCATCAAGAAAACAGAAGAATGCTTTCCCTGCAAGTCTCTCCAAGATTTGATCAATAAATGGCAGTGGAAAGTAATCTTTCTTGGTCGCAGCATTCAGGCGCCTGTAATCGACACAGACATGCCACAACGTGGGTACTCGGATCGCGATCTCAACCCCCTCCTCGTTGGTGACCATCTGGATTCCCGACTTCTTCGGGACGACATGAAGGGGGGCCACCCACTTGGAGTCAGAAAATGGGGTATATGAAACCTGCTTTGCACCATTTCTCTATCTCTTTCTTAACCACTTCCCGAAGATTGGGGTTTAATCTTCTCTGAAATTCACGGGAAGGCCTTGCATTATCCTCAACATAAATTTGGTGCGAGCAGAGAGCAGGGTTGATTCCTACGAGATCCGACACAGTCCAACCGATGGCTTTTCGATTTCGCTCAAGGACTTCTAGTAGTCTGGATTCTTGTTCTAATGTCAATGATGAGCTAATGATCATAGGGAATTTGTTTTTGGGTCCTTTGAGAAATGCATACTTCAAGGTGGGAGGGAGGGGTTTCAGCTCTGGCAGATCTACATCATCAATCAAATCTGGCTGAATATCTTTTAAGTCTGGGTCAGTGATTGTTGGTGGTGGATCATTCTGTGATATGCTAGCCACTGATCTTGAAAGAAAGTGGGTCGGATCGCAAAAGTAGTGTGGTAATTCAGCCAAAGCCGCGTCCGACTCTTCATTGATTTTTTTCGAAGAGGATGGAATGGACCAATCCGAAAGGAGTTTTGTGTCGTCAAGATTGTACGTATCCAGGTGTTCAGATTTGTCTGGCAATAGGTCACACACTGTATGGTGCATTGTTTCTTCTTCTGATGTGAGGGTGTCCATGTGAAGATCTGGCAGTTGGTCCCAAGGTTCGGTAGTGCTGATTAGATTACACTCAGAGGTTTCGGCATCCTCAGTGGTGGATTCAGAATCGGGTCTTTGCCATTTTGTTTGTCTCATTTCCAGATCCACTTCTCCATCTAGGGAGCGGAATTTCATCAATCTAGTGCCGTAATCGAATACAGCCTTGGCAGTTCTTAAGAATGGTCTTCCCAAAATGATTTGCGACTCTTTCCAATGGTTCGGGGTTTCCATGTCCAGGACAGTGAAGTCCACTTTGTATTCCGTACCCTCAACCATAATGATAACATTTTTTACTTCTCCCTTAGGTCTTTTAGTAGATGTGTCCGCGAATTGGAGTAAAGATAGCGATTTCTGAAGAGGTCCTAACTCCAATCGGTAATATAAGGCTAAGGGAAGAAGATTGATGGAAGAACCATTGTCAAGAAGTGTGCGTGCGAATGCGATACCGCCAATGCGGCTTTCCACATAATGAGCACCCAGATCTCTTTTCTTCCTTGGTAAATGCTGGTTTCTCACGCATTTGGTAGTGGCCACTGTCAGAACATGAGTCTCCACAAATTGGTTTGTTTTCTTTGTGTGGGTCCGGGTGGGAGTACATTTTATTTTCAAATATTTCTGAAATGCAGGGTTACTGGCCACATATTAATCAAAGGGTACCTTCACAGTTATGTTTTGTTGACAGAATTTTTCCATCACTGGGTCACTCTGGATAGTTTTCTTTTGTCTTCCTTTCTTAAGAGCATGGGGAAAAGGTATGGAAGCATTCGAGACAGGAGAAAGAGGTCCAGAATCATAAATAAGAGCATCTTTATTGAATTTGGAGTTCTTATTACAATCATAATGTTCTGGATTATCATCATGTTGCTGAAATAGTGACAAAGGTATTTTTGCAGCAACTAGAGGTTCAAGGTCCTCTGTAGTCTCCATAGATGCTTTTCCCTTCCTTTGGGCAGAAATCCTCGGGCGTCCTTCGTCTTCATCCTCAGAAGCATCCTCCGGTCGATCTTCCGAGTCATGATGGTCTGCTTCCCTTGCCCGGTCAGGTACGACCACGGTCCTTCCGCTCCTGAGGGACATGGCATTGATATTGCTAAATGAAAGGGTCTCGTGTTCAGATGTGGAAAAGTCTGAGTAATATACCTGATTGTTGTGTTGAGATGATTGAGGTTTGTTCAAGCTATTGGGGTTAGCTTGAACTTGAGCGGGGATGGCTGTGACAGGGGCTGTCTGTTCTTCCTTCCAACGGGATAGACGATTAACATCTACCCGTAGGTCGTACAGTTCATTCCGGAAGCTGTGAATTTCCTCCAGCATTTGTCTTTGGATATCAATCGGGTCTTCTGGAGGTTTGGATGATCGAGATGCTTGATTTGGAGCTTGATATTGTTGACGATGTTGTTGAGGTTGGTTCTGACGGTCGTGTGGCTGCTGCTGCCTTGAGGGCTGATTGTGTTGTGGAGCAGCATTGTAGGAGTTGGGTGGACGCTGATATTGCTGACAGTCCCCCAGATTATCCTGTCGGGTATTATCCTGTGTGTACCAGATGCCGTTTATCTCGAAAGTTAGAGGCGGGGCTTCTATGACTGTCTCAGCTGGAGGAGGTAACTGCTGGGAAGGTTGGACGTAGGATTGGTCCTGAGTCCATGGTTGCGGTTGTCCAGAACCTGGCTGCTCTTGGACATGATGCACATGATAAATTGGGATCGTAGGAGCAGTAGGCATCCCGATCTTGGACACCTTCTCAGTGAGTTCCTCCATTTGTTTTGGAAATTGAGAGAGTCGGTTGTCGATGTCGTTCACCCTTTTATCCACAACTGTTAATTTGTCTGTGATGATGTTCATGTTGGGCAGCAAGTCCTCTGCTATTTCTGCGACCGTTTGTTTCTCTCCTTTGGCTTGATAGTTGTTCAGTGAATCAGTGTAAGATCTACTAGCAATTTGTGAACGGCTAGTCTCCGCCATTTGCTCCAGTATCTTCCAGACGGTATCAGCTCCTCGGGATGTGTAGTTTCCTCCACAGGCAGCGCTGACTAGACCCTGAGTCCCGTGGTTAAGGCCAGAATAGAGGGATTGGACCAAGATGTTATTATCTAGGTCATGGCAAGGACATTTCTGCAGCAGATCTTTGAATCTATCTCATGCATCACAAAGTGGTTCATTTGGCATCTGAGAGAAGCTAGTGATGCGAGTCCTCATTTGATTGGTTCGACTCAAGGGTAGAATTTTTTTAAGAAAAGGTTCTTGAACCTATCATAGGTGGTTACTGTCACTCCCAAATTTTTCACCCAGTAATCTGCCTTACCCTTCAAGGCGAAAGGTAATGCAGTGAGACGGATATAGTCTTGGCTGACTTGTGGGTGCCTCTGATTAGAACAGACTAGCTCCAAATCACGCAGGAATTCATAGGGTTCTTCATTCGAATTACCATGAAATTGTGGTAATTGATTAATGAAGTGTGGCTTCAGTTCATGGTGAACCTCAGGTTGAGGTGGCTGCAAGTAATTTATGACCCTATATTGCCCGGGATTATATGCGGTGTCCATTGGTGGTTCTTCCTCTGCATTTATTCTTTCCAATTGTTTACTCATCAAATTTTGTTGCTGCTCAGATGCAGCCAGTCTTGCGAGAATCATTTGCATCGGATCTTCATTTTGGTCATCTTCAGGATTGTTCTTCTTTGGAGGCATTTTTTGTGAGTTCTTCTTTTCACCTTCAGATTGTGAAAAATAGGAGTCAATAGTTTGAAGAGAATTATAAGATGAAAAGTCCAGGGGAAGGTGTTCCTGAACCCAAGGTGGTTCTGAGTAAGAGTGGTTCAGATCATTTGAGACTTGAAAGTTTGTGGTAGTGAGAAAGGGGTTCGCTGAGTCCGAACAGAAATTACCACAATTTTCCATTCTTGAATTTCAAGAGATTATCAAGAGATGAATGGATGTTGATCAAATCAAACACAATACAAAATTCTTTTTCACCAACTCACACAGTGAAGGTCGTAAGAGTTCGACCAATTTTCTTGTCAATTTTAAATGGTGAAAAGACAATCTTGTTAGCGAGATGAAATTTCGGATTTGGGCTCTAGCCTTAAGTGTCGTCTCTCGCTCACTGAGAAAAATAGAACATCCAAGGTCGGGGTTACTCTCCCGCAAAAATTCTTGATTTTATGGGTTATTTGAGATCAGATATATTTAGCAGTCCCGATTTTAATGAGGTGATCACTGAAAAATTAGATGAGCACAAATACACGTCTACCGTCCAGTCCCAATTTTCTTTAAAGTTATGTTATAAAACAAGAGAGAGAAATTCAGGAAAAGCCGATGCACGCGGAAAACTATGATGAATGCTTAGTTAGAAGACTTACAGTGAATCCTCGCAATCTCCATGTGGGATGCTAGACAGAATTTAAAAATTATTCTATATGATGTGCAACCGATGGAAAAACCGCACCTAAGCAGAAAGTTCTATTAGCGGGAAGAATTGATTTAAGTTTGGCTAAGTTGAACGATCTACGTGCGTCTCAATTAAAGTGCAGTGTGGCTTAAGATCCTACGAGCACAAGTAAAAATATAAATGCTCTGAGAGCCGTATGTGCAGGTCTATCCTAATCGCCACTCAAGTCGGGCCCCACCCTCGCCGGAGAGTGAAACAGGCCACGACACACCATAGAATAAAGTTAGAGGTCTTGTTACACACGCGAGAGTCCAAACGGACACCGCTGTAAAATTACAAAAATTTAAAAATTGCAAGAATTAAAAACCTAGACTCTACGCTCTCTCACGACTCGACTCGATCTTAAATTAATTGTGGTTTTTGCAAGAGTCGGTGAAGTTGCGTCGGTTATTGAAAACTGCTCCATGTACAAGGTACCTCGCAAAAAAAATAAGAGAGAAAATGTAAGAGAGTGACTCAAAAATATATGAAAATAAAGGTTGAAAATAAATTGCAGGAAAATGAAATTTACAATGAAAAATTCGGGGGTCAGACTACCCGAATGCGGAAAACCGGATGAAAAATTTTAGACAAAAATCTAAGCCGTTTGCCTCCCCGGCAACGGCGCCATCTGACGGTTCCGAAAATGTCGCTTTTAAGAAGTTGTTTTTATCGTGTCGTGCGTTGTAGGCGGCAATCGGAAACGATCAAGAAATTAACCACAAATAAATTATGCAAGTTTCAATCTCGTGGTTTTATGTTTATTTTACTTGGGCAAGTCCCAAGGGCGATCACAAGGAGGCAAAGGAACAACCTAGAATTAAGTCTATCAAAGTTCGAGTTCGGTTTTCAAGGCGGTTTTTTTGGAATTTTTTTAATGCAATATGAGATGCAAAATGCAAGTTCGGCCTATTATAGGGACTAAAATATGAATTAAGTCCAAACGAAGTCCGAAAAATACGAAACTTGGCCGAGGTGTAAAATATGATGAAATGGGTTCACTGTAATTTTTTTGGAATTTTTGGATGTAATATGATTTTTTATGGATTTTTAAATGCAAACAAAATGATTTTCAATATTTAATTATAATAAATATTAAACCTACTTATTTTCAAGAAATAAAATTATCTAAGATCTATCACTAGGTGATGGATCTCAGAAAAATCCTAAACTTCGAAAATGTGGGGTTTAATACCTATTAAAAGCTAAATACTAAAAGGTGCAAAATGAATTTTATAGGATAAAATATTCATGCAAATGCAAATCTTTTTGGGCACAATGTTAAGAATAATTAACTCTACAAGATGTGATTTTTCGAGAATTTTTAGAGCAACGGTTAATTAACTATCAATTTTAGAGCAGAAGATGGGTAAAATACGCCAATTTTCACAAAACAATTATTTATTAATTAACCGTCCGTCACAAAAATACCCACAAGATGGCAAGCAGTAGAGAATTAATTAACAAACATCATGCAATTTTTGAGATGATAAAATAATGTAAAGAAGATGTTCAAAATCACAAGGGAACACAGGGGTATAAGTACAATGTAAATAAAATAAGTAAATAAGCAAACTGCAGTCTGGGGGCTTTTATGAAATTACCAGTAACTCAAGGGGTAAATCTGCAAAATTCCCAAAGGAGCACGTGCTTCGCACGTGCTCCTTGGGTAGCTGGACACGTGCGTAATTAGGGAAACCTCCGAGAGGGGCTTTGCAATTTGACACGCTAGTCACGTGCGCAACACGTGACTCATGGAGGGCTGTAAATGTTCCCCCCGACGCACGTGCGGGTCACGTGCGGAAGGGGGCCTCGGGCTGGACCCGGCCTGCGGTGCGGTGGAGTCGAGGAGGGCAGAGGAGGCGTTGGCCGACACACGGCCCTGGGGCGTCGAGGGCGCAGCAGCGGCGACGGAGGAGTTGGTGATGGCGGTTGGACCCGGCCGACGAAGCAGGTGTCGGAGAAGACGAAGTCGAGGCGGATGGCGAGCGATGGGGGGCAGCTCCGATGAGGTTTCTGGAGCTTCTCTGGTGGCGTGGTGAGGCGGAGAAGATGGACGAGCTGGAGGAGCGATGGAGCCGAGGGCGGCGATGGCCGACACATGGCCGTCGAGGGTGCAGCAGCGGTGACGGAGGAGTGGTGATGGCGGCGTGGAAGGCGGAAAGTAGGAGAGAGAGAGGGAGAGAGAGGTAAAGAGAGAGAGGGATAACCTGCGAAGGGGTAGTGCTCGACGGCGTTGGGCGGCCGGAGCGAGCAGCGGCGCTGGTGGCTGGGGCTGCGACGAGGCGGAGGAAGCCTCGGATCACGCCGGTGGAGGGTCTCGCGGTTGTCACGCCCGGAGACGGTGAACTTCGATGAAGATCGGCGGATGAAATGCGAGGAGGCAAAGCAGTTCTTTAAATAGGGCGTCGGGCGAGCTGGGATGGTGCGTCGAGGATGGAAGGTTGCCGGGTTTTAAGGGGAAGATCGGAGGGGCGATCGACTGGGATTTGATTGGGGATCAAGGGGATACGCGGGGGCGGCGATCGGAGATGGGCGGAGATCGCGAGATCGATGGGATTTGATGGCCGGCGAGATTTGGGTGCCGCTGCCCGTGATGGAAAGTGGGGGAGGAGGAAGACGAGTGCTGGGCCGTCCAATCGGCCGAGATCGGAGGGCCCAGCGAGCGACACGTGGCGAAGTGTGGGTGCAAAGAGGGCGCACGTGCAGAGCACGTGCCTTGAAGGCACGTGCGATGCACGTGCGTCTATTTTTTTTTAACAAAACGAATTACAAATAAAGTCAAAAATGGCTGACACGTGGCGGCACCAGGTGCGGCCACGTGTCAGCACCACAAAATTCTAAAGGTAAATATTTTGTAAAATCGATAAAAAATAGTAAATGACCTCGGATTGAAAAACTTTCTTCACAAAAATTGCTCGTCTCGATGAGATCTACAACTTTCATGAAGACATCAAAACCAAATTCGGTCAAATGTAAAAAGAGAATTTTTGGGGTATCCCATGTATATAGAACACCTTGATTTTGGGGTTTTGTAATTTTTATGTTATTTTTGAGATCAGATAAAAATCCGAAAAAATTACGGTAAAATCAAAGATAAATAAAGACACCTTATTCTAATTTTTTGGATTTTTATTAATTGATAAAATAAGTATATAAAATAATAGGTCAAAAACCGCTAAAATATACAACATACAAAAGAGGCCCAAAACCCAACTTTAACATATGAGCTCCGTTTCACTTGAACTTGGTCTTGTTTTGAAGGTAATTGAATGTACATTAGTTCAAAAGTGAGTAGGATTAAATCGGTCACTGGATGGGGAAGATATGAGGGTTTTAGTCCGGAAATCCTGAAATTAGGGTTTGGGTTTTTGGTCCACTTATTTGGTTTAGTTATTTTTTTGTATTTTTCCTTTATTCTTGTTAGTGATATGTACACAGTGGAAGTGGTTATGAGTCATTCGGAGTTAGCATGAATGGGTTAAAAATCCGGGAAGTTAGGCTATTTACAGGTTATTTTTTTGGCATGGATTTTTGGCTTCTTATTTTGTGCAGATTTTTGTGCTAAAATGCAATTCTTATGAAATCATGCACTAATGCTAATTATGCAGAATAGATGCAAGAATGCTATTGATTTTGAGGGTTTTGAGCTTAAGAAATGAGATTTAGAGTGATGAATACGAGATTCATCACTTTGCATATGCTAGATATGCAAAACGAAATTCAAATGCATATGTAGTGCAAGATAAATTACAAGATGATTTTTTAAAATGCAAGAATGATATGCAAGAGAATTTTTTCATTTTTTTTATTATCTGATTTTTTGTGTTTTATTTTTCCTTTTTTTACTTTTACCCATCTCGTAATAAATATATACGAAAAACGTAAAAGTACGAGCTATGGATAAAGTATATATGTAATATATACAAGCCCCCTATACTTAGCATGTGTTATGTCCTCAGAGCACAAGAAGCGACAAGAAGATAAAGCTCGTGCTAAGAATAGAGAGAAAAATAAAATAAAAATAAAAATAGAAAAAAAGTCAACCGCCCCCTATACTTAGGCTCTGCTCAGCCTAGTATAGAAGAAGAAGAATAAGAAATGGAGCAGTTGAGGTAAAGAGGAGAAATGGATGGATATATATAGGGCGGGCATCGGTCTCCCCTATACTTAGGCTTTGGTCAGCCTAAGTATAGGGCAAGAGTGAGTGTAAGAACCGATGAGAGCTGGAGAATATACAGATCGAATGAGGAGTAGAATGATGAATAAATACAGATCGCATCGATCCCCCCTCCCATACTTAGGCCTTGGCCTAAGTCTAGGAAGAAAATATACGAGGGAACCGATGGGGGCGAGGGAAGGTTTGGCCGATGATCAAGGCGGTTTACGGCCGATCTTTTTCAGGAAATGTGGTGGAAGGAATATTGATTGGACGAAGATGAATCAAACGATTCCCAACCACCGTCGGAGCTGTCATTTGAATAATAATCAAAGTTCACATTGCTCCAACTATTCTTATTTTTGAGCTTTTTTCTTAGAGCTTGCTCAGTTTTCGGATCAATCTTTTCTTCCTCTGAATATTCGAATGAACAAGTATCAGTCTAGTCATAACGTATTGTTCTCGTGTATTGACTGGGACCAGGGGAGTAGACCTTAGACGAATAATAGAGAGAGACAGGGAAAGTCCAACGTGGGTCGATATATGACTTCTTGTTCCGATTAGGCTCTAGATTTTTCTAACTGAGCTCTCTCATACTGCTTTTTTCCTCCGAACTTGATGAGTAATCTTCAAGAGATACTTTATCTGAAATATTGAAAGTGACATTTTTAGTTGGTTTAGGAGGTATTGTTTGTGAGGTGCTACCCATGAGTTCCCTATCAGATGAGTCTCCATACAAATAGTAATATTCTTGTAAGGTCAGCACATGTCGTGTGTATTTACTCTCTATTGGCTTTGCGTGTGTGGACTCAGGGAGATCCGACATTGCTTTGTCCGGGTGTGGTGAATCAGGTGTGTCTCAGTTGATTTCGTTCACCTTTGTAGACTCGTCAGTCGTTTCATAAGATATCTCTCCTTCATTTGAGTCTGTGATAAGTGGAGAGGTTTGAACATATGAGGAATCTTCTATATCATGACTGACCGTTTCCTGCTCGGTTGTCTCAGGGTTTGGTGTGTCCTCGAGAATTTGATCAATTTGGTTTGGGCTTGGGAATATGATGTCTTGAGTCTAGCAATTAATAGTCGCTCTAGAGGAAGCTAGAACGGCTTTCCCAAAATAATGGGAGACTCAGATAACTCTCCTCGGAGTTCAATGTCCAGGATAATGAAGTCCACTCTATGTGTGACACCTTGGAAATTAATGGCGACGGAAATGATTCCTCTCGGTCTTTTTGTGGATCGATCGAGGAATTGAATGATCACTCGAGTCTTTCTGACCGGTCCGTATTCGAGTCTATCAAACACGGACTTGGGGAGGATATTGAGTGTAGAATCGTCGTCAATCCAAACATTATTAAACTCAATATTCTCAATTTCACATGTCATTTTGGACAACTGTTTGACTTTTTGGACTTTGTTTGTTTGGGTCAGCACCATTGAACTGGCCATAGTGATTAAATGATATTCTGTTCTAGATCTTTTTTTCCCATCTTCTTAGGTGATAATCGACTCTTCACAAATCTCCGAAGATTGGGAACATACTCTATGGTCTTGATTAATGGAAGTTCTAAGATCAGACTTTTGTAAAATACTTCCATATTGATGTTGTCCGATTTTTTTGAACTTTTTTATTTTTTTATTTTTTTGGAATTTTCACTAAAGTCAGTAGGAGGGTCAGTGATATGTGGTGTTTGTATGTGTGTGTCAGACACATGATGATTTTCAGATTCGCTCTGTGATCATCTTGATTCCTCTTGGTTGATGATCATATCTTTGACTATCTGGATGACATTATCAAATTTTTCAGTCAAAACCTCGGTCCTCTTATTGGTACGAGCTATGTCATCCACTATTGTCTCATGACTTGAATTTGAGTGACTATGCTCAGTATGCCTCGACATTGGCATTTTCTCTTGAACCGAGATATAGTCAGCTTCTGTAATTAAGGTTTGGTCATGAGGTCTATTTCCTTGACTTTGGATGGTATTTATGTGGTCAAAGAAAAAATGATCGTACTCGGGTTGTGGATCGTCCCGAGTAGAGAATGATTCAAACAGTGAATTTACATACGTAACCGGGAATCGTGTACCTCTATCAAAATCAGTTACGCCAATATTCATCCTCGAGTCCGCTCTCTCCATTGTGTCTTCATAGAACATGTGGTTCTGTGAGTGGTTCATATCTTGAAGTTTCAACCAAGGATGGGTGGGTGGGTGAAGAGAATGGTGGCTGGGGAGAAACTACCTCAAAAAGAGGATTTCTATGAAAAAGAAATGGATATGAAGATTGGAAATTTGTCATGAGAGCGCGACCCATGGAGTCTAGATATGAATGCCAATATTCCGTCATCTTCGAATGGAATGGAAAATATTGATTCGCTGAACCACGATCCGTGCGTGCAAGTGCACCGTCACACAATTCAATACATAATTGCAAATCCCGATTTCACCAACTCACACAGTGAAAGACCTGAAGTTGGGTTCGATTAATCTGGTTGATATTAAGTATGATTTTCAAGCAAAGTTTGGCACGGATTACGTGATGGCCTATAAAGGAGTCGTCTCAATGCCGACTGCATCTCCCCTGTTTAACTTGTCGTCTAAGATACCAACGTCCTTCCTCTCTTAGCTCCTATCACAATCTTACTCGGTTAATACCGATAAAGTTCAGGGACCTGCTCCTATCTACCTACCGAAGTAGGCGGAGGTTGACAAGATTTGTCACCTTGCCCCGGGGGATTACTAAGCAACTTGTCGCGTCGCACCGCTGGTTCACCCCTATCTACTTGCCAAGGAAAGCGGAGGCTCCTTGGTGCTGGTCAGTTGAACTTCGAATACTTCAACAGTGATATTTGCGAAGAGCGGGGTACGTTGATATGGAAGGAGGGGATTTGGGCTCTATCTTAGTGTGTACACACACTCTCTATACTCAGCCTGAAATCAAATAATGAAGGGGTTGCTCTCCTGAAAATAATGATTTCCTATTTTATCCAATTTTAATTAATCAATAATGTTAGCAGTCCCCTAATTTTAATTTAGTTATCACTTGAATTTGAAGGGGGGGTGCACGTCTACACGGAGATTCCAATTTCCTTTATTCATATGTGAGTGAAAACCAAGGGAGAATCAAAAAAGCTGTGCAGCGGAAACACGATGATGAATGATGAGTTCGAAATACTTACAGTGCCTCCTCACAATCTTCATGCAATATGCTAGACAGAATTGAAATTTCCCTAGAAAATTTAAATCTAATGCATGCACGAGAAATCACACCTAGATCATGAATTTCTATTAGCGAGTGATAGAACAATTTAATTTTGCTAAATTAGAGACGATCTAGTGCGTATAATTTAGTGAAAGTGTGGTTCTAGTCCTACGAGCACAATAAAAAATCCTCATAGCTCTAATAGCTGTAAGTGCAGTCCTAGAACTACGAACCACTCAAGTCCGGCCCCACCCTCACCGGAGAGTGAAACATGCCGACACACCATAGAAAAATGTCCAATTTTTTTACACACGTGAGAACCTAATGACGAGACTTTCGTGATCTGGGTAAAGGTATAAATATGGGTCGTTGCGACCTGAACCTCGAAGCTCAGTCAACAAGAAAAAGAAGACCACCAAATATTAAAATCAAACAAGTAAAGCGAATAGCGGTCTCGCTATTTTATTTAACCTGGTATAGCGACCATGGTCGAACTCAAGGAGCACGGATTGACTAAGAGTCTATGAAGTAGTCAAAAATCAAAATAAAATAAAATATTTTTGGTGGATTTTATAGATTTTTAATTTTTTTGTGATATTTAATTATAAAGAAAATATAAAAGAAAAGGAAAAAGTCACAAACGATAAATTAGTTAATATCACAAACATATTCAGAAAATTAAAATAAAAATATTTTTGGATTTTATGAATATTCAGATGTTTTTGATATTTTTCTAAGATTTTTAGGATTATTAGTTGATTTTATAAAAATGAAATAAGGAAAAAATGAAAATCAATGTGCAGCCAGAATCGAAAGGCTATTTAAAAATGTATAAATAGCTATAAAATTTTAGAGACAATTTTATTATAAAGTAAAAATAAAAACCTAACTAAGAATTCTGAAATTGTATTTTTTGAATTTTTGTTAATTTTTAATGGTTTTTATGAGTTTTTTTTAGAGTTTTTCAATTTTTATGGGTTTTATAAATCAAAAAATGACAAAAATTAGATAAAAATAAAAAGACAATAAAACAAGCACAAGGTAATTTTTTTAGAATTTTTGGGATCTTTTAAATATTTTTAGTTGATTTTTAATTTCAAATAGGAGCAAAACAAGAGGTTTTTGATTTTTTTAAAAATAGAAAATCAAAACAAAAGGGGTCCAAAAAAATCTAGAAATCCTTACAACATGGCAGGAGGCATGTGTCAAAATCTCATAATTTTTGGACACGATTTGATATTTTATTCAAGCAATCAAAGGTGCACAGCACACAGGGACCTAAGAGCAAATAATGAAAACTATACAGCCAAATAATAACACGTGGAAGAAATGTAGGGCTGAAAATGCAAAAAGGCCAAAATGGCACGAGGAAGGCACATGATTCACACTAACATGGGTACAACTGTAATTCCTATTTATAAAAGATCAATCCATAACAACAGTAAAGTCCAGGAGGAAATATGCAATTAACTCACACGGTCACGTGTCGATGCATGTGCTCCACATACAGAAGGACTAGATTGCAAATAAAAGAAACTTAGGGTCCTACATGTAAAATGTCCAAAAATAAAAACACTTCTAAAACTATTTACAGGACTAAAATGAAATGTAAAAAGAGCTAAGGGCCTAAGAGTACTTTACCCCTTTATTAAAGATCCAACGGCCAAGCATCATCCACTTAAGATCGAATGGCTAGGAACGATGGACAACAATTCGGCGATGGACACACCAGATTCGATCCTCAGATGGATCTGACGGATGCGAGCTCCCCGTAGATGGATGGATGAGATTAGACCTGACGGAGGAGCTTGATCCGATGGCTGGGAGGGTCCCTGGAAGAACAGCTCGCCGGCGAACTTCGACCGGCCAATACACACACCTGGGAGCTCCTCCGGCGCTGCTCTGATGGGCGAAATGCTGCCGGTGATGGTCCGCAGTTGTCAGTATACTCCGACGGGGCCGGGAGGTCCTGAAAGACCCCGGTGACGTCAAGGACCTGGAGCGGTTGTGCCTGGGTGCTTGGACCTCCAGATGAAGTCCTTTCTCCTTCGAACCTGCAGAGGAAGATTGCTGGGTCAAGGAAAAAGTGCCTCGACCCAGTTAAGGGCGAAATGGGTGGTTGGGTGAGGCGGAGTGGAGCTCTCCAGCGAGGCAACGACGAAGGAGAGCCGATACCCCTATTCCGGGGCGAACCAAGGTGGCTGAAGGGGCAAAGAAGGTGGAACAGAGTCTGGTGAAGGTGATGGTACGATCGGATTCGAAAATGGATGGTCGGAGAATGCGGGATGGTCCGATGAAGGTCCGGTAGTCGGAATCTAAAAAGCTAAAATCTAAGCAAATTAAAGACTATCTACGGTACCTGATGGCTGAATTCGTCTAGGCTGGAGGTGCTGGACCTCCGGGGGTCTTTGCCTCAATGGGGCGACGCGTCCAGAGGCTCAAGCTCGCCAGTGGCGGAGCACGGCGAGAAGCTCGCCGGATCAGAGGCTTCCGACACTCTAAACCTCGCTGCTACTCTCTCTCGTGTCAGCTGCCACTCAGACGAAAAGGAGGAGGTCATCGGAGAGGAGGGGAAAGGCCAAAGATGCGTGAAAAGTTGCGGCTCGCCAAGGCTATATACGTTACATGGTTCGGGAAGAATGGAGTGAAGCACGTGGATCGAGGGATGGATCCTTGGGAGGTATGGCGGGCGTGGATCGCGGGTCATCCCTCGACAATCGGAGCCTTAGATCAATGCCAATGGTGGTCGGATCGATGCGGAGAAATTCGGAGAATATCAGGTCGGCACGAGTTCCACGAATGAAGTGGTCTAGGGGGGAGTTGACCGGGGGTCAACAATCCCCCGTGGACCAATCAGATAATTCCGAAGTCAAAAATACTTGTAAATTAAATTAAAAATAGAAAAAGATTTTATTAAAAATATTTACAAAAAGAAAAATGTTTATTATTTTTCAAATTATTTTTTAGTGATTTTTATTTATTTTTTTGAAAAATAAATTAATGTATATACATAATATAATATTATATACAGGTATAAAATACCTATGTATTTTATATTTTTATTTTTATTATTTTATTTTTGTATAAATACTCTAATTTTATATTTTATTTATTTACATCATAAAATTAAGAGTATAAAATAATTTTTATTTGATTTTTATTGTTATGTATAAGGGTGAAATAAATAGATCTTTTATTGATATATACATGGTATATGTACAATGAAGAGAGAGAAAGAAATAATTTTGGTTTTTTTATTTTTCTCATTTTTATTTTATTTTTAGAAATATATACAAATTAATAAAAAAACCCATTTTTATTTTTGTTTTTATAAAAATATATACAAGAA
This sequence comes from Ottelia alismoides, assembly GCA_037367405.1. NCBI lineage: Eukaryota > Viridiplantae > Streptophyta > Magnoliopsida > Alismatales > Hydrocharitaceae > Ottelia > Ottelia alismoides. The sequence goes on along the minus strand of JAZKJV010010717.1, from coordinate 338,180 downwards.
GGAGTGTACTCATGGATGAATGGCCCTATCTCTCTCTACTTGGTTTCTTTTGCAGTCAGGCCAATGCTTGGCCCTCCCTTGGTTTCGGGCCACTCGATATTTATTCTAAATATCTCCTTCTTTTTCTTTATTTCTTTATTCTTTTATTTTTGCACAAATATATGCTAATTATTCAATATTAAAAAAAGCATGCATTTTGGTAATTTATTATATTTACAGCTATCTACATGGTGTTTTGCAAAGATTTTTAGCTAAAAGAAAAGAATAAAGAGTGATGAATGAGTATTCATCAGAACCCGACTGGGAACTGCTGGAAATTAGCAGTTAACTAAAAACGCTCTCTCTCCAAAAATAAAAAAATGGCATGTATCCGGTCGTTCCGAGATGCGTCGGTTTCCAAGAAAGCTGCTCCAAGTTCACCGTGTACCTCGCACGAAAAATAGAAGATCGGATATTAGAGAGAGAGTTTCACAAAAAATGTACAAAAATAAAAGAATTAAAAATACTGAAAAGAAGGGGGGAAATGTAGAAATAATTATAAGAAAAATCGGGGGTCAGACTACCCGGGGATGGAAAACCTACAACTTTGGTTTTCTTAAAAAAACCTAAGCCGTGCCTCTCTGGCAACGACGCCATTTGAAGAGCCATGAATTCATCATTTTTTAATGATGTCGAATTAACTAATTCATTGCAGTTGGATAAATTCACGATTGATAAAAAACCACTATTTTAATTAATGTCGAATTACAACAAGCGGACAACTTTTTTTACTTGGGTAAGTCCAAGGTCGAACTCAGGGAGGCAATTGTCTCCTTAGGTTGGTTTAAAATCGATCTCTAATTTAAGTTTTCAGAGAGGAATATTTTTAGTATTTTTAGTTGCAATAAATGACACAACTGTAATTTTGACAAAGTTCGAGGGTTAAAATGTAAATTTCTATCAAATGAATTCCAAAAATTCTCAAACTTGGCCGAAATGTAAAATATGATGAAAAATATGCACGACAATTTTCTTGGATTTTTTGGATGCAAGAAAAATGTTACACAATTAAATGAATGCACACAATGCGAATTTCAATAATTAATTAGAATAAATATTAAATCTAGTAATTTTCAGGAAATAAAATTATCTAAGCTATGTCACTAGGTGATCTATCTCATAAAAATCTTAAACCCTAAAAATATTGGACTTAATACCTATTAAAAATTACTCAATGAAATGCACGAATTGATTTTTTAGAGAAAATTATGCATGCAAATGCAATTAATTTGGGCATAGTGTTTCTACCAATTAATTATACATTCCTTGAATTTTTGGCATTTTTTCGAGCATTAGATAATTAACTACAAATTTCTAAGCTCGGACTGGGCAAAATATGCTATTTTTTGAAAGAACAATTATCATTAATTAACCATAAGTCACAAAAATATAAAGCATATGCCACAATGTAGAGAATTAGGGTAGAACAAAATATAATTTTTGGAATAATAAAATGATGCAAAAATGAGGTTCAAAATGACATGCAAACACAAGGTTCTATATGCAATAATAGAATTAAAAAAATTGTAACATAAATATGCAGACGTGACAATTATGCGATTACCTAAACTCACGAGGGTCTTTGTGCAAATTTCTCCTCATGTCACGTGCACCTCACACGCTCTTTTGCGGTAGGGGCTCCTATGGAAATATTCGCTCCTATTGGGGCTTCTTTTAAATTTCACCAATCAGTCACGTGCCTAGCACGTGAACCTTGGGCTTTGGGGATTCTTCTGAGTTTGGCGGATCTCTGGGGGCTGTGGTGCAGTTATCCCAGAAAGGGATGCTCCCTCACGTGAGAACCTGGGGTTCTCTTCTTCCAAGGATTCCAAGGCGGCGGTGGCATGCTCTTATGAATAGTGTTGCAGGCGGCTTGTGTTCGTGCGAGGGAGGCTCCAGGCTGGTGGCGGATCAAGCAGCGATGACACGTACGCAGGCTTCAGGCGAAGGGGATGCTCGCGCAGCGGAAGCCGCGGTGGCGTGTGGATGGAGTGCGGCTCGCAGTAGGCGCGCAGGGGTGTTTTGGCGGCGAGCAACTGGGTGAAGCAGGCACCGCGCAGCGAAGTCGCAACAGGTGCCGGAGGCGTGCGGCTTCACGGGGACGTACTTGCGTCTGAGGCGACGTGCAGGTGCAGATTCGCGGTGATAAGGTGGATGGCGGTGATAACGAAGGTGGAGTACGGTAATAACGAAGGTGGAGCGCGGGTTGATGAGTGAGGTGGAGGGAAGAACTCGTCGAAATAGAGGAAACTAGGGGAAATATAGGATTAGAGAGATGGGTTTTGCCTGGAGGTAGAATGGGCTATGGCCCTTTTCCGGTCTTTGCCTCGACCGGAGCCGGAGATGGCTCCGAGAAGCTCTTCGAGATCACACCGCGGAGGGTGGTTGCCGGAGTCCTGGGCTCCTGTCACAAGCCCAGATTCACGCTCCCTCTCGATTCTATGGAAGTTGGCGGATGGGCTGATCGTCGGGGATCGAAATATCTTAAATAGGGTGAGGGAGAGGATAAGGCGAGGGGATAAGGTGAAGATAAGGAGGCGGCGTCCGCGAAGATAAGGGAGGAGTTAGCGGCCGGTCGTTGCGGGGCATTGACGAGGAAGAAGGATTGACCGTTGACTGGAGAGAGGAAGGAAGAGGACCCTCACGTGCTTGGCATGTGAGGAGATTTTTTCATATACAAAAACAAAATCAAAAGGAGTTTAAAAACATACGACAGGTGTGTCTCCAGGAGCTGCCACATGTCAGATCCAGAAAAATCCGAGACTTAAATAGCAAGATAAATGGAAAAGGAATAATGAATGACCTCGGATTGAAAAGTGCTCAACATGAAAATTGCTCGTCTCGATTAGTTCTACAACTTTCATGAAGAGGCCACGAGAAAAGGAAGTCATCTGTGCAAAACGATTTTTTTGGGATACTTCCATGTATATAGAGTACCTTCATTTTTGGGTTTTGTATTTTTTTATTATTATTAAAAAAGAGAAAAATCGAGAAAAATAACAATAAAATCAAAGATAATTATTTACACAATAATCCATTTTTTGTATTTTTAGTAAATAAGAAAATAGGGAAATAAAATAAATAAGAAAAAGTGAGAAATTTGTACAGACTCGCAACAGACACTCGGACTTGGTCAGATTCTTTGATTTCTGTGTCATTTTGAATTTATATTTTTGTGGATTTTATTAAAACTTTCATCAAAGAATATAAAGGAAAAAGAAATAAGCGAAAAAAAGTTAATTGTGTACATAAAATAACATGTCAAAAACGGGTAAAACACAAAACGCGCAAAAGAGGCCCAAAACCCAACTTTCACATACGAGCTCCAATTTTTATGAAATTAGTCTTGTTTTGAAGATATTTAAATATGTATTACTTTAAAAGTGAGTAGACCTAAATCAGACATTGTATGGGGAAGATATGAACATTTTAGTTTGTCTGGTCTGAAATTGGAATTTTGTCTCACGGGCCAATTATTTGAGTTATTAATTTTTTTTATATTTTCCTTTAATCTTGTCAGTAATATGTACACAGTGGAGTTGGTTTGAGGTGATTTGGAGTTAGCCTGAATTGGTTAAAAAATGCATGCAGTTAGGTGCAAATGTGAAGATGATCATGAATGCAATTATGAGTGTTAAAATGCTAATATTAATTTTACATGCATGAATGGTAAAAGTGCAGAATAGATGATGAAATGCAACTAATTACTGGGGAACGAAGCTTTATTTTCATATTTTAGTGTGATGAATTGTGGATTCATCACATCGCACGCTCAATCTTCCTCTTTCCACCGGATATGGAGTCGCTCTACTCCTTCCAAGGCTACGGCAAGGTCGTAACCATCGAGGATATGGCCTTTTGTCGCAAAATCATCAAGCACATCACCATCCTCTATGTCACCATCTTCATCCTCCATGTCCTTGGCATAACCATCTAATGAACCACATTTTCACCACATTAATAATTGTATTTTGTCATAATACAGGGGATGAAAATGATTTGGCAAAAATCACACCTTCGAATATGTAGAATACAATAAAATCATAAAAAATACATTAAAATAAAATAGAATACAAAATACATAGATGAATATACAATCCATATACCTATATAATTAATACATACATTTATTTAAGTGCCCATATTATATCAGAAAAATATAATAAAAATATGTTTATGTATATTTAAATAATTTATAAATATATAAAGGGTTAAATGGAGCTGCCCCCTGGGGGGAGCTAACTTGGCACCCCCCGCGCTATTTCGCCCGGTTTTTTTATTTTTTTTGAAAATTTCTTCCGTGAATATTCATCACTATATTCCTATATTATGCTATTAAAATTTCGTGCGAAACAGAGACTCCTACTGGCTCCATCCAGATAGACATTTTTAACGGTAACAGAATTGCTAAAAACGACCCTTCTGGATGGAGGCCGTAGGAGTCTCTGTTTCACGTGAAATTTGAATGACATAGTATAGAGATATATTGATGAAAATCCACATAAGAAAATTTTGAAAAAAATAAAAAAGGGTGCGCGAGGAGCCAAGTTAGCTCCCCCCATGGGGGCAGCCCCATTTTATTCATATATAAATTATGCGTATAAAATAATAAGATATAGAATATAAAATAAAAATAAAATATTTGATATATAGGCAAATATACCTATAAATGCACATGTAAAAAGTAATGCGTAATAAATTAATCTATTCAAATAAATAAAAACGGATTAAAATATTACATAAAATAATAAATATTTTTATTTTATAACTTAAATTAAATTAATTCATTTATTGTTTTATTTATATTATTCCTTATTTTGCAGGTTGTTTTGTCTTATAAGTCGACCAATCATGTGGCTCAGACAGTTGACCTCGAGTCAGCTGTCCAGCCTATCTTCTGGCCTAGGTGCCACCTCGTGACCTCTAACTTTCTTCGATTGCTCCTCCATGATACAAGGCTTGAGGCCTCGTATCTTCTTTATGGAAGATGTCTACCACTCATCCGTAATCTACACCGACCACATCTCCACCATGTCATCCACCTTGAAAGCTCCACATTCACTCGCTTGTATATAGCCACCCCCTTACCATTTTTGCCCTTTGGTTCACTTTCGCCCACTTTAACCCCTCGGAGTGCCTCCAAGCCTCGAGGCTTGTGACAAAAGCTCTCTATCGCACTTCACAGTGAGGAAGGAGTAGGGTGGAGGCTGCTTCCCACCATCTACGGTCATTTCGATCGTCGAGGTTCTATCTCATGGATTCCAGCCATTTGATGCCCTTTTCTTAGCCTTTTAGATAGATTTAGTTCTTGGGTTTATTTTTATGCATTTTATTTCATCATTTAATTACTGCATTAGTCTAGATTAGGATTTTGCCCCCGTCGGAGCTCTAGAGCTCCGGCGACCTCTATATCACTGTCACATCCTGTTTCGAGCCACCAAACCACCACCCACACGTTCCTCTTCACCTTTTCCATCTATACCCAATCGCCTTCGATTGCATTTGAATCGAGGAACGCGTGCTCCCTCCGTCACCTCCTCGCCGGAGCGCTACATTTCACCCCATCTTGCCTCGCCTCCACTCCAATAAAGGTCGAGACCCTCCCCCGTGCTTCGCCGTTGCGCATATCTTCTTTGCAGGTTTTAAGGGGGCATCTGGGCCCCAGTCGAAGTAGAGTAACAAGCTCATGTAGACCTATCTTCCAGGCCCCCGCCAATGAGGCTGCCAATGAGGCTCGGATCTCTTTGACGTCACTAGGAGGTGCAGATAGACATTAGCAAGCTTTTCCCTTCATAGAAGCCTCCGGGAGCGTAGGAGCAGAGAGCGAGGGATGATTGAGCGAGTTCCAGGGAAGCCTTCTTCCTAGTTCTTCCAGGTCCATCTAGGACCGTTCGATAGAGCCGAGTTCTTCACGAGGCACAACTGACGTCCAATTAGGATTGCCCAGCACTGTAGAATCCCAGCATGGATCTAATCTCAGACGTCCATGCGTGAAGAGGTATTGGTCGTGCAGGGGCTGGCACATGGATTAGTGGATCAATCGTCGATGTTCGCTTGCGCAATGGAGGGGGTAAATTATAGAACCTTCCCCTCCATTTTTTGACTTTTTATCTTGGGTAAATTACAATTTGGGTCCCCATCTATGGGTCCGATCCCAGAATGGGTCTCGATCTTTAAATTGTAACAATTCGGGTCCCAAGACCATTAATGTAAGGAACTTTTTGGGGCTAATGACGAGTATGCCCTTGTTTAAAAGTTAGAACCCAACCCTCATTTCCTTTCCAACAAGGGCATATTCGTCATCAACCCCAAAATTTCCATTTCCTAAATGGTCCTGGGACCCAAATCGTTACAATTTAAAGATCGGGACCCATTTTGGGATCGGACCCATAGATTGGGGCCCAAATTGTAATTTACCCTTTTATCTTTGGTCCTGTAATTTATTTCAGTAGTTTAAAACTTTTGTGAAAATTGCATAGGAACCCTTGATCATTTACGTATGGGATATTTACACCCATAATCCTGAGTAGTTTGGTAATTACCCCAGGAACCCTATATAATCACGAATTATATGAGAAACCCTGAATAAGTGCGACGTCTTACACCCATAACCCTCCGTTATTTTAATCAATTAACTTAACCAAGCCTTTGAGTTAATCTGACCCATCCTAGATCTAACAGCTAAAATTAAACTAAAATAAAAAAGGGAAAAACAACCCCTTCCTCCTCCCACCCTCCCCTCTCCCCCAAGCCAGTCGCTGCAGCCAACCCCCTTCCTTCTCCAGGCCAGCCGCTGTTGCCCCACCTCCTCCAACTCCCACCTCCTCCAGGCCAGCCGTTGCCAGCCCCCTCCTGCTGCCGACCACCTCCTCCCCTTCCTCTCCTACCTTCTTCTTCCACTTCTCCCTGCGGGTAGCCCCACTGATGTTGCTCCATCGAAGCATCCACTAGGACATGCCCCCACGACACCACACTCCACTCGTCAGAGGTCCCTCCTCCTCTGTGGAAGGCCCACCGCCTCCCCCTCAACTCACGGAAGACCCGTCGTAGCTGGTCGTTCACCTCTTTGGAAGCCCCAGCTCTGCCGCTGTCCGTCAAAGCCCCACCTGAAAACCCCACCGCCGTTGTCAACCCCCCCCCCCTCCAATCCCCTTGGAAGCCCTCTTATCCCGACGGTGCCACACCTCTCATCAGAGGTCCCTCCTCTTTTGCGGAAGGCCCACCACTCCCCCTCAACTCGTGAAAGGCTCGTCGCCGCTGGTCATTCACCCTTTTTGTTAGCCCCAGACCGGCCCTTCTCCAGCTCCGTCGCCACCTCCAAGACCCCCTCCTCTAGCCCCCTCTAGCTCCCCTGCGGGGCTCCGCCGCCCCCTCCTCAAGACGCTCCAGCTCTCCTGCAGGGCTCCACCGCCCCCTCCTCAAGACGCTCCAGCTCTCCTGCAGGGCTCCGCCACCCCCTCCTTTAGCCCCCTCCAGCTCCCCTGCGGGGCTCCGCCGCCCCCTCCTCAAGACCCTCCTGCTCTCCTGCGGGGCTCCGCCTCCCCCTCCTCAAGATCGTCCAGCTCCCCTGCGGGGCTCTGCGGCCCCCTCCACAAGACCCTCCAACTCCCCTGCGAAGCTCCGTCACCCCCACCTCAAGATCCACCTCCAGCCTTCTGTGTCTACCTATGCAGCACCTCCCCTAGGGCATCGACGGGCGTGGTGATGGAGGAAGCTGCAGGTCACGCTGAAGCAGAGGTGGAACCGGAATGAGGAGATGGGAGGGGCATGGGCACATCAAGAAAGAGAACGGGAGGCAATGATTTGTAAATAAGATTGAGCTTCAGGGGCAATTTTGACTTTTTTAAACGGAAAACGTCAACTATAACATGCATTTTAAACGGAACATAACACGAGGTTATGTAATGTAAGAGTTAAGCATTATTCAGGGTTTCTCATGTAATTCGTGATTATGAAGGGTTCCTGGGGCAATTACCAAACTACTCAGGGTTATGGGTGTAAATATCCCTTTACGTATTTACATTTGGATCTGTGCTAGGTCACCTCACGTGTGGTCCCACGTATTGTGGCCATTTTGCATTAAAACCCTCATAGTTTTGTATTTTCTATTCAACCCCAAAAGTTTTAATATTGATGTAAATATTTTGGGTAATTTGCAGAAACAACCTCACATTTATTTTAATTGAAAATACATTATCTATTATTTGAATTTTTGTTCTTATATTTCATGTACTAAAAATACCATGCATGCTTTAAAAATTACACTAAAATAGGGTTAAGTGTATGATTGCTTGTAGTTTCGCGTCATATTTTTGCATTTGCATTTTAGGCATTTTACCCCTTTTCTAAAAATCAAAAAGAGCATATTTTATCACTATTTTAATTAAAAAATCAAAAAAATTAAAACCATATTTAAAATTTCCAAAAAAATTAGTATTGTTTGCTATTGTATTTTGTACCTCCAGACAAAAAACAACTAAAAATAAAAAAAAGAAAAGGACAAAAAATTTAAAAGCTCCAAAATACTTTATAAAAAACTAAAAAAGTATCAAAAAATAAAAAATAATCATTTTTATCACTTAATTTTCATTATATTATTTATTATATATTAAAATTCTTTTGGAAAATTTGGGATAGTTTTTGTATTTTTAATCTCGAAATTAATTTGACCTATTTAATTAATCCCTATTTTAGGACTTTTTTACTTTAAAAATACCTAAAAATTAGCAAAATTACTTAAAAATCACTAAATAGTAGAAAATCATATAAAACCTAAAACATTTTATTTCCTATATTTTTATTATTTTAGGTAATATTTATTATTATATGACCCTATATTATATATATAACCTTATATATTCTTATATTATATATTTAAAAAGAAAAAGAAATTAAAAATTAAAAAATATATAAAAAGAAAATATAAAATATAAAATTAGAAATAATTTAAAAATATAAAAATCAAAATACAAAAAATATAAAAAATAAAACCCACTCAAAATACTTAGACAAGAAGAAGAACACATATTTTGGAATTCATTTTCCCTATCTACTGTTTGTTCCATGTGTTCGACACTCTATATACTCACATTATACACATATTTTGTAGAGTTAAATAAAATAAAATTTAACTCCACACATTTATTTGTGGATTAATTGTTAAATTAGTCAGAGGTTCTCATCGGTCGCTTCAACGACTGTGTTCCCGCCTTGTGTGGAATACAAGGCCGGTAGGATATCTCTGACTTTTCAGCTATCCAAATGCAAGAAGTACAACTAAAGGAGGACCTTTTCCATGAAGAATTTCGAGTACAAATTTTAGCCAAAGTGCAAGAATGACAAATAAAGAATATACCTTTAGTGAATGTCTTATGGAAAAGTCATGCTATAGAAGAAGCCACTTGAGAAAGAGAGGATAAAAGGCGATCTCAATACCCACGTTTATTCTCAAGCTGAATGAGGTACAAATTTCAACGATGAAATTTATTATAAGTAGGGGAGTGATGTAACATATTTGTTGGATTAACCAACTAAGTATATGAAATAGAAATGCTAAGTATCATATGCTTATTTAAGCGCTATAATTTGAATATGAAGGCAGATATACCTAGTTTAAATGCAAGCATTGTGATACTTTGTCCAATATTAGGTGCAAATGGGTTCAGAAATCAAGATTTACATAAAAAATGATATCATATATAAGGATTTATGTATAAGTAAGTTATGGGATTGTAGTGCAATATTCAAGTTACATTGTGGTTGGAAACAATGTATACCACTCATTGAAATTGATTTGCAATGAAGACAAGGCTGAATGCATTTGCAGTATGGTGCTTTTATATATTCTTAGAATTCTAGATTTTGTGTGGATGATAAACTGCATCTTGTAATTGGCTATTGGGAAATGTGTAAAAAAATGAATGAAGAAGAGAGAGTGAAAGCATATTATTTAAATATGGTGCAAATGGGATATCTAATACATGGATATAAGGAGGGATAGTGCTATCCATGTATGGAGATGGTAAGGAGAGCCTAGAAACCTCTAGATGAATGTATTTCAAACAGTAAGGAGGTGGAGGTTAAAAGGGACATGTGTCCAGCAAATAAGAATGCTTCGATACAACATAAAATAGTGGGGTTCCGAGGGAGATAAGGATGTGGGCTAAAGTTGACATGTGGAAACCACATGACCAACATGCAAGGGCCATTGGACCTCTATATATAGGGCACCATTCATACCCAAAGCTCCTATTATGTATTTTCGTTTTCCAAAGAGAGGATGAGGAGGAGAAAATGGAGTGAAGAAGATCTGTAGCAAAGTTATCAAAAAAAAGATATTGATCATTTCCCCCTCTCTATTCATGCTTATATAGTCACGTAGAAACCATTATCACCCATAGATGATTTCTAATTTTGTTGAGATAAAATGTTACAAGATGTGTTTATGTTATATGGAGTAATTGAGTTAGGATAACTTCACAAGCTGAATAGATACGTGATAGAATTTTTGATCAGATGAGTGGTTTCTCAAGCATCATTTTCAATATTCACCCATATTTTTGACTACTGAATTTGATGTTTAAGCTTCTAGCTATTTTCTGATTACATAGTTCTACATGTTTCAATTAGTTTGGAAATCAGATATGTTTTAGACACGGTACATGAAATACTTGGATTTAAATGTTGTATGGAAGTAATATAATGCTATAAGCTTATGTATAATATAAAAATCCTAGTTTTCACATTTAAGTATAATGGAGGTTATGATACTACTTGAGGATTTTCAGTATTTAACTACTTTGTGATAGTGCAACATAAGCATCACCTGCATGTAAAGGTTTTATGTAGTGATGCAATTCAGATATCATATACTTATTAGCTTAAAATTACGTTTTTACGAATCAGAACGAAAGATCAAAGAAGTAAACACCACAGTTGCTCCCAAACAAATCATGAACTAGCCATAGATATGGTGATGCTATTAGACATGACCCTGAAACACATCACTAGATATGACAAAGCAATCAGATACAGTGACTATTAAATATGGTTCAGAGGGCTTCGGGTCTATATTGTGTATGCATAAAGTCGTTGGGTCGTATGTAGGATATTCTTTGGCCTTTTGGGCTATCTATGCGTATGACTTAGTTCGTTTCAATGCTCATGGACTTAGTATAATTGGCTACAGTGGTGTTGATACGTGTTAATGAACTTAATGCATTAGTTATGATTAGTAAATATAGAGTTTAAATACTTTTAATAGCTAATATTAGATTATGTGCAGTTACTAATTTTTTGACAGTTTGAATGTTTTACATCATCATTGTTTTAAAAAACTGCAAGTTTTGTTTAGTAAAGCATGCTTATAAAATGATTCTATGTTTTATGCAAAGTTAACTTAGAAATATCCCTATTTTTCCTACCAAAATGTTTGAGACACGCTCACTGGGTCTAGGTTCATTTGAGTTTAGACTCAGCCCCCTTTTGTTTACTATCATTTACATATATATTGAGCATGGGTCATAGAAGGCACGAGGGGATCACCTCTTTAGGCAAGGTGTATTCATCGCTGATCATATCATGAATATTTTGGTAAAACTTTGTTTATAGGTGAAACGAGGTTTGTAGTTTGTAAATACCAGGCAGGCGTGCATATACTTGTGATAGTTGAAATTTTAGAGGTAAAACAATTGGAAATGTTCTTTTGAGCACTGATCTTTCATTGTTGATGGTTAATGTTTATTGTTATGAAGGTGATTTTTGATGTCTGAATGGAATTTTTGATATGAAATGTTCATGTACATGTTGGCATTTGGGAGATTCATAATATAAAGGAATCGTTGTCAATTTTTTAGATGTTAGAATCAAGATTAAGACAAATCAAATATTTAAATTTCATGCTCATCTCGACTAGCGGGGCATGCCATGACACTGACAATGTTCTTTGAATGTATCTCTTGAACTTGTCAAGGCCGTGTCATTACTTGGACCAATAGGTATGGTCATTGCCCTTTCTCTTCTCCTTTTTGGAGTCTTTTAGGAGGACTTGCTTGAATGATAATGTAGAGATCTTGCCCCATGCTAGTTCAGATCATATGTGAATTTTCTCGTGCGAGGAGTTAATTACGTATTTGCGTGATATTAGTAGTTAGATCATGTTCGATCTTGCTTGCATGCTCAAGATTGAGTCATCAAACAATTCATAACACATTTTAGTAAAGAAAACATTTCCCATTACAAGTAACAAAAAAAACTATTATATAACATGAAAGGATAGAACAAACACATCCTTAAAATTTTGAGTTAATTATTAGCTTGTAGATAAATACAAATCATCATGATTTTTTTAAGAATGTTGTAATACTTTTTTATGAACTTTTCCTTTACATGAGGTCACAAATGAGTGGTAATCCAAACCTAGCCAGTGAACGAAATATGATTAGCTATATAAAGGTGGATGTGTAAGGTATAAGCAACTTCAATCAATGCCATTTAACAAGTTAACAACCATCAATGTACAAAAAGTTCAATGTACAAAAAGTACTTACTTATGTTAATAGGCTATTATTCATACTTTTGTTTGCACGTCATGAGAAAGCATAATCAGAATGATATATAGTCATGTATTAGCAAGTAATTATGGTAATCCATCTTTAAATAACAAAATATATGCATTTACAACACCAAATCCTCGAATGCAACATTTCTCAAAATATGACAAAAAAAGGTTTAGCACACATACCCAATCTATTTCTTTATTCACCAAGACTTTATTAATCATATTTAATCGTTAAGTAGGAGGAAGTGATAGGGTATTCTAAGCCACTACAAAACATAATCACACTCTCTCTTCCATACATGACACATGAGTGGGTGGATACTAGAAAACTTACTGCTAGTAGGATCAACACAAGCACTACATGAAATCATATGAATTTATATTGTCACCTGAAAATAGGAACAACATGACCATGGTACTTCTTTCTTCTTTCCCTCGCAGGGTAGTAACTCTCTCTTTGTTTTCTATAAGTTCTTCGATGGACCACCATCCATTCAACCCAAATCCCATCAGGGACATGGCTTGCTCATTAATACACTCCACATGCTTATGTTATTTATCCCAACTTACAAAAACTATCACTTTAGAGATGGCATACTTTTTCTCTCAAACCTATATTGAACGATTAACTCATATCATAAAGAACATAAGTTCTAAGTGGTACGAATTTAATTTGTCTACATTATTTGGGACATATTTCCTCCATGTACGATGTGCCCAATACTTATAGTTTCACACATATATTTCTCTCTTTTAGTTCTTTTTAATGTAATATAGAATTGATGATGAACCATATAAATATGAGCACAACTCATCATTTTATAAAAAAAAGTCCAAGACATTTAGGAGAGTTCGTAGAGCATTCCGTATCGAATTATATCACTTATCGAGCTTATTTAGCCAAAAAATCATTATCTTGCTTCTCTGAGTTAATTTTTATCACGAACTAAGTTTATGCATATTCATGAGCATGGCTTCAAGATTAGAATACAACATGCATGTGTCGTTGTTCTAAGCATTTAATACAAAAGTATGTTTCATAAAGTATCACTTGATAATTTATTCTTTTTATATTTTTCGTATATGTTACACGTGATCATGAGCGCATACAAGCATGCTCGTGCAGACATACTCATATGTACATATGTATCCGTAAATAAGTTCAACAAGCTCACATGGTAATAAAAAATTTATTTTTTTCTTAGAAAATGCATAGTTCTAGGGGCACATAGTTACTATATAACACATTAATCGAATCAAACATGTGAATGATCATATATTGTAAAAATACTCACTCTTACTAGCATATTTTGAAAATAAACTTTATTGCCAAACTAAACAAGATTGAACATTTCACTCTTGAATTCTAGCTAATTAATATAAATTTTCATCTTTTAAAATCTTTTCAATAAGATGGATACAATCATTTCCCATACAATCATCTAAATAAAATAGTATAAATGCAATTAGGAAAACTTCTAATCCGGCTATCAATAATTGAGGACACCTTTGCACACTCCAAAGACCATCAAGAAAGGTAAGTAGTTTGACCAATCAATAATTTCTCATAGGAGGCGTTTGGTTCGGAAATAAACATGAATAAGGATGAAATATAAGGATAATAAGGGTTATTATCTGTTCAACATGAGGATAGGAATAAGGAGAATAAGGTGAAATAAAAATAGATAAGATATGATAAAGATATGAATAAAGGTGAAATAAGATAGAATAATAAAGAATAACTGTACCACTGAAAACCGTATCCAAAAAAGTAATAACCCCTTAATCTGAAGATAATTCTCTACGGAACACGCCCTAGAAATATATAGAAAGCCAACAGCTCATATAGGGCAGTTTGTTTGACCAACCAATAATGTCCCATTAAAAACGCATACAAATCAGATGAGAAGCATCTGTTCACATAGCCCTCGAGTGCCACCCAAAAAAAGTCGAAATCAGAAAATAAAAAATAAATAAAAATTGAAATTCCGAAACCGTCCCTCCACGTTTTCCAGTCCCAACCAAAGTTGCTACGACGACTCCCTTATCTTTCCCGCCTTCGCCCAGTTAGAACCCTCCGATCTCCATCCAACGGTATTAAGGTCCTCATATCATATCCCAACTCGTGGTCCAAAGAGGTCGACCGTCCTCCATCCGGAAATCCGTGGTTATCCACCAAAACAAATCCTTCCACGTGTCCATTACGTCATCACCCGACACCCCTTTAAATGCCCCCGCGCGCCACGACAGCCCCTTCCCCTCTTTCTCCTCCCCGCCCTTTCCGCTCCACCCTCCAATCCCACGCCCCCCACTGCTCTATTCCCCACACCCCACTTTCCCGATTCCACCGATTCCGATCCGGATCGGTCGGAGGAGGACGCCCGCGAGATGCCCTTCTGCGAAGTCAGCAAGTACGAGAGGGGCCGCGATAGCCCTGCGTCGCCGCGCAACGGGATCCGGATCTACTACCGCCGCTACGGCCGGGGAAGTACCAAGGTGCTCCTCATCATCGGTGGGTCAACTTGGGATTGCCTGATTCGATTTGGATTGCTTCTTTCATGGCTTTGGATTTTTGATTGGATTTGGTTGACGGTGAAGGTTTTGCGGGGACGCACGAGGGATGGGGCCCGCAGGTGAAGGGGCTGACGGGATCGGAGGCGCCGAGGGACGATGATGAAGAGTTCGGGGGACTGGATAAGGCGGCGGAGGAGGACGGTGGTATTGAGGTGTGCTGTTTTGACAATCGAGGAATGGGGCGAAGCTCCGCTCCCTCGAAGAAGACCGAATATACGTGAGCTCATCTTTCTGTCTCTCTCTTTTTGGTACTAATCTGACTGTGCAGGTGAATTTTAGTGAAATTCATATGATTTTTTTGCTTTTTTATGGAGCTGAATATACGGGTGTGGTCCATGTGCAATGGTTTGCCAGTACTTGTCTCTCTAAGTTTGAATTGAATGTGCAATGCTGACTGTGCGGCATGGAAATTGATTGTGGTTGGCATTTTCTTGATACGCTTGTTTACAAAAAAGTTTATCGAGAAGCTAAATCTAATGGTTTACTCGACTCTATTGCAGGACAGCCATAATGGCTACAGATGCATTGGCTTTGTTGGATCACTTGGGCTGGAAGAAGGCTCATGTTTTTGGGCATTCTATGGGTATGCTTTTTTCTCTTGTTTTTGGAGGACCCATTTCTTTTTACTGAGAAACCGGTGCATATACTCTCATTGGCCTTTTGGTGTTTATTATGGGACGTTTTTTAGTGAGATTATATTAGTTTTCCAATTGTCCCAAATCCGTGACCCATTTTTTACATTATAAAACAGGAGCAATGATAGCGTGCAAATTAGCGACCATAGCGCCTATGAGGATATCTTCACTTGCGCTGCTCAATGTAACTGGAGGTGGCTTTGAATGCTTTCCCAAGGTGTGTTTAAATTAATATTTTGTATTATTAGATTATTTGGATGTTGATTCTCTTTGAATGAGCAAATATAGTTTTAGAATTTATATACTTCAAATTCATGGATGCGATGACTGTGATTGTTGTCTATATGAAAAATCACATCTTGCAATTGCTAATAGAATTTTATATATCAAGGTATTTCATAGCAAGCACTCTCTTTAAGAAGAGAGATGGACATTTAATTACTTATAAGAGTAACCAGACTAACACATACATATAACTTTGCAATGAGGAGGGGAGATTGTTTGTGTTGCAAAGACTGCAAAGTAATATCAAGAGAGCGCTTGACATCTCAACATCTCTTGTTAGTTATGGATATGCAAAAAAATGGTTGGTAAGGAAGATGATAGTTCCCAAGATCATTAAAGTTAGATGGTGGAATCTTCAATCGAAGCAATCAAGATTCAAGGAGAAAATTTTAGAAGACTTATCTTGGGATTGTAGTGGAAGTGCGAACGAGATGCGAGAGGTTGTAGCATCTTGTATCCGAAAGGTAGCCAAAGAGATGCTAAGCGAGTTTAAGGAAGTATTTCCAGATCAAAAAGAGGCTTGATGGTGGAGTGAAGGGGTGCAAGAAAAGCTTAAAATTAAAAGAGCTTGCTTTATAGCTATGTATAAGAATAGAACATAAGAAACTGTAACAAACTTCAAAATAGCGAAGAAGGAAGCAAAGAAGGTTGTAAGTTAAGCTAAGTTAAGATCTTATGATGTTTTGCACAAAAACCTCAAGTCTAAGGAGGGCAAGATCGATATATTTAGATTGGTTAAAGCAAGAGAAAGAAAGACCAATGATCTTTGTCAAGTGAGATGCATTGGGAAGGTAATAAAGAGATTACTTTGAAAGATCTATCCAGTAATGAAAGATACTTAAATTGTGCAAGCTATAGACGAATACAAATGAAGAACGTAGAGGAGGTTTTGAAGGTTATGAAACCTAGGAAAGCTGTATGACCGAATGACATTCTTATAGAAGTATGTAAAGTTTTAGATGAACGTAGTTTAACTTGGCTCATAAATTTATTCAATGTTATTTATTTATAAGAATAAAGGAGACATATAGAATTGTTTAAATTACAAAAGTATCAAACTGATGGGTCATACTATAAAATTTAGGGACGCATGATTGAAAAAAGGTTGAAGTTCTAAAGTAACAGAAAACCAATTCGGGTTCATGCCAGGTTGCTCAACTATTGAAGCTATCCACTTATTGATGAGAACAATGGAAATTTATAGAGTCAAGAGGAAACCTTCATATGATTTTTATTGATTTGGAGAAGACTTATGATTCAGTCACACTGGAGATATTATGGAGAGTTTTGGTGAAGAGACAAGTACATATCCTATACATCAACCTTATAAAGGATATCTATGATGGTGCCTCATATTATGCACAAATCCAGTTTGGGAAGACTGACTATTTTGACATCAGCATCGGTTTGCATTAAGTTTCAACTTTGAGTCCATGTTTACTTTGATTATGAACGAGTTGACTAGTCACATTTAAGATGAGATACCTTGGTGTATTTTGTTCACCGATGATATTGTGTTGATTGATGAGACTATAGCTGGAGTAAATGAGAAGCTTGCAGCTTGGAGACATGCCTTAGATATCAAATGATTTCGTATAAGTGGGGCTAAGACTGAATACATCTGATGGAAACAATGATGAAGGAATCAAGGTGAAGATTGGAATCGGTAACATTTAGAAGAAAGATTCTTTTGAATACTCGGGATCTATTTTGCACCACCTCGGGGAAATCGATGGAGATATTACTTATAGAATAATTGCAGGTTGACTAAAGTGGAGAGGAGATTCTACTGTGCTATGTGATAAGAAAATTCTTTTGAAAATTAAAGGAGAATATTACAAAGCATCCATGAGACCTGCTATGCTATATGGGTCATAATGTTGTCCTTGTGAACCATAGACATGAGTAGATAATGACAATAGAAGAACTGAAAATGCTAAGGGGATTGTGTAGTCATATAGGAAAAGATCAGATTCTGAATGATGCGACTAGAAGAAAAGTTGGTGTAGCTCATTGCTGAAGTGACACCTAGGTGACTGGTAAGATGCTTGATTTTTCTATCTGTTTCCAGCAAAACCACAATGTAACTTAGCAGTTTACATTTTTGAGGTGGAATTTGTTCATCAAGTAATGCTCAAGTCTTAAATAAATAGGTCATGCTCTAGTTTGGGGTGGGCAGTAACAAGTCTCAGGTTTTGTGAGAAAATCAAACTTAAAAAAATCTCATGCTTGTGAACAATGCAACAAATATTATTGACATCCCCTTACCACCACATTGCATCATAGGATCTGCTGTGCAAGTTAGCAATGATGACACCATTTAAGAATCGACAATTTGACATCAGATGTCACATTTCCGTGTTTTTCGTATCTTTAATATTCTCTAATCAATAGGCATAATATTCAAAATTTTATGTCAAGGCCTTGATGTGCTGTAGTTTTTCTCATTGCAAATGATATGATCCTATGTAAGAGCTCATTGCTGAAATAGCACTTAGGCGATGCTTGACAACCTTAATGATTTGACTCCACCTCACAATTGAAAGGCGCATACCTTGTCAAACTAGCATGTGGTCGATGCATTTTGACATTGGGGGAGGAAGGTGTTTGCCTTAGTGCCTTGAGGTGCCTTTTTGTAAATTTTGTGCTTGTAGCTTGAAATTCAATCTTTGGGGCATTTTCAACTTGTAGCTTGAACAGTTAGAGATATACTAGAACATTCATTCTTTAGGCATAATGCTCAAATTGACTATTAATAATCAGATTTTGATGTTAATATTATCAGGCATAATATTCAAAATTTTATGTCAAGGCCTCGTGTGCTGTAGTTTTTCCCATTGCAAATAATATGACCCCATGTAAGAGCTCATTGCTGAAGTGGCACATAGGTGATGTTGTACAGCCTTAATGATTTGACTCCACCTCACAATTGAAAGGCACATACCTTGTCAAACTTGCATGTGGCTGATGCATTTTGGCATCGGGGAAGGAAGGTGTTTGCCTTAGTGCTTTGATGTGAATTTTTGTAAATTTTGTGCTTGTAGCTTGAAATTCAATATTTGGGACATTTTCAACTTGTAGCTTGAACAGTTAGAGATAGACTAGAACATTCATTCTTTAGGCATAATGCTCAAATTGACCATTAATAATAATAATTTGATGATAACACGTTAAATGCCTTTGCTATGCCATTATAAGCATAGTATTAAGTGCTGTATATTAACAAACATAATTTTGATAGAGTCCGAACAACTTGAATAATTTAACACAATGTTCTCCCTTCAATCTTGGCTCCTAATATTAGACCTCTTTGGTTGTCCAATCAAAGTGTAGGATTTAGTCAAACAAAGTAAAGTTCATTTTTGTAGAGGTTTACGTTATGTCATGATGCACCGTTACGTATTTCTTATTTTCTCTTTGTCTATCTATGTAATTTACCCAAGGGTTATCTCTCTATATAAGAGACCCCAGGTCCATATGGAATAACAACGAAGTGTTTTGCTCTAACATAGTATCAGAGCCAAAACCCTAATCTAGGGGTTTCTTCTCCACCCCCCCCGCCGCCCGCCGCCCTCGATCCTTTTCACCATATTACATGCCCAATCCTTGATGGTTGTCGCCCTCGATCAAATCGCAAACCAACTTCATCTTTCCCATCACCTTTTCACCATTTTCGATTGGACCAATGAAGAAAGGTATATGCTAGCTTAGATTCAATCATATATGACAATTGAACCCTAGTTGGTCAGTAATTACAAACATGTCCCCAGCTAGTTCGAACAATTTCAATATTGTTTGAAAAAATCTTAGAAATGATGTGGGAAGAAATGAACATCTCAAATATAGTTATACATATAAAACTCACTAAGTGTCAGAGCGTGTTATATATAGGAGTGGGGATAGACTACTTGATAACTTGGGGAGTATTTTGGGTTACAGGTCCAATTGAGAATGAATCAAACAGGTCCCTAAGTTTGTAACGTTACCAATGGAGTGACCTCTTATTTATGTACATGACATAAAATATTAAATAACAAGATATATAAGAACACAGTTAAAAAAACTAAACTTATCAAGAACACATGTATAACTAATATTATTATATTAAATCCCATTCTAATGTTAGACATCTAAAAATATTAGCATTCAACTTTAAATCAGTCATTAACAAATCATAGACATCTATATCGAATTTCTTTCTATTATTTCGTACAAATAAGAAGGCCTGCAAACTTGAGAGTACAACTTGAAACAAAAAAATAATACAATGCTAATAAACTTTACAAACAAATTTCAAGTCAAATTAAAAGATATTTTGAGGGGAAAAATCGAGGAATCTAATAAAACAAATGGTCTTTTCAAAGCCTTAAACTACAATATTATTGCATTAATGATAAATTATTACCTAATTACAGTTATTACGGATAATTTTTAAAAGCATATAATATACTTTTGACTTTTCCTCAAATTATTGGAGGGAGAGAGGACATATGCTTCTCTTCCCCCCTCTAAATCCACAAATATCTAGAAAATAAACCATTATTATTATCATTTTGTTCAGTTTGATATAGCTTAGATTTTATATTTGTGGATTTTTAACCTTTTTGGTAACAATTTTCATATGTGTGTTTTATGATTATAAGATCTTTACACTTTTCAAGTCACCTTTTTATTGTGTGTTATAATCATATTGTGTGTTATAATCACCTTTTTATGATTATAACAAGGGGGGGCCGCCCGCCGCCGCCGCCCCCCCTTGGCCGCCGCCCACCCCCGCCTTTCGCCCACCTCCCTCCCGTCGTCCGCCGAGGCCCCCGCCTCCCTCTCCCGCTAGCCGCTACCCGCGGTCCTTCCGCATTCTCCCGCCGCCGCCGCCAGAGCCCTTCCTCCCGGCTTCTCCTTCTTCGGTCGGCGCCTATTCATACATGGGTTCAAGTGCATAAAGTCTACATATGCACTTGAATCCAAACGGGTCTTTGTAGACACCCGTTCTTTTGTCTACCATCCCTAAGTCTTCTTCTCCGGCGACATGTCAGAACAAAAAGTTGATATGCCCTCCATAGGTGCCTTTAAGGGTTTGACGCCAATAGTCAAAATGGACGGGAAAACTATGAGCTCTGGTCGATGCAGTTCATGAGCTTAATGAAGTCAGGTGGTAAGAAGCACATTCTTACCGAAGATGAACCGGCAGAGAAGACAGGGATATATGCCTCCTGGGAGGCTGATGATGCATATGCCAAGGTCTGGCTATCAAGGACGCTTTCGATGGAGATTGCCAATGACGTCCTCCATCAGCCCATCGCTAAGGCGGTGTGGGATATTCTTGCTACTACATATTCTTAGGTGCGGAACGAGACTAAGATGCTGCAGTTGCAATATGATATTTTCACGATGAAACAAAATGGGTGGCCACTTCACTCTCTGTACACGTCACTGCAAGGGATGTTCGAGAAATTATACAGTACCATTCCGCTCACAGCCACTCCTGAGCAACATAAGACTTTTCGCAATGCTACCATGGTGGGAGTATTACTTGCAGCTCTTGATCCTGAGTACGAGGCAACCCGCTCTCAGATCCTTGCTGATGCTACTATTCCTCCTATGGAGGAAGTCTACAGGAGGCTCAATCGTATCCCTGTTTCCTCCACCACAACTACTCCACCTCCTTCGGCAATGGCAGTATCGCTTGGGAGAGGTGGTTCGTCTTCTTTTCGTGGCCGTAGTACATGTGGCCGTGGAGGTCGTATTCCAAGGACGTGCTCGTTTTGTCATCGCACTGGTCACTCCGAGGACACATGCTATTCCAAGCATGGGTTTCCAGCTTCGGCACGTGTAGCTGAACATTTTGTCTCCTTCAGTATCTACTCCAGATCACAGATTCGAGGAGCTTGTGCCGCGGCTTCACGACATTATGCCACAGTCATCATCGGATGCTGCGAGTACCTCAGATGTTGCAGCATCTGCATCAGCCGGTACCTCTGCTGCTGCCAGTACCTCAGGTAGTACTACTGTCTTTCGCCCGTCCCATGATCTATCTGGTTGGATTGTCGATTCTGGCGCCACCCATCATCTTTGCCGTGACAGAGACAAACTTGAGTCCTACAGGGATATTTCTTCGGGTCGCTCTGTGCTCATAGCTGATGGCACTCATTCTCCTATTGTTGGACAGGGGGAGATCTCTTTAACACCCTCCATGCACTTACAGAATGTTCTACATGCACCTGAGTTTTCCATGAATTTATTATCAATTAGTCAGATTACGAAAGACTTGCATTGTCGTGCTATATTTGACCCATCATCTCTCATTTTTCAGGACATACTAACGGGCAGGGTGATTGGCTGTAGCTCTGAGCATAATGGCTTATATCGTCTGGTCCGGAATTCCTTTGCTAGCGTCTCTCTTCACTCACAGGGATCGGTTTCTCCGTATACGTGGCACCTTCGATTTGGTCACCTTCCTCTCCAGAAAATACGTCACCTCCTACCTCAGATCTCTCCGAATTCATCATTTCGTTGCGAAGCTTGTCAGTTAGGGAAGCACCATCGTTCTAGCTTCCCAAGTCGTCAGAGTCGGAGCAGTAGCTCCCCGTTTGAGTTGTTTCATATAGATATTTGGGTTCCTAGTCGTGTCCCTGATCATCAGGGACACATGTTTTATCTGGTCATGGTTGATGATTTTTCTCGTGTCTCTTGGACTTTTCTTCTCAAGAATAAATCTGAAGCAGGAAGTGTTATCAAGAATCTTATCAATGAAGTGCAGAATGTTTTTTCTTCAAATGTTAAATATGTGCGCACGGATAATGCATTGGAATTATGTACTCGTTCTCTTTCTCAGTTTTTTCCTCTAAAGGCATTATTCACCAAACTTCCTGTTCTTACACATCACAACAGAATGGTGTCGCGGAAAGGAAACATCGTCATTTTCTTGATATTGCTCGAACATTACTTCTTCAGAGTTGTGCGCCATTAGCTTTTTGGGGAGATGCTATACTTACAGCATGCTATCTGGTCAATCGCATGCCTTCTTCGGTTCTTGGGGAGAAACCTCCCATCTCTGTTCTCTTTCCTGATAAGGACTTATTTTCACTTACACCTCGTGTCTTTGGTACAGTTGCCTTTGTTCACCGTCTGTCTCCAGGACTTGATAAGCTCTCTCCTAGAGCTGTTAAGTGTGTCTTTGTAGGTTACTCTCGGACACAGAAGGGATATCGATGTTATGATCCTCTCAACGACAAGTACTATGTTAGTGCAGATGTTACATTTTTTGAGCCTGTTATGTACTTCTCCCCAGCAGGTGACAGATTGGTTTCTTCTTCCACATCTTCAGATAATCATGTCTATGTTCCTCTACCTCCAAGTCTGGGTCAACGTGAATCCACTCCGCCATCACCACCACCACCACCTCAATATCACCCCATTCCACCATTCCCTAAGTTCTACACACGACGGTCAGGGGCTGCTCAAGCTACAAGTCAACCATCCACCACGCCTCAGGTATGCTCCGATGCGGCTACTAATGATGGATTAGATAATGTACCGGTGCAGGAATCTTTGCTACAGGAGGTGGATCCGCCAGTCAGTACCGTGGATAATGATATTAATATTCCTATTGCACTTCGAAGGTCGAAGAGGAAATGTGTGTCCTATCCTCTTGCGTCTCAAATATCCTTTCATCGTCTTACTGGTGATTTCCAGATGTTTGCAGCAGCTGTGTCTTCAGTAGAGATACCACGGACCTATCAGGAGGCCATGAAGATTGAGTGCTGGAAGTTGGCTATGGAGGAAGAGATGCGTGCTTTACAGTCTGGAGGGACTTGGACCCTGGTTCCTATTCCATCAGGTGCGTATGTGGTTAGTTGCAAATGGGTGTTCACAGTTAAATATCATGCAGATGGCCGTCTTGATCGGTACAAGGCAAGACTTGTTGCACGCTGCTTTACCCAAACATATGGCGTCGACTACTTGGATACATTTTCACCAGTGGCTCGACACTCAACGCTTCGCATCCTTTTATCCGTAGCTGTGGTACGTGACTGGCCCATTTTTCAACTTGATGTCAAGAATGCATTTCTGTTTGGAGATCTACAAGAGGAAGTCTACATGCAACAACCACTAGGTTTTACTGCTGAGGGGGAGACTCACATGGTGTGTAGACTTTATAAGACGATTTATGGCCTTAAACAGAGTCCAAGGGCATGGTTCCAAAAGCTCTCTCAGCTGATCGAACGACAGGGGTTCAAGAAATCAAATGCGGACCATTCGTTGTTTATTCAGAAGACTCTCAGAGGTACAGTTGTCGTGATATATGTTGATGATATTCTGGTTACAGGAGATGATGCTCAGGGAGTCGAGATGACTAAAGCCCTCTTGGGCAGTCAGTTTGTTATGAAGGATCGGGGTACTATACGATACTTTCTGGGGATAGAATTTGCGAGAAATGCACAAGGTATGGTGATGACCCAAAGGAAATATGTTACAGACTTGCTTGTTGAAACAAGAATGATTGGATGCAGACCATCGAGCACTCCTATGGACCCAAGTATGAAATTGTATGATAATGACTCTGAAGAGGTGGACAAAAGAGATACAGAGAGATGGTGGGTAAGCTTCTGTACATCACCATAACTAGACCTGATATTGTTTTTGTTGTAAGCCGTGTGAGTCAATTTATGGAGCAGCCTAGGCAAGTCCATATGGAAGCACTGTACATGATACTGAGATACCTAAAATCTTCTCCATGCTCAGGTTTGCTATTTAGAAAGATCATAGATTTGTCCATTTCCGCTTGTGCAGACGCAGACTATGCAGGGTGCCTAAAGGATCGTAAGTCTACTTCAGGGTTTGCTATCTTTATAGGAAGCTCTCTGGTTTCTTGGAAAAGCAAGAAACAAACTGTTGTGGCAAGATCTAGTGCTGAATCCGAATATAGAGTCATGACACAAGCAAGCACAGAAATGATGTGGGTTCGAGCAGTCTTGGAAGACTTGAATGTGGAAGTCTCTTTACCCATGCAGCTTCAGTGTGACAATCAAGCAACGTTGTTCATTGCCAATAATCCAGCATTTCACGAAAGAACGAAGCATATCGAGGTAGATTGTCACTACATTAGAGACATGATCCAGAAGGGCTTCATTTCCACTTCACATGTCAATTCAGAGGACCAGACTGCTGATATATTTACCAAGCCATTGCTCAGAGGACCTTTCCAGAGATGTTCTTCCAAGCTGAGCATGATAGATATCTATACTCCATCTTGAGGGGGAGTGTAGAGGTTTACGTTATGTCATGATGTACCGTTACGTATTTCTTATTTTCTCTTTGTCTATCTATGTAATTTACCCAAGGGTTATCTCTCTATATAAGAGACCCCAGGGCAATATGGAATAACAACGAAGTGTTTTGCTCTAACAATTTTGGTCAAAACTAGGCTAAATATGATAGGGTTAGTCAACATTGGATGGTCCCTTTGAATTATGTTGGTAGGGCCTTTTAGACTTCGGTGGCCTTTTACTTATTTACATGGTCAAAACACGTTTAAAATGAGTTTATGGGTCTATCTGATTGGGCCTAATTTCTTCAGGTTCTATGCTTTAAATCTATGATTAATCTCAAACTAAGTTTGTGATTACTCTAGTATGTAAGAACTTCATTTTTTTGCCAATTCAATGACAATCTCTACCACCAAGTCTTTTCCCACTCTAAGTGGGATCAGCCACATGGATTTTTTTGCTTCCAACCAGGTCTAATTTTAGTCACATCCGGGCGTAAATCCAAAACAATTGAAAGGCATGAAAATTTGTTTCAGCTAGCCTCTTAGAGAAGTTTATGATTTTTCTCTAATTTGATCAACTATGCAGATTGACCGCCAAATGCTTTCTATTGCTGTTCGTTTTTTGAGGGCTAAAACACCGGAACAAAGGGCAATTGTTGACTTAGATACACACTATACACAGGTGAGGTAATTTCAGCATTTTTTTCGCACATGGTATTACATTATGTATGTGGACAGTGTTTATAATCCTGTGTAAATTACAATTAACTCTCGAGTTTTTGCTTGTTTCCTTATTTGAGGTCATCTGTTTTAACTTTAAGTATTTGATGGTTTGAATTTGTTTAATTTTTGGCGGTAACACTTGAGATCTGGCAGGAGTAAAACATGTTGAGTTTGTTTCCTTTGAATGAGGCCATCTTTGTTCAATTTGTAGACCGTAGAACTCTAGAAAGTATAAGACGGAAGATAGTGATAATTATGATATAATTACTGAATTTCAAGCTCTCAAGTTACAGAAAAGTCTTTTCCTAAAAAGCTAGTATATTTTTTAATTTTTTATGTACTGTTTTCTTCATGTATGATTTCATTTTTGGCCAACAGGAATATCTGAATGAGACTGTTGGATCTACCACAAGAAGAAGAATCTTGTATCAGGTAAGGGAGATATTTTAGTTAATCAATGCGATACTGTTGTCTCTGTTCACATGGGGCTGAAGATTATTTATATATGTTAATAGCATCATTCCATATTAATAGCAATTTTATTCTCATTCAGTTAAGGGTGACCTAGATAAGATATGGATCAGATATGGGTTTCTGACTTCTCCATATATGCTTTCCATTGAAATTTCTAGGTAGGAATACATATATATGTCTTAGGTATGAGAAATACAAATAAGTAACTTGTTATCAAAGTATGTCGATGACTACACCTCTAGTAGTCATCACTCCGCTTTTAAAATTTTCCCCTAAACTTGTAGGACAAAAATGAGTTTTTGTAGGTGTATTATATAGATAAAATTTTCACCCACTTGGAATGAACAGGGGGACCAGTATAGAATTTGATTAAGATAGCAGTATGCTGTGAGGATTGATGATGCAAAGATTGAGATTGGCCGAAGACAATGGTTGAGATAGATATGGCCCGATGTGGATGATGCGAATAGGAGGTCCTTCACCTTGATTTGGAGGTGGTATGGTGTACTAGATTTCAGAGTAGAACCCGTGTTCATGAATTGTACCATCTGTCAGAAACAATGTCAGGGTGGATTCCATGCGGCTTTACCACATTTCTCAGGTAGATCTCTATTAGCTGTGATGATATAGAAGTATCATTCTCCAAGATGAAATGTGCTGACATGGTTCGTCTCTCCATGATAATTCAGATGCCTTGTCATGGTATGAGGCCTCATATGTGGCAGACCATTCACAATATCCACGGTAATGGTCGGCCACTTTTACTATGGCGAGAGACTTTAGTAATCCTGAGAACCAACCCACAAAGTCAGCCACACTCTCCTTCATACCACCACAAGTTTTACATCAGATTTTGGTGCATCTTTGTACTTCATGAATATGTTTGTTAATCTTGATTGGCGCACCATCATCTCCTCTTTTAGCTGTGTAATTGCGGATGCACCTAACTTGCTTCCATACCATGGATTCCATCAGTTGAAGTGAACAATCCTTCCTAATAGGCAAACACTTGACCTCGAATGCCATACAACCCCTCCTCATCCATTGTACTCTTCGAATTTTGTAGTTGTAACTCAGATATATCATTCTTGAAGTAGAAAACATATTTAGACTCATTTGTCTAGCGAAATGACACATCATGTGCTGCCAGTTCAAGGCAGAGAAACAAGATTGACCATTTATTGGTTATTTGGAGAATGTAGATGAGAGGAGGGAGATCATGGCTTCTTTGGCCTCACATATCAGATAGTTCAAGAGCGAGAATGGTTGTGGGTCTTTGGAGGTAGTGGGGCCATATGGTTCATATGTCATCTTATGGAGCGTCATTTGACTTGGAGTGGATGTTACTGAGAATAGACTTTGACACATCTCATGACTCTGAAACCGGAGGATTCTTAGGGTCTAGATGTTTTCTTTATTTTTCTTCTGCAGGGAATTCCTGGAAATTGTTGAGGATGATGTTTTGGCTGTAGTTGAGGGGTTTTCAACCTGGGTTCAGTTGATAAATTGGTCTTACTTGTTTATATTGCCCAAGAAGGTCATCTTGAAATAGGCTAAGGACTTCAGGTTGATTGTATCCTTCAATCTATCTACACGAGAATTGCAATTGTTAGCAGATCATCTGCAAAAAGTAGTTGAGGACATTATGTTGCCGGGGCAGAGAGTGTTCATCAAAGGGTGCTTTACTTTGAGAGTTTTGTTATGGCATATGAGGTGAATGCTTCATCGGAGAAGCGGCTTATGCATGGGCTTTTTGGAAGGTTGAGTTCAACAAGACCTATGACCATTGACTTGAGGTAGTTCTTTATTTGGTTTGCTCATAAGAAATGTGATTTCCCAGAAAGGTGGATAGCTTGGAGGAAATGCTGTATCATTACGATTTTGTTCTCTGTTCTTGTGAATGTTCATCTTGAAGTTAAATGTCTCCAGTTAATTGTTGTTAAATCCTTAACCTTGTATGTAGGCACGCATGCCACGCAATATTCGTGTGTACTATTTATGACGAGTTTGTCTTCAAAGTTAGAGCGATATTTGCCGCTCCAATTTCTCAGTCCAAGTTAATTATATGATCCAATTAGTGGAGACAAGCTTAAGTGAAATCTCGTACTTTCTTCATGAACCGGATTTGTGGAATGTGATTTTTTCCCATTCAACTCTCAGTCTGGCTTTTAAACTCTATTGAGTGGAAGCTTCTGTAAATAAATTTACCATACTTATTTAAAAAATAGACCTATTTGTTGGTTCTTTTAAATTTTAATAATCAGTAATGAACTGGATAATTTGACAGGAATATGTAAAAGGCATAACCTCAAGTGGAATGCAGTCTAATTTTGGCTTTGAAGGACAGATTAATGCTTGCTGGACACACAGCATGTCAGAAGAAGAACTTGATGTTATCCGCTCTTCCGGGTTTTTAGTTTTGGTAATCCATGGCAGGTGTGTTTTGGAATCAGCCTGTTGCTGATAATTTATACTTTCTTGTAGAGCTTTTTTTTGATGCAGTTTCTTGTCCATAGAATCATAGATTCGTTTCAGAAAATTTTAGCTAAGTTACTTGTTTATGATATTACAATTCGGGGGTGCTTTCTGATCTTTGTTAAATTCACTTGACAGGTATGATATTATTGCCCAAGTGTGCCATGCGAGGAAACTTGCTGAAAAGCTGCATCCTGCAGCAAAGATGATCGAGTTTCATGGGGCTCATTTGGTTAGCCATGAAAGACCTGAGGAGGTATAGAACTATTTGGTCACTTTTAATTTATTGCTCATAGTACTTTGGGGTATTGGGGTTCCCTTTTTGTCGGATAACATATACAGACATTATTAAAAAGCCATAAAGGCACCTGTTGCTTCCCGGTTGCAAAGATCCGGACGAGAAGTACTAGCATGTGACATCCAAAATGTTGGATTTCACAGAAATATTTGTTATTCAGTGAAATCGTAGTTCAGTGATACAAATGCTTTCCGCCTGTTTTCTCATAAAACATGGTTCAATTATTAGGTGGACTTGATTAGTTAACTGCTAATAGTTTTTACTTCGTCTTATAGTTAGCATTTTTTCCACAAGTTCATTTTCATTGGATGGACAGTTGGATGTGCATACTGATTATATTTAAGCTGGGTACAGTCTTCACCGATGTTCTCCTACATGCGTCTAATCTAATTATATATGCATGTGATGCCAATATAGTGGGGTACAGATGGATAAGGTTTGCGATTTCAATGAAAAAAATATAGTTCATTGTGTCTCTATTGAATTACTAGATTTATTTATTTGTGGTGATGGGAGTTGGGATGTTGAGGAAACTGGGTGCAAGATCAAACCACAAAATACATAGACTATACAACTATCTTTGTTGCTCCTTTCCGCCTCTCTCTATTGTTATGTGAATTATATGACTCCGCTCTTCTATTTATAGATTGAAATATATACAGCTCTAATGTTGTGTTTATTCTAGGGCTTTACTTGAAATTCTATGTTGGAACTTGTAATAGGAACATGATTCTTTAGTCTACTATCTATGTTTCTTAAGTTCAATTCTATTGCAAACTTCACATCACCTCCATTATCATCGCCTGCAAGCATGTTTTGTAGAAATGCACTGCATATGCGTGGCATATCCGTCTTGGGGTGCCTTCATATCTCCTCTTGAATGAATCCGTATAAGTAAAATATATCGTTCCTGATAGCGAACAACACCCAGCTTGCTTTTTTGCATGATTGTTGCATGATCGTGTAATAAAGATATTGACAATCCTCTGCTCCACTCTTAAATCGTTTAGGAATAATTATAACTTCATTACTAGTCACGATTTTCTTCTCTTCTTATTGACTTTGTTCGCCACTTCTTTCTTCGTGTTATCTCTGGTGCCATTTCGTGAACTCTACCCTTAAGGGTAACTTGATATCGGGACTTGATTGTTCTTAGTAAAATCAGATTCTTTTTAGTTGTAGGAAAGCTTCTAAGACCCCCGTGTTAGCACCTCTTGGTAAAACACGAGGAGTCACGCCGGGCAACTTTTCTGACATAGTAAATTTCTTCACCTGCCATTTTGATAATGTGATCACCATGTCTTGTAGTTGTACGTGGTGAAATCCTTCCTGGGTAAGGACACACTAATTAGAAGTGTTGAGTTCAGTAGCTACTGTGAATATATTTTTGCAATAGCCATTATGGATCCCAGTTAATGGTCTGATGTTAGTGCCGTGCCTACCACCCAAAAGACTATGGTTCAAATCCAAGAGCCGGCACTTGTGCGTGTTTCCCCCTCTTATTCCAAAAAATCATTCCAACAAGTCGTTCTCACATAAAATATTGTCATGAAATCCTCTTGGTTAGATTCTATGTATCTCTCATTCTTATGCATTTTCTCTCTTCTCAAACAAAGTCTATCTTTTAACTCCCCTTTTACAATGGAATCACTTAATGGAATCTTACGACTTGGATCGAATATCTCTTCTTGTCTTATCACTTGATCTATAACGTTGACTCTTTGCAATCATTAAATGACCACCATAATCCATCACATCACTTACCGATTGTGGTTGAAAGTCATTTATAAGTAGTGAGGCAACTATGTTATCCAAAGTGACAATTTTCTTGTTGTAGAACAATATTGTCACAATCTGATTGTTGGAAGATGGAAGAGAATTTAGAAAGATGATTGTTTGTCCTCCCTAGATTTCAACTCTCCTATCTCAATTTTCTCATTGAAGTGAAAGCGTGCCTACTAGGATCTTATTGAAGTTATTCTTTAGTCATCCCTAGACGATAGAACTTCTTTTTCATTATAAGACCATTTAATGAGACATGTGGATGTGTATATTTTCTCAAGATTTATTCAGATGAACCCACTCAACGATCTGTTGGTAGTGCAATATGCCTTATACACATAAGACCATGGTTCAAATCTTGGGGTTATCACTTTTGCGTGTTTCCCCCTCTTATTAAAAACAATTATTCAGATGCCAACTAGATCGCCTAGGTTGGTAATTTCTTGAGAGTATTGTTTGCCAATAATAGTTTCCTTGTGTCGTCAAGATCCCTTACCTATTGTCATTCTTCACTGTCCTCTCTTCTAGTTTCTTTTCGAATAGAGGGTTTTCATAAATCCTATTTTTGGGCAAAGCATTCTCCCACTTTAAGTAGGTTGGCTACATGGATTCTTATCAAAATCCATTTTGAAAGATCCGACTGTTTTTACGTTATTTGTCAGCTACCTAACACAACCCTCCTCAAGGGGGATTTGAACCTTGTCTTGATATTCATATGCTGGTGTTACTAGTCAAAGTTGTTCATTGAAGGGATTTAGGGAGAATAATGTGCCCTTTAAAGTGAACTTCACAATAGGAAATGTGCCTCATATGATTTCTCATTGCCTATAATTCATCTGATCATTTTTGATAGGATAAGATCTTTAATTTCTTCTAATACAGTGAACGCATATTGATTTGCATGATATAGGAAACATGGGCCAAATACTCTTGATCGTTATCATTCATCCTATCTAAAGTGTAACAATATTGTTACCTATACCTTGGAATATCCTTGAATGGCCTTCAAATGCTCTCTATCTCACCAAATTGCTTAAGCTATTGTATTGATATCCGCATGTCATCGTTCTCTCCATTATTGGATGCACCACTCATTGATTAATGCCCCGGTGCACACATAGTGCACTTGTGACTATGAGCACTGGTTCATGATGTGTCATCTAAACATGATCCTCCGACAAATCTTCTCAATTTCTCAAAAAAACTTACGTCAGTTACCTTTGAGCGGCCACCTTCGTCTTATCTTCTTTACATGCTTTTGAAGAAAGTGTGCCCACATGTTGTGTTGTCTAGCATCGATGTTAAACCTACTTTGATGTATTTTGTTGGTGCTATCAGGTTCACAATCAAACTATGAAAGCACATTCAAGAAGAAGCATGATTAACATTGATAGTTTCCAACACATGACTACCAAAAAGTGAATTCATGACCACTGAAGAGGAGAATTCACTCCCTCTTATCTCTCTTTCTCAAATGGAGTGGGAAATCATTGATGCTTAGAACCAATTTGTACTTTATAAAATATACTTCTCTAAACCTCAAATTGATATTCAAGTATTATACTGCCCGTTGACTCTTGAATACAATGCCTTTAGACAAGTTGGTCACTAAAATTGAAGGGATTATACAATTAATAATGTCAATTATCACATAAAAAACAATGTCTACGAGTACGACATCGGTTTATGAAAGGAATATCTTAAATTGATGGTCTTAGAAACATTTGCAATTACATAAAATACCGCTATGGAACTTATGATATGTCTATGCCCTTGCATTTCTTTAGAGAAGTAAATAACTCGCAATTTTTACCTTTCTATAGTGATACATCCAATTAAGGATTAAAACAGTCGGATACATATACAAATATATGTATAACCGTATCCTTATCTATTTTAAAATATGATTTTGAATGCGGATGCAGATATCTATAGATATATAAAATGTGTTGTAATATCCTTGAAAACGAATACAAATTTAAAATGACTACAAGTCAAACACGAACAATAACAACAGTCATGCTTTGTAGGTTGAATTGAATTTAAACATAAAATTGTTTACATATAAAATACACCCACATATGTAGAGGTTGGGGAGCCTACATCATGATGTAGGTAACTTACCTGCACCAACCCCTTTTTCTCTCTACTTTTTTATTTGAAATGAATTCATTTGGGATTTACTTATTAGAATATTAAGTGGAATATGAGTTCTAAATTTCGTGGAAACAGAAATTCCTAACATGTCCATATGAAGGGGTCCATTTTAGGAATTATGCGACTGTTAAAATTTGGTTATTCTTGATGGAGGGGATAGAAGTCTCAAATTAAGTTGAAATTTGAATGACAATATGGTGATATATAGTGATCTAAATCCCTCTAGGTTTCATTTCAAAAAATTAAAAAAAATGTAGAGAGGAAAAGGAGTGGGTGTAGATAAGTTGTCTACATCATGATGTAGATTCCCTTTTCTCATATATATATGTATGTATTTTATAACAATTATATCAACAATGGTGAATGACTCCATAAAATTTTGTCATACACATTTAAAGATAAATCCACAACTATTCAATCAATATAATATCAGTATCTTATTGGGTTAGGGTCATGGGTCTTACATCAGTTGTCAAAAACCTTATTTGTATTTGTTGCAATTTTTGCTAAAAAGGAAAAAAAGATTTTTTTAATTGTACTAAGAACTCGAAAGGTTACGGAACACGAAAGGTTACAAACATAAATGTAAATATAATAACTCTAACATCATATATATATGTATGTATTTTATAACAATTATATCAACAATGGTGAATGACTCCATAAAATTTTGTCATACACATTTAAAGATAAATCCACAACTATTCAATCAATATAATATCAGTATCTTATTGGGTTAGGGTCATGGGTCTTACATCAGTTGTCAAAAACCTTATTTGTATTTGTTGCAATTTTTGCTAAAAAGGAAAAAACGATTTTTTTAATTGTACTAAGAACGGGAAGGAAGAAAGCGAGATTTCGTGATTTATTGGTAAATTCACTTTGATTCTCTGTCAACCAATAATTTGGGACCATGAACATGGTTACAACTAAATTGTTTGAAGTCGAGGCATAACATGGTACTCTTTCTACAACTATGTTAGTACAAAAAAAGTTTAAAATTTCAATCAAAATAAATAGTTGATAATTTATCCGATATAGAACACTCATATGGGTAAAATCGTTTGGACCGTTTCCTATAAAAAGAGAATACACTTTTCTTTTTTATACAATGCTGAATGGACAACCTACGTATCAAATAAAAGACACTAAAACAAAAGTACAAAATATGAATTAATTATTCAAATATTTTTCAAATGTAGAATTTAACTCATAGTGTTAATTTTTCAAAAGATAACTTAGAAATAAATAATAATTTTTTTATATGCTATTACCAAAAAATATTATTTTTTAAATCCATCCCGCCGCAAAGCACGGGTTTACTTACTATAGTTTGAACAAAATGCCAATTTCATACATGTAAAAATACATACATGCCATACACCCATATGACACGTACTCTTTGTACATGCGTCCCACGTTTATATCGAAGAAAATAAGCTTTTGGGATAACATGGGAGTCTCACATTTAAATCGAAGAAAATAAGCTTTTAGGATAACATGGGAGCCATTGCTAAACCTTTTGCACACATATTTGTTATTGGCAACCTTGATACTCTTATGAATAATGAAGATAAATGTGGAGGCATCAATTGTAAATGTTGTGAGCTTGCCTTTCTTAACCACTTCTGCCATATATTTGTATAATAGTTATATATTAAAATGAATATTTGATTATTTGCAAATGTCAAAATAATATTCATATTCGAATCCATTTTAAAATGAATACAAAAGTGAACCTTAAAATCTATATAGGACAACAATTGTGACTCATGCTAAGTCCCTTACCGAATTTGGAGTATGTAACATGGTGTGTAATTTTTTGGTGAATTAATTGTGAAGTTTTTGGGCACCCATCTATATGATGGTGGTCCTTTTTGCTTTTAAATGACAACAATGATAATAATGGATCAAATATGAAATATTGATATGTGTTTTCATCCCTACATCCAAGGGATACTTGAGACAAGAGCAAAGTGCTTCTATAAAAACCAAAGTAATCGAGATAGAGGACACTTCTTGATCTTGGTTCCATGTTTGGGGCTGTTTGCAAATTCTGCTAATTAAAATTTAAGAAAAACTCTCTTCATATTTTTATCTCAATTTGGCAACACCTCATTCAGATCCTTAATTTATCCACTTTCAATCTCCACCTCTTTCCCACTTCCGCTTTTGCCTTTCCTCGTAAATTGACCTTGCTAGTTTCACGTCCCCGCTCTCACTAGCTCTGATTGATTGACCAGACCTTAAAAAGATATGATTGGCCCCTTATACTCTTTCGGCTTATGTTATGGGAGGATCGGGAGGTCAGGGAAAGGGGTTCAAGGAGAAAGATGTTTGTCCGAGCTTATAATAGAGTACCTAAGATTTGGATACGAGATCAAGTGGATAAACAATCTTCGAGCTTTTGATCCACACCCTTGAACTACTACTAAAAGATGTGAGGCCAGTGATGACAAGCTCAATAGGCAAGTGAGGTTATCAAGGGATGACAACAGTTTGATCCGAGGTGGCCACTATTAATATTTTAGGCATAGAAGAAAAAGTTCTTGAGATCTATTCTTCGTCTCAAATCGGGTGGTTCAGCTTCTTCTTTAGTTCTAGTAGTTTTCACTTGGTCTTCAGTTGGCGTAGCTTATTGAGTAGCATTTCTTGTCTTCCGCAACCATAATCCAGATTTTTGTTTTAATAGTTGTAATTGACGTGTTCTTTTCGTAACTTGAATATATAATCAATACTCGAGACATTTGTTGATCCTTTTTAGTTGGCTTCTCACATGGTTTTATGTGATCTTGAAGGCTCATATAATCGAAGGCCATATCACGATATATCGTTGATATATTGGTAGGGGATATCGATATTAGGGTGTATATCTATCTACCAGGATATCGACGATATATGATCGATATATCGACGATATATGATCGATATATCGACCCATATCAGTAAAAAATGATTGGATTCAGTACAAAAAATCCCAGATATCGACTGATATCATCGGAATTTCACCGATATCTATATATTGATGAATAAGACCCTTGTAAGCTTTATTTCTCTACATATTTTGCTACTCCTAGTATTCAAACACATCATGTTTTATATATTTTGTTTCGGGTCGTGGGCGCTGCCCTCATTACCCCCGCAAGGGGGGAGGCGACAACCTGGGCCCCTACCCCCCGGCTCCCTGATCGGGCAATAAGACCCTCGTTGGTAGGGTATGGTGCGAGAGGGGGGGGGGCAGACAATGGTTCTTCAACTTGGGGGTGTCCAATCATTTTAATTCATCTTTTTCCCCCTTCGAAAATATTATTATGAATTATGTCTCTTTTAAAAAATGCTATTATGCTCTTTATTTTGTTTGGTTCCAAAAATAGCTCAACACATTTTGTTTATACATAATATGTGATACAATTAGGTCTTGGATGAACTTCATTTCCAATATGATATGCTCAATATGACATATATGTGCAATATAAGGGTCGTAGATGATCGATGTGTGCGATATAAGTGTATATTTGTAAGTTATTTAGTGTTATAAGAACTTGGACGAACTCCATTTCCAATATCTATAGGTCAACAATTACTGGTACCAGCGATATGTTCGATATGACCGATATGTGCGATATAAGGGTTATAGATGATCGATATGTGTGATCTAAGAGTATATTTGTAAGTTATTTAGTGTTCTAAGAACTTGGACGAACTCCATTTCCAATATCTATAGGTCAACAATTAACAATACCAGCGATATGTTCAATATAACCGATATGTACGATATAAGGGTCATAAATGATCGATGTGTGTGATCTAAGAGTATATTTGTAAGTTATTTAGTGTTCTAAGAACTTAGACGAACTCCATTTCCAATATCTGTAGGTCAACAATAAATAATACCAACGATTTATTCGATATGCCCGATATGTGCGATATAAGGGTCATAAATGATCGATGTGTGTGATCTAAGAGTATATTTGTAAGTTATTTAGTGTTCTAAGAACTTGGATGAACTCCATTTCCAATATATATAGGTCGACAATTAATAGTACCAACGATTTGTTCGATAGACCGATATATGCGATATAAGGGTCATAGATGATCGATGTGTGTGATCTAAGAGTATATTTGTAAGTTATTTAGTGTTATAATAACTTGGACGAACTCCATTTCCATTATCTATATGTCAACAATATTCTAAGAATTTGAACAAACTTCATTTCCAATATTTATAAGTCACGAATCAACATTAATATCGATATATTTGAAATGATCGGTATCTACGACATATGGGGTATAAATGGCCGGTATGTGTGATATAAGTGTGTATTTGTAGGTTATTTGTTGTTTTAATATCTTGTATGATCTTAATTTCTGAGAAAAATGATAAAAAATGACATTTTGAGCCGTTTCCGACATTTCCACCGATATCGTCGATATATCCTTTCGTAAAAAAAACGGTGATATATCCTTTTCCAGGCAGACCGATACGATATCGATATCGTTATGGACTTCTATGGCTCATATCCATTTCTCTGGCTAGTTAGGGAGAGACCGTCCTTTGCTCAAATAGTCAGTAATAAGAGCGAGATTTCTTTGGTCTCTCTTGGGCCCTTTCTTTCTCACCTACTTGGAGTCTTAGCTTCCTTTCCGACTTGCCATTGGATTGAGGTTGAGGATGTGGACCGACGAGCAAAAAATTTGCATTTACCTTATCATCCCTTTGTATTTTTATACATATGCTCCCGTAAAGATTCGACATTAATCTGAGGAAGGTCTATGATTAGGGTATAAGAATGGTTGCGACAAAATCCTAGACTGTGGTTTAAATAATATAAGGTATATATGAAAAGCCGATATGTTGCCTTGATCTTTCTTTGTCTCGAACCCCGTAACCCTATAATAATGGTAGAGTTAGTTAGGGTGGCCCCGCTACCCTGTTGTTGGCCATGTGTGTGTCGGTCATCTCCTTTCATCCAGTCGAGCGAGGGCTAAGGCTAGTCTCGGGAAGGAAAAAGCACCGCTACATTCCATTATGGTTATATTATCAAAGACCCTCGATTGCTCATATTCTTCAGTCATTGATAAACAGTTTGTTGGGCAGTACTCAACATAGTTACCACAAAATATACATACTCCAATCAATACTATAATTAAGCAATTGTTTCTTTTAATATCTGTTTTCTTGAAGACAGACCCCCTTCATAAGGGCAGCCATCTACTTTTGTCTTTCTGTTGGTTTGCCTGCCGACTCCCAGACCATGAGATGGTTTGCCATAATCCTTCATTCGATTCATATCATACTGTGTGTCCCCCTCCCCCAATCGTTCTTTGCATCCCTCCCCTCCTCCCTCTCAACTTTGACCGGTGTCTGTTCGCTATAAAGTGGGTTGAGCCTTCGGTATTTGTTGTTAAAGAAACAGGGCATCATAGACAAAGCTCGTAACCTTTCCATGGCCAATGGATACCTCCGTATGATTCCATTCGAGTAGAAAGACAAAAAAAAACTTGGACACGAACTTGACTGAGTTATATGAATGATATCTGAATGTGTACCATAAGCACAGGTGGAATTTTTTTTCGGTTTTTTAGGGTAGAAATCATAGAAATTACCATCTAAGTATTGCATGGTGAAAATCGATGCCTGTCTCTTCTCAGAAGATGATTCTGTTGAAGTCCAAAGCCTAGGCATGACCTATTTAGTGAAACATATGTCAGAACATAAACTTGTTCAGCAAACTTTCGAGTGTAAAAAGAAGACGTGAAGGTTGACAACATATTCGAATATGAAAGTACTTGTGTAGACATTGAAATGCACTTCATACCTTGTATTTCATGGTTGACTTGCCTATTTAAGGGGCAGAGAGTGGCCATTCAGTTGAGGGGCTAAAATAGTCCTCTAGAGCTGTTCCAGAAAGATGAGATATTTAAATGGACATGTGATATTTTGCTTTCCGTGAGAATGTAGTAATTGTTTGCAGGTTTTTAGTATTCTACGAGGAAAAATATTTTTAAGAAAAAGTAACAAAGAACTTAAACCTAGTAGTTTTTCGGACATATAAGAACTATGCATTCCACCTCGACGTGTTTATGCCATGTACTACAACATGAGATGTAGTAAGATTAGGTAAATACATAACAAAATTACTAATAGTGTCGATGGGTTATTGGCAGATGGAATTTTTGGGTTCAAGATAATGCAAACATTTAATACTGAATGTTTTTCGCCCATATAAATATTAAAGTTCCATTTATAGATCATATTACAAGCATATACTTGAACATTTGATGCCGATGAATTAAAGCAATAAATTCAAAGTTGGAAGGGAACCAAATGTTGTTAAGTCTACATTTGTGGTGAAGCCGGTTTTCCTATATTCGGAAACAGAAACAATTTATTCACTCATGATGTTTTGTAAATTGCATGCAAAGGTTTCACCAGACTGATAAATAATCAGTGTTTCCCAAATTTAATTCTAAAATAATGTGCCCGCCATTGTTTCATCTCTTATGCATCCAAAGCAATATATTATTGTGTTTTCGCTTGCGTTTCCATGTACCAAATTTTTACAAGAACATGTGATTCGAACCTTGCAGGTCAACCAGTGCCTTCTGAACCTGATAAAGGCATCCCAGTCGAATCTGAAACCACTGTCATGGTCAATTCTTTCCCCAAAAGAACTTGGTAAAGCATGCCTCCCCGAAGAACCCAAACTCAGCCGCATCCTGTCATCTTTTCAATCTACATTTCCTTTCTACTACCTATAATTTAACCTCGCGGACTGTCATTGACAGCCATCCCAATGCTAACAGAAAGAGGAGACGGGAGGGACAATCGCCTCGTGTCTACATGTGACATTCTAGCTATAATGCAACTAAGCGTCCTCTACATATTTGGGGTGTTTGCCATGGGTTTTAAGAAAGCAAAGAGAGCTGCTGGGGTTTTTAAGCCAGTCAGAGTTGCTGCCTGCTATTCGTCGTAAGGTGAGGCCAAATGCTTCTTAGAATTTCATAGCTTCAACCAGAGGTGCGGTCTTCGATGCTGAGATAATCATCTTTCTCACAGGAGGACGCTGCCTGCAGAGATCAGCCGTAAGTTCGACGACTGCGATCATCCATGTAATATTATTAGATTGGAGATCAGTGGCTCTTTAAGCTGTAGAGCAGTGCTGTACTGGGAGAACCCTTTTGATGGCTACGCAAACACCAGAGTATACGTATTTTGTGGAGGAACACTTGTATCATATTTTGTCTATATACATGTAAAAACTTGGCTGGTACATAATAAAGTTAACCACATCTCAATTACTGTTCGTTCTACAACTGTGATTTTGAGCACCTTATTAGGGGCTCCAAAACTAGGCTTGCCCATCTCAACTACTTGCCTTGCGATGGCTGGGTCGAAATCTGAATTTTTGAGTAGCTTTGGCAAGTAGATGGATTTTTATATTCATGTACTTGTAAAATGTCCAGATTTATGTTTTTTCTTGTGAGATCCATGGTAGCATGTTTGCCTCGTGATACCCCTAAAGTTCTCAGTTAAATTAAAACTGTAGGTATCCAAGGCAATATTTGCGTGATACTCGTAATCTTAGCATATATGTACTGAGAGTAGTCATAACGATTGCTAAGATCCATTTAAAAATGCAGGGTATTTAAAATAACGATCGCTATAAGCAGAAAAGCTATAAACACTTTGTGAGTATTAGATGCTCCTAATTTACTTAAATACTATATGTATATGTGTGTATGATGTTCAAATCGACCTTTTTTTACGATAAAGAGTACATGACCATGGATTTTATGAAAATTATAGTCCATGAGTGTACATGGATCAGATAAAATTAATCGAATTTGATTTAAAAAAAATTTGATATTACATCTGTCTGTATATAATTTAATCTAATTACTCGTCTTTAATATGCTATCTTATTTCAAGTATAAAACTTGCTGCTCAGAAGATTTCAGAAATCCTCTTCGATTATTGATAATTATTGATTTCAATATATATATATATATATATATATATATATATATATATATTTCATCTCTATCTTATATTATTCTGATTGAAATCTTTTCTTCAAGAGTAGTTGGAAGATTTCAAAGGAGTTGTTATTTGAAAGTATGAGGAGTTGTTATTTGAAAGTATGTATGGTACAAGTAAAAAAATCGAGCATGACACCCACCAAGGAAAAAAGAAAGAAGCTTGGTTATATGATAAAAAAACATTAAAGTCGGCTATTTTGAATAAAATAAGAAAAGTACTAAATTCTGATCTAATCCAAATTGATCTATAATTCGGGTCTAATTAATCGAAAAACATTAAATCAAAATTTTTATTGTATATGTAAAGGGCTAAATGGGGCTACCGTGTTGGTTGCGCCCACCTCATTTTTAAGTGTTTTTTTTATTTTTTTCAAAAATATCACCATATATATATTTATATCTATATCCTTTCTATATGTCATTCGGATTTCGTCAGAAACAGAGACTCATATACCCTCCATCTAGAACAGATCGATTACAACAATTTTATAGATGGATGGCACAGGAGTCTCTGTTTCTGACGAAATTCGAAGGACATATCGGAGGGATATATAGATAAATACATGGTGATATTTTTGAAAAAAAATAAAAAATGCGAAAAATGAGGCGGATGCAATCCCATTTTTTTATATATAAAATTACGGAAACATCCTTTAAGTAATAAATGGGTATATTTCTCTATAATATATAAAAAATAATTGTCCATATACAAATTATTTGTAAATAATTAAAATTCATGTTAATATTCCTAAACTATTGATTTATCTTTATATTCATGCTCATCAACTATGCGCAAGTTGAATATCTACGTAAGTGTCCATATTCGATAAACTTGAACGATAGGATTCATGTCCTCCTTTGAACGAACTTGAGAAAAAAACAATAATTGTTTTTCAATATATATTTTAACGCATTGTTTGGTTTTCTTAATATCTTCAGTTCCCTCCCTGGTGCATGGAGCTTGGCAGAAAAAGAGAAAAGGGGACACATGCTAGAAGAAGAGAAGAGCGGTGCCCTGATGATATGGAAGCCCAACAAAAAAGGTGTATTTTCGGTCGACATCTGCCTACCACCTACTAGATAAGCTCTCTTTCTTGGATCTTGATCAGCATCAATCGCATTATATGATTCCGTTCCTCAAAAGAATCTGGCCGGCCCAAACCCCCAACCCTCAAGGGAAAACCTATGAGCTGTTTTCACTCGTCAGCATGAGCTTTCAAAGACCGATGCTTCTACTCCAACTATTTATTCGCTTCCATTTTCTCGGCGAGGGGGGTGGTCATGTCCTCCTTTGAATGAACTTGAGAAAAAAACAATAATTGTTTTTCAATATATTGTTTAACGCATAAATCGACAAGTTACTCAAGGACCTTCTGCTGCCAATTGGCCTGACTCGAAGACGACCGGTCCGCTACTCGCAAATCGATGCTTCTCTTTCAGTGTTGAGGGCTGTAGTTTGAGAACACGGATCCTCTGCAGATACCGGCTGTAAGGAGGTGCATGTTCCGAGCCTCAACATGCACCTCCTTACAGGCGGTCTCTGCATTTGAGCTTTCTCATACAAGTACGTGCTACGGTAAAATAACCTTTTAGGTGTTCGTACAATAATTTCCAAGTCCTTGATGAAATGGAGGCCTTACTAATATAACAAGGTAGAATACGAGGCGCCTTGGTCTACCATGTAAACCCATTTCAAAAATAACCGCTCCAACAAACACAGACTGATATAATGGGGTGTTTAGTTACCTGTTGGAGGAATACATAAATCAGCAGCATCTAATCCCCTAATTTCTGCAGCTTCTCGTCCCATATTGATCAGTGTGCCATCTCAACATGCTGTGAGAATGCTCGTGTGATTTTGGCAACACGAGAGAGAGGGGAAGGAAGAGGAAGGGCGAAGAAAAAGATGCTCCAAAGGTGCGGGTAATATGCCCCCCCTGAGGATATTCCTTTCTCAGATTCCTATATCCATTATCAAAGCACCTGAAATTATTGACATTCTACCAGTTTGCTGTTTTATTCTTCTCTCTTTGTGGGTCCTTAAAATTAGTGTTGAATCCGATTGAATGGTTAAATTAGAAGATATACTATATACCTAAGAATATACTAAAAAAACCTATCAAAATATATTGTTATTGTTGATAGAGCAGTCATGTGGAGATAAACACTTTATAAATGTTAAAAAAGATAGATAACAACTCACTCAATCCTTTCCCGAGGAGAATGGTGAAATAACACGCACTGCAAATCCTATAGTGGAAAAATGATGAAATAAAATGATAAAATCTGTCATAAAATAAATATCAGGTTCAAAGCCTCATCAGCGCTTTCTTAATCGAGGCCTCTCTTATAG
The DNA here is from genome assembly GCA_037367405.1 of Ottelia alismoides. Taxonomy (NCBI): domain Eukaryota; kingdom Viridiplantae; phylum Streptophyta; class Magnoliopsida; order Alismatales; family Hydrocharitaceae; genus Ottelia; species Ottelia alismoides. The sequence goes on along the minus strand of JAZKJV010010717.1, from coordinate 294,512 downwards.
TCTAGGGCATGGAAGGCCATGTCGCGATATATCGGCGATATATCGCCGATATATCGATATCGACATGGTACCGATATCGAAATCGATATATCGATATATCTTATTTTCAGACATTTCCTTCAAAAAGATCCTAGACATAACGATATATCGTCGATATATCGGCGATATATCGCCGATATATCGATATCGACATGATATCGAAACGATATCGATATCAATATTTCCTTCCATGGTCTAGGGTATGGTCTCAGACTCCAGTCCGACCCTCTCTCGGCTTAACAGGAATGTCAGCTGTGGAAAGGTACTAGATACACATACATACAACATTTAAAACTACTACTATAAATATATCAAACTAATAGTCACTGCTATAAAAATATATCAAGTTCACATTAAAATTATGTCAATCAATTTTTTTTTTGAAAAAAATGAATCGGCAATTGGCGTTACTATTTGGATGGTCATGTAAGTTTTCGTTAAACTTTGGGGGTATGGCAACTATTTTTTTCTTAAATTAATTGTCTGAAATTATAGTCGAGATCCTTCCTCATAGGGGCACGTGCAATTTAATAAAAGTTTAGTTAGAAAATTTTTTGGGCCTATTGTATCCATGAAAATTGAAAAGTGGCAATTCAAGAATGGATTTGAAGGCTATTTAGATGTTTTCAAAATAAAGACTATTAATTCTTGGAATGAGATTAAAAATACAACACTGGAAGATATTGTTTTAGAATTTGGATTACATGAGTATGTTCCTTGAGCATATAAGAGCATGCTCTCACTTTTTTTTTTCCACAAAATTTTATTTTTTTGAAAAGAAGCTCTAGGAGATTTACTTAGGATAATAAGTGGTTATATGTTTCAAAATTTGTGGAAATCAGACATTCCTAACATGGACGAAGTCAGAATTTAATATCGGGAGGGGGGGGGGCTGGACCGAATAGTCTGCACCTTAAAGATTATATAATAATAAATTTAAACTTAATATATACAAATTATTGCATTTTAATTAATTTATTATATAAAATAAAAAATTGATCATAACTCATTATCTCAACCTTAACTTTGATATCTCATATAATGCTTAAAAATAAGAAAACTCATAATAAAGTAGTATAAATTTGAACAAAGATAAAAGAAATTGAGCACATACATGTTTTTGAAATTATTTAAACCGTGCTCTTCGTGACTTCAAATCAAAGTCATCAATAATTGACTCTATTGAGAACTGCTCCGCAATGTCTTTCTCAATATATATTAATATAGAACTCCTAAGAAAATCATCTTCCATCTTATTACGAAGTCTGGACTTTATTATCTTCATACCTGAAAATGCTCTCTCAGTAGTTGCAGTTGATATAGGAAGTGTCAATACAAGTCAGATCAATCTGTCAATCAAATAGTACGTCTCTGCTTTTTTCGTTTCTGACAATTTTTGACAAAGATCTACGAGATTTGAGACACTTTTGAGAACTTGATGTGCAGTAACATCTGATTTGTAATGTACCGATTGCTTTTCCAATAATATTAGCTCGTGATCCGTGAAATCTGTAGGATAAAATTCTTCTGCTAGTTTGCATATATGTGTACTATCCAATAGCTTGTAATCATCTCTAGGATCTAGAGCCACACTTAGAGTAAGAAGATTAGCAGCTTTCTCTCTAAATCGGTTGCTTAATTCTGATATTTGGGAGTCTATGGTAGCGGTAAATATATCTATTTGAAAGTAATGAAACAAGGTAACTTGGTGTTCTTGACAACGAGATCTTGTTCGGCTTCGAGAATATGGAGAATTTATATCAGGAACATCAATACTTCGTTTTTGGCAAAATAATACAACTTTTTCAAATAATGGATACCAACCATCTTCTCGTACTTTTTGAAGATGCTCTTTTGTGGATGAAACAAGTTGCAATGCATTCAAGATGTCCAGATTCTTTCGTTGTAAAACTTGACATAAATCTTCTGTGATTCCCATGACATATTCCATTATATGCATGATAAGAATAAATTCAAAAGATGTCACAGCTTCATATGCTTCATCTGCCTCTCCACGTTGCAAATAATTGTCACCTTCATTTATTATAGTCAAAAGTACTTTGCACACTGCACTATACATTTTGATAAAACTGTAGATAGATCTATAATGAGAGCTCCAACGAGTTTCACTCGGACATTGTAGTGTACCAATTTGATTAAGTCCGATACCTGATTTTACCTCATCGATAGAAAGTAGCTATGCAACATCCTCTGCTTGAGCAGCTTGTAATTCATCATGACGCTTAGAAGATGCATTGATAATGTTGACAACAACACTTAGTTTACTGAAGAATTTATGAATAGGGATCACTTCTTTTGAAGCCGTAACAAGAGCTAACTAAAGGCGATGAGCCATGCAATGAATGTAATAAGCATATTTACTATCTTTCATAACCAAAGCCTGCAACCCATTCCATTCACCACGCATGTTACTTGCTCCATCATAACCTTGACCTCTTATTCTTTTATAGTCAAGTCTATTTTGTAAGAGGACTTCGAAAAGTTTATCTTTTAATGTCGCATCTCTTATATCGGGTATATGAATTAGATCAAAGAATCTTTCACGTAAGATACCTAATCTATCAACAAACATAAGAACAATTGCCATTTGCTCTCTTTTTGATTCATCTCTAGCTTCATCAATTATTACGCAGAATACCGCATCTCCAATTTCATCCCGAATGGCATTTCTAACCTTGCTGGCTATGATATATAGAATTTCTTTTTGAACATCAGGAGATGTATATTTAGCATTTTTTGGGTGCATTTTCTAAGACGACCTTATCTACTTCTTCATTGTAAGATGCAACTAACTTGATTCGTTCAATACAATTCCCACGATTGCTTGAAGATGGCCTTTCATCATTTCCTCTAAATGCATATGCTTGAAATGTCAACCATCGGACAATATCAATTGTAGTCTTTAGTCATAATCGATTTTCTTTAATATGCATTTCCTCTTGTTTTTGAAATACATTTTCAATGTATTGTGATTTGTTCACTAAATTCCTCCATCGTTCTTCAGCCAAATTGCGTGTTGATCCCTTTTCTCCCACGTGACATAAAAAAGAGCAATTTCTTCCATCATTAACCTTCTTTCAATTACGGAATCCATCAATAACGAAAGCATTCATACCATGCTTGGAATTAGCTCTACCACAAAAAAGATAACAAGAGAAACAAAATGCTGCATCTTTTGAAGGAGAGTATTCTAACCATGCATGATACTTAAACCGTGATGCTTGAAATCGTCGGCGTTGTTTTCCACTAGTACTGTATGGATAATTTTCCATGATAAACTGATAAGGTCCCAAATTTATATAACTACGAATAATATCTTCTCTTTTTCTGATGGATACTGCCAAATCATCTGACGTAATCCAAGATCTCTTTCAAGTGATACAACATCCATATCTGGAATTTCTAGTCGTGGAAATTTCTGTTGCGGAAATTCATCCTCTTTAGGATCATCATGTAGAGAAGTACTTTCATTCACCTTAGAGAAATATGTGGTAGTTGTTCTCTTTGACATTTTTAATCTGAAAGTAATGTAATAAATTAAAATTGATATGGTATATATGATATTTAAGATAAGTAATACAACAGCTACCATCTATAAAAAATCTAAGACAATAGTTTTACTTCTCATGGTATGTAGCAAATGCCTAGAGAAAGAAACAATGCTTAAAAAAAGAGTTTGGACTAAAAAAAGGTGCTCAAGTTAGTATCTCCGAAGTATATATTTAATCTTTTACATTATGATATCTATATGCAAGAGCTCGAATAAACATTTTCAAGGGCACAATTTATTTTCCACCTTCACTTTTAAAATTAAGAGATTTCTTACACCAAGATCCTTAAATCTTATCCAATTACACTATAACCCTTATATTTTTTGTAATTACAATGTGACCCTTATAGTCTTTAGTATTTACACTATTTACCACATATGTTCCTTCCCATTCAAGAATTGTGATGTAAGAAATACTAGTAAGATTACATGTGTTGTGGTATAATCTACAAGGATTATAAGGGTTACCATATTAATAGATGAGATTTTTGGGATCCTTGTGTACAAAATGCCCTAAATCAATGTTGTTTTCATCTTATGACATATATATGCTTTCATTTTAAGTCCAAAACTATTTGTGTAAAAATTATCATAAATAGATAAGTATATTTTTTTAATAAAATTTTGAAACAATCCACAAGGAAGAAAAATAACACTATAGGAATCCACATCAATCTCCTACTTGACATTCCTTTCCATCGCCCCATTCAGTACATATCCAGGACACTGATAAAATTTACTTCCCTTCTTAAATCCATTCTAAAAAAAATATAATGATGCGGCGCTACAAAATATGATGCCGATGTGAGTAGAACTCAATCGACGCACTCTGTGTCGTGGAGGAGCGATACGTCAAGGCGAGGGAGTATCTCATGAATCACCACTAGAGGGATTGTCGTAGCATATAACAGCCATGGCACTGCCGTAGCCCCTCATGAATCTTCTTTGATGTGCATACTAAGGAAATAAAGAATAAAGACAACTACATCCACTATTGATCAGGGGTTCCTATATGATCTAGGTCGTTGAAGGCGTCAACCATTGGATCTCCATGTGACTCCATCACATCCGTAGAAGAGCACTGAAGTCTAGTCATAGATCTTGATCCATCATCAAACAACTATGAGCTCAACAGGTGGCCAACTACTAGAAGCTCCTGGGTGTTTGGGTAATTAAAGAAGTGTGTTTATACACATAGTTTTTATTTCATTTCTGTATTCCATATTTGCAATTTTGATAACTGTGTTTGAGTTACAATTTGGAACCTTAATTTTCCTTCTTGAAAATACAAAAAAATCATGATGTTCTGCAACTAAATCTCTGTCCTTTGGATTTTGGTTTATAATTTTGTGATGTCTGCATGATTAAATAAAAACCAAACTCTGAAATTCAATGATATTTTACTAGATCATGCTCTGAAAATCATATTATATCCAAACTTTCTCAAAATTTATCCAGTGACATCTTTTGCAAAGATTTCAAGTCTCCTTGATTCATCTTTGAACCATGCATTTGAGATAATTTCGGTTTGTCTTGAATTGATACTGTGGATTTATTAGAAATAATTATAATAAATCACTCTATTTCAGTAGAAATTTCATATAAAAATCAAATAGTATCAAACAATTCACACCTCTCGATTCCTGTAGTCCAGCACGATTCAACGCTACAAAATATGATGCCGGTGTGAGTAGAACTCAGTCAACGCACTCTGTGCCGTGGTGGAGAGATACAACAAGGCGAGGGACTACGTCACAGAGAAGGCTCGAGAGGCTGCGCTGCGCAGAAGGCGAGAGAGGTGAGTGTAACCGCGGTCCGCAGGGAAGATGGTGACAGACTTCCTGCAGGAGAAGACAGAGGAGGTGAAAGAGAGGACGGCTGGTGCGACGCAAGGGAAATCAGAATGGTTTATTGGCTACTGCGGTGGAAAAGATGGAGATTAGAGAAACACACGATGGGAGAAGATAGAAGGGATTAGTTAACTTGATTATTTATGTATTAAAATAGCCCAGAAAATATGGAAAAAGAGAATGCCAAAAGTCATGGGCATCTAAAAATAGAATAGGTGTAACGGTTGGGTTGGCTAACATTGTGCGTTGGAATGGGCACGTTCTTAGCATTTATGGTGTGATAAAATTTCCTACTCACCCTCACATTTTAAGATAAATAAATAACATCACAATGATTGGGGGCTCAAACCTTTGTCTATTGTGGAAGTTACCATATCACCACAATCTTATAGGTATATACTATAGGACTTCCATCATATCTGGGGGGGCTTAGACCCCACCTGCCCCCTCCCTCCGTCCCTGATTCCTAACATATTCATTTGGAAGGGGACAATTTCAGCAATTCCGAGACCGTTAAAATTTGACGGTCTTAATGGATGGGGATAAGTCTCGAATTAAGTTGAATTTTTTAATGACACCATAGTGATATATGGTTATTTGAATTCCCCCAAATTTCATTTCAAAAAAGTTTAAAAAATACAGAGACAAAGGGTGGGAGCATGTAAGTTGTATACTCCCAGGTGCATACTCTTTTTTCCCTTAAAATTTTGTACAAATAATTTTTCAGTATGGAAATCCGCTTTGCTTTATTCAAGACAACCCAGCAAGACTCCTTGCTTCTTTACTTTATCTTGGATAATTTGGTTAAATAGTGTTCTATAATATCAATTTTGAGACGAAGGGGCTAATGTTGGATTGTAGTACTCCATCTTACTCTTCGAATTACCAATGCTTAAATACTCGAAAAGGAGTCATCACTTTCAAGATGAGAATTTTCAAGTTCCTTCTTGCCGAGTACTTATCTTGTATGTCCTTTTATAGATCTCCAGTTATATGCCTTTATGTACAATAATGAATGATGTTAAAGTCAACCAAGGATCAACCACAAAGATCACACCAAGAAGTACAAATTTATGTGAAACCCTACTGAGAGGGAAAATCACATGACTACATGAACTGTAATTTCCCTTACTGGAGGTTAGAGCACATTTCACTATGATAATGTCAAAGATGGGGGATGAGTAAAATATATAGAAGTATGAGTAAACAGTCTCTCATCCAAATATCTGTATACCCAGATAAACATATGTCCAACTCAACAGTCCCCCTCAAGTTGGGCATACATGTCAACTATGCTCAACTTGGCTATATCCATCTTAAATTGTATCATAGACAACCCCTTCGTGAAGAGTTCCATAACTTGATCGTTTTCATGTAGGGAAGACACATCTTTCTGCCATCGACCTTCTCACAAATAAAATGTCTGTCGATTTCCACATGCTTCATCCAATAATGCATAACTCGATTATTTGTCAGTATTATCGTAGCTTTCTTGTCACAAATATCTACATTAGCATATGAACTTTAATGCTCAAGTCATTTAAAAGAAATTTCAACCATAGGATTTGAATAATGCCATTTGCAAGGGCTCGATATTCAACTTCAACACTCGATCTTGAAACAACATTCTATTTTTTTACTTCTGCAAATAATAATTTTTCCATGTTGATACACGATATAACCGAAGTAGATCTTCTATCATCAGAACCATCCCACTCAACATCAATGTAATCTTCAATAGTCACATTATGATTACTATTGAACATAAGGTTTTTTCCAAGCGATCCTTTTATTTAGCTTAGAATTAAGTTAGCCTCGTTAACATGAGAGACAGTGGGAGCATATTCACAACATTCACAATACATGTAATATCCAATCTAGTAAGAGTAAGATAGATCAATTTCCAAACAATCTTTGATTTCCGTTCCTTGCATCATCAAGAAGTACATCCTCTTTTACGTGGTGTATGCTTTGCCTCCATAGGGTAGTGGTTGGTTTGCATCTAACATGCCAAAATCCTTTAGCAACTCTAGAGCATATGTATATTAGCTTAGATATATGTCATTTGTAGACCAAGCCATTTTAATACCTAAGAAGTGCTTAAACTTCCTCAGGCCTTTCATTTCAAATTCAATTGCAAGAGTTTTCTTTATGCTAGATATTTCACCATCATCATCAATCACCTATAAGAATCATGTCATCATAATATACCAAAAGACACATATTTTCTTACCATTCCTTCTTTGTATAGAGTGTGGTCTCCATTCAATTGGGTATACCCATTTCCCTTGATGACTACATGGAGTCATTTAAACTAATCTCTTGGAGAGTGTTTTAGCCCATACAACATGCATCACTTATCCTCCTTTTCAAACTCAAGATCCATTTTGAAATAAATAATTTCTTTAAGGTCACCATTTATAAAGGTCATGTCCATTTGATACATTTCTAATAAAAAGTAGGCAACTGACAACTCTGTCAGTATCCATCTCTACCGCATGAGTGAAGGTAAGTAGATTTTCGATCACAAATTTCTGATTATAGCCCCTAGTCATAAGATGAGCCTTGAATCTGTCCATTTTCTCACCAGCATTATACTTGATTGTGTAGATACACTTTGAACAAACCAAATGTATACATTTGGGTATATTAATTATATCCCAAGTGTCATTCTCTATGAGAGCCTTTATCTCCTCCTGCATAGCCAAGACTCAAGTAGAGTTCTCTCTAGCCTCAACGTACATTCATGGGTACAATATTAGAATCCAGAGACATAAGAAAATATTTTAGGAAGTAATTGTTGTATTAAAATTGTATATTGGTTTTAATTGGAAAACCTGTTAATTACAATTGGCATTCAATTTGGTTTCAATCGGGAAACCAAATGGTTTGGAGGAAAAGTTGGGAATTCCCAAATTTGAAACATGGTTGAGTTTGTGTGGAAGTTTAGTACCATACCTTAGAGATCTAAACTTTTGGTGGACTTATATATGAGTCCACACCCCAAGCTCTTGTAGCAATAGTAGAGAGGAGGAATGGAGGACCACACACACACGCGCGCGCGCTCCGCTCCGTCTCCGTCTCCGGCTCCGGCTCCGGCTCGGGCTGCAGTTCTCTGAGGTACAATCGAGGACGATCCCGTTGGTGTGCGCCGATGACGATCGTGAGCCGTCGTATCCTGGGAGCGGATCGCTAGTACCCTACGCACCGGTATTGTGGGGGCGATATCTTCTCTAAGGACAGTCTATTTCATGGACGCTTCGTTGAATTCTAATCTAATCTTTATTTCATTTTGGTTGCCTGATGAACCTCAGTTTCATCATCTTTATTTATGATAATTAACCCCCTTGCTTAAGGTTTTGTCAATAAATCCCTGTTATTGTCTAATAATTAACATAGTCCTTAATAAATTAAAAACCACAAAAAAATGACAAAACAAATTTCGTGGTATTTTTAGACTTAAAAATACCCTCAAAAAATATTTCGTATCTTCGTTTGATCTCTTCTCTAGTTTTGGTCAACATGAAACTTGTAGATCTCGTCAAGATCTACAACTTTCATGTTTTGAGTTTTTCCAAAATCGGCCATTTAAGCCCCCAAAAATCCAAAATACTTCTGTAATAATCTGATTGGGCCACGTGGCCCATTCTGAGGGCGCCACGTGGCCCGGCTCTTCTTGTCTTATCCGCCTGTGATTTGGACCGTCAGATCTCTTCCTGAGATCCAACGGTCCAAAACGTCCCACGCACGCCTCGATCCTCATCCGCTCGATCGACCCCCACTTTCCATCACAGCCGTTCGTAGCCGCCTGATCCTCTTCACGCCACGTGGCTCGTCCGTAACCATCTGATCATCATCTGAAGGTGCGATCTCAGCCGCTCCTTCCCTTGATGCCCCTCAGCCGATCGATCATGCACGAGATTCCATCGTCACCGTCCTTTAGCGCCTCGACCTCGTCATGACACGTGGCCGCTCCATCTGCCCTCCGATCATGCCGCCCCAGATCTTATCCTGGCCGTCATTCCGCGCCTTACTCTCCACCGTTGGATCTCCAGATCCAACGGTCAGGAGACCGTCGTCAACCTCCAGCAGACTCCCTCTCTCCCACGATTCACCGCACGATCACCTCGCCCCCTTCCCATTATTTTGACCACCTCCGGCCACCTCTCATCTCGCCAACCGCCCCACGACTTGCCCTGATCATCCAGCGTCTTCGCCACGACCGCCACTACCCTTGAATCGTTCCCAGTCGCTCCATATTCCCCTCACAAACCACGACCCCATCACCGGAACCTCCGCCCTCACCCTTCAAATATCTCGCCACCTCCGACAAATCACGATGTCCACCTTTACGTGGGAGGAGGCCCAGCCCTCCTCCGCCTCTCTGTGACAGAGAGGGGCGAGGGGATTGAGCGATGACGACCTCCCTCTCCGGTGATGACCCTCCGCCGTTCTCGGCGGAGCTGCGGCGCTCCGCGACCGCTCGAGCTGCACCCGGTGGCTGAAGGTGTTCAGCGAAGACCCGGGCGTCGATCCAGACGTCCAGCCCAAGCTCCCGTTCCATCTCCAGCAAGGTAAGTCCTTCTTCTTCTTCCTCTGTATTTTTAGTTAATTTCTTTTAATTTTCTAGGCCTATTCGGCCATCCCCTCGCTCCGATGACCATCCCAATAGCTCCGCCTCCGATCCCCCTTCATCGCGACACCCTCCGCTCACCGTCTTCTTCCTCCAGCTTCCCAGACCATGTCCGACCCATCTCCTCCGCCCTCGCGGCGGAGGAGCATCCGAGCTCCCCCGTTCTTCGCTCACCGAGCTCACGTCTCATTCACGCACACACTCTCTTGTGTTTCGGTTGTATCGACTAACAGCGCAGGTCTTCGAGCATTTCATTGATCGGGAGCCTCGTCGGAGCGATTCGGCCGAGCTCCACTGTCACTATCGCAGCTCCGATAGCCTGAGCTAAGACGTCAGCGTCTTCACCGAGCTTCATACTTCATCGGCGATCTTTCCGTGAGCCAGAGGGAGGACCACCGTGGCCGAGGGCGAGTGGCGGAGGAGGAGCTCCTTCGCCGGAGCTCCAAACTCGCCGCCAGCCGATGCTCAAGGACGAAGCACAGTAGCCGTTGGACGGTCTCTCTCAGCGACCATCCAACGGCTCAGATGAGACCACGCTATCTACGTCAACTATCGTTGGATCTTTGAAGATCCAACGGACTACAAGCAGCCACGCAGACAACTTCGGGAGCCATTCAATCCTGGAGATCAGAGGGTCCATCCGCGGCCACGTGTCATCTTCAGAGCTGCCCCGAACCTAGCGACCGAGCCCCAGGCTCTGACGCTCCGAACCTCCACCGAGCCTGCACTGAGCCTCGGACCATCCGAGCCTACGCCGAAGCACCTCCGAACCTCTGCTGAACCCGAATCAACTTCCGAGCCTGGAGGGCGCGTGCCTGGCGTGTGCCTTCTGGGCAAATTGCAGAGGAGTCCTCCGTCTTCTCCAAATTGCAAGCAGGTCCCTATCACGTGCACCGTGCGTGCACAATGGTCATTTTACAGGGAAGGTCCCAGTATTTCATTTATTTACATTTTAGTCCCTCCGAGGACCTGTTTGTAGGTATCTTTTCATGTTTTCTTGCATTTATGCTCCTGTCTTCTTTTATGCATATCTTGAGCTACATAGTTCCAATCGAGTTGATTTCAGTTTCGTTTTGAAGCTCTTCTCGTCCTCTTCATTATGGCATGGTTAAATTTCAGATTTGATACTATGAATCGTAATGTATTATTTTATTATCTAAGTGTCTTGATCTCTTTATTTATCATGACCACTTGCTTAATGAGGGTAGGATGCTTCTTAATGCTAACTCAGTTTAACTCGAAATTTTTATGGCTCAAGTAACTATGATTTTGGGGCATATCATTCACTTTGCATGGCATCTATTTGCATGATAAAAAATGTTTAAATAAAAAATGCATGTTTTTTTTAATTGCATTGTCTTTGCATATTTTGACCTATATGCTTCAACTCTACACTTAGTTAAACAAACTTAAATCCGAATAATATGAGAGAGGCTCGTGTCCCTGAGTTCGACCTTGGTATCTTGCCAAGTAAAATAAATCACGATCACCTCATTTCGATTCATTATCGCATATATCTAAATGAGGTGATCGCTTTGACGACCCGAAACCGGCCCGACTGCACCGACATTTCCGAGTGCTAATTTAGCATTATTAAAGGGCCGATTTTGCGGCTCGTCATTGCCACAATATGTTTATTGCTTTACCCTTTCTGGATCATGCCTTTATTTATATTTCTGTTCTTTTAATCGGTTCTTGGTTGCATTTTATAATCGGAAAATGATTGGCGTTGTTTCTCTGTTAATTCATTTGGATCCGATGATTTACTGTTTAATATATACATTGGTAATCTTTTTAACAACAATCTTAGAGAAGATATCCCGAACCGATTCTAGAATGTCGGAAGCAATGTTTAAATCGAGGGTAGATATGACGGGTATGCCTGAAAAATTCGGTGGACAAAACTTTAAGCGTTGGCAACAACGCATGAAGATCTGGTTAACTACCATAGGGTTAATCTCGATGCTTGAAACCGATTGTCCTACGGTGGAGATGGAAAACCCCTCACCCGATAGCCATAAGGCGCAATCTGCGTGGAAGGAACGCGACCGTATATGTCATCTTGTTGGCTCTGTCCAACACTTTGTTTGACGTATATTGTTCGTCCACGCAGACTGCGAAGGGGCTATGGGAAGACTTGGATTGGAAGTATAACACCGAAGACCTCGGTATTGAGAAATACTCCGTAGCCAAATTTTTGAAGTTTTCCATGGTCGAAGGGAAGTCTGTTTCTGAACAGGCACACAAGTTTTTACTCCTGCTCCATGGTTTAGAGGATACCGAAATGAAACTTCCAGAGAAGTTTCAGGTCATGTGCATCATAGAAAAATTCCCCAAGTCGTGGGAAGACTTCGGTATGACCCTGAAACACAGGAAGGGGAAAATTTCTATGGATGACTTGATGGTGGCAATCGCCATAGAGAAGGAACACAGGAAACAAAAACCTGTGCTTCCTGTTGATATTCAGGCTAGGGTCAATTTTATGACCTCGAAGGGCAAGGATAAGAAGGGAAAGGGTCCTAATAACAATAAAATGAAACCAAAGGGCAAGATCCAGAAAAAGGTAAAGAATAAACCCTGGTGGCACTGTAATCAGGTTGGCCATTGGAAGAAGGACTGTCCGTCCTTGAAGGCTCAACCTAAGGCTATAGACGGGAGTCCACAAGTGAACATGATCACTATGGGACTCGGGGCTAGCGAGGGGTATGTCTCTGTAAAACCTGAACTATACCATATCCATGATCCAAATGAGTGGCTCGTGGATACGGGAGCCAATGTAAATATATGTTCTGACATAACGTTATTTTCTTCTTATCAGACCTGCAGCGGCGGGACTGTAAAGATGGGGAACTATTATGCGGCCAGGGTGCTAGGGTCGGAACAAGTCAACTTGAGGTTCTCCTCTGGACGTGTCTGAACGTTGCACAGGGTGCTGCATGTTCCTGACATCAAGAAGAATGTGTTATCTGGCTCTATCTTAGTTAGAAATGGTTTTGAATTAAACTTTAAATGTAATAAAGTTGTTATTATGAGACATGGCATTTTCTATGGAAAAGGCTATTTGGCTGATTTTGATTTGTTATTTAGAATTAGATGTGATTCAGTAAACATAAATGAAATGAATGTTTTGAATGCTGAATGTTCTAATTCTGTGTCTCATGTTGTGAATAATCTAGAATCTTGTGATCTGTGGTATGGTAGATTGGGACATGTAAATCTAAATTCAATTAAAAGAATGATGAATTTAGAATTGATCTCTAAACACACTATTGATAAAACTCAAAAATGTGAAATATGTGTGCAAGCTAAGACACCTAGGAAGTCTTTTCAGTCTGTCTCTAGAGATAGTGAGATCTTGGATCTAGTGCACATAGATATCCGTGAGTTTAATGGTGTGTTGACCCGAGACAATAAGAAATACTTTATCACCTTTATAGATGATGACAGTAGATACTGCTATGTATATCTAATGAAAACCAAGGATGAAGCCTTAGAGAAATTTCTTATCTTTAAGAATGAGGCTGAGACACAAATAGGAAAAGTTCTTAAACGCCTTAGGTCAGATAGAGGAGGTGAATATACCTCTAACTTATTTGATGAACAATGCAAATCCTTTGGCATAGTTCATGAAGTTACGACCCCATATTCACCGCAATCAAATGGGATAGCAGAACGGAAAAATAGTAACTTAACTGACATGATCAATGCTCTCCTACAAAGTTCTGGACTTCCAACCTATATGTGGGGAGAAGCTATGAAAATGGCTTGCCATATTCTGAATAGGGTGCCTCCAAGACATATGGAAAAGTGTCCTTTTGAACTTTGGAGAAATAGGAAACCGAGTTTAAGATATCTCAAAGTATGGGGCTGTCTCGCTAAGGTTTTAGTCCCATAACACAAGAGAAAGAAACTTGGTCCTAAAACTATTGATGCGGTCTTCTTAGGTTACCTAGAAAATAGCTATGCATATAGGTTCTTGGTAATTCGGTCCGAGATACCGGGCATAGATGTCAACACTATTGTTGAACTCCGTGATGCTACCTTCTTTGAGGATGTCTTTCCGTTGAAGACTGGGATTCCTCAGAATCTGACCATTGAGGGTGCCTCCACATCAGGATCTATTCCAGATCAAGTGGAAAGGATATCGAATGTGGGGGTTGAGACTCAACCTGAACCCAATGATCTTTCTGAAGAGAATGAGCTAAGGAGGAATAAAAGACCTCAGATAGCCAAGGATCTAGGTAGCGACTTCGTTGTCTACAAGATCGAGGGTGATCCACCAAGTTACAAGGAAGCCATGGCTTCATCTGAAGCAAAACAATGGAAGGAAGCCATCAAATCTGAGATGGATTCCATTATGGCTAATGGGACTTGGGAGTTGGTTGATTTACCCAAAGGGTGCTCTACCATTGGGTGCAAGTGGGTGTTTAAGAGAAAGCTTAGACCTGACGGATCAATTGAAAAGTACAAAGCCAGATTAGTTGCCAGGGCTTTAGGCAAAAGGAAGGTATCGATTATTTTGATACATATTCCCCTGTGACTAGGATGACCACAATCCGGATGCTCATAGCATTGGCATCTGTATATGATCTCTCTATCCACCAAATGGATGTGAAGACCGCCTTCTTGCGATCTTGAGGAAGAGATCTATATGGATCAACCTGATGTGCTTGTGACTCCTGGGAATGAGGGAAAGGTTTGCAAGCTTGTCAAATCCCTTTACGGATTGAAACAAGCACCAAAGCAGTGGCATGAAAAATTTGACAACACTATTTTGTCATTTGGCTTTAAGGTTCATGAATCCGACAAGTGTGTCTATTCCAAAGTGAAAGGTGATGAGTGTATTGTCTTGTGCCTATATGTTGATGACATATTATTGTTCGGATCACATATGAGGATTATTAATGAGACTAAGGCATTCTTGAGTAGCAAGTTTGAGATGAAGGACATGGGTGTTGCTGATGTGATCTTGGGTCTCAAATTGACAAGGTCAGTTGATGGGATTGTAGTTTCTCAATCTCACTATGTTGAGAAGGTACTTGAGAAATTTGGATATCAAGATTGCAAAGATGTAAGCACTCATTTTGATTAATCCAAAACGCTGTTTAAGAATAAAAGTGGAGCACCTGTAGCCCAGCTAAGGTATTCACAAGTGATAGGAAGTTTAATGTATCTTGCAAATTGCACGAGACCTGATATTTCATTCTCGGTTGCAAAGCTGAGTAGATACAATAGCTGTCCTGACCGTACTCACTGGGAGGCTCTGGATCGAGTACTGAAGTACTTGAAGGGAACTATTTCCCTTAGTTTGCATTATGGTAGACATCCATCTGTACTAGAAGGTTACAATGATGCAAGCTGGATAGGGAAAATAGAGGAGTCTGGGAGTAATGGTGTTACAGGGTATGTATTTACCCTTGGAGGCGGTGCAGTCTCCTGGAGGTCTGTGAAGCAGACCATTCTAGCTCGATCCACCTTTGAGGCCGAGCTGTGTGCTTTGGACACCACTGGAATTGAGGCTGAATGGCTAAGGGAATTTCTGTCTGAAATTCCCATGGTAGGTCAGCCTGTTCCTGCGATCTCGGTACATTGTGATAATATGACCACAATTGCCAAGATCAAGAGTTCAAAGTTCAATCAGAAAACAAGGAGACATATACAAATCAGACTTAAGACGTTAAGGGCCCGTTCGGTAGGAGAATAAGCAGGAATAAGGATGAGGAATAAGGGGAATAAGGGTCTATTCTCCGTTCGGTAGGAGAATAAGAATAAGGAGAATAAGGTGGAATAAGGCTTATTCTCTGTTCGGATGGGTTTTGTGGGATAAGGAATAAGGTTTGAAAGTTAGGTAAAGTTGTTGGTTGTTATTAGGAGTGATGGGTTATAATATCTAATTATAGGTGGCATATAATTTTCAATAACCAATACAGAAAAAACGACGATAGTGACGTTTTATAGAAAAAACTACCAATATAGAAAAAATTACCAATAGTAAATAATGAAAACTACCAATACAGAAAAAATTAAAGATGTTTTATAGATTTCCCTCAGATTTCAATTTCCACATGGAAAATAACGACGACAGTGACGTCGGTTAAGCCACGCCACTAGTGTGGCTGCTCAGCCAAGATCGACACCGCATCATTAAATCGTAAGTTATGACGGTGGAATCATCATAGGGACGTTGTAGGAATTTTAGGATTTACTTTAGTAAGAAATCACGATAATAATCCATGGAAGGCGTTTAATGTACAGCAATGCGCGATGCCTCGTAGAAAAGCCAATAACGTAGTACGAAATAGTAGGTGCATGCGGCACAATTGTAACAGAAGGTACACGTAATTAACATAAAATCAACGCTGCGCATTCTCCCACATGGCCGTTGCCAAAGCATCACGTAGCAATTCTCCATCTCGGATCTCCTGTTCGGAGACCCTGACGTCGCTACCTGCAGCGGTGTTGTCGAACTCTTCGTCATTGGTAGCGAGGTCTACAGACGACCCAGTTTGAGCTGATTCAAGAGTGAATGCACTTGATATCTGATCCTCGCCCTGGACTTCACGGATGAAGTTGTTGATGATGCAGCAAGCCATGACAACCAAAACTTGCTTTTCGAAACTGTAAAATGGCCTCTCAGTTATGGCCTTGAAGCGGGCCTTCATGATGCCAAAAGTACGTTCGATGTATGAACGGAGCTGGGAATACCTGTGATTGTACAACTCCTCCGGCCGTCGATATGCGTGTCCCCTTCGAGCCCTGAACTGGGGTAGGTGTGCAATAACGCCACGATATGGGGTGAGGAAGCTCTCTGTGTTTGCATATCCACAATCGAGCAGGAACTTCCTTCCCGGAGGTACATGAAAGCCTCCCTCGTCTAAAGCCCATCTTAGCACCATCATATCTGCGGCTGAACCCTCCCTTCCGGCGGCGACGTATGTAAATTTGTAACTGAAGTCGACACACGCCATGACATTCTGTGCTATTTGATGACACAAGGATCCCGAGCAACTAAGGCAATCAGGTAACTGAGACGGTTGTTGCGACCTCGATCACTCGGATGTGTATCAAGAAAAAGATCAGACCACTAAATACAAATAAAATCAATCAGAACAAAGCAAGCGGTCCTGCTAAATGTTTAACCTGGTATAGCACCCAGGGTCGAACTCAAGGAGCACGGATTGGCCGAAGGCCTACGAAGTAGTAAAAATAAACAAAATTAAAGACAAAATATTTTTTTTGTGGTTTTTAATTATTTTTATATTTTTTGGATTTTTAATGTGTAAAGAAAATAATAAAAACAAAAACAAGCACACTTCAACAATTTATTTAATACAACAAAAACCAAGCAAAAATTCAAAGAAAAATATTTTTATGTGTTTTATATTTTTTTATGTTTTTGGTGAATTTTTGGAATTTTTCTAATGTATATTTTATTTTCTAAAAATCAAACAGTAACAAAAATGCAAGGTACTGTCCAGCCAGGCCCAAAAGCCCTAGATAAATTATCTAAGGGCCTCAAAAGGGCCTGGAGGTATTTTTCCTGTAAACTAGATAAAACAAGGAAAATTTGAGTACCAAATTTATTTTTTTTGAGTTTTTAGATTATTTATTGGAATTTTTATGAGTTTTTAGGTGTTTTTAAGTTTTTATGGTTTTTAAGTAGTGAAAAGTAGCAAAAATTGGCTAGAAAATCAAACTTATTAAACTAAACAGTACCTAATTTTTATAGAATTTTTAGAGGGGTTTTTATATTTTTTTGTGATTTTCTAATCTAGGCAGTAACAAAAATGATAGTTTTTGAATTTTTAAAAATAACAAACGAAATCAAAAATGTCCTCAAAAATTCACAAAAATCCTACACCATGGCAGGAGCCATGTGTCAAATTTTCGTCGAATTTGGAGGTGATTTGATATTTTATTCAAAAATCACAAGAGGGTATTGTGCATAAGGACTGAAATGCAAATACCCAAAGTTCTGGGGGTCTCGGTGCAAAATACCCAGCAAAACACGCGCGCGGCGCATGCCTGGGGCACTCAGGGACCTCTATGTAATAAAAATAAGGTCCAGGGACCAAATGGTAACACGTACCAAAAATCCGAGGACCTCAGCTGCAAATTACCCAAGAAATCACGCACATGCGGAATTAAACCATTCACAGGGGCATAAATGCAAATGTCAAAAATATTTCATTCATTTCAGAACCATCCAGAACTACAGGGACTAAGGTTGCAAATACACCAATAAAACACGTGACGAAGCACGTGGCTCACAATAGGCAGGGGTATATATGCAAACTAACTTAAGATCAAGGTCCTCTATGCAATTTAACCCAAAACTAAACAACGCATTTAAATATTTACAGGACTAAAGTGAAATAAAAAACAAGATAAGGGCCTAAGGGTAATTTACCCTTTATTAATCTGAGCTGACGGATGGCCGCCACGTGGAGATCTGACGGTTCAGGATGGGGCGGCTCTCAACGCTGGAAGGCTCTGCTCGATCCAACGGTCCAGGCCAGGACACGTGGGGATCTAACGGTCTGGATCAACTGCCTCAGATCGGACGTCAAAGGGGGGGCTCCAGCCACCAACGGTCAGGATGGCACCTGGAGCGGGAGGCTAATCCGACGGCTCTGGAGGGTCCTGGAGAAACAAGAGGCCGGCGAACTTCGCCGGCCCAGTACGCTCGCTCCGGTCCTCCTCTGATGCGCCTGAAGATCGGAGGGGCTCCGTCGTGACGATGCGCGGCTGCTGGTGTCCTCCGATGCTCCAGCCGAGCTCGGGAGAGCTCCGACGAGGGCGGCGGAGGTGAAGCTCCTGGCTGAATGTCGAGGGGCCTCAGACGGCCTTTGCTGAATCTGCAAAACACCTCAGAAGCTTCGCGGGTCGAGGGCAAAGTACCTCGACCCAGTTAGGCGACGTGGGGATGATCGGTGCGTCGGGGCGAGCGAACCCCGGCGATGCGACGGTGGAGGGGTTCGAATCCCAGCTCCTGTGCGAGCTGGGTTGAACGGAGGGGCGGAGAAGATGCGCGGGGGAAGGGCGAACGTGATGGGGGATTCCGATGGTCGAACGGGAGGGTGAGGCGGTCGGAATCAACGATGGTCGGCGACGGCGAAAATTGGGGGAAATCGGAAATTGGACCAAAAGGGGGAGCTACGGGATTACCTGGGTGGATGGATCGACTGTGCTGGAGCTGGGCAAGCTCCCGGTCCTCGCCTCAAGGAGCGTCGACGTCCGAGGCTCTGGCTCCTGCTCTGGGCGGAGCACGGCGGTGCTGACTCGCCGGATCAGTGGTATCCGGCCCCTCTCCTTGCTGCGACAACACCTGGAGCGAGCTGTCACTCACGCTCGAGCACTGGAGGTCACTGGGGGTGGAGCGGATTAGCCAAAGATAAGAAATGAGGAGGCGGAGCTGGAGCTTTATATGCTGGAGAGTCCGGGAAGACAGGCGCTGGTAGGGCGTGGAAGCGCGCGGATCCCGATGCAGGAGCTCCGGCGAGGGTCTCGGGTGTGACACGAAGGAGTCGGACCCGGGGTTTAGGCGAGATGGAGTCGGGTCGAGCGGGTAAAAATCCGAGAAGGGGGTCCGGTGCTCGAATCCGTGGGAAGTGGTCCTGGGGGGGGCCAGTTGACCGGGCGGTCAACATCCCCAGGACCCAATGGGTAGCTGCCACGTGGAAAAAGTTTGGAGCTCAAAAATAGGGCAGCCAATGGCCGATTTTGCAAAAAACTTAAAACATGAATTATTTTTATTTTATTTTTTTCTATTTTTTGGTGATTTTTAATTAATTTTTGGAAATAAAAATAAGCTATATACATAGTAGGGTTGGGTATAGGTATATATACAATATGTAGGCTTTTGATTTTTGATTTTCAATGATTATTTTTGTACAATTTTATTCCTATTTCATATTTTATTTATTTATAGAATAAAATACGGAATAAAAGGGTGTTTTTATTCTATTTTTATTGTTTATATACATAGGTAAAATAAATAGATATATACATCTATATACATGGTATATGTACAATGCATTTTTGTATTTTTAATTTTGTGATTTTTATTTGATTTTGTTTTGATTTATTTACAATATATAACCTAGAATATTTACAAAAAGTTTTGAAAATAACTTTATTTATTTACAAGGTTAAATAAATATATGAGCATGGTTTATGTACATGATGAAGTGGTCTTTTTAAGCTTTTTGATTTTTAACTTTTTATTTTGTTTTTATCTTTTATAAATATATACAAGTATTTATAAGCATATTTTTGGGTGAGGAAAATATTTTTATTTTATTTACATAAATATACACATGAGCCCCTATTTCCCTCTACTTTGGCTTTTATGCGGTCAGGCCCATGCTGAGCCCTCCCTTGGGTTAGGTTGCTCAATATTTATTCTAAATATTTCCCTCTTTTTCTTTTTAATCTTTATTCTTTTATTTTTGCACAAAAACATGCTAATTATAGGTTTTTACACAATGCATGCTTTTGCTAATTATTCCTATTTACACATATCTACATGCATTTGCAAAGGTTTTTGTAGCTAAAATATAAGAATAAAGAGTGATGAATGGGTATTCATCGCCCCCCTATACTTAACTTTGCTAGTCCCTTAGCAAACACTTATTTGAAAAAGAAGTGAAAAAGAAAGAAAGAAAAAGAAAAAGAGGATGTACATGGATCAAGGTTGATTATTAAACTTGCCCTCATTAAATTGAGGTATGGAGCTCAATCGGATCTTTGGATTACTAATGTGTCGGAACCTTATTTAGACTTAAGCTTAAAACCTAACAGCCTCTAAGTTCCACCAATCTATAACCAAGACTCCTCAATGCTCCAGATCAGAACAAGTCATCAATCACAAACCCTGAAGACCATGAATCTTTTCTTGTCCTATGAAAGTGAGGTCTAAGCTCTCCACCTCAGAAATGGCAACTTGACAACCCTCCCCAACAAGGTAACTCTATGACCTCAATCTGGCCACTCTTTCCTCGAGGAGCGGGGTATTCCCTTCTAAGTTCAAGTACAACCGGCTCAAGAAGAGGGGGAAGAAGAGAATGGGTCAAGGCCAGTGTAGCCAAGTACCCTTGGGAGCCTGACCAGTGTAGCCAAGTCTCCCTGCTGCAAGCTACAACAGGTGGATCATGAAACCAAGCTTTGCTTATTGCACTTATATACATGCTCCGGTGGGATTATCATTTTCTCTCAAACCCACCACTTTTTTGGAGTTCTTTTCTTTTTGCACATTTTTTTTTCAAGTGCATCTGTACAACATATA
Source organism: Ottelia alismoides (assembly GCA_037367405.1). Classification (NCBI taxonomy): domain Eukaryota; kingdom Viridiplantae; phylum Streptophyta; class Magnoliopsida; order Alismatales; family Hydrocharitaceae; genus Ottelia; species Ottelia alismoides. The sequence continues at coordinate 273,132 of JAZKJV010010717.1, read as the reverse complement.
CATGTGCAGCATATATATAAGGAGTTTTTCCTCTTGAGCCAGTAGACTGTCCCTCTTTTGAAGCTTTATTGCAACCCACAACTCCCGTCGTTAGACCTCATGGCAACCAGACCAAGTTGAGACGCACTTCCTTCACTATAAGAAGAAGAGAGGTTCCGCCTAGAAGTACTACCCTCATATGCTACCCCAAGTCAAGGAAGACTGCCTCCTCACCACCTCATCCGTAGAGAGCTCGGTGCATAGTGCGGTTGTCCAAGTAAAGCCATAATCTATATGAGTCATGTGTTGTTGTTAAGTGCTCTACTTAGGCTCATTGAGATGACATGTGATCATAGCCTAGTGGACTCAAAGAATTAAGTCACCATGGACCTGAAAAGCCTTAAACCTAAGTCCTATAAGGTTCCTCTTAGAAATTAGGTGGATTAAGATCTTAATCAAGCTCCATTTCTCAATTTGATTCCATGCTAGTTTAAGTGTCAACTATCATCCAGAAAAACTATATACATATGTACAAAAAGATGCTTATTTACACAAATTTTACAAACATGCAAAATTTTTGAAAAAATGTTTTGAAATCATGAATGGATGATGCATGAAGTGCAAGTTTTGCAAAAAGGTATTTACACACATTTACACAAGATTTTTGCAAACTTTTGATTTTCAAAACATTTTGGAAAAAATTTTGTACTATATACATAATTTTGATACGAAAATATTTACACAAGCTTTACACAAAAGATTTTTGAAATCATTTTTACAAAAATAATTTGTACACTAGCTATGTATGTGCAAACAAAAGAAGATTATGTACATGAAAAATTTTTAATTTTTGTGGTTTTTAGCCATTTTATTTATTAACACACTCACACAAAGTACGAGTTATGGCTAAAGTATATATGAAATATATACACACACCCCCTATACTTAGCTTGAACGATGTCCTCAGAGTCAAGAGCGATGAAGAAGACATAACTCGTGCTATGTATAGGGAAGTGAAAAGAAGGGCTATACAAAAAGGATGTGAAAAGTCAAGGGGATCTCGGGTCTTCCCCCATACTTAGGATCAAATAATCCTAAGTACAGCAGACTGTACACGAAGGGAAAAACCGAGTGGAGAATGTACAGGGTCTACCCCCCCTATACTTAGGGTAAAATATCCCTAAGTATAGGCAGCAAAACAGGGGTAGACAGAAACAAAAGAAATACCCGAAATGTCTCACATCCCCCCTATACTTAGGGTAAAGTGCACCCTAAGTATAGCATAATCACAAGATGGAGAAAGGGATGTGGGACTAAAGAATGTGATGATATGGACATCTGGATCTATATACAGCGGAAGATCAGTGAAACTCAGGCGTGAGATGCATTAGATGTGAGTCAAAGACCACATCTCACGCAAAATGAATAGGGGCAAGATCAACGACTCGCGGCTCATGATCTAGAAATGGCTTGAGCCGCTGGCCGTTCACTCGAAAGGTACTCTCAGAAGACAACTCAGATATGTCGATGCTACCGTTGTCGTGTACCTTTCTAACCAGATAAGGTCCTTTCCATTTGCTCTGTAGCTTCCCTGGAAATAATCTAAGCCTCGCATCAAACAGCCATACTCTCTGTCCAATCTCAAAATGCTTGTGGCTGATATGAGAATCATGCCACTCCTTGACTTTCTCCTTATAATGTAGGCTGCTTGAGAAAGCTGCATCTCTAAGCTCCTCCAGGGCATCTAGCTCTGCCCTTCTCTGGTCTCCCATACCATCTGGATCCATGATAATATCTGTGACTGCCCAAAGTGACTTGTGCCTCAGCTCAACAGGTAAATGGTATGGCTTGCCGTATACGAGGCGAAAGGGAGATGTGCCCAAAGGTGTCTTGAAAGACGTCCTATATGCCCACAAGACCGAGTCCAAAAGCTGTGACCAATCCTTTCGGTCAGGGCGGACGACTTTCTGCAGAATAGTCTTGATCTCCCTATTCGACACTTCGGCTAGACCATTCGTCTGTGGATGGTAAGGTGTAGCAACACGATGGTCTATGCCGAACTCGCTAGCAAGTGCCTTCACCTGGTCGTTGATGAAGTGAGATCCCCCATCAGAAATCAGAACTCGTGGAACCCCAAACCGCGTGATGATATGCTTCCTCAAAAATCTGCAAACTGTCCTCGCATCAGCGGCTCGAGCGGGGATAGCCTCCACCCAACGACTCACATAATCAACGGCCAACATAATGTACTCAAATCCCCGACTCTTAGGGAATGGACCCATGAAATCGATGCCCCATGCGTCAAAAACCTCACAGAAGTGAATGGGCTGCATCGGCATCATATCACGCTGTCCACAAGTGCCCATCCTCTGACAGTCAGTACACCTCTTCACGAACTCATCTGAATCCTTGAAGAGGGTAGGCCACCACAAGCCGGATTGGAGCACCTTCTGTGCCGTTCTCCTCCTAGAATGATGTCCTCCTGCCTCAAGCTTGTGGCAGTAAGTGAGGACGCTATGGTGTTCCTCCTGAGGAATACACCGACGCCAGACGCTATCCCCTCCTTCGTGGTAAAGGATGGGATCCTCCCAATGGTAGGACTTGGCCCTCGCAAGGAAGGTCTCAAGTCTCTGCCTGGGCCAATCTTGTGGGACTTTCCCAACAACGAGAAAGTTCACAATATCGGCGTACCATGGGAGTGAGGCGATAGCAAGGATCGCCTCATCTGGGAAGGTATCTCTAATAGGGTCAATCTACTCAGAATCCTCAGGCTGCTCTAGGCGGGAGAGATGATCCGCCACCACATTCTTGACTCCAGGCTTATCCTTGATCTCAATATCGAACTCCTGGAGTAGAAGGATCCATCTAGTCAGTCTGGCCTTGGCATCCTTCTTTGCCATGAGGTACCTGAGGGCGGTGTGATCTGTAAACAAAGTCACTCTAGATCCGATGATATATGATCTGAACTTATCCAGGGCAAACACTACGGCTAGCATCTCCTTCTCTGTGACCGTATAGTTCCGCTGGGCGGAATCCAATGTGCGGCTAGCGTAGTGTATGGCAAATGGAACTCCATCCCTCCTCTGTCCCAGCACTGCCCCTACGGCAAAATCGGAGGCGTCCGTCATGATCTCGAATGGGAGAGACCAATCAGGCGGCTGAAGGACAGGAGCCTCAATGACGCACTGCTGGAGAGTCGCGAATGACGAAAGACACTTGTCATCGACAAGGAACTCGGTGTCTTTCGTCAAGAGGTCAGTCAACGGTCGGGCAATCCTGCTGAAATCCTGAATGAACCTCCTATAAAATCCAACGTGCCCCAGGAATGACCGTAGCTGCCTCAAATTGGACGGCGGTGCGAGTTTCCTAATGACATCAACCTTGTCCGGATCAACCTCCATGCCCCTGTTGGAGATGATATGGCCAAGCACCGTCCCTTGAGTCACCATGAAGTGACTCTTCTCCCAAGATAGCACCAAATGATACTCAATACATCGCTGGAGTACTCGATCTAAGCAGTCAAGACAAGAATCGAATCCGTCGCCGTAGATCGAGAAATCATCCATGAAGACCTCCAAACACTCCCCTACCATGTCCGAGAAGATCGACAGCATGCACCTCTGAAAAGTCGCAGGGGCGTTGCATAGCCCAAATGGCATGCGTCGAAAAGCATATGTGCCGAAGGGACAGGTAAAGGTGGTCTTCTCCTGATCCTCAGGAGCGATGGCCACTTGGTTATAGCCCGAGTACCCATCCAGGAAGCAATACTGGCTCTTCCCTGCCAGTCTCTCAATGATACGGTCAATAAAAGGCAGGGGGAAATGGTCCTTCTTGGTGGCTTGGTTGAGTCTCCTGTAGTCAACACAAACCCTCCAAGAGGTGGGTACTCGTGTAGCGATCTCCTCTCCCGACTCACTGATCACAGTCGTGATGCCCGTCTTCTTGGGCACCACATGCAAGGGGCTGACCCACTTGGAGTCGGAAATGGGATAAATAAAACCTGCACCCCACCATTTTGATATTTCCTTCATCACAACCTCTCTCAGGTTGGGGTTCAGTCGCCGCTGGAACTCACGTGACGGCTTCGCCCCTTCCTCGAGATAGATATGGTGGGAGCACACTGATGGACTAATCCCATGGAGATCTGCTACGCTCCATCCGATCGCCTTGCGGTTCTTTTCAAGAACCCCCATCAAACGGGATTCCTGCTCTCCAGTCAACTCAGCGGAGATGATGACTGGGTACATCTCTGGCTCGCCCGCAAGGAATCGATACTTCAGCGAAGTAGGGAGCGGCTTCAGCTCTGTAATGCTGGGTGCTGGCAAATCTGGCTGCGGAAGAAACTGAGTGAAAGCTGCTAAGTCTGCCAAATCTGCCTGGGAAAGTGAAAGCGTACTCTCGCAAACTGGATCTGGAGAAGGCTGCTCAACTGCACTGTCTCTGGTCTACTCTGCATCTACCTCCTCCTCCTCTATAGGCTCAGGTGAACTCAGGTCTGGTATCTGATCATAACAATCAGCCCAATCAGACTCTGAGTCCGAGGGATCTGTATCAACCGCGGTGGCATCAGTACCACCGGAAAACAAGGTGGCCTCAGCACCACCATCACTAAACCTCGTGCTGCGATCAAGGACCGGCTCTGCTGCCTCTATGGTATCCTGAACCAGGGCTGTGCTCTCCAGACTCTCCCCTTCTGTCATCTCTGCATCAGCTGTATCTGAAAGTGAGAGGATGGTCTGTGTCTCAAGATCTGCCCAAGCTGCCTCATCATCTGTGATCACAAAATCACAGTCCTGGTGGATGTCTGGCTCTGCGTCTGTCAGCTGCTCAGAATATGTACTCGCATCTGAGCGGGCTCTCTCTCTAGCTCTGTAGTCCTCGACTGTCTCTATTTGTATACTCTCGCCTTGGACGCGAAAGTACACCTTCCCGCTATCATGATCAGTCACCGCCTTGGCTGTGGCCAAGAACGGACGACCGAGGATGATGGGGGTATCGGCCACTGACTCAGGGATCTCCATGTCCAACACTACGAAGTCCACGGGGAATTTCAGGCCCTGAATCGTGACGATAACGTCTCGTAATAACCCCTTCGGCCTCTTGACAGATCGATCAGCGAACTGAAGGACTTTCCTGCTCTGTCGAAGAGTGCCCAACTCAAAGCGGTCGAGAAGGGCTGCCGAAAGAAGGTTGATCGACGATCCGCTATCTAGAAGAGTACGGTCGAACCTCTGCTCACTAATCTGGCATCTGACATAAGGGGCCCCTGAATCTGGCCTCTTGGCTGGCAGGCGGTTCTGGATCGCAAAACACGTGGCCTTGGTCAGCACATGGATCTCTGAAGTGTGGTTCCTCCTCCTCCTCATGACTGTAGTCCTCTCTCTCAAAGATCGTTGGAGAAGGGGGATGTGCTGCAAAGCCTCCTGGAGGGTCAGCTGGATATGGAATCGATCGATCATGCTCTGGCTGAACTCCTCAAGCTCTCTCTTTTTTGGATCATTTTTCTTCCCCTTCCCCATCTGAAGGGCTCTAGGGAAGGGGATCACAGGGTCCTTCTCAGATGAAGGACTAGGAAAAGGCCTAGACGGTTCGATGACCGGATCCACACATACATCATGCACCACAGTGGGACCAGAAGAAACTAAACCTTTTCCTTTATTCACACCAAAGTTCTGAGATACAACACGACGAGGAAAAACAACATCTCTCTCTATACTAACACCGGTGGCCTCAGTACCACCGTGGGCTGGCTGTGCTGCTGCTGCTGGTAGACGTCTCGCGGCATCAGTACCGCGGGCTGGCTCGGCTGAACTGGTGGCGTCAGTACCACCTCCTAGATCTGGTGAAGCGGCGGCCTCAGTATCGCCGGTGGGATCAGCATCCTTGGTGGCTTCAGTGCCACCGTCATCATCTGGAGCGGCCTCAGTACCGCTCTCCTCCTCCTCATGTGGCGCCTCTGAAGTGTCCTCGTGGTGAAGCTCAGATGAGGCACCGCCACCTGCTGGGGTCCTACCGCTCCTAAGTGTGACAAAATCAGCATCAAATAGATCCGAAGATGTATCATCAAATGGGTCACTAGGAGTGGCAAACTCAGTATGTACTACCTGCTCAGATTTCCTCTTGAGGTTGTTCGGGTTCGGCTCAATCTGGGCTGGAATGGCGGCCTTCCCTCTCACCAAGTCCCGCATCTCCTGGCGGAACTCGTCCATCTCCCGTCGGAATGTGGCCTGCTGGTCCGTGAGGAGGCGGGCGATGTCATCCAAAGCGGGGCTCTCGTGGGATCCCGACGGGTAGCCTCTCTGTGGGTGAGGCTGCTGGAACTGCTGCTGCTGGTGCTGGTAAGAGGGGTATGAGGACGGGTGCTGCTGCTGAACCGGGTGAGCCTGCTGCTCACGTCTCCACGACTGTCCCTGTTGCTGATAGGGATGAGGACCGAAGGATGATGGCTGGTGCTGCTGATATGCTGGGGGCTGCTGCTGCGGCTGGTGGTGATCTCTCTGCTGGGAGTACTGCCCTCCCTGTCCTGACGGCTGCTGCTGGGGCTGGGCACCACCACTCCCCCACCTGAATCCGGGATGGTCTCGTCGGATCCCAGGCTGGGGGCGGTCATACCAAATCCCGTTGACATCCATCAACGGCTCGGCATCGTAGGGGGCTGGCGGGAGTACTGCCAGAGGCTGGTCCGGCTAGTAGACCACCATCTGCATCTCTGGAGATGGTGGGGACTGGTAGGTGGGCTGCGGCTGCTGGTACGGCTCCGCCTGTACAAGATGGACCTGTCTAGGCTGCACGTGGGTGCTGGAGCGCTGGGACGAGCTGCTGCTGCTGCCGGCGTCGCCTCGCGACTGAAGACGGGGCTGAGAAGCCGTCTGTGCCTCCTGGAGACACATGAGCTGTGTCTTCATATCGCTCAGAACCTGTGCCATCTGCTCCATCTGCGTGATACTCTGGCACTGCTTCTTCTCGATCAGCTCCATGCGGTCCAGCTTCTCGCTGATAATGCCCATGTCCGCAGCTGACGACTCTGCCTGTACTGCTGCGGCTGCGGACGAACTGGATGGACCTGCATCTACCCGTGCTATCCGCTGGTACTGCACAGGTCCTGGCTGATGTGGTTGGGTCTTCTGAGTATACAACCTAGTCTGAGACATCACCATATAGTTCTCATCCATCTCCTCAAAGATGGCCCAGACCTGGTCGTGGTCCTTGGCGAAGTAGGACCCGCCGCAAGAAGCATTCACCAGGCCCTGTAGCTCTGGTGTCAACCCGCTGAAGAAGCTCTGCACAAGGTTCGGCTTCGTGATGTCGTGGTGCGGGCATCTGTCCAAGAGCTCTCGGAACCTCTCCCATGCCTCGTGAAACTGCTCGTTGGGGAACATGGAGAAGTTGCTGATCAGGGCCCTCGCTGCATTCGTCCGTCCGAGTGGATAGTACTTGTTCAAGTACTCGGTGCGGAGCTGCTCCCAGGTATAGACAAACCTCCCAAGATGCTTCAGCCAGGTGGCTGCTCTATCTGCCAGTGAAAACGGGAAGGCTATCATCCGGATCGTGTCCTGGTCCACATGCCGGTCGTGGACAGTACTGCAGATCATCAGAAACTCCTGGAGGTGAAGGTGGGGCTCCTCAGTGGCAAGTCCGTGGAAACGAGGAAGCATCTGCAGTGTGTTCGGGGGGAACTTGAAGTCCCCCACGATAGCAGGTACCACCACCCAATGGTGCATCAGTGTAGATCCGGGGTTGTGCAACTCCCGCATCGGTCTAGGTGGTCCTCCTCCTCCCGCGGCTGCTGCCGCTGCGGCGGCGGCTGCGGCTGCTGCTGCTGCTGCGGCGGCTCGTGCCTCTGCATCCGGTATCTCCTCAGGCTCGCTCTGCTGGTCTCTCTCTGCTCTGAGCCTCTCCAACTCTCGCCTCATCTCTATCATAAATACCCCCTGATCGCGTAACTGCTGCTGAACTGTCTCTAATGAGGCGATCAAGGTGGAGTTGATCGCTCCCTGATCCATCACAACGTGCTCTGTGCGGGAACAGTCCTCAGAACTGCCGGCCCCGGCCATGTCAACGTCTGCAAAATCAAACGAGCCCAACTCAGGTGCTGTCAAATGTATCAATCTCTCCTCGAGCTCGTGTCTCTCAGGTAGATCAGAAAGGGGGTCGAGGGGGAACAGGGTGGAATCATACTCGGGCTCGGAGAGCGGGTCTGGGCTCTCGCGAGCCAACCTAGATGATGAGGCAGACGTGCCCGAAAGCGGTGCAGCCAGAGGCTGCCTAAGAGACCGTCTACCCATCATCTTGATCTGGCGAGCAGTGCGGATGAGATCTGGAAAAATTATGATCAGAAAACAAACCCCCGGTTCACCAACGCAACGCGAGCTGAAGACCGTGAAAGTTCGGTCAAATTATCTTGTCGATTTTATTTTGGTGATTACACAGAATATCAGAGCGCTTACGTGACCTGTTGGAATATCCGATGCTAACCCAACCGACTGGCTCGCACGGAAAAGTCGGTAATCAGTCGGGACTAGCAACGGGGGGCTCTACCTAGGGTGCGGGTCACTCTCTCACGCATCCAAACCAAACAATGAGGGGGTTGTTCTCCCCAAGACAAAGTTTTTAGGGTGAGCGGTTTTTAAGATCAATAATTTTAGCAGTCCCAATTTTATGGTTTCACTTTTTTAATCTTTTTCAAAGCAAACAAAAGGCCTAATGATTTTTTTGGTTCTCCTGATTATTAAGTCCAAAACATGAGGGAGAAGACGAAAAAGCCGATGCACGATAAATCAATGATGCATGCCGAGTAAGAAATGCGTACCTTGCCTCCAGCACTCTACATGCAAGATGATCCGCACATAAAAGTAAAGACAGAAATAAAACTACCTATATGGTGCAGCGGGAAAGCCAGGTCCTAGACGAGCAACTTCTAGCGAAGAACCGTCTAACCGGTCACCGACCTCCAAGCCAAAGAGTCCGGTCTTGGCCCGTCCGTCCTCTGTCCGACAAATCGGGGGTAGGAGAAAGCGCTTTATAGGACGGGCTGCGGCACGTAGGCTACGGAGGCAAATGAATCGGTTATTTTTATTATTGATTTTAAGTAGGTCCAATTATCGATCTATAGGAACAGATAATCAATTAGGTGTGTGGATCCTACTAGTTACGGCACATTCACCAGAAAATCCTAAGTCTAGGGGCTCGAGCAAAAACCGCGTAAACACCGGAAAAGACAGAAATAAAAGAAAAATAAAACCACGAAAAAGCCGCGAAAAACCGCGAAGGTCCTAAGGGTCCCCCGAGCAAACCGGTGCTCGGCGAAATAGACCCGCTACGGTCAAGTCACAAATGTCCAAGTCCAAGTCCTGAGTCCTGTATTATTACAATAATAATGAACAAAAATAAATCTACCCTAATCCTCACCCACTCAGCTCTCTCTCACTCTCTCCTGCGGCTCCGCGAAGAAAGGAGCCGCCTCCAAATCCCGCGGTTGCGCCGGCTCTCGAGAATAGCCGCCTCGGTCCTCGGGCCCTCGTAAGAGAAAACAAGTAGTCAGAACCAATCAAATAATATCAAAGAAAATAAAGGCAAATGAAAAATAAGGGTATATCTGCAAAAATGTAAAATAAAACAAAAACTAAAAATAAAAGAAAAAGAAAATAAAATCAAACAAAATATAGACAAAAAGCCGCGAGCTCCGAAGAGCCGCGAAAAGCCGCGAAAATAAAAACGAAAAGAACTACTAAGCCGTGCTCCCCGGCAACGGCGCCATTCTGATGACACAAGGATCCCGAGCAACTAAGGCAATCAGGTAACTGAGACGGTCGTTGCGACCTCGATCACTCGGATGTGTATCAAGAAAAAGATCAGACCACTAAATACAAATAAAATCAATCAGAACAAAGCAAGCGGTCCTGCTAAATGTTTAACCTGGTATAGCACCCAGGGTCGAACTCAAGGAGCACGGATTGGCCGAAGGCCTACGAAGTAGTAAAAATAAACAAAATTAAAGACAAAATATTTTTTGTGGTTTTTAATTATTTTTATATTTTTTTGGATTTTTAATGTGTAAAGAAAATAATAAAAACAAAAACAAGCACACTTCAACAATTTATTTAATGCAACAAAAACCAAGCAAAAATTCAAACAAAAATATTTTTATGTGTTTTATATTTTTTTATGTTTTTGGTGAATTTTTGGAATTTTTCTAATGTATATTTTATTTTCTAAAAATCAAACAGTAACAAAAATGCAAGGTACTGTCCAGCCATGCCCAAAAGCCCTAGATAAATTATCTAAGGGCCTCAAAAGGGCCTGAAGGTATTTTTCCTGTAAACTAGATAAAACAAGGAAAATTTGAGTACCAAATTTATTGTTTTTGGGTTTTTAGATTATTTATTGGAATTTTTATGAGTTTTTAGGTGTTTTTAAGTTTTTATGGTTTTTAAGCAGTGAAAAATAGCCAAAATTGGCTAGAAAATCAAACACACTAAACTAAACAGTACCTAATTTTTATAGAATTTTTAGAGGGGTTTCTATATTTTTTTTGTGATTTTCTAATCTAGGCAGTAACAAAAATGATAGTTTTTGAATTTTTAAAAATAACAAACGAAATCAAAAATGTCCTCAAAAATTCATAAAAATCCTACACCATGGCAGGAGCCACGTGTCAAATTTTCGTCGAATTTGGAGGTGATTTGATATTTTATTCAAAAATCACAAGAGGGTACTGTGCACAAGGACTGAAATGCAAATACCCAAAGTTCTGGGGGTCTCGGTGCAAAATACCCAGCAAAACACGCGCGCGGCGCGTGCCTGGGGCACTCAGGGACCTCTATGTAATAAAAATAAGGTCCAGGGACCAAATGGTAACACGTACCAAAAATCCGAGGACCTCAGCTGCAAATTACCCAAGAAATCACGCACATGCGGAATTAAACCATTCACAGGGGCATAAATGCAAATGTCAAAAATATTTCATTCATTTCAGAACCATCCAGAACTACAGGGACTAAGGTTGCAAATACACCAATAAAACACGTGACGAAGCACATGGCTCACAATAGGCAGGGGTATATATGCAAACTAACTTAAGATCAAGGTCCTCTATGCAATTTAACCCAAAACTAAACAACGCATTTAAATATTTACAGGACTAAAGTGAAATAAAAAACAAGATAAGGGCCTAAGGGTAATTTACCCTTTATTAATCTGAGCTGACGGATGGCCGCCACGTGGAGATCTGACGGTTCAGGATGGGGCGGCTCTCAACGCTGGAAGGCTCTGCTCGATCCAACGGTCCAGGCCAGGACACGTGGGGATCTAACGGTCTAGATCAACTGCCTCATATCGGACGTCAAAGGGGGGGTTCCAGCCATCAACGGTCAGGATGGCACCTGGAGCGGGAGGCTAATCCGACGGCTCTGGAGGGTCCTGGAGGAACAAGAGGCCGGCGAACTTCGCCGGACCAGTACGCTCGCTCCGGTCCTCCTCTGATGCGCCTGAAGATTGGAGGGGCTCCGTCGTGACGATGCGCGGCTGCTGGTGTCCTTCGATGCTCCAGCCGAGCTCGGGAGAGCTCCGACGAGGGCGGCGGAGGTGAAGCTCCTGGCTGAATGTCGAGGGGCCTCAGACGGCCTCTGCTGAACCTGCAAAACACCTCAGAAGCTTCGCGGGTCGAGGGCAAAGTACCTCGACCCAGTTAGGCGACGTGGGGATGATCGGTGCGTCAGGGCGAGCGAACCCCGGCGATGCGACGGTGGAGGGGTTCGAATCCCAGCTCCTGTGCGAGCTGGGTTGAACGGAGGGGCGGAGAAGATGCGCGGGGGAAGGGCGAACGTGATGGGGGATTCCGATGGTCGAACGGGAGGGTGAGGCGGTCGGAATCAGCGATGGTCGGCGACGGCGAAAATTGGGGGAAATCGGAAATTGGACCAAAAGGGGGAGCTACGGGATTACCTGGGTGGATGGATCGACTGTGCTGGAGCTAGGTAAGCTCCCGGTCCTCGCCTCAAGGAGCGTCGACGTCCGAGGCTCTGGCTCCTGCTCTGCGCGGAGCACGGCGGTGCTGACTCGCCGGATCAGTGGTATCCGGCCCCTCTCCTCGCTGCGACAGCACCTGGAGCGAGCTGTCACTCACGCTCGAGCACTGGAGGTCACTGGGGGTGGAGCGGATTAGCCAAAGATAAGAAATGAGGAGGCAGAGCTGGAGCTTTATATGCTGGAGAGTCCGGTGCTCGAATCCGTGGGAAGTGGTCCTGGGGGGGGGCCAGTTGACCGGGCGGTCAACATCCCCAGGACCCACTAGGTAGCTGCCACGTGGAAAAAGTTTGGAGCTCAAAAATAGGGCAGCCAATGGCCGATTTTGCAAAAACTTAAAACATGAATTATTTTTATTTTATTTTTTTCTATTTTTTGGTGATTTTTAATTAATTTTTGGAAATAAAAATAAGCTATATACATAGTAGGGTTGGGTATAGGTATATATACAATATGTAGGCTTTTGATTTTTGATTTTTAATGATTATTTTTGTACAATTTTATTCCTATTTCATATTTTATTTATTTATAGAATAAAATAAGGAATAAAAGGGTGTTTTTATTCTATTTTTATTGTTTATATACATAGGTAAAATAAATAGATATATACATCTATATACATGTTATATGTACAATGCATTTTTGTATTTTTAATTTTGTGATTTTTATTTGATTTTATTTTGATTTATTTACAATATATAACCTATAATATTTACAAAAAGTTTTGAAAATAACTTTATTTATTTACAAGGTTAAATAAATATATGAGCATGGTTTATGTACATGATGAAGTGGTCTTTTTAAGCTTTTTGATTTTTAACTTTTTATTTTGTTTTTATCTTTTATAAATATATACAAGTATTTATAAGCATATTTTTGGGTGAGGAAAACATTTTTATTTTATTTACATAAATATACACATGAGCCCCTATCTCCCTCTACTTTGGCTTTTATGCGGTCAGGCCCATGCTGAGCCCTCCCTTGGGTTAGGTTGCTCAATATTTATTCTAAATATTTCCCTCTTTTTCTTTTTAATCTTTAATCTTTTATTTTTGCACAAAAACATGCTAATTATAGGTTTTTACACAATGCATGCTTTTGCTAATTATTCCTATTTACACATATCTACATGCATTTGCAAAGGTTTTTGTAGCTAAAATATAAGAATAAAGAGTGATGAATGGGTATTCATCACTATTGTTTGGTGCCTGCTCCGAAACTTTGGAGCGACATTCGCGGCGACATTTGCGGGGATAAGCGTGCCATCGATGGCGCCGATGACATCCTGCAAAAATGTTGAATTAACTCGACATTCTTATGTAAATAAGTTGCATTCTAAATCCATCGTGCAGGAGTACCTTGAAATAAAGATAAAAGTTCCTGTTGTTCAGAATAACATTTGGTACCGGACAGTCAGCAACTGGGAATCTGATGAACTGATCTCTGAGGGAGACGATGCGAATGAGATTGTCGTTGAGGTGGTTCGAAATTGTATCACCAGAGTGTTGAAAATGTTCAGAAAGCACACGATTCTTTGCGTTGTGGCCGAGATAATACAAGAAAATGCAGAGGGATTCCTCTGCCTTGAGGTGCCTTAAATCCTTCAGGCCAGCTCGATCCTTTAGGAGAGTGCATAAACGTAGAATCGTATCGGGGTACATCCAGAAAATAGAGTGTGATCGGGCAACGTGTCCATTCAGCATCTCTCGAATCCATACATGTCCTGTACGCACCGACGTATGCTGTGGCTGTCTCGGGATGTAACCTGCTCCATCGATCAGGTTGTCCTCATCATCCTCTATCACTGCACGCAGGTATGTCATGTTCAACATGACCAAATTATATCTCATTGCGGTGATTGCCGTCGTTCCCTCCATGGGACCTGTACAAAACAAACATTTCCGTCTTGATTGTCATTCATTGATCACCACCAACAATCACAACAGCCAAATGATGTAGAAGACATGTACGGAGGCTAGGAACTTATCATTTTCCAGGCAAGATAAGCGCGTCAAGAAAGTTAATTATTACATGCCATCGAAAGTTAAATCATAAAATATTGTTCAACATGAAAATATTACATGCCAGGCACACAACTTAAGAAAAGAAAATGCGATAACGAAACAAAAGAAATGCATCTAACATAATGTAGACCACAAGACAGTCACACAGATGACGTGTTGAGCAGTTAATCCTTGCCCAACTGGATGCTCACCCACGCAACCAACTTTGCAGGGACAGACTTGGCCCGGTTGAATATAATTCGTTCGTATGGGTCACGAAGGCTGTGGGCAAGGTGAATTTGGGCCTCCGCAGGTAAGCCCGGAACGAGTGCCTCGAGCTCATCCAGAAGCTCCTCCACCCCCTGGTGCGGATCTTTCGGAGTCCACGCTTGGATCTGCTCCCGCTGCAGCTCCAACATTTGCGTCGTCAAACGGACGACGTCTTCCCCCAACATCTGTGACGGTAAGGGGGTACCGTCACTGCGCGAACGCTTCGTGCTTGTTGCCTGCGCGCTTGAAACTTTGCGTATTCTCCTCCGGCTTTGTTGCGTACTTGGGGCAGCAGCTTCCCCTTGTTCGGGGACCTCAGCGGCTTCGTTGTCCCCTTCGAGATCATCCTCGAATGCTTGTTGTGTACCAGCATCGCCCTCAAAGAAGGCAGCAAACGAACCAGGGGTTGCTGTCTGCGAGGAGAAGGCAAACGTTCCCTTCACGGTGTAGTCTCCGATAATTGCTTCAACCATACCGAAGTGGGGGAAAGACTTCCTCCAATATGGCTTGTACGCCTTGTCAATCTGAGTGCATTTAAAAGTGAGCAGAGTATATTGTAATTTATGGAACGTTAAAGTGGATGCACATGCAGTTACTCACCGTGAGCCACGCCTCCTCGTCAGGTGCGACCACGGTGCAACTCAATGGATCTCACCCCCAACCGCTCTTGGACATGAGGTAAACGAAAGCCGTGTAGTCCTTCTTTATGGTTTTCCACCGATTGTTGAGCTTTGCCTTGTCCCAGTTATTCCCAGTGTGCATGTTAAACTTGTCCACTATACCGTGCCATGCCGGTGATGTAAACGAGCCTCCAACCCAGTCGCCAACATCAAAGTGATGTTTGAACAGCTGGAGAAGACATTCATCCATGGCGGGTGTCCACTTCACCCTATGGACTGGCGATTCGTCATCCCTAAGGTGTACCCCAGACGAGCCCGCACCAGCCGTGAACATCCTGTAGTATAAGTCAACTGCAATGAGGACCTACCAATGTGGTCATTATCAACCAATATATAATGTACAAATCAGCTTAGACCATGACATAAGCCATGCGGCCGAGCGAACAAGGTATGTGGAGCACCAACGAAGGTGCTCTCCAACACCATATGAACATCCTCGAGCACCCAATAGGTAGCTCTCAGCAACTTTGAAATAAATATTTGTACCCAATGTTTAGATAACGTCAGCAACCAATAGTAACAATCAGGCATCGACCACCAAAGTAAATTCAAGACGAAGCACAAAGCATCACACAGCAGCAGTGGGGGAAATAACCAGAGCAAACAACAGTACAGGTAGGTCACAGGTATTTCACAATGCGTCACTGACGTAAAGCATTCAGCATGTAAAGATCACAGCATCACAGAACATTACTGAGACAAAGCACACATGTAAACATCCTTGGGGTGAACAACATTCGTAGAGCACCAAGTAGGGTGCTCTCCACCAATGAAATAACAACATCGATTAACAAGAATTTATCATGCCAGTCCAGCAATGACGTAATCCTCAATGATGAATTGAAATGAAGTAAGGTGTTGCCTTCTTAAGACAATGCATCGTCGAGCACCTAATGGGATGCTCTCAGGCCAATCACAACGCATCGGACATCATCCACGCGATTAAACCCACAAGTACTTACACCGTAGAGCACCATGTAGGTGCTACAGATTTATATTTACATCATCGAGCACCTACTATATAGCTCTTAGAGAAGATTTCGATTCGACATTCAGTAGTAACCATCACCCAACTATCCATTGAAGTGTTAACAAATAGCTAGCATCATCGAGCTGCAAGTACTTAGCTCTCAGTCAACAATTATACATCATCGAGCTGCAAGTACTTAGCTCTCAGTCAAGAATTATTCATCATAGAGCTGCAATCATTACTTAGCATCCCTGAGTTTTTCTCAACAGAAATATACATCATCGAGTAAGAAATAGATTGCTCTCAGCCTAATTAAAAAAATTGGCCTCATTTATATATTGGAATCGATCTTGAGCTGTAGCTCTCAGTCAAGGGTTATGATAGCGTAATCACCGTTTAGGTGTTAACAAAAGGGTTTCATCATTGAGCTGCAAAGAATGTAGCTCTCAGTCAATTATTGGAATGGAGAAACATGTATTTATGCTAGCCCAACAATCAGCATTTGTGTGCTAAAGCACACATTTTAATCACACAGAGGGGCATAGTTCAGGTGTAATTCATCGAGCTACAAGTACGTAGCTCTCATTGAAGTATTGCAATCTACAATCAAGATTAAACATCACCAACGATTACATGGCAATGCAGCAACTATCAGCGCGGCCTCAAAGCCCAGCAATCAACATCAGTCAGGAAAAGGACACATTTTATCCCACACAAGATCATCTTTGTTCTTTTCGCAAGGAAATTTTGAACATCATCGAGCATGGGGTACATTGCTCTCAGCCCACCCAAAAAAATTGGCCCCATTGAACTGCTAGAATCGATAATCAGTAGAAACCATCACGAAACAATCCAAAGCAATGCATCCAATAGCAGCCCGGCCTCAAAGTCCATCAAAATCATACATTACATTAAGCACACAAGTAATGACATTGTAGAACACCTTGAAGGAGTTCAAAAAGATAAATTAACTTCATCGAGCATCAGTGAGGTTTAGCTCTCAGTCACGTAATGGTTTCAGGAGTCAGCAACAAACATCATCCAAGAATCCATGTAAACAATAACAGCTTTGAGTAGAATATATGTTGCTGTTACCCCCAAAAAATTGCAGTTGTTGATCAAGTTTTGGAATCAATAATCAATATTAAACATCACCCAATTATCAGATGTTATGCAGCCACTTTCAGCCAAGCCTCAAACCGCATCAAGCAACAACCGTGGGCTGAAGAGGCCAGCTAAAAACATTAATCAACACCAGTGTGCAGTTCACACCAAAAATAAAGGACATCATGGAGCTGCAGATGGGTTGCTCTCAGCCACGATAACGACCACACAGGTCATTAGATCACAGTTTAGTGCTCCCAACTAGTAGGTCCTCTCAAAAAGTAGGTCCTCAACCAACACCCAATTGGCGAATAAGAATAGCATAATCAAAGGAGTGGACAATCAATAGGAACCATCAGATTAGTGCAAAAAAATCAGCCCCCCATCAATAAGCGACCTACGGCCCCCTCCTGTCAACAGCCAAGCATAACAGACCATCTTCCAGCACAAGTGAGGCGACCAACCCCTCACGGCCGAGAAAGTGGTTGTGATGCCAACTACTTCAGATCCAAGAGCACTTCATAGGTAGCTCTTGAACCCAAATCATCATAAAACAAAGCAACAGATTTGGAGAGACAGTCTATACTTACAAGCAGCAAGCATATAAGGTCATAAAGCAATGGCAAATCATGAAGCCCAGACCCAAATGAAGCATCGATCAGCAAAGCAATGGGATATGTAACAGGTAATGATCATCATAACACAAAAAAATCGAGGGAGTGCTTTCGAATGTACCTGGTGATCCACCACAAGCTAGATGATATGTGAAAACACAATCCCAGTGCAAATTGAACCCCAGCTGCGGCAGACAACCCACTGGATTTCCTCCTCTGCCCCAATTTATAGCCATGGGAAACCCTAGACTCCATCGATTCCATTGCAACCACAGAGGGCTCAAGACAACAGTGGCCGATATAATGGCCAATACAACCACCGGGATGACCCATCACACCGCAAGAACAGTGAAAGGCATACCTCGATCGAAAGTCACGGAGGAGGTTCCCACAGGGCCCGACCAAAAGCAGCCCTACCATCGGCAGGTTAGAGGAGCGCGGGTCCCAGAGGACCCGAGGCAACAAGCGTGGATGACGTCGCACACCGGAGGCTCGCGGGATGGCCGGGCAGGGGAGGGGCAGGGGATGGGCGGCGAACGGAGGGGCGCGGGAGGGAAGGGGAATAAGGTCGGGGGCGAAGAGCGATCGGGGGCCAAAATTGGGGGAAATGCCGTACACATCGGGAAGCCCATTTCCCCTTATTCCTCCTTATTCCCGTGCCTCTATTCCCCTACCGAACATCCCCTAAGGGATTTGGTGTCTTGAGGAGTGTTGGCTGTGGATTTTGTTGGATCCAAAGACAACACGGCAGATCCGTTGACTAAGGGACTTGATAGATCTTTAGTCCTAAAGTCTAGGCTTGGGATGGGACTGAGACCCATTGGGAGTTCCTCTACAGTAGCAACCCAACCTATCTGAGTAGAGATCCCATAAAGTAGGTTCAATGTGGTAACAACAAGCTGTTTGGAGAACTGGTTGGCACTCTAATTTTAATGCGTAAGCATGAGTGTCTTATCCCTGGAAGCCTGAGTGCCATTTAAGCTGCAAGTTTAGAGCGTAGGCTCTGAATGGGTTCAAGCCTTTGGGCAGGATGTTAGCAGTGCATCCTTGGAGAACGCCACCTATGTGAGTGTTACTGTGGGCCACAGTTAAAGGAAGAGGGTCTTTCCTGAACACACTCATGAAACAGGATAAGGGTGTATGGCCTTTAAGAGCACCAACCCTGAAGATTGTACCAAGAACAACGCTTTGTTGTTTCTACCGTATACTTTAACACCAAGGTCTGAAGTTCAAGACGTAGTTCACTTCGTTCTTGTTAAAGTGAAAGTAGTAAACTCAGGTAGAGGTTCAAACCGGAAGGTACCTTTACTGAAAGCAAAGTGTGGGCAGCCGAAAGAAGTCTCTTAAATCCTTTTGAATCTCTTTTTCAAATTGGTGAATTCGTGGGGGATTGTTGTATTAAAATTGTATATTGGTTTTAATTGGGAAACCTATTAATTACAATTGGCATTCAATTTGATTTCAATCGGGAAACCAAATGGTTTGGAGGGAAAGTTGGGAATTCCCAAATTTGAAACATGGTTGAGTTTGGGTGGAAGTTTAGTACCATACCTTAGAGATCTAAACTTTTGGTGGACTTATATATGAGTCCACACCCCAAGCTCTTGTAGCAATAGTAGAGAGGAGGAATGGAGGACCACATACGCGCGCGCGCGCTCCGCTCCGCTCCGCTCCGGCTCCGGCTCCGGCTCCGGCTCCGGCTCCGGCTCCGGCTCGGGCTCGGGAGAGTCAATTCAGATCTCGATACTTTTGCTGCGGTTTTCATTTGGTAAGTCGATTAAATTAATCACAAGATTAATTTGGTAAGTCGACTTAAATGGGAATTCAACTCATCATTATGGACGCGATTTTGGGATCCGAAAGGCTGCGATTTCGGGACGCGTTTTTGGAAACCAAAGGTCAGTCCATTTCATGGGGATCGCCAGTATCCTACGCACCGGTATTATGGGGGCGATATCTTTTCTAAGGACAGTCCATTTCATGGACGCTTCGGTGAATTCTAATCTAATCTTTATTTCATTTTGGTTGCCGCAATATGTTTATTGCTTTACCCTTTCTGGATCATACCCTTATTTATGTTTCTGTTCTTTTAATCGGTTCTTGGTTGCATTTTATAATCGGAAAATGATTGGGAAACATGCGATTAATATAATCTTATTCGGCGTTGTTTCTCTGTTAATTCATTTGGATCCGATGATTTACTGTTTAATATATGCATTGGTAATCTTTTTAACAACATTATTCAAGTTAGAGTAAGAAATATTTCATTCAATGTGGTGGTAAGTGCATCCCACTTATATGTCTGGGAGTTTAATGACTCTCTTACCCTTTCTTTGTGTAATGTTATCATCAATTGTTCCAACTCTATATGTTGTATGGCATTGTCAGTCTCATCAAGAATAAAAGGAGTACTAAGTCATATTTATTCTATCTTTGTATGCAAATCATCTTTAGTCCCATCAAGAATAGCAAGAGTACAAACAAACGCTTAGAACTTGGGTCATTTGAGGAGAAATCTAGAGGATCATGGTTGTTTTCTTCATCTTCTCTATCAAGATATATTTTCATTAGATCGAATCTCCCCTTGAAAAGGATCACTGTAAATAGTGACGTCTAAGAATCGAAGCCCCACAAAAGTCCTCTTCAAATCTAATCTCCCCTTGAAGAGGAATCGTCGAACAGAAATCCTCGTGTTTAAAAAAGGTAACATCCTTAATAACTAGACCACGACCAGATGTGGTCAAAGCGCCGATATCCTTTCTCTATCGTAGAGTAAATAAGGAATAATTCTTTATTAGCACTAGAGTTCAACATGTTATTTCTGTGCAGAAAACAAACACAATCAAACACTCTAGGCGACAAAGAGAGTGTTGCTTGGACCTGATAGACATGCATAAATGGAGATTCACCATTTGGAACTTGTGACGACATTTTATTTATCAAGTAAGCACTAGTATGAATAGATTCTCCCTAAAATTTCTTGGGAACATTTCGCTGAAAAGAAGAGATCGAGTAATCTCTAAAATGTGCATATTCTTCCTGTCTGTGACACCATTCTGATGTGGACTGTTAGGCAAATGATGTTTTGTGGATAAACCTTTTCTTAACAAGAGTTCTTTGAATAGGATGGGCCAAGTACAATCTAGCATTATTTGAATGCAAATTTTTAATCTTGGCATTGTGTTATCTTTCCATAAGGGCGCAACAAGCTCACTGACAAAATCATGGACCCTGCTCTTCATAAGAAAATAGTAGTATGTATTGACTAATTGATGAAAAATATGATAGAGTAGTGATATCCCTCTTAGAATATTGCACGGGTTCCACATATCCAAATACATTAGCTCAAAGGCATAAGTGGATTTATTGGTACAGACATGAAACATGGTTTGTGTTTGCTTTACAAATTTGCACATCTCACACTTCAAAACCTAAAAAATACTAGACATCAACTTTTGTAAAAAAAGAAAAAATAACGTGACCAAGATATTTATGCTATTGTTTTCTAACATAAAGTTTTCATTCTCGATTGTAGCCTTTATCACAAATGTAAGTGCTTGAAAAGTTCGAGCTGGAAGGAGATACAAGTCATACTCAACTAAACCAATTTCAATATTCTCTTTTGTCTTCAAATTTTGATTAAAAATCAACTTATATTTAGATTCTTTAGGGATTTTACTACATGAGATTTATACACAAAATAGGAACGTGATAATATCATGAATGACAATCAATCTACAACGTAAACAGACCCCTTCCCAACAATAGTAACTTTCTCTCTTCCGGACGATAACTTGCATTCATAAAATATTTTTGGGTCTTCATCATATGATTGGATGCCTCACTGTCAATAATATCTTATGGTTGGTCGAATAAGTATTATGTGCTCTCCTTGTATTTAGAATTGAACAAATATCTTCAGAATGGTTTGAGGTATACTCTCCAACATCAAATCTATTTAAGAATAATTGTAATGTCTTGATAGTACCCATTTGAACTTCGAAAAGAGCACAAGCACCGAATCAACATGAACAAAATATAGAAGCACAACCACGGAGGTAATATGACTCGTCACATACAGATATCCAACAATAAGCAAAACCACTCTGACACATAGGGAGTAAATAAAAATAGGAAAGTAATGCAAACCTCGTCATGTAGGCACAAGGATGCCATACGTGCACAAACTATGGTAAACAACAACTCCCCCTCAGTTATGGTGAGCTATGCGCATGTTAAGAATAAGGTGAAGACTACAGCCCATGTAGATCCCTGCAGGGTGTCTTCATTAATAACCGCCAACCAAGGGTACAATTGCTTGGAGCAAAGATGAGGGGTTCGTTTGGTTATTGGGTAGTTCAAGATAATTCGGTTTACTCCTTGCATTCCTGGATCATTTCTGGATTGGAATTCTATCATAAATCAATGTGATATCACATCGCATTCCTTATTCCAACCCTCTACCAATCCTCATATCCATCCAAACAACTACTATTCACAGGAGGTTACCCAACCTACCCCATCCTAGTAACCAAACGGGCCCCAGGGGTGTCACACCGTTGTGGTAGGCGTGTTGGACACACACATCACAGGGGATGGGGGTACAATGATGTGAGGATAGTTACAGTCCCGAGGGTCACGTCACAAATGGATCCAAGAAAGATTAAAGCCATCGCTAGAGGGGACTGGGTCATATGCAGTAACATTCCCCTACTGTAACGCAAGGGAATGCAAAACAGACGATCCACGCGCTTGCTAGAGGGTGCACAATTGGAGTTTTGTGCCAGGGCAAACGACACCCACATTGGGAGGCGGAGCACAACAATGGAAAAGATATTGATCAACGTGGTTTTGATACCACGTTGAAGTCAAGAAAGGATCAATCGCAAAGATCACACAAATAATGCAAGGATTTACACAGAAAACCATACAAAGACGGTAAAACCAGTGGCGGAACACGTCAATGTTACGATTTTTTTACTCCAATAGTGTGAATATATATATATATATATATATATATATATATATATATATATACACATGAAAATTTTGATTTTATGTTGTGTTAACTATACAATAAATTATATAAAATAAAATAATCGTAACAATTGCTCAACTCCTCGCATACCGCTCCAACATTGCATCACGATCCCAATTTTCAATTATTATTTTAGTAGTGAAACTTTTAAACAATTATTAAGATCTTGAGTCAATAAATTTCTAAGATAAAATGGTACTGTTAAATATCATTACCTCTGTACACGAGAAGACGAAGGAAAGGAGTGCTGGAAGTCAACATGAGAGCTTTGAAGGTGAGCACGACGATACTACTAGGAGACGGGGGTGCAATGTACTTTTGCCTCCTTCATGAATGTTGATTTTGGGATTGTGGTATAATATTGGAGAATGCATGCGAGGAGACGAGCAATAGGTCCTCAAGGGAAGTGGAGGCATGGTGGGCTATCACGAGAACACAATGACCGGTGTCAAGATCATGTCACAAAGTAAAGGGAATGACGACTACGAAGATTCTTATTGCTGATGAGTCTAGAGCGGAAATGCTTGGAGAAGATGGGCACGTAAGCGCGTGTCGAGGATCGACCTAGTAGCCTGCTGAGTCTAATTGTCGATGATCGACGATGGTGTGCCGCTAGGCACACGGGAAATCGATGGAGAGGGTGCCACTCTTTGGACGGAGAACAACAACGACATTAGGGATGAAAGCGGATATGGATATATCCAAATATCCACTTACTCTATCCGAAAAATTACCGGATATGGATATCTGTATTCGAATATTTATCGAATATGGATCGAAAATGAATATGGGTTCTAAAAATTTTCCAGATACTGATGCGAACATGGTAGTGGCTTGAATATCTAGATCTGGATCTGGATATTCAAATACATCATTTATTATTATTTTATATATTAGTTAATATAATATAAGACACAACTCCATGTTATTATATTAACGCTATATATTATATAATATAATATAATATATTAATGATATTAATAAACTTCCGTTTGTTTGTGATGGACACCAATGAAAGTTATGAAATCATTTCCCTTTTTGCTTCTGATCAAGAATGCAAGTCACCTCCATGCTCCTTTTTGCCATGATGCAACTTATTTATATTTCATTGCTATTTTATAAATCATTATGAACTTCAATTCATATGCATATGTGATCTTTATTCGATCTGTATTCGGATACCGTATTTATTGGATCCATATTTGAATTTAGTCTTTGCTCGATTCATATTTGGATTGCCTCCTCATTAAACCCGTATTCGGATTTGCTCCTTATTCAATTCGTGTTTGGATTAAATAAATATACGATTCAAATTCCTATTCATATTTTAAGGATGTGACTTCCTTAGTGCATATCTGAATCATATCCGTATCTATATTTGTGTTCAATAGAGATGAAGCGAATATGGATACGGAAATAAGCATATCCGATCAGTTTCCATCCCTAGACGACATGGGAGAGGGGGCACGCAAGAGGTTTTCAATCACATGGTATTTGATTTAGCTTTGTGTACATGGGCACAAGGTATTTTCACTGGGATTATTTTTTTTAGATTTGACACTAAGAAGGGGGTCTTACAAACTTGGGGGGGGGGGGGGCACGTGCCCCCCTTGGCACATACATAAGTCCGCCTCTAGGTAAAACCACAGAGGAAACACTTCACTATGACAATGTCAAAGAGAGGAGATGAATACAACAGAGGAATGGGTAAACGATCCATCATCTAAAGATCTGTTTATTCACGTATTAAGTCAACAAGTGAGAAGAATTCATTAGCGTCTTTGCATTCCTGTTTTTTAGAATATATTACTTGAAATACAATGACGTTCTCATCACATAGTTGTTAAAAAACACTTGTATATAGATTGAAAAGGATTGAGAAGGAATGGTGGCTGTGGCACAACCCCCAAGTCCCCAACGTGAGTCATGTCTTCCAGTATGTCCCCCAAGATTCATGACATGCTACGATGTCCTGATGTTAGTAGGATTTAGTCGAGCTTTCACGTAATTATTATAATTCATATTGGAGTAATTACAGCGTCCGAAGCAGATCATTATACTCAGCAATTCTGGTGCCTTCACGATTGTCAAAGAAGCCTCAAGAAGCATCAAACATTTTCGATGAGACCCATAAAGCAATGGTTAGATAACAAGACCTCAGAGCGGACTTTTTAAAAAGCAATCAATTATGAGGGTGGTTCCTTTAGATCTTAGAAAATGTCCGAAACACCTGTTGTGGAACTACCGAGCAGAGCCAAAAAATATAATAGTAGATACATGATATACAATCGTTTTTGTAATTTGGCAACAAAAACTTTGACATATGACAGCCTGTCCACTACAAAAAATCCATTGTCAACATGTATTGCTTAATGTTCAGATCTGCAGCTAAAACGTCTATTGTTTATGGCAACAAAAAGTTCGTTGAAAAAATAATTCTTCGTCTAAAATTTTTAGTTCGTTGAAAAAATAATTCTTCGTCTAAAATTTTTAGTTGCAACAATCATGGAAGTAATTTGCTGCTGTGGATTTGAGGAAGAGTATGTTCTATGTAGCATTGTTCATGGTATTCGGATCCGATGGATATCCGATCCGATCCATATCATTTTCACCCCGGGTTATAGGGTACCCACTCATACAGCCGAATTTGGGTACGCCATTGCTTGCGATCCAACTCTCAATGGTGCCCCACCTGTGTTGGGTGGAAAACCCATGGATCGATCCGATTCCTCCTGGGAGCGGATTGTCTGCTGTAGCGGGGCTACTGCAGACTCTGCTGGGGGCCTTTGGAGCCGCTCGATCATGATCGAGCGGTTCCCATGAAATCCCTTTGATCTGGGCCCACACGCAGTGGGATTTCGTGGGAACCGCTCGATCATGATCGAGCAGCTCCAAAGGCCCCCAACAGAGTCTGCAGTAGCCCCGCTATAGCAGACGATCTGCGCTAGTTCCTCCTCACTTGGTTTGGGTGCAAAATCCACAACATCTAATTTCAACACACCATATGTCCACATGAATAGTCGTGATGGAGGAAGTTGCACCACCGCATGGGATGCTGTTGGCGGTGATGGTAGGCTTGTCGGTTGCTAGGCACTTCCTGTAGGAAGGGCAGACATACGTCAATGTTGCCAAGGCTACGACGGGGTGTACTACTACATCAAGGGGGAGAAGTGTAATGTCCCGAGCCATAAATCTGGTATGTTATGGAGGACTACTAGCTTAGACAATTTGTTGAGCTTAGATCCAACTGGAGCTCATAACTGCAATCCAAAATACTTAAATTCAAGTAGTAGCCCCCACTGCTTATAAGCTTCTACCATACTTTGTAATTATTGGATGTTGTACAATGTTTGAGATGCTACATGAAGGGTCACTGCCAGAAGGGCCTGAAGCTGGAGGTGTTGAGGTAGTAATGTAAATTCACCACTATATTGTAACAGAAAGGAGAGCGGCACAACTGTACCTATGTAACAGAATGATTCCCTCACTCATAGCTATAAAACAGAAGAGTCTCGGGCTAAGAATGCTACCCGAGCACAAAAGCTTATTTTCTCTATTATCCTTGCTTGGTTTCTATCATGGTATCAGAGCCCAATGGTTTAGGGCTCTTCATGTTTTTCGTCTCCAGATCTGAAGATGTCACTACCTTGTGAGGCGTCTGCTTCTCAGAGAATCTTCTCTAAGTAATGGAAGTTGTATCTGCAATGGGTTCAACAGGAACTCCACCAGCAACTATTCATCAATGTATTCCCTTCAAGCTTTCCTCAAAAAATTATCACGTCTGGAAAGCACAAATTCTACCAATCCTTGGTGCTTATGATATGTCTGATGCTATCACTGGGTCTGAGCCTCCTCCGCCGGAATTTCTTAATGCTGATGACGGTAGCACTGAAAACCCAGCATACCAACGATGGAGACGACGAGAACAACTTGTTCTTAGATGGTTATTATCTTCAGTAACAGAAGGTATATGTGCTCAGATCTCATCTCTTACGACCGCACGCGATGTCTGGATTTTCCTCAAAAAATATTTTGCGACTCAATCACGAGCTCGTATATATCAGTACCGATCTGAACTAAACTCCTTAAAGAAAGGGAACATGACCATTTCTAAATTTTCTAACAAAGTTAAAGAAATTGCTACTAATTTGGCACTCTGTGGGAAACCTGTGGATGATGATGACTTAATCATGGCTCTTTTAAATGGTCTGGATTATGACTATGATTCTATAGTTGCTGTTATCTCTAGTCGTACAGACCTCTGTTCCTATGAAGAAGCGTTGGGTTTATTACTTACCCATGAGCAATGTCTTCTTAGGAATCAACAACTTATCGAAATAAATCAAGCTTGTCGAAATCCTCGAGGAAGAAGAGGTCGATTTACTTATAGACATCAACCTTCTCGTGGTTCCTCTCACTATACGAGAGGATCTTCTCGTGGACGAGGACGGTTTATTCCAAATTCCACTAGATTAGCATGTCAAATATGTGGTCGCTTCAATCATACAACATTACAGTGTTACTATCGATATGATTCAGAAGAGTGTGGACCAACCTCAACACCTCAAGCTCATACTGCATCATCTTTCCAATTGTGGCATCCTGACTCTGGTGCTACACATCATCTTACCAACTCAATGGCAAATTTGGATTTGGCTCGAGAGTACACAGGTTCTGTAAAGTACAATTTGGCAATGGGCATGCTGCATCTATATCCAATGTTGGTACGAAATATTTTTCATATAACCACTCTACAATGAGTCTAAATGATGTTCTTCATGTTCCAAATGCATCAAGAAACTTGCTATCTATTAACCGATTCACTAATGACTACTCTTGTTATTTCAAGATATACCCAAGGCATTTTGTGGTAAAGGATCTTCGGACAAAGAAGCCACTTCTTAGGGGGAATGCTGCTCGAGGACTCTATCAATTGTGGCTACCATCATCCACGTATCATTCTCGTCAGGCATATACATATTCTCCCGCAGCTTATTCCTCGGTAAAAGCCTCCATTCAAACATGGCATGATCGCTTAGGCCATGCCAATGACAATACTATACGAAATATTATTTCTCGATTTTGTCTTCCTGTTAGCAATGATGCTCTGTCAACTCAATTGTGTTCTTCTTGTCAACAAGCAAAGAATCATAGACATTATTTACCTTCTACAAATGCTATTAGTAGTGAGCCCTTTGCCATTGTTCGTTCAGATGTTTGGACTTCTCCGATTTTATCCTATCAAGGACATAAATATTGTGTCACATTCATTGATGATTACAACAGATATGTTTGGGTGATCCCACTAATTTCAAAGGATCAAGTTTTTAATGCCTTTCTGCAGTTTATTGCCTATGTCAGAACACAATTCTCTACATGTCTAAAGGCCATTCATACTGATGGGGGAAGTGAATACTTTAAAGTTCACACATGGTGCAAAAAAATGGGATTATTTCTCGTATTTCAGCCCCCTACAGGCCTGAACAAAATGGTATTGCTGAACGGAAAAATCGACACCTAACTGAAATGGCTTTGGCACTATTATATCATGGTGAAGTACCTCTCTGCTATTGGACATTAGCTTTTCTTTCAGCAGCCATCATCATAAATTCCCTCCCAACTCCAATACTCGAACATAGGTCACCAACTTTCTTGTTGTTTCGCAAACACCCTGACTATAAATTCTTTCGCATCTTTGGTTGTGCATGTTTTCCAGTTCTTAGGCCTTATAACAATAACAAGCTTCAACCCCGGTCAACACTACATGTCTTCCTTGGTTACAGTCCTACTCACAAAGCATATTATTGCTTGAATCCATTAACAAGAAAGGTTATCATTTCACGACATGTCAACTTTGACGAAACTCTATTCCCTTTAAAAACAGTCAATCCTATAACCCCTTATTATTCTTCACACGTACCTACTTCATTCCTGCCAATTCCATCTACATTAGTTACCACTAGTTCTACTTCTTCACCACCAACAACACCAGTTCCTCCTATTATACCATAAATACCTTCATCACCAACATCACCAGCCCCTCCTGTTATATCAGAAATACCTTCATCACCAACATCACTAGCCCCTCCTGTTATACCAGAATTATCCCCACCATCTACTTCAACTCGTACACATCCTATGACAACTCGCTCTATGCATGGAATTTTTAAACCCAAGGTTTTTAATGCATCTCTTCACCCTCTACCTTCTCACCTTCATGTTCTCTGCAAGGACCAAGAGCCACTATCGTTTTCTCTTGCTGCTAAAAGTTCTGATTGGATGGCTGCAATGTCCGAAGAATATAATGCTCTGCAACGAAATAACACTTGGACTCTTGTCCCAAAACAATCTCATATGAATGTTGTAGGCAACAAATGGGTATACAAACTTAAATGCAAACAAGATGGCCCTGTCGACCGCTACAAGGCACAGTTGGTTGCAAAAGGATTTCATCAAATAGAAGGCCATGATTACTATGAAACATTCAGTC
The DNA here is from genome assembly GCA_037367405.1 of Ottelia alismoides. Lineage (NCBI taxonomy): Eukaryota > Viridiplantae > Streptophyta > Magnoliopsida > Alismatales > Hydrocharitaceae > Ottelia > Ottelia alismoides. The sequence goes on along the minus strand of JAZKJV010010717.1, from coordinate 243,960 downwards.
CTGTCATCAAGTCAACCACCATCAGACTCATTCTGAGTCTTCTAGTCACAAACAACTGGTTTATAACACAACTTGATATGCACAATGCATTTCTTCATGGTTATCTTGAAGATGAGGTATATATGAGTCAACCTCAAGGATTCATCAATAAAGACTATCCAGATTATGTCTGTCATTTGCATAAATCCCTTTATGGTCTAAAGCAGGCACCACGTATGTGGTTTAAACGTCTTACATCCTTCATCACCCCTCTTGGTTTCGTTGGATCCAAAACTGATCCATCTCTCTACATCTATAAATCAAGTGACTGCATCATGTATCTTCTAATATATGTGGATGATATTCTACTTGTTGGTACCTGCAAAAGCTCAATAGATAAATTTCTTTCACAACTTGGTTCTGAATTCCCTGTTCGAAATCTCCAGCATCCAATATTTTTCTTTGGGATAGAATTTCACAATTCGCCTCATGGGCTTCACTTATCCCAGCAAAAATACCTGGCAGATCTTCTTATAAGATTCAAATTTGATGGTGCCAAGCCGATAAAGACTCCCATGGCGGTAGACGCTCCTCGTATTTTGTCTACAACTCAATCAGCACTTATGTCCAATCCAGCAACTTATAGGCAAATCATTGGTTGTCTACAATATGCTACATTCACACGCCCAGATATCTGTCATACAGTTAACTATTTATCCCAATATATGCATCAACCAACAGAGTGTCACTTTGAAGCATTAAAACAACTTCTTCGTTATATTAAAGCCACCATATCCATTGGTTTACTTTATAGGCCACAAAACCTATCACCTCTAACGGCCTTCTCAGATGCTGATTGGGCTACCAGTACAATAGATCGCAAGTCGACCACAGATCTTGTTATATATTTGGGCAATCATCCAATTTCATGGGCCTCCAAAAAGCAATCAACGGTTGCTCGCTCATCTACCGAAGCTGAGTATCGTGCTATTGCTGACACTACTGCTGAGCTAATTTGGCTTCAGTCCCTTCTTCATGAATTAGGGATTTCTCTGCCTCAGGCTCCTACACTTTGGTGTGATAATATTAGCATCACGTATATGACACACAATCCAATTTTTCATGCCCGTACGAAACATGTCGAGATTGACTATCATTTTGTTCGTGATGAAGTGATGCATCAACGTCTAAAGGTGTGCTACATATCAAGCAAAGAGCAAGTCGTCGATGCTCTCACTAAACCCCTTTCAACTGTATTGCTAACTCGTATCCACGACAAACTTCAACTCGTTCCACGACCTTAAGTTTGAGGGGAGGTGTTGAGGCAGTAATGTAAATTCACCACTATATTGTAACAGAAAGGAGAGCGGCACAGCTGTACCTATGTAACAGAATGATTCCCTCACTCAAGAGTCTCGGGCTAAGAATGCTACCCGAGCACAAAAGGTTATTTTCTCTATTATCCTTGCTTGGTTTCTATCAGGAGGTGGTGGTCGCAACTCAACCGAAGCCGTCGTTTCCATCACCTTCCCCGAGGCCTACAGTGTCGTCTCACCCACTCCTATTGCTTCGCCTGATTACCAGCACAAGTCTGCGGCTTTTTCTCCTTCTCTAGTGTTCTGCTTTGTCTTCGGGATAAGTGGTCGCGCCTTGATGTTGTTGTTAGGTTGAAGATTGGTTTGTTTAAAAAGAAATCTTAGGTTGATTAGGCTCTGATTTATTTTTTCTTCTTCTTTTTTTATTGTTTTGAATTTCATGGAATAATCATTTTCTTGTGTTTGAAAATAGAGGTGGCTGACATGGCGTGATGGATAAGGAAGGAATTGTTGGGACACATACCACCTGATATAGATGCGCAATCAACCACGACCACGGAAGCAAACGGGAAAAGAATAATCTGATATAACGGTAGTCCGTCACCTCTCACGACTATCGGAGAAGAAAGATCACTATAAATTAAAACGAGTATAAATCTCTTCATTCTCTCGCTCTCTCATCACTTTGTTCTCTCTCTCCCCCTTTCTCTAGGCGTTACATTGTTCTTGTGGTGGTGTGGAGGCAATGCCTCCCACCCCATCTATATATAGCCCAATTACAACCACATAATGCTATTTCCAATAAGATTATAAATAGAATACAACTCAACAACTATTAGGATTATGAGTCCAATCCCATTAGGATTCCTAATCTTAATGTGACTCTAATCCTAACAGAAATCTCATGCGATTGTACTGAGGATCCCTCTTATTTCCCCTGTTTTGATTCCATTTTTGAATTTAATGTTTGGTTTTTTAGGATGACAACGTGAATTTCTTTGATCTTTAGTCCCGCTTTGCTTTTACATAATTAGAAAATCAACTAGGCAAATTTTTTTATTACATAATTAGAAAATCAACTAGGCAATTTTTTAATTATTTTTTTTGTAAAATATGTATATCTAACATTATATATCTAATATACCCGTTCCATGTTCTTGTTCTCCACATGCCCAGTCTCTCAAATGGAATTCAATAAGGATCCTACGTTCCCTCTCTTTCAATTATTGTAGATAGAACGGTAGGGAGAGCGTATTATGATAAGTAGCCCTTACTTGTTAAATATAGCGATTTCATTAGTAGAATTTAACTAAAAAAAGGATCAAGTAAACATGAAAGTTTTACCTATTATTGCATTCTTAATATGAAAAAGGCCGATGCTAAACTGATTCAATATTATGCAGGAGACATAAATGTGATTTTTTTCTTTACTCACGAATATTTGTACAGACATTTCTATGTGTATCGGCCTATTGGTAAATAAAAATGCCAAGATTAGTGTACCTAATCACGTAATTTGGCAGGAAATACTCCCATTAGTGTAAGCTATTTTTGCTAAAAAAACGAGTAGAAAAAATATTTTCTACGCTTCTCCGATTTTAATTCTTTAATTTCTTGTAGACTTTACAGTGCGCATGCCATTATTATAGAATAAATCCAAGCATGCTATCAAAAAATATTGCGATCACGTCGTCGAGCTTATCTTACATAGGCGACCATCACAATTGATATTAAATTCAAATAAGAAACCAAAACGTTTATAAATAGCGAAATTTGAACCAGTTATGCACATCAAGGTTCTCAAGCTTCTATACTATCGAAGATACATGGGCGGAGCAAAGCATAAGAAGGAGGGCGGCGGCGGCGGCAAGGGAGGGGGCGGTGGAACCAACGACGGTGGAGCAGATGATCACAAGGGCAGCGGAGGTAAAGTGGCTGCTGATGCCGCGACCGGTGGTGGCAAAGGAGGTTCCTCACAAGGCGGACACGGTCAAGGAGGAGGCGGAGGGGGCGGTCACGGCAAAAAGGGCCATGGAGGAGGCGGTGGCGGTGGCGGCGACCATGGTGGCAAAGGAGGTGGAGGTGGCAAAAAGCACTAATCCCATACTTGCTGAAGCCTCTTCAAGTCTTCTCCTTTGCGTTTATTACATTTGGCATGGTTATTATCTATGAGAGTTTGCCCTTGCTTCATGTTTTTTTTCAAGTGTAACCTCTAAATAAGGTGTATTCCATGCAAGCCACGATCATAAGTTGCTTGGGCTTTGTTTTCTATCACAAATGTTTCTGTGCAATCATTTAAAATAATTCGACTTTTACATCTATATGGGTAAACGGATGTTTGGGTGAAGAACCCTTTACCCATTATCCTTTATATACCATCGTACTCTCCCCCATCTTTTCCTGCGATTCTAGTGAAGAGAGCCGTAATCTCAAGAGAATGAGACCGCGGTTCATGAATGCCCCCGCGGTCTTTCCCTTCGAGGAGGGTTTTGCACATTAAATCATTGTTTCATGTGTGTTTGATTGTTGTGTTTTCTACAACAACAAAATGTGTTTAAAGTGACAGATATTTTAAAATATGTATTGTCATCCATTGTTAAGTATACTACGAGTATTTTCCATTGTAAAATGAGTTTTGATATTTGAAATTCACAATAAATGGTGTATCTATTTCTACGTCACTAGTTTATATATCAACACTTATGTTTCCTTTCTTACCGAATTTATAGTAGTTGTCATTTTTTGCTATAGTTTGTACAAAGTTTGATGACAATAACATCATATGATCCTTGTTTAATGATATTCATCATGAATTTCGTGCACAAATAATCTTACAATAGATGATATTCATTGTTAAATTACTAAGTAAATTTTATAAAGTCGATACTTATATTTGTAATGTTGTCTGATTATGATAATTTTCAATCAAGTAACTTCTTTGATCATTTGATCCTATAATAACATAATCACATTTAAATTTTGCATTTAAGTAGCTTGACTTCAAAACTAAGATAACAAATACATATATAAAACTAAATAAATAGTATATATAAGGAATTTCACTTGCATTTGGAAAACACTTCCTTCCAACCCTCTCAATCCTCGTCCACTACAACAATTTGGATCTATAGTGACACTTTTTTTATTAAGGGCGCAACGAATAAAATGTCGCTATATCATATCGCGACGAATTTGTGATTCGTTGCAAGAACCGTTGCTATATAAGCCGTTGTTAAATTTTTAACAACGCTTACTAATTGTTGAGAAAATTAAAATCGCAAAGAATGAAATGTGTCACGAATATCAATTTCAACAACAAATAAAAACCGTCACCATTCGGATATATAGCAACACTTTTTTGCGTCACTAAATAGAATTTTTATTATGACTGAAATTTGATTTAGCAACGCTTTTTTGTCATTATATTCATTTTAAAAAGCTTAGAGATTGATCTAACGACGGTTTATTTGTTGTTATACAAATTTTTACAACCATTTTAATTGTTAATTATAATTGCATGTATTGACTAATAAGATATACACACACATTTCATTTCATTGTCACTACTGATTTTCCAAACAAACACACAAACACACAAGACAACAAATACAAACACACAAGACTACTGATAGTACCATTCAAAGAAAGATAAAAGACAAAAATAATATTAACTAAGTATTGATTTGGAATAATGAAAGTATTAATCATTGCTTTGGAAAGATGCGGAAAACAACGCAGCTTGAAATGTCAGCAGCATCAATCATAAGTTTCTAGTAGGCTTCAAAAAGAACATATATGCTCATTGCCAGCATACTTTATATATAGTCTTCAACGACTCATAAACCTATAACACTGAAAAAAATAGATAATTAGTATACATCACGTCTATAACATTGAAAAAATAGACAATTAGTATACATCATGTGAGTATTTTCAAAATCAATAACTCGTAAGAATTAATATGATAATACAATATCAATCCAAAGCTGATCAATAACAATCAATCCTCTAGCATATTTAGACAGATTATACTTTCTATTCCACTGAAAAAGGGACCTACATGGACATGCCTGAGTAATTAACTTTCTAACTTACATTATATAAAGTCATTTACCGAGACAATTGCGTCCCTATGCAACAAGAAAAGACAATTGATCTACCATCTGCGAGGGCCTATTTAATTTCCTATAGGAAGTTTACTTGAAATTTATGAGGTAAGCATAATCATAAACCATGAGTTGTATAAAATAACTCAGTCCATCCTACAAATATGGAAGCATATAAGAAAAATATACTATATACTCTCAAACCTACAATATCTTATTACATTTTAATAAAATGGTAAGCATGAAATTCAACTTCTTATAAATACTCCTGAAGTTAGAATCTACAATTTTACAAGATCTTCTTTGTATATTTCTAATTTTACAAGTAGATTTATATTATTCTAACCTATTGTTATTGCTTACAAATAGGAGCTGCATTCCTCTTCGTCCATCAATAATGCTCCTTTCGCAGAAATAGGGATCTGCAATTACATAGATCGTCAAGGATTTTACATGGAAAGATTAGAAAAAAATCTGAAAAATAACATAATTACATGCACCCGCCCAAGACAATGGTCCCAAAGTCACAGATGAAAGTTTTGAAGATGCATACAAATAAATTTTTTTGCTACAACATCGATTGAAATGTAACCATCACAAACAAAATAGTCTCTAACGATCGATCCAAGTTAGCATAATTGTTATGTGTCTTTACCTAGATATTCAACTGTCCTATTAACATAGAATAATTACATAAATGCCTCGAAATTATTAGAAAAGGAAGGATCCAACACCAATCTATTATTTCTAGTGAGAATAAGTTGAAGATTCAAAAAATGTGAAATGCAAGTCGACTAAATGTGAATATACAAAACTTTAGTTTCACTTATAATGACCAACCGAATATATTTTGAAACAAGTCACTAATTATAGTAGGATGTTACTACAAGAAATGGTTACCTTGATCTTTGTAATCAACTCTAAGAAATGTAAAATAATGAAAATATGACAAAAGTAGATAAGATTTTGCTAAGAGTTCAAAATATGTTACCTTGATTTTTGTGATCAACTTAGATTCTCAGCCTTCACGACAACACCTGCATTCATTTATGTCAATAAGTGGCTTTAACAATAGTCTAGATCTAACATACCAAGCATAGATTTCAAATATATCCAAGCAAGCATGGATATGAAAACAATGATAGTTAAGAATAGTAGATTCTTTGGATTGAATATATAAACCCCTTGTTGTGTATCTGATGCCACTCCATCTATATGAGTAAAAAATGACTACAAATTTAGCATAAAACATATACTGATCAAGACAAAATCTTCCATACAATATTGAACTCTTATATTGAAGTCAGTTCCTTACATTGGTCAGAGGCTCCTCTTACATGACAATATGCCAGCTTTCTCATGGACATCCAAATCGGTTGCACATTAGAGAGAGACCCTCGTGATTATGTAGATATAGAGTCCAATTTAAACTGAATAATTCTGCATCGGGATTAGAAAAAACGATCCAAAATCTCACTACATTATACAAATCAAGATGTGATTACTGTCATGGAAAAGGGTGTAAGAGAGGACACAGTTCTGGCATATGATGGTGGCATCAAACATTCCAGTTTCATCTTTGTGGATCACGGGGATGATTGCAAGTACTAGCGTGCCAGGTATCTTTTTGGCCAATATGGAAAGAGATCATGGTTAGTAACATCAATATGCAATCTTAAATGGTTGCACATATACCTAGAGAACATGAGCAATAATAAGACTTTTCAGATGCCGATCCAATCTAAATATCACCACCACAAGCCAACCAAGCACGCTTTTGACGAAGAACCTAACATAAGCATGCTGACTTCATTCACGCTTTTGACGAAGAACCTAACATAAGCATGCTGACTTCATTCATGTAAATGTGGCTCCAGCATAAGGAGGCATCACATCATAAACTGTGAATTTCATATACAAGAAGTTTATATGTATGAATTGTCAGGGATAGCAAAACAATGAATTGAAAATCTGAGCATGTAATCAGAAGCTATCATCTGCCAATAGCAAGCAGGATCTACCTTAACTTTCTAATGAAAGCCACAATGCTCTTCGACGTATCATCTGCATCTAAAGAAAGGACGTAGTCTGGGCAGATTGGATGCATGTTCTTTATTGCAATAAGAAATAATTTTCTGTTATCCATGAGAACTGCAATGGCAACGACAAATATCAATTCTAACCATGCATCATATATACACTAGTTTTTTAGAAGTATGGAAGAGAAGCCAATCTTTTACATTGAAGAACTTTAACTATAGGAAACCAACGTGATCAAGATATGCGACAACAATTATTTAACAAATAAAAACCAAGATCCATCATGTAAAATGGGAACTAACGCCATCTACTAAAAAATATTAGATAGATATTGGGGTGTCAAGCAAGAACTCTCTAGTTACCATTTGGACTGCTTGATTCAGATCTGACTCATCCACCAACAAGCCTATGTGTTGCTCGATGCTCTCTGCAACATCCACCTCTTTTAATTGCTTTCTGCAACATCCTCCTCTTTTAATTGCTTTGGTTGCTTTCTTTTGAAGGTCTTTCCGACCCTCTTTGACACATGAATATTTTATCCATGCCATGCTTCTTTTAAAGCACAGTCATGCATAATTGGGAAATCACAAGCATTGTGCAAACATGCCAAACTTCATTGATATTACATGGAAATAAAAAGTAGCAGTAAAAGTACATATTTTTTAGGAGAAGTGCTTTACTATTTTTTGTACCATGATGTGCTTTCATACTTTTTCCTTGTTATCAATCACCTGTGTACAAAATTTACACTGTTATGTAATTTGTGAACGAATGTACACCAATTGTCCCCAATTAGAATCACTTGTATATATGATATATTTAGTGGTAGAAGTTTCTTTTTAATTACTTATATTTAATATTCATCATGAATTTCAAAGTACAAAAGATAAGTATATACCAAATAAGATATATCACTATAGCTTCGATAGGCATGATTAAGTACAACAAGAGTATATGACCTGTAAATGAGATTGTTAGGTAATAATCCCTTGAGTGTTTAATAATGAGCCAAATAGTAATATATTGCATTCTGGTAATACCTTGGTTAAAAACTAAACGCGACTAAAATTTATTGGGAAAAATATACCCATGATAGAATAATTTCTTAGGGTAATTCTGTGGATACAAAGTACAGAGCCTCTACAAGATTAGTAATAGCTTGCTAAAACCAATTACAACTAGACAACTAATTAGTAATAGCTCAACACAAGCCCACGATAATAACATTTCCAGATGAGACGAGGAATTGATTCTTGCTATAATCAGTTGTTGAAGGGAATAAGTATATAGTATATGTTTTTTAATGTAATACTTGCTAATCCTTCAGCTGATGTAAGATGTAAGATATAAAATAAATGGGAAGTCGAGAACATGATCTAAACCCATAGAATACCTAGATTCTTACCTGATGTAAAATGTGATGCAAGTCTTGTCTTGGTGAAATATAGATAACCAAATGAAGCTTAGATGCTTGAAGGTAGCGCAAGTTTGTTGTAACTCCAAGGTGAAGATACAAACATTTACTCTATCATGAATTAATTCCCAGAGTAAGAGTATATACATTGAAGCCAATCACAACAGTGGACCACTCTCTATAGAAATGATAGTTGCTCGTACTTCCATGAATAGATCCTTCAAATAAAAATCCCACAAAATTATTGATCTGGCAGCGTATATAATGCTGAAATTTTATCTTGTTGAATCTTCTGCACAATCTGTAAACTAGCATATACAATGGAAAAATTAACAGTCACACGGAAGTAGTTGTTTCTGTAGTGATTCATGGTGATATCAGGCAACATCTAATTACCTTTGTTTCACATCACACCCAATGCGTAGCAATAATACGAACGAGAAAACTCGAATGTAGAAACTAAGAACATATAATACGAATGAGAATATCTATAGCCAACAAAACTAAATAGAAGGATTTCTACCTTTTAGTATATCAGATTTCATAAGAAAACCTCATTTGCATGCAGTTATTGAATATATGTAAAGAGTGTCAGAGTTTAATCTGGATATCAAAGTAATGTAACAAAATAAGAAATAAGGACTATAAATAACCTTGAAAAAAGACAGTTAAATGCATAGACAAATATACACACAAATTAATAGTAAGATTATGAGACATATCTAAGAAGGACATACAAATAATCACATAACCATTCCGAGCTGTAGCAGGCAAATACATAGCCATGATAAGATTCTTGCCCCTTTAAAGGAAATAATTACCTTCACTTGTAAATAATCACCATGTGGTGCAGACACAAATTCAGTAGTACCGCATTGCATTTGCATGCAAACACGCATATGCAGCTTCTTTTTCCTTGACGATAACCATATGAATAATGTATATTCCATTAGCATCAGAAAAGGGACCACTGTCTTGGCCCTGCGAGCAAGAATATATATCAGCAATAATAGAAAAGACTCGAGACTTCGAATTGTTGGGGGAGTGGGGGTGGGTGGGGGAAGGTGCGGAACTGATAACAAACAAAAAAAGAAGGATATTGAGATGAGGAAGTAAAGCAATAGATGACCTATGACCACAAGTAAGCAACATATATTTAACAAAGAGCACAATGCCTCCAATTCTGTGGATGCCAAAAATAAAAAGTTACACACTAGCATAGCAGCTGAACCTGCAATCAAACTCGTCGAGATTAAAATAAATCTTTCATAAACCAGTACAATTATTGTTACAATCACACCAACTTTACTGTCAAAATCTTCGATGAAATATTGGGATTTTTTATGACACCACTTTCTATAAAGATACAATCTGTTAAATTTACCTTGGCTGATAACAAAAGTATGTTTCCATACAAAACTTGGTATATTTTCGGATGTCAATGGTCGAATTGACAAAATCCAGTTTCTATATAATGCCACTATATTAGAATATAAGTTTATTCACAGAAGCTAGTGTCCAATCACGAGTTAGATAGATGCTAGAACTTGAATTCTGACTACAAGCTCACTCAGGAGTTGAAGTTTAGAATTGACTAAGCTTCATGTAGACAGTATTTCAATGTATTATGGAGATAAGAGATAATTATACCTAAAGTGGTGCGTACTTTTATAAGTCGAGAGAACCCGACAAAGCACCTTCACTAACAAATATCAATATCATGAAAAAGGAATGCATTTGTAACACAACTAACATTCTCATTTTTTGTACTTGAGGGATTTGCAACAATTTTCATATCTATAGGCATTTACATCTCCTGTTCTGTCTGGAATTACATCAATGATTACAATGAAAATATGGTAACTATATAAATATCGCAGAAAGTAAAAACATAATAAAATAATTATATGAATGTCACGATAAGCAAAAGCAAAGTATAATAATTTGTGTTGGACCCGTTAGATGCATGTGTATAATATATGCTAATATTACACCAAATCAGGTAACTTTGTATGATAAAAGTATATTCTGATGTTAGGGCACTTCGTCACATTTAAGATCGAGGTTGAGAGGATAAGGACATTTTAGATTGAAAATAATAACTTGTGAGATTGTTGAAATACTGATTGATTACTAAAATATATGTATCAAATACCTTTCGATCAAATAACACTTCAGATCGAGAAGAAGATCATACCTAAAAAAGAGGGGCGACAACGCATCTGCGGCGAAGGGGAGATTTAGGGCACAACTGCTTTTGAGAATGGGAGATTTATGGCACAAATAAGAAGAGAAATGAGGTGGGAATGGGTGTAGCTAAGCATATATACATCTTAGAGGAGGATGGGGACGACACTGACGAGGGGAACTGAGGCGGCGTCGATAAGGAACATCGAGGCATCGTCGACAAGGAGGACCGAGGTGGCATCGTGGATGAGAACAGAAGGGGGTATGGTTTAGAGAGGGAGTTAGGGCACCAGTATAAAGAAAAATATGGGCCCTTTCTATTTTATTTATATATTAAGTATTCTTGACATTAACAATTGTCAAAATTTTTGTACATTTCAATGTCTTCATTGTTAATGTCGTATATGTGGTCAATTTTTACCTTTTCCCATCGACACTTTATTCTGCAACCATAATCGACATTTGCAAAAAATTAACGTCAAATCTGGTAATTTTTGTTATAGTGACATCGTAATATATAGTAATGTAATTAAAAACTAGATTTTCATCTCTCAAATAAGATAAGTTGTAACATTAAAAAAATTCCAATACCTTGGGTTTTTTTGAAAACTGCAAATTACCTCATTATATAAGCTCAAGATTGAGCAACGATTTATTCGTTGCTATTTTAAAATAGCAACGAATGCAAATATGTGTCGCTATTTCTCGTATACTTAGCGACAAATACAAAGAACCGTCACTATTTATAATATAAATAGCAACGAATAGATATTATCGTCGCTATATTAATGAGTTTCAATATATTATGACGAATTTACATAATTGTCGCTATTTAATCGTCGCGATAGCTACAATATGTTGTAGTGGTCACAGTTTACTATTCACAGGGGTACAGCTTACTATTCACAGGGGTATCCCAACCCAACCCAACCCGGTCCAGTCCAGCAACCAAACATGCCCTTAAGGCCTGTTCGGTAGGAGAATAAGCAGGAATAAGGATGGAGAATAAGAGGAATAAGGGTCTATTCTTCGTTCGGCTGGAGGATAAGAATAAGGAGAATAAGGTAAAATAAAGGTAGGTAAGGTGAGATAAAGATAGGAATAAGAATGAAATAAGATGGAATAATGGGGAATAGTCGTACCACTGCGAACCATGTCGGGAGGAGAATTGGCCACTTATTCCATGGCATATTCTCCAACCAAACAGGACCTTAGGGTGCGTTCGGATTGGGGAAAACATGGGAAATTTCTGAGTTTCAAATTTTCTCGATTAAGATCGAAAAAATCGTACAAATCTTAAGAAAGTGATATGACTCAAATCCGTAGTGAATCCTATTTCCGATGGGAGCAGTTGACAATTGAATTCTATTTTTTCCATCAAACCGTGGATTTTCTCCTAAGTTTTCCAATAAACCCTTCTTTTCCATCTCATTGGACCCCACATGCTATATTTTATTCCCTACACCCCGATAACAAATATTCTCATATAATATATCAAATCACATATTTCTTTCTCCTATTTCAAAAAAAAAATTACAGTAATCAAATTATTTTTTCAAACCTAAATAAATAGGTCCTCCATCCTGTAACACCCCAACCCCAAACATAGTGCCATACCTAAAACTCACGAAGTCTGGGTGTGGTTTATAAGTGGTGGGGATTACTACTTGACAACTTGGGCTTAAGCATTTTGGGTGGTTGTCAACGGGTCCATCTGGGCCCGTACCCAACAAGTTGTCAGGGCTAGTTTTCCTCGATAACGGGCCGGGGAACTAAGCCCGGGACGTTACACATCCAAATAACAAAATACAGAAAAAGGTTGTCTACAAAATAACCCCTTTAGTCAAGTATATATATCCTAAGATTAATTAAAAACGCATTAAATAATTCAAATTATATTAAGTTGAAATTCCGTATCTTAGAAAAATGTTCATTGAATCAGTTGGTTTACTCCTATACCATAGATTAATGGGAAAATAGTATCCACATGGTATTATAAAAGAACTAAATCAATAAAGACCATATATATTTAATAATAAATATTATATTTGAAGTTTGATAGATGAGAATGCACATCTCAAATAATCGTAGTACTGCATTTTTATTAGATTAATTGAAAAATAGTGGTCATATATGATCCGATCCTTATCCATGTATACTACAATAAAGCATATAAGAGGTACAATTAAATAATTATAAATTACATATTTTTAATTTGTTTAAAATAAAATTTCACGTATCAGTCCATAAATTCACACCCTTTAATCAATAAATTCATTATCAGAAGTTGAATAATAATGAAACAATAAATATGCACATGAGCTACGAAATGAGTTTCCCATAAATTTAATGCAAAATAAAAAAAATAAATTACAATGACTTTTGAGTATAAATTCCATATTTAAATATATATTAAAATTAAAATGTATATCTTAGTCAATTTAACAGTGCTATATGGAAGTAGAAACACATTATCATAACTCTTAGAATAATAATAAAATCATATTTATTTGAGACTTAACATAAGATCATCATCATCTATACATTACATGTTAAAGTATATAAGCTATAAAGTTATTTAAATATATAATATATGACATAAGATTCGAATCCGCTTCAATTTTCTGTTGGTAATGCATTGTGCCTACCGCCCAAAAGACCAATGTTCAAATTTTGAGGTGGGTTCCTATGCATGATTACCTTCATTGTTTAAAAAAATGATATTATAATATTAAATAAATTTTTTTTGTTAAAGGTAACAAACTAAATAGTAAATTATTAATTACAAAAATGATAGGACATGGACTAAATATAGATGTTCAATTACGAAACATTAACTTAAAGTACTATATATGGAAATGCTATTTTTGATTGGAGGGGTGAAGCTCCCTCCTGCCCCCTATACATATCCAAGTTTCTCAAGCTTCCATCTATTGAATAAACATGGGAGGAGCTAAGCAAAATAAAGGAGGAGGAGGCGGTGGCGGCAAAGGGGGCGGCGGCGGCAAAGGGGGCGGCGGTGCGGATGATCATAAGGGTGGCGGAGGTAAAGCGTCTGCTGATGCCGCAACCGGTGGTGGCAAAGGAGGTTCGGCACCAGCTGGACATGGACAAGGAGGCGGTGGTGGCAAGAAGGGTCAAGGAGGAGGCGGTACCGGTGACCATGGTGGCAAAGGAGGCGGCGGCGGCAAAAAGCAGTAACCCCATGGTTGCTTAAGCCTCTTCAACTCCTCTCCTCAGTTTTTCCCTTTGGCATGGCTATTGTCTTTGAGATTTTGCCGTTGCTTACACTTTCTTTCGAGTATAACATCTAAATGTGGTGCATTCAATGCATACCGCTGATTTTGTATGGTCTTCTTCCCGTATCACAAATGCATGTGTATCACGATGCAGATGGATACGGATACGAATCGTATCTTTATTTATTTTTGAATACGGATACGGATATTGACGGATATTAAATTATCTTACCATATCTTTAAAAAATGGATACATATGTAAAACGGATATTGATTGTATATGAATAATGTCATAGATATTCTATAGAATTGACTTAAATGTATACGAATTGGATGGAAAATACATGATATAAATTTAGTAAATGTGTTTATTTCATAAAAATTATACAAATATAGTAAAAAAGGTATAGAATTATGTTATATAAGCTTAAAAATAAATCTATGACTATATTTATACAAGAAATGGATATACGGATATGGATGTTTACGGATATCATCCATATTCGTATCTATTTTGAAACGGATACAGATAAAGGTGTCAAAATCTGTATAAAACAGATACAATAACGGATCGAATACGAATATATCCGTAACCGTTTGCATCCCTATTGTGTATCGATGATTCTGAGTAGTATTCAAAAAAAATATTGCAACTTCATTCCAAAGAGGATTGGATATGTACTTGCATTTGTATCATAAGGATATAATAAAAGTTTCTGTGTAACAAATCCTTCGAGCTTAACATCGGATCCGCAGTTTTCATAAAAAAATTTAATTTTAAAACCCAATTCTCCAGACAATACCATTACAGCAGATTTAGCCTATGGGAACACATGGTTTAATATTTGTTACCTCGTCGGTCGTCTGAAGTCAAGTATATAACACCGGTTGTTATCCGTTGTAAGATTATATATGATTTTAAAATTTGCAGAAAATATTGTATGCATTAATATATTATTAGCAACGAATAATATACATACAACAGGATATATCTAATACAAGAAACAGTTTAATATTCAATGGCATATCTTGTAGTTAAATATTTTCTTAATCATTATTAAATTTAACAATGATTAATACAAATATTAACAAATAAGTTAACAAAAATTATTGTACAATGATTAATACAAATATTAACAAATAAGTTAACGAAAATTATTGTACAATGATTAATACAAATATTAACAAATAAGTTAACGGAAATTATTGTTATATGAAACAATAGCAATGAATATGACATTCGTTATTAATTACAAAAAAAGATAATTTGATAACGGATGATATTCATTTTGTAACTTAACATCGGAAGATATAAATGAATATTCGAATTATGCATTGCCTCATGTCAATTTTGTTGTAAGTATAACAATGGTTATCTATTGACTTTTTTCTAAGCATTGCTAAATTAAGACCAATTAATGTAAATTCAATAGATATGCCATTATTATCACTAAAACAAAATGAGCTTATAGTGATGTTTTTTAATACATCAATGTATTGGCTGATATTAAATAAATATATATAATGGCACTATATTCATTACGAAATACATTTTTGTACTTGAAAGTAGTTGTCATATTTTAGCTATATCATTAGCAACGATTCATATAACAATGTTTGTCTATTGTTATTTTTCAAAATTTTAATTTATCATTGGAATTTTTAGTTCAAAGCGTTGATTAATTCAAATTTTGAGATAGAGCAATTGACAAGCGTTATTACATGGATTGTCGCTAATGATAATAATAGATATGATATTTGTCACTAATTTCAAGTATATTTTTTTACACAACGACTAATATCTTCATTATACATTTAACATAAAATAACATAGTGATGTATTTTAAAATAAACATCAGTATAAGCGATTTTGTTGTAGTGTATATAACCTCTAGAAACGAATATGACATTGAGTGCATATTACAATAATAAAAGCTTATTTTACAATAAATAAAAACCATTGTAACAATTTAACATAGGAAGATATGATATCGAGTATTCATATTATTCATTGTCATAGGACAATTTTTGTTGTAGTGAATATTAGCTTTTTTTATTTAAGGGGTCATGGAAGTGCACGTCTCTTTATTCTCTCACTGGAAAGGTATAGCATTGGCCAAATATATTCTATGCACACATAGTTAAAGTAGTATGCTCAGTAGGAGTATACACCATGCTCCCACCAATGCTTTCCCAAGCCAAGCCGGTAGTTGAGGAAATAGAAAAGAAAGAAAAGAGCAAGCAAAGCCCATGCCTTAGAAAGAATAGATTCCGCAATATATAGGCTCTTGATATCTTGGATTTTCCTGCTTTGTACTGCCGATACGTTTCCATAGGTCGAAGGAAGCAGTTCCTCACGGGTGACTAAGAGAGAGAGCTCAATCCTACAACTTTTAAACAGGGCATATCAAAACCAACTCTAAGCAAGCATGGTCCGGCATGAGAGGCAGAGTCTAGGGGCATGCGAAGGAGGATGACTTGCTGAAAAGTCCAGGGAAAATGATATAATTAGAGCTCTTTTTTAGTTGTACACCATGCTCCCACCCTTGTTAAATATATAATGATAATATATTCATTATAAAATAATTGTTTATACTTGAAATTTATTATCATATTTTTGACTATATCATTAACAATAATTTATGTAAGAATGTTTGCTCAATGCTATTTTCAAAATTTCAACTTATCATTGAAAATTCTAGTTCAAACCACTAATTGATTCAAATTTTGAAATAGAGCACTGGATAAGAGTTATTACACGGACTGCCAATAATGATAGCAATAGATATGATATTTGTCACTAATATCAAGTAAAAAAATTAACACAACAACTAATATCAAATAACATAGTGATGTATTTTAAAAAATATCCATATAAGCTGATTTTGTTGTAGTGTATATAACCTCTAGAAATAAATATAATGTGCATTGTCTATTATAATACCAAAAGCTAATTTTACAATAAATAATAATAATTGTTATAAATTTCATATCGAAAGATGTGAAAGCAAATATTCATATTATTCATTATCATAGGACAATTTTTATTGTAGTGAATATTAGCTTTCTTATATTTAAGGGATCATGGAAGTGCATGCCTCTTTGTTCTCTCACTGAAAATTATTGGCCAAATATATTATACACACACACAATTCAAGGAGTATGCCTACCCCTTGTTAAATATATAATGGAAATATATTCATTACAAAATAATGCATTATACTTGCAATTAGTTGCCATATTTTTTTCGCTATATGATTAGCAATGACTCATGTAACAATGCTTGTCCATTTTCAAATTTTTTACTTATTGTTGGATATTTTACTTAAAAGCAATGACTGATCCAAATTTCAAAATAGAGCAATGGATAAGCGCGCTATTACATGGGTTGCCATTAATAATAGCAATAGATATGATATTTGTTGCTATTTTTAAGTATAAATATTTTACACAACTAATATCATCATTATATATTTAACATCAGATAACATAGTGATGTATTTCAAAAAAAACAACACTTGATTTTGTTGTGGTGTATATAACCTTTATAAATGAGTATGATGTGAGTTATGTATTACAATAATAAAAGCTTACAATAAGTGATAATCATTGTTATATATATAAAATCTAAAGATATGAAATCAAATCTTTATATTATTCATTTTCATAGGACAATTTTTGTTGTAGTGAATATTATATTTCTTTTTTTAAGGGATCATGGAAGTGCATTCCTCTTTTTTCTCTCAGTGAAAAGGTATAGCATTGGTCAAATATATTTTAAACATAGTTCAAGGAGTACAAGATGCTAAAATCATTAAAATTTGACTGCCGTGATGAAGGAGATAGAAGTCTTCGATTAAATTGAATTTTGAATGACACTATGGCGACACATGGTGATCTAAATCCTTTTAGATTTCATTTCAGAAAAAGGGAGAAAAGGATCTAGAGCATGCCCAAGGGTGTATGCTCCTTTTTCCATATGTATATATTTGTGTATATACATGTATATGAATGCATGAATGTTTGTATGTGTTTGTTTCTCTATGTGGTGTGTTTAATTACGTATGTTCGTATATATGTACACATGTCTGTGTGTGTGTGTGTGCATGTGATCATGCATTTGCATGTGCGTGTGTGCATATGTTTGTGTCTACCCCATGGTAGAGCTAACTTAACTACCTCGTCTCTTATTTATTTTTCAAAATATTTTTAAAAATACACAGTGGATTTAGATCATTGCATGCAAACATATTCTTATTCAAATTCTGTATAAAAACATACATTCCTAATTCATCAATTGAACTAGGACCTCTCAAAGTGAGAAAATGAGCATATATGATTATAAGATTAATGGAGATATTGAATCATGTGTATTGGCTTGAGGGAAAAATAATGACAAGCGACGGAACTCCAATTTTTTTCTCAATTGAGTAGTAGGAGAGCTACATATCATTAGCATCACTGATACAAGAACAAGAAAGAAGATGAAGTAATTGTAGTTGCCAAATGATTATCATTGACTCCTTGCTTATAAGAGATGTGTGGTGACACATCAAGAGGAACCACGCTAAATTGTGCAGGCACAACCTAGAGGAGGGACAATGAGAATATCTAAAAATGAATGTGATGCTCAAAGCTAGTACTTTTGTATGGGAGGGGCTTGAAGGTGATGGTGGTGGATTGATATAGACTTAACAGAACATGAAGATCACAATGGAATTTAAGTCAAGGAATATCATGCAACTTTGTGTCCATAGTGTCGTCAGATCATGCGAATGTGCCCTTCCCTTCCAATCATCAGATTGCACCCTCCATCGGCCTCTAGATCGAGTTCCACTTCCTGCTCCATTGCTCACGACGCGACCATATGTCAAATTCTCATCCCTTAGATCGAAATCACCCACGCCATCGCAACCCATCACCACGTTCGACCTCCTCGCAATCATCACCATCCACATGGCTTTCTCTGAGACGCTCGATTAAGCCATCTGCATCATGAAGATATCAAGCTTACAGTATTTTGCAATCACATCCCTGGGATTTGGGTCTTTACATAGAGTTAATATGAACTTTTAATGAACTTTGCTTTTATTTTTTATTTTTATATGTGTACCCGTGACTTTAAATGCTTGACAATCATTAATCTAAACTTATATTTTTGTGAAACTTGTCTTGTTGGAAAGCACACTTTACTCTACAATCAGGGGCAGAACCAGGAATTTCATCAAGGAGGGGCCGAGTATACAACTATTATGTATGCTTAAAAAATAGAAAAATCTATGTATATTTGAACGCTATTTTTAAATAGAATTAATATTTTTAAAATGAACCTCTTTCAATCTTGATAAATATAGAATTTAAATCTATTATTAATGTTAGAACTTCAAATAGATTGGTATTTTCCGTAGCTATTTTTAAAATTGGATAAATATACTAATTTAAGCCTCTCTAAATCCATCCTAAAAAGGCTAAATTATCAAGTGAAATTTTGAAACAAAAAAGTTCATGGTTAAAAGGAAACAATAAAATTTACTTTAATTATAAATAGTAAAAAATAATGGAAGAGATAAATAAACTCGAATACAATTTTATATCAAATTATTGTAATACTTTGGAAGTGATTGGATAAACCACATAAAAGAAAGTAAAATTGATGAAGATAAGATTTGAACCCCGGTCTCCATAATATTAGCCTTTCCACTCTACCACTTAACCATTTAATAATTCAACAATATTTTTCTAACAATATTAATTATAAATAACTAAGGAGGGGTCATATTAAAAGCTTAATACATTTTATAAGTGGCATATAATAATAATGGGGGGGGGGGTATAATGTATACTAGTTCCACCCCTCACTCGATACAATTTTCTATCAAATTATTTTAATACATTGGAAGTGATTGTATAATCCATATACAAGAAAGTAAAATTAACGGAGATAAGATTCGAACCCTAGTCTCCAAAATCTTTATTATTGTATTATTGAAGTCTCGATAAAAATTACTAAAAATATCAAAAGAAAAAACATAAAATTTCAAAAACCCTAAAAACCTTATAGAAATTATTAAAAATCATTGAAAATAAAAATTATTATTTTCTATACTGTATTTTCTATATATTATATATTATATATTAAAATAGTTTTGGAAAACTTGAGGTATTTACTTATTTTTAAATTTTAAAACAGTCTAGCCTATTATTATTACCTACAATTTTGAGCTTTTTATTAATTTAAAAATACAAAAAAATAACATATAAAGCCAACAATATTTTATTTTATCTATGTTGATTATTTATAGCTATACCTATATATATACTAACCTATATTATATATAGATATAACTACTTATATTATTATTATTAAAAATACCAAAAATATTTTAAAACCATTAAAAAATAAAAAGGACTGCCACTTAGGACATTTCTGTGATATATTTATGAAATATACTTGTATTCCATATATCTATTATATATAGTATATATATCCTTATATATACTACTTATAAACTAAGAAGATAATTAAAAATATATATAAATAAAATAAAAATTATTAAATTAAAAACAAAAAATATATATAAATTAAAAATCCATAAAAATATAAATACTAAAAATCAACAAATCCCTATAAAAACATAAAACCATCTTTTGTTAATATTTGTGTTCTATTCTCATTGCTCCTTAGTGGTTCGATCCCTACACTTGCATACTATACATATCATTATATAGGGTATAATAAATTTTATCTCACCTGTACTTATTGCTCGAGCATCACTATGGGTTAATTATCGATGAACATGATTGTGGATATCTGAGAGCTCAGAGAACGGTCAACACAACGATTTCCAGATAAAATTGATAAAATCCATAAGAAGTTCCTTTAGTGCAACTTATCCTCGAAGAAACATCATCATCAAGCCTAGTGGGAATCCATCTACCTCCCAAAATGTAATAGTGGTTGGGGAATTCTTTATTTAGAGAAATCCAATTGCTCCCTTCTATCGAAGTCTTAGATCAACACCCAAGAGAATCTGAACTCTCTGTTCGCCCACATTGCCCATGGAAGATTGCACAACAATGGGCATTGTCCCATTCTCGAACCTTGAAAAAAGGTTTTGAGGGTCTTTGACATTTGGATTATAAATCCTTAGGATCAGGTGAAAACACACTTTTTTGGACCGATAGTATAAACAAACCCCTCCCCCCTCTCAATCCAATTTCCAGACCTTTGGATCTTAGCTATGAATAATAAATGTACATTAGTGAAGGCTTCATCAACTCTCTCTGCCAGACAAAATAAACTGGCTAAAAGCCCTCCCAAGGTGATCCGCCTCTCACAAAGATATCTCCAGATTAAGAGATTTCATCTCGGACCATGCCCCAACCTCGATCAGGGGCGGAACCATGAATTTCATCAAGGAGGGGCTGAGTATACAACTATTATGTATGCTTAAAAAATAGAAAAATCTCTGTATATTTGAACGCTATTTTTAAATAGAATTAGTATTTTTAAAATGAACCTCTTTCAATCTTGATAAATGTAGAATTTAAATCTATTATTAATGTTAGAATTTCAAATAGATTGGTATTTTCCGTGGCTATTTTTAAAATTGGATACTAATTTAAGCCTCTCTAAATCTATCGTAAAAAGGCTAAATTATCAAGTGAAATTTTGAAACAAAAAAGTTTATGGTTAAAAGGAAACAATAAAATTTATTTTATTTATAAAGAGTAAAAAATAATGGAAGAGATTAATAAACTCGAATACAATTTTATATCAAATTATTGTAATACTTTGGAAGTGATTGGATAAACCACATAAAAGAAAGTAAAATTTATGGGGATAAGATTCAAACATTGATCTCCAAAATATAATTTTTTCCACTCTACCACTTAACCATTTAATAATTCAGCAACACTTTCTAACAATATTAATTATAATACAACTTAGTAAGGGTCATATTAAAAGCTTAATATATTCTATAAGTGATGTATAATAATAATGGGGGAGGGGGGTTATAATGTATACTAGTTCCACCCCTCACTCAACACAATTTTCTATCAAATTATTTCAATACTTTGGAAGTGATCGGATAATCCATATAAAAAAAATTAATGGAGATAAGATTCGAACCCTAGTCTCAAAAATAATAACATTACCACTCTACCACTTGACCATTTAATGATTCTGCAATATTTCTCTAACATTATTAATAATACAATTAAAGAGGGGCCGTAACAAAAACTTAGTATATTATATAAGTGACGCATAATAATCATGGGGGGCCATGGCCCCTCCATAATGTATACTAGTTCCGCCCATGTCTACAATATTTCAAAATTTCATAATATTTTAAAGGTTCATAATATTTTGATAAGTAAGGGATTAATGGTGAATTTATGAAGTGAGAGAGTCATTTTGGCTTATTCATTTAATATCTTTGTTCATGCTTCATGTTTGTTGCTCATTTTTTATATGTTAGCCAAACATATCCCTCAGTTTCATCGAAAAATACTTTGATTTATGGTATGTAGAATTTTAACAATATTTTGAATAATTAATTTATTCCAGGATCAGATTTTATCTATTTAAAATCTAAAAATATGTGCATGTAGCCTTGATCGGAAATTTTTTGCTATAGTTTTTTTTCTATTTTATTCATCTCATCTCAAGAAAAGACCAAAAATAGGATAGATACCTCTCACATAGATACACAACATATCCAAAATCTTTAAGAGTTTTTGCGATTTGGAGAAGTCCATTACTTGAGTTTCGCTCGAGTTTGAATTGACAATCACAGTCTTACTTGTAGTTGATGCAATCTTGTTCACTGTAGAGAAAAAACCTTAGGAGCTTTGAGATTGTGGGGACTTTGATAGTAATCAATACAGACACCCGTGATCAATTTAATGGGCACCGAGGTCGAGTGAGCACATCACTGGTGCCCCAGACAACAAAGCGGGGAAGATAACTTCCGCCTCTTCTGTTTCGTTGCTCTTCTTTATCCGTTCTACATATATACTTGTTATTAGGCACATAAAAACTTTCCTCTTGGTTTTTCGAGCTGGATTCTAGAGAGGATGGAATTCGTTCTTACGGATTAGGAAATAGAGACGGCATATTGAAGATTCTTTAATGGGAACCTAATCTTTTCATGATTTTTTTTGAGTTGAGTACTTCCACAAGGATCTACATGTTTGTGATGTCTAGGTCGTTTATATCAAGAATCTCAAAATCTAAGCGCTTCCCAAAGCCTCTTACAAGTAGATTCGAGAGGGATGGGACATGGAGATGAAATCATAGATCGTAAATCCTAACCTAGACATGGGAGACTTCCTTCAAAATAGCTTCCTTGAAATAAGCATTCCAAGGCATGAGTGACCATCTTATCCCTGAAGGCAATGAGAAGTGATATGGAAAAAATTCATCATGGTTTGTAGATTCTCCAAGTTCGAGCAAGCACTTCATCATGCCTAAGATGGAAAAGGATTCAAATTTTGCATCACCCAAGATGGAGTTAGGATTATTGACTACTGACGAATCTCTGATTCTCACTCTTTATTATTTTATTTTAACTATTTATCTTGGAAAAGCATCATGTGAATAGGTGTAAATACAATAAGTTAGCATTTGGCATGCATATGTTAACAGTTTATATTTAGCATGTATTTGTGTAAAAATAAAAGAATAAAGAAAAAGAAAAAGAAAGGAGGCATTTAGAATAAATACAGAGTAACCCGAACCCAAGAGAAGGTCAAGCATTGACCTGATCGCCAAATAAAACAAGTAGAGAGAGATAGTGCCTACTCTATATTGTATATATCATTTATATCTATGAATAATTATTTTTAACAAAATAAAAATAAATAGTTCTTTTTACCTCCTTGTATATAGTCTTAAAAATAAAACAAAAATCAGGAAAATAAAATAAAAATTTAAATTAAATCATCTCTCACTTGTATAAAATACATGTATACATACAACATTCTTTATTTATTAGACACCTGTAAATAAATAATAAAAATAAAATAAATATTATTTTATACTCCATAAAGTATGTTGTAAATGAATAAAATACAAAATTGGGATATTTGTGTAAAAGTAATAAAATAAAAATAATTGTACAAAATACATAGGTATATTATGCCTGTATAGAATACATTATACTATATAAAGATTAATTTATTTTTTATAAAAATAAATAAAAATCACAGAAAAATAGCTTGAAAAATAATAAACATTTTTTATTTTTTAACTTTTTATTTTAAAGTCATTACTATTTTTTATTGAATTTGTAAGTATTTTGTAAATCCTAATTTTTTGATTGGCCGGCTGGGATTGTTGACCTTTAGTCAATGGTTCCTCCTTCCCGGGTCCAACCTGAATTGTGCTCGCTGGACCTGTTTCTCCATTTTTTCATGGTCACGTTCGAGCTCCGTTTGCCTTGAAACTTGAACCCGATAAACCTCGTACATCCGTCATCTTCGCGGGTCCCTTGGATGATCGGAACTGCTCTTGGGTTCCGTACTATTCTTCAATCCCTCTAGACCTTCGAGCAACATATAAAGCATCTCATCCGCCTCCACAGTGCCCTAGCTCATTCCTTGCCTCTTCTTCCACCCCCAGCGACCTCAGGTTGAGTGACAGCTACCGGAGGAGCTCCTCCGAATGAAGTTTGGTGGTCAGGAGACATAGCTCAGCCTCGTGGCCGGTGTACGCCGCCGCGACAAGCCTCCCAGCCTTCCACAGCTTGGTCGAGGCCATAACCTCGCTTGCCACCTGATAACCCGTCTAAATGACTAAGGTAAAGGTATAGAAATGGTCGTTGCGACCTCAATCACTCAGACTAAGTATATCAAGAAAAATCAGACCACTCGAGCAAATAAATCAATCAAGCACAAAAGAAAGCGGCCTAGCTATGAGATTAACCTGGTATAGCACCCAGGGTCGAACACAAGGAGCACGGGTTGGCCAGAGGCCTACGAAGTAGTAAAAATAAAATAAAATAAAATACAAGGATCTTTAGTGGTTTTTAATAGTTTTTATATTTTTTTGGATTTTTAATATAATGAGAAAATAAAAGAAAGCAAATAAAAGCACACTTGAGCAATTTATTTAAAACACCAAAAATCAAGCAAAAATTCAAGAAAAATTGTTTTTATGTTTTTTAGGTTTTTAAGTGTTTTTGGTGAATTTTTGGGATTTTCACAAGGTGTATTTTATTTTCTAAAAATCAAACAGTGCTAAAAAGACAAGGTCCTGTCCAGCCAGGCCCAAAACCCAAAGATAAAATATCTAAGGATCTCAGAGGGGCCTGGAGGTAATTTTCCTGTATACTAGATGAAATAAGGAAAATTAGGGCACCAAAATTATTGTTTTTGGGTTTTTAATTTATTTACTATAATTTTTATGAGTTTTTATATGATTTTAGATTTTTAGGGTTTTTACTCAATGAAAAATAGCCAAAATTGGCTCGAAAATCAAGAAACACAAAAAGAACAGTAACTAATTTTTTTAGAATTTTTGGGGGTGTTTTTATATTTTTTTTGGAAATTTTAAACCTAGACAGTAGCTAAAATAGATGTTTTTGAATTTTTAAAAATAGCAAATAAAATCAAAAATGTCCTCAAAAATTCTCAAAAATCCTACAACATGGAAGGAGCCATGTGTCAAATTTTCATCGAATTTGGAGGTGGTTTGATATTTTATTCAAAAATCAAAAGGAGGCACTGTGCACAGGGACTTAAGTGCAAATACCCGAAGCTCTGGGGGTCCAGGTGCAATTTTCCCAGCAAGTCACGCGCGTGGCGCGTGCCTGGGGCACTCAGGGACCTTCTGGTAATAAAAAACTAGTCCTAGGACCTTTTGGTAACTCGTACCAAAAATCCAGGGGCTGTTATGCAATTAACCCACTAAAAGGCGCACATGCGGAATAAAAACACTCACAGGGGCATATGTGCAAATACCAGAAAGTTTCTATTCATTAACAAACATCCAGAACTACAGGACAAGTGTTGCAAATAACCCAGACAAAGCACGTGGCGGAGCACGTGATAGACACTCACAGGGGCATAAATGCAAAGATTAACAAGCACGAGGTCCAAAGTGCAATTTACCCTACGTAAATAAAACTTCTAAAATATTTACAGGACTGACACGTAAAACAGAAACTAAAAGGGGGCCTAAGGTAATTTACCCCTTATTACGTCGACGGCTGGATGTGCGCCACGTAGCTGATCGGACGGTCCTGGGATGCTGGTGCTTCTCTCCTTCTGCACGTGGGCCGATCGATGGCGCAGAACGAGACACGTGGAGGATCTAACGGTGCTCAGGTGCTGCTGCCTCTCCCTCTGCGCTAACGGTCCAGATCTACCCTCGAAAGGATCGGACGGTGGCTGCTCCTTGATGAATGGACGACGATGATTGAAACTGGAGCTCTGAGGACGATCGGACGGTGGTGGAGGATACTGGAAGAACACTCAGCCGGCGAGCTTCGCCGGCCTCGTGCGCGTACTGTGGTCCTCCTCAGCTGCCTCTGAAGATCGGAGAAGGTCGGCGATGTCGTCCCGCAGCTGGGGGTGGCCTCCGATGGCCCAGCCGAGCCCTGGAGGGGCTCCGGCGAGGTCGACGGAGGGGAGCTCCTGGCCTGGATGTGAGGGGGCCTCAGATGGCCTCCTCTTGACCTGCAAAATAGCCCAGAAGCTTCGCGGGTCGAGGGCAAAGTGCCTCGACCCGATGAAGCGGCGTGAAGGTGAACTGTGGGTCGGGGCGAGCGAGCTCCAGCGAGCGGAGGATGGTGGAGTGATACCCGCCCGAACGACTAAGGTAAAGGTACAGAAATAAAGGTCGTCGCGACCTCAATCACTCGGGCTAAGTATATCAAGAAGAATCAACCACTCAAATCAGATAAAAATAAGCAAGCACAAAATAGAGCGGTCTAGCTATAGGATTAACCTGGTATAGCTCCCAGGGTCGAACACAAGGAGCACGGATTGGCCTTGCAGCCTACGATGTAGTCAGAAATCCAAGAGAAATCTTTTTAGTACTTTTTTTTATTTGTTTTTATAATAATTTTTTTTTAGATTTTTAAAGATTATAAAGAGAATAAAAGAAAGTAAATACAAGCCAACTTCAAAAATTTATTAAACACACCAAAAATATTACAAAAATTCAAGAAAAATTGTTTTTATGTTTTTTAGGTTTTTAAGTGTTTTTGGTGAATTTTTGATAATTTTCTAATGGATTAATTATTTTCTAAAAATCAAACAATGCTGAAAATAAAAGGTACTGTCCAGCAAGGCTTAAGACCCAAAGATAAAATATTTTTGGATCTCAAGAAGCCCTGAAGGTAATTTTCCTGTAATCTAGAAAGAATAAGGAAAATTTAGGCACCCTAATTATTGTTTTTGGATTTTTAATTTATTTATTATAATTTTTATGAATTTTTAGGGGTTTTTCAATTTTTAGGGTTTTTAAGTGATGAAAAATAGCCAAAATGGCTTGGAAAATCACACAACAAGCAAACTACAGTATCTAATTTTTTTAGAATTTTTGGGGGTGATTTTATATTTTTTTTGGTATTTTTAAACCTAGACAGTAGCTAAAAAGGCTATTTTTGAATTTTTAAAAATACTAAATAAAAGCGAAAATGTCCTCAAAAATCACAGAAATTACTACACCATGGCAGGAGCCATGGGTCGAAATTTCATTGGATTTGGAGGTGATTTACTATTTTATTCAAAAATGCAAAGAGGGCACAGTGCACAAGGACCAATGTGCAAATACCCAAGAATCTGGGGGCTCTGGTGCAAAATACCCAGCAAGTCACGCGCGTAGCGCGTGGCTGGGGCACACAGGGACCAAATGGTAATAAAAACCAAGTCTTAGGGCCTTTTGATAACTCGTATCAAAAGCCCAGGGACTCGGTTGCAAAAAGCCCAATAAAATTCGCACATGCGCAATAAAAACACTCACAGGGGCATAACTGCAATTACTCAAAAATATTCATTCATTTAATAACAACCCAGTTCTACAGGACAAAAGATGTAAAATGCCCAACACAACACGTGACGAAGCACGTGGTCACATACAAACAGGGGCATACATGCAATTAAAAATAAGCACAAGGTCCATAATGCAATTTACCCTACGTAAATAAAGTTCTAAAAATATTTACAGGACTAGAAATGAAATGACAAACTAAGAGGGGGCCCTAAGATATTTACCCCTTTATTAGTCGACCGCTGGATAGGCGCCACGTGGAAGATCGGTCGGTCCTGGATGGCGGGCGCTCTTCTTCGGTGTCTCTTGGGCTCGATCGACGGTGGAGGCGAGGACACGTGGAAGATCTTACGGTGCTGGGCTCCGGTGCCTCTCTCCTCTGATGCAACGGTCCAGATGAGCTCCTGAGATGGATCGACGGTTGCTGCTCCTCAACTGATGGACGGCTGGGATTAGAACTGGAGCGGAGGCGTCATCGGACGGCTCTGGAGGATGATGGAGGAACTCGACGCCGGCGAACTTCGCCGGGCTAGTGTGTGCGCTAGGGTCCTCTGGAGAGCCTTCTGGAGGTCGGAGAAGAATCGCGGAAGGCTCCCGCGTCTGCTGGTGGTCTCCGACGAGCACACCGAGCTCCGAGGAGCTCGATCGAAGGCGGCGGAGCTGGGTCTCCTGGCTTGATAGCGAAGGGTCTCAGATGACCCTTGTCTTGACCTGAAAAGCGAACCAGAAGACTCACGGGTCGAGGGCAAATTGCCTCGACCCGGTTAGGCGGAGTGAAGGTGCGTGGTGCGTCGGAATGGAGAGCTCCGGCGAGGGTGGTCGGAGGAGGAGCTCGATTCCCAGATCCGGTGCGATCTGGGTTGGGTGAATGGGTGAAGAAGATGCGGAGAGGTCTGGCGAAGATGATGGTAGGGTCGGATGGTCGAGATATTACGCGTGATGATCGGAATCAGAGGAATACGTCGGAGATACTATTTGGGCGAAATCAGAAATTAAGAGAAATGGACGAGCTAATCGACTACCTGGGTGGAGCGGAAGACTGTGCTGGAGTGTGGCTAACTCCTGGTCGTAGCCTCGAAGGGCGTCAAGGCCTGAGGCTCGGTGCTCACGCTGGTGGCGGAGCAACGGCGGCGAAGAACGCCGGATCGATGGTCGGGACACCCTCTCCTCACTGCAACAGGGGCAAACGCAAGCTGTCACCTCGGGCTTTGCTCTGGAGGTCACGGGAATAAGGATGGCGATCCAAAGATGAGGCGCGGAGGCGGCGGAGGTCGGGATATATATGGAGACAGGGCCGATTAGGGTTGAGTGGAGGCAGCTATGGAAGGCGTGGATTTCATGGCGAAAGATCCGGCGAGGGAGATGGATGATCGGCGAAGAATCCGGGCACGGGGTTTGCGTGGGCGACAGCCTGGAGACGCGTGGAAAAATCGGCGAAGGTGGGGCGGCGCGCATCTTCCAGAAAAGGAAGGAGTCCGCGGGGGAGTTGACCGGGGTCAACAATCCCCCGTGGACCAATCAGGAGCTGCCACGTTTTTAATTTTTTTGTTTATTTAATTTAAGGTAGAAAAAGGCCGAATTAAGAAAAACTCAAAACATGAAATATTTTTCTTTTATTTTTTTCTATTTTTTGGTGATTTTTAATTAATTTTTGGAAATAAAAATAGGGTAGCTATATATATAGGTATATGTACACTATATAGATTTTAATTTTTGATTTTTTTATTTGTTATTTTTATGTATTTTTATGCTCATTTTGTATTTTATTTATTTACATCATAAAATAAAGAACAAAATGGTATTTTTATTGTATTTTAATTATTTATACACAAGGGTGAAATAAATAGTTGTATACATTTATATACATGGTATCTATACAATGTATTTTTGTACTTTTAATTTTGTAATTTTTATTTGATTTTTGTTTTGTTTCCTGTTATTTTATGTATTTACAATATGTAACATAGAATATTTACAAAAAGTTTTAGAAAATAATTTTATTTATTTATAGGGTTAAATAGATAAAGGATGATGGTCTATACACATGGCGAAAGGGCATTTTTGAATTGTTGATTTTTGAATTTTTATTTTTTTTTTAATAAAATATACACACAATATGTACAAGCATATTTTTGGGTGAGGAAAATATAATTTTATGTATTTACAGAAGTATATACACATGAGCTCCTATCTCCCTCTACTTTGGCTTTTATGCGGTCAGGCCCATGCTGAGCCCTCCCTTGGGTTAAGTCGCTCAATATTTATTCTAAATATTTCCCTATTTTTCTTTTTGCTCTTTATTCTTTTATTTTTGCACAAAAACATGCTAATTACAGGTTTTTACACACTGCATGCTTTTGGTAATTATTTGGATTTACACATATCTACATGTATTTGCAAGGGTTTTTGTAGCTAAAATAGAAGAATAAAGAGTGATGAATGGGTATTCATCACCCCCCTATGCTTAACTTTGCTAGTCCCTTAGCAAACACTTATTTGAAAAAGAAGTGAAAAAGAAAGAAAAAGAAAAAGAGGATGTACATGGATCAAGGTTGACTTATTAAATTTTCCTTCATTAAATTGAAATATGGAGCTCGATCAGATCTTTGGATTATTAATGTGTCGGAACCTTATTTGGACTTAAGCTTAAAACTCAACAGCATCCAAGTTCCACCAATCTATGGGCAAGACTCCTCAATAAACCAGATCAGAACAAGTCTACATACACAAACTCTAATGACCATGAATCTTTCCATGCGGTGTAAGTGATATGTGGCTCCCCACCTCAGAAGTGACAAAGAAACAACCTCCCTCAACCTGGTAACTCTAATGCCTCGGTCTAGCAACTCTTTCCTCGAGAAGCGGGGTATTCCCTTCTAAGTTCAAGTGCAACCGGCTCAAGAAGAGGGGGTAGAAGTATAGAGTTTTGGAAGCTTAGCCAGTGTAGCTAAGTCTCCCGCTGCAAGCTCCATGAGATGTAACATGGATACCATAAGCTTTGCTTTATTTGACTATATACACTCCGGTGGGGTTATTAAATTTTCAATCCGACCCACCACTTTTTTGGAGTTCTTTTTGCATTTTTGCATTTTTTTTTCAAAGACTTCTGTACAGCATATCTACATGGTGCAGCATATATAAGAAATTTTCCTCTTGAGCCAGTAGACTATCCCTCTTTTGAAGCTTTATTGCAACCCACAGCTTCTGTCTTTAGCCTTCATTACCACTAGACCAAGTTGAGGTGCACTTCCTTCACTATAAGAAGAAGAGAGGTTCCGCCTAGAAGTACTACCCTCATATGCTACCCCAAGCCAAAGGAAACTGCCTCCTCACCACCTCATCCGTGGAGAGCCATGTGTAAAGTGCAGGTGCAAGTGAAGCCATTGTCTCTGAGAGTCATGCGTGTGTTGTTAAGTGCTCTACTTAGGCTCATCAAGATGACATATGCTCATAGCCTAGTGGACTCAAAGAATTAAGTCCTTATGGACCTGAAAAGCCTTAACCCTAAGTCCTACAAGGTTCCTCTTGAAGTTAAGTGGATTAAGATCTTATTCAAGCTCCATTTCTCAATTTAATTCCAGGCTTAGTTTAAATGTCAACTCTCATCCAGGAAAAACTATATACATATATGTACACAAGATGCTATTTACAAATATTTTACAATCATGCAAAATTTTTGAAAAATGTTTTGAAATCATGAATGATGCATGAGGTGCAAGTTTTGAAAAAATGATATTTACAATCTTTTACACAAGATTTTTGCAAACTTTTGATTTTCAAAACATTTTGGAAAAATTTTGTACTATATACATAATTTTGATACAAAATATTTACACAAGCTTTACACAAAAGATTTTTGAAATCATTTTTACAAAAATACTTTGTACACTAGCTATGTATGTGCAAGGATAAAAGAGGTTTATGTGCATGAAAAATTTTTAAATTTTTGTGATTTTTAGCCATTTTATTTATTAACACACTCACACAACGTACGAGTTATGGCTAAAGTATATATGAAATATATACACACCCCCCCTATACTTAGCTCGAGCTATGTCCTCATAGTGATCAAAGAGCTGAAAAGAAAGACATAACTCGTGCTTAGTAAAAGGGAAGTGAAAAGGAATGGCTAAGTACAGGAACGAATAAATGAATAGAATGAGAGGAACTCGGTGGTCTCCCCCTATACTTAGGATTAACTAATCCTAAGTATAGAAAGCTGTACATGAAGGGAAAGCCGAGTGAAGAATATACAGAAGCTGCCCCCCCTATACTTAGGGTAAAATATCCCTAAGTATAGGCAGCAAAAAACAGGAGCAGAAAGAATGAAAAGAATACTCGCAGGTCCGACATCCCCCCTATACTTATGGTAAAGTACACCCTAAGTATAGCATAATCATAAGATGAGAGAAGAGATGTGGGACTAAAGAATAGAATGATATGGACAACTGGATCTATACAGGCGGAGGAACAGTGAAAATCAGGCGTGAGATGCAAAAGATGTGAGTCAAAAGACCACATCTCACGCAAAATGAATAGCGGCAATAATAACGTCCCGCGGCTCATGATCTAGAAATGGTTTGAGCCGCTGGCCGTTCACTCGGAAGGTACTCTCAGAAGATAACTCAGATATATCAATGCTACCGTTATCGTGTACCTTTCTGACCAAATAGGGTCCTTTCCATTTGCTCTGTAGCTTCCCTGGAAATAATCGTAGCCTTGCATCAAACAACCACACTTTCTGTCCAATCTCAAAATGCTTGTGGCTGATATGAGAATCATGCCACTCTTTGACTTTCTCCTTATAATGTAGGCTGCTTGAGAATGCTGCATCTCTAAGCTCTTCCAAGGCGGCTAACTCTGCCCTCCTCTGGTCTCCTATACCATCTGAATCCATAAGAATATCTGTGACTGCCCAAAGTGACTTGTGCCTCAGCTCAACAGGTAGATGGCATGGCTTGCCATAAACGAGGCGAAAGGGAGATGTACCCAATGGAGTCTTGAAAGACGTCCTATATGCCCACAAGACCGAGTCCAAAAGCTGTGACCAATTCTTTCGGTCAGGGCGGACGACTTTCTGCAAAATATTCTTGATCTCCCTATTCGACACCTCAGCTAGACCATTCGTCTGTGGGTGGTAAGGTGTGGCAACACGATGGTCTATACTGAACTCGCTAGCAAGGGCCTTCACCTGGTCGTTGATGAAATGAGATCCCCCATCAGAAATCAGAACTCGTGGAACCCCAAACCGCATGATGATGTGCTTCTTCAAAAATCTGCAAACTGTCTTCGCATCTGCGGCTCGGGCGGGGATAGCCTCAACCCAACGACTAACATAATCTACGGCCAACAGAATGTACTCAAATCCCTGACTCTTAGGGAATGGACCCATGAAATCGATGCCCCATGCGTCAAAAACCTCACAGAAGTGAATGGGCTGCATCGGCATCATATCACGTTGTCCACAAGTGCCCATCCTCTGACAGTCAGTACACCTCTTCACGAACTCATCAGAGTCCTTGAATAGTGTAGGCCACCACAAGCCGGATTGAAGCACTTTCTGTGCCGTTCTCCTCCCAGAATGATGTCCTCCTGCCTCAAGCTTGTGGCAGTAAGTGAGGACACTATGATGCTCCTCCTGAGGAATACACCGACGCCAGATGCTATCCCCTCCTTCGTGGTAAAGGATGGGATCCTCCCAGTGGTAGGACTTGGCCTTCGCAAAAAAAGTCTCAAGCCTCTGCCTGGGCCAATCTTGTGGGACTTTCCCAGCAACGAGAAAGTTCACAATATCAGCATACCACGGGAGTGAGGCGATAGCAAGGATTGCCTCGTCTGGGAAGGTATCACAAATGGGATCAATCTGCTCAGAATCCTCAGGCTGCTCTAGTCGGGAGAGATGATCCGCCACCACATTCTTAACTCCAGGTTTATCCTTGATCTCAATGTCGAACTCCTGGAGTAGAAGGATCCATCTAGTAAGTCTGGCCTTGGCATCCTTCTTTGACATGAGGTACCTGATGGCGGTGTGGTCAGTATACAAAGTCACTCTAGATCCAATGATATATGATCTGAATTTATCTAGGGCAAACACTACTGCTAGCATCTCCTTCTCTGTGACCGTATAATTCCGCTGGGCGGAATCCAATGTGCGGCTAGCATAGTGTATGGCAAACGGAACTCCATCCCTCCTCTGTCCTAGCACGGCCCCTACGGCAAAATCAGAGGCGTCCGTCATGATCTCGAATGGGAGAGACCAATCGGGTGGCTGAAGGACAGGAGCCTCAATAACACACTGCTGGAGAGTCTCAAAGGACGAAAGACACTTGTCATCGACAAGGAACTCGGTGTCTTTCGTCAAGAGGTCAGTCAACGGTCGGGCAATCTTGCTGAAATCATGAATGAATCTCCTATAAAAACCAACGTGCCCCAGAAATGACCGTAGCTGCTTCAAATTAGACGGCGGGGTGAGTTTTTTAATGACATCAACCTTGGCCGGATCAACCTCCATGCCCCTGTTGGAGATGATGTGGCCAAGCACCGTCCCTTGAGTCACCATGAAGTGACTCTTCTCCCACGACAGAACTAAGCGGGTAGCAATACATCGCTGGAGCACTCGGTCTAGGCAGTCAAGATAGGAATCGAATCCGTCGCCGTAAACCGAGAAGTCGTCCATGAAGACCTCCAAACACTCCCCTACCATGTCCGAAAAGATCGACAGCATGCATCTCTGAAAAGTCGCAGGGGCGTTGCATAGCCCAAATGGCATGCGTCGAAAGGCGTAGGTACCGAAGGGACAGGTAAAGGTGGTCTTCTCCTGATCCTCAGGAGCGATGGCCACTTGATTGTAGCCTGAGTACCCATCTAGGAAGCAATAATGGCTCTTCCCTGCCAGTCTCTCTATGATCTGATCAATAAAAGGCAGGGGGAAATGGTCCTTCTTGGTGGCCTGGTTGAGTCTCCTGTAGTCAACGCAGACCCGCCAAGAGGTGGGTACTCGTGTAGCAATCTCCTCTCCTGACTCACTGATCACAGTCGTGATGCCCGTCTTCTTGGGCACCACATGCAAGGGGCTAACCCACTTGGAGTCGGAAATGGGATAAATAAAATCTGCACTCCACCATTTTGATATTTCCTTCATGACAACATCTCTTAGGTTGGGGTTCAGTCGCCGCTGGAACTCACGCGACGGCTTTGCTCCTTCCTCGAGATAGATATGGTGGGAACACAACGAGGGACTAATCCCATGGAGATCTGCTACGCTCCATCCAATTGCCTTGCGGTTCTTTTCAAGAACCTCCATCAGACGGGATTCTTGTTCTCCAGTCAGATCGGCAGAGATGATGACTGGGTACATCTCAGACTCTCCCGCAAGGAATCTATACTTCAGCGAAGTAGGGAGCGGCTTCAGCTCTGGACAGCTGGGTGCTGGCAGATCTGGCTTCTGAAGAAGATGTGTGTATGCGGACAATTCTGCCAAATCTGCCTGGGAAAATGATAACGAACTCTCACAAACTGGATCTGGAGAAGGCGGGTCCTCTGCATTGTCTCTGATCTGTTCTGCCTCTGCCTCCTCCTCATCTGCAGGCTCAGGTGGATCCAGGTCTGACATCTGATCATCACAATGTGCCCAATCAGATTCTGAATCCGAGGGATCTGTATCGACTGCGGTAGCATCAGCACCACCGAACAACACAGTGGCCTCAGCACCACCATCACTGAAAATTGTGTCGCGATCAAGGTCCGATTCTGCTGACCCAATAGTATCCTGAACCAGGGCCGTGCTCTCCAGACTCTCCTCTTCTATCATCTCTGCGTCAGCTGTATCTGAATATGAGAGGATGGTCTGTGCTGCAGGATCTGCCCAAACTGCCTCATCATCTGTGATCACAAAATCACAGTCCTGGTGGATGTCTGGCTCTGCGTCTGTCAGCTGCTCTGAATCTGTACTGCCATGTGAGCGGGATCTATCTCTGGTTCTGTGGTCCTTAACCGTCTCTATTTGTATACTCTCGCCCTGGACGCGAAAGAATACCTTCCCACTGTCATGGTCAGTCACTGCCTTGGCTGTGGCCAAGAACGGGCGACCGAGGATGATGGGGGAATCGGTCAACGAGTCAGGGGTCTCCATGTCCAGCACGACGAAATCCACGGGGAATTGCAAACCCTGAATCATGACGACAACGTCTCGCAACAACCCCTTTGGCCTCTTGACAGACCGATCAGCAAACTGAAGGTATGTCCTGCTCTGTCTAAGAGTGCCCAACTCTAAGTGGTCGAGAAGGGCTGCCGGAAGAAGGTTGATCGATGATCCGCTATCTAAGAGAGTACGGTCGAACCTCTGCTCACTAATCTGACATCTGACATACGGGGCCCCTAAATCTGGCCTCTTAGCCGGCAGATGGTTCTGGATCGCATAACACGTGGCTTTTGTTAGCACATGAATTTCTGCGGTCTTGTTCCTCTTCTTCCTCCTGACTGTGGTCCTATCTCTTAGGGATCGCTGAAGAAGAGGAATGCGCTGCAAAGCCTCATTGAGGGTCAGCTGGATGTGAAATCGGTCTATCATGCCCTGGCTGAACTCCTCCTGCTCTCTCTTTTTTGGATCTTTTTCTTTTTTCTTCCCCTACCCCAACTCAAGGGCTCTAGGAAAGGGGATCACGGGGTCCTTCTCAGTTGAAGGACTAGGAATAGGCCTAGACGGTTCGATGACCGGATCCTCACAAACATCATTCACCACAGTGGGATCAGAAGAAACTAAACCTTTTCCTTTATTCAAATTAGAGTTCTGAGATACATTCATGCGAGGAAAGACATCATTTCTATTAGAATGAATGTGGGTGGCCTCAGTACCACCTCTAGCTGGCTCTACAACTAGACATCTTGCGGCCTCAGTACCGCGGGCTGGCTCGGCTCCGCTGGTGGCGTCAGTACCACCTCCTCGATATGGTGGAACGGCGGCCTCAGTACCGTCGGTGGAATCAGCATCTCGGGTGGCATCAGTACCACCGTCATCATGATGTGCGGCTTCAGTACCGCTCTCCTCTTCCTCATCTGGCGCTCTAGATGGATCCTCGTGTTGTCGCTCAGATGAGGCGCCGCCTGCTGGTCTTCTACCGCTCCTAAGTGTAACAAAATCAGCATCAAATAGATCCGATGACATATCATCAAATGAGTTATTAGGAGTAGTAGGCTCAGTGTGAACTACCTACTCAGATTTCCTTTTCAAGCTATTCGGATTAGGCTCGATCTGTGCAGGGATGGCGGCCTTCCCTCTCATCAGGTCCCGCATCTCCTGGCGGAACTCGTCCATCTCCCGTCTAAATGTAGCCTGCTGCTCTGTGAAGAGACGGGCTAGATCATCCAAGGCGGGGCTCTCATGGGATCCCGACGGGTTGCCTCTCTGGTAATGAGGCTGCTGGACCTGGTGCTGCTGCGGCTGAGAGGGGTAAGAGGAAGGATGCTGCTGCTGGTGAGCCTGCTGCTCACGTCTCCAATTCTGTCCCTGCTGCTGGTAGGGACGAGGTACGAAAGATGATGGCTGGTGTGGTTGGTATGCTGGGGGCTGCTGGTGATCTCTCTGCTGGGAGTACTGCCCTCCCTGATTGGCTGGCTGCTGTTGGGACTGGTTTCCCCCATTCCCCCACCTGAATCCGGGATGGTCTCGTCGGATTCCAGGTTGAGGACGGTCATACCAAATCCCGTTGACATCCATCAACGGCTCAGCATCGAAGGGGTCTGGCGGCAGTGCTGCCAGAGGCTGATCCGGCTGATATACCACCATCTGTAAGTCTGGAGATGGTGGTGACTGGTAAGAGGGTTGTTGCTGCTGGTACGGCTCCGCCTGTACAAGGTGAACTTGTCTAGGCTGCTGCAAGGAGCTGGAGCACTGGGACGAGCTGCGGCTGCCGCCGGGATCGCCTCGCGACAGAAGACGGGGATGAGGAGCCGTCTGTGCCTCCTGAAGACACAAGAGCTGGGTCTTCATGTCGCTCAGAGTTTGTGCCATTTGCTCCATCTGAGTTATGCCCTGGCACTGCTTCTTCTCTATTATTTCCATGCGGTCCAACTTCTCGCTGATAATCCCCATGTCCGCAGCGGCCGACTCTGCCTGTGCGGCTGCAACTGTGGACGAACTGGATGGACCTGCATCAACCCGTGCTATCCGCTGGTACTGCACGGGTCCTGGCGGCTGCTGAGATCTCTGTGTGTACAACCGAGTCTGGGACATCACCATGTAATTTTCTGCCATCTCCTCGTAGATGGCCCAGACTTGGTTGTGGTCCTTGGCAAAGTAGGACCCGCCGCAAGAAGCATTCACCAGACCCTGAAGCTCTGGCGTCATCCCACTAAAGAAGCTTTGAACTAGGTTCGGCTTCGAAATGTCGTGGTGTGGGCATCTATCCAGAAGCTCTCTGAACCTCTCCCATGCCTCGTGAAACTGCTCGTTAGGGAGCATGGAGAAGTTGTTGATCAGGGCCCTCGCTGCATTCGTCCGCCCGAGTGGATAGTACTTGTTTAAGTACTCGGTGCGGAGCTGCTCCCAGGTGTAAACAAACTTCCCTAAATGTTTCAGCCAGGCGGCTGCTCTATCTGCCAGTGAAAAAGGGAAGGCCATCATCCGAATCGTATCTTGGTCCACATGACGGTCGTGGACAGTGCTGCAGATCATCAAAAACTCCTGGAGATGGAGATGGGGCTCCTCAGTGGCAAGCCTGTGAAAATGAGGAAGCATCTGCAGGGTGTTCGGAGGGAACTTGAAATCCCCCACGATAGCAGGTACCACCACCCAATGGTGCATCAGTGTAGATCCGGGGTTGTGTTACTCCCGCATCGTTCTCGGTGGTCCTGCTCCGGCCGCGGCTGCTGCTGCGGCAGCCGCTGCTGCGGCTGCTGCCTCTGCATCAGCGTCAGGAATGTCCTCAGGCTCGCTCGGCTCGTCTCGCTCTCCTCGGAGTCGCTCCAACTCCCTTCTCATCTCAATCATGAATGCCCCCTGATCGCGTAACTGCTGCTGAACTGTCTCTAATGATGCGATCAGGGTGGAGTTGATCGCCCCCTGGTCAAATACGACATGCTGCTCTCCCTGCTGACCTCCGGGGTAATCGTCTGATCTGGCGGCCATACCGACGTCTGCAAAATCAGATGAGCCCAACTCAGGTTCTGTCAAATCAATTCGTCTTTCCTCGGGCTCATGTCTCTCAGTAGCAAAAGAAAGGGGGTCGAGGGGGAACAGGGTGGAATCGTACTCGGGCCCGGAGAGCTGGTCTTGACTCTCACGGGCCAACCTAGATGATGAAGTAGACGCGCCTGAAAGCGGTGCAGCCAGAGGCTGCCTAAGAGATCGTCTACCCATCATCTTGATCTTGGCGAGTTGGGTGGATGGGATCTGGAGAAAATATGATCGTAAAGCAAACCCCCGGTTCACCAACGCAACACAATCTGAAGACCGTGAAAGCTCGGTCAATTTATCTTGTCAATTTTATTTGGTGAACACACAAAATATCAGAGCGCTTACGTGACCTGTTAGGATACCCGATGCTACTCCAACCGACTGGCCCGCACGGAAGAGTCGGTAGTCAGCTAGAAATAACACCGGAGGGTTCTACCTAGGGTGCGGGTCACTCTCTCGCGCATCCAAACCATACAAGGAGGGGGTTGCTCTCCCCAAGACAAATTTTTGATATGAGTGTCTTTTAGGGTCAATAGTGTTATCCAGTCCCAATTTTTTTTGTTTTTCTTTTTTTTTAATTTTTTTAATTTTTCAAAATAAATACAAGCGGCCTAACGATTTTTCCGATTCTCCTGGTGATTAAGCCAAAAACAGAGGGAGAAGACGAAAAAGCCGATGCGCGAAGAAATCAATGATGCATGCAGAGAAAGAAATGCGTACCTTGTCTCCAGCACTCTACATGCAAGTGATCCGCGCAGAATTTAAAGACAGAATTAAACTACCTAAATGGTGCAGCAAGGAAAAACCGAGTCCTAGATAAGCAATTTCTAGCGCAAGAACCGTCTAACCGATCACGATCCTCCAAGCCAAAGAGTCCGGTCTTGGCCCACCCCTCCTCTTCTCGACAGGTCGAGTTCAGGAGTAGCGCTTGCGGGGCAGGCTACGGCACGTAGGCCACGGAAGATAATGAATCGACTATTTTTATTAATGATTTTAGTAGGTCCAATTAACGATCTATAGGTACAGATAAGCAATTAAGTGTGGGGACCCTACTAATTACGGCACAAGCAAGAGAAATTCCTAAATCTAGGGGCTCGAGAAAAACCGCGTAAACACCGGAAAAGGCAGCTAGCTATAAAAACCGCAGAAAAAGCCGCGAAAAACCAAATGGGTCCCCCGAGCACACCGGTACTCGGCGAAACAGACCCGCTAAGTTACAAGTGTCCACAAGTCCAAAGTCTAAGTTATTACAAAAATATTGTTCTCTCTCTCTCTCTCAAAATAGAAAATTTCTTCTCC
Organism: Ottelia alismoides; assembly: GCA_037367405.1. Taxonomy (NCBI): domain Eukaryota; kingdom Viridiplantae; phylum Streptophyta; class Magnoliopsida; order Alismatales; family Hydrocharitaceae; genus Ottelia; species Ottelia alismoides. The sequence continues at coordinate 203,205 of JAZKJV010010717.1, read as the reverse complement.
TCTCTCTCTTCCTCCTGCGCGGGTCCTCTAAATAGTAAACTCCAAGTCGTCCAAGCGGTACCTCGCACAAAAATCAAAGAGAGAAGGTCAGAAAACAATAATAATATAGAGAGAGACAATATGGAAAAATGACTACAAAGCCGTGCTCCCCGGCAACGGCGCCATTCTGATACCCGCCCGAACGACTAAGGTAAAGGTACAGAAATAAAGGTCGTCGCGACCTCAATCACTCGGGCTAAGTATATCAAGAAGAATCAACCACTCAAATCAGATAAAAATAAGCAAGCACAAAATAGAGCGGTCTAGCTATAGGATTAACCTGGTATAGCTCCCAGGGTCGAACACAAGGAGCACGGATTGGCCTTGCAGCCTACGATGTAGTCAGAAATCCAAGAGAAATCTTTTTAGTACTTTTTTTATTTGTTTTTATAATAAATTTTTTTTTTAGATTTTTAAAGATTATAAAGAGAATAAAAGAAAGTAAATACAAGCCAACTTCAAAAATTTATTAAACACACCAAAAATATTACAAAAATTCAAGAAAAATTGTTTTTATGTTTTTTAGGTTTTTAAGTGTTTTTGGTGAATTTTTGATAATTTTCTAATGGATTAATTATTTTCTAAAAATCAAACAATGCTGAAAATAAAAGGTACTGTCCAGCAAGGCTTAAGACCCAAAGATAAAATATTTTTGGATCTCAAGAAGCCCTGAAGGTAATTTTCCTGTAATCTAGAAAGAATAAGGAAAATTTAGGCACCCTAATTATTGTTTTTGGATTTTTAATTTATTTATTATAATTTCTATGAATTTTTAGGGGTTTTTCAATTTTTAGGGTTTTTAAGTGATGAAAAATAGCTAAAATGGCTTGGAAAATCACACAACAAGCAAACTACAGTATCTAATTTTTTTAGAATTTTTGGGGGTGATTTTATATTTTTTTTGGTATTTTTAAACCTAGACAGTAGCTAAAAAGGCTATTTTTGAATTTTTAAAAATACTAAATAAAAGCGAAAATGTCCTCAAAAATCACAGAAATTACTACACCATGGCAGGAGCCATGGGTCGAAATTTCATTGGATTTGGAGGTGATTTACTATTTTATTCAAAAATGCAAAGAGGGCACAGTGCACAAGGACCAATGTGCAAATACCCAAGAATCTGGGGGCTCTGGTGCAAAATACCCAGCAAGTCACGCGCGTAGCGCGTGGCTGGGGCACACAGGGACCAAATGGTAATAAAAACCAAGTCTTAGGGCCTTTTGATAACTCGTATCAAAAGCCCAGGGACTCGGTTGCAAAAAGCCCAATAAAATTCGCACATGCGCAATAAAAACACTCACAGGGGCATAACTGCAATTACTCAAAAATATTCATTCATTTAATAACAACCCAGTTCTACAGGACAAAAGATGTAAAATGCCCAACACAACACGTGACGAAGCACGTGGTCACATACAAACAGGGGCATGCATGCAATTAAAACTAAGCACAAGGTCCATAATGCAATTTACCCTACGTAAATAAAGTTCTAAAAATATTTACAGGACTAGAAATGAAATGACAAACTAAGAGGGGGCCCTAAGATATTTACCCCTTTATTAGTCGACCGCTGGATAGGCGCCACGTGGAAGATCGGTCGGTCCTGGATGGCGGGCGCTCTTCTTCGGTGTCTCTTGGGCTCGATCGACGGTGGAGGCGAGGACACGTGGAAGATCTTACGGTGCTGGGCTCCGGTGCCTCTCTCCTCTGATGCAACGGTCCGGATGAGCTCCTGAGATGGATCGACGGTTGCTGCTCCTCAACTGATGGACGGCTGGGATTAGAACTGGAGCGGAGGCGTCATCGGACGGCTCTGGAGGATGATGGAGGAACTCGACGCCGGTGAACTTCGCCGGGCTAGTGTGTGCGCTAGGGTCCTTTGGAGAGCCTTCTGGAGGTCGGAGAAGAATCGCGGAAGGCTCCCGCGTCTGCTGGTGGTCTCCGACGAGCACACCGAGCTCCGAGGAGCTCGATCGAAGGCGGCGGAGCTAGGTCTCCTGGCTTGATAGCGAAGGGTCTCAGATGACCCTTGTCTTGACCTGAAAAGCGAACCAGAAGACTCACGGGTCGAGGGCAAATTGCCTCGACCCGGTTAGGCGGAGTGAAGGTGCGTGGTGCGTCAGAATGGAGAGCTCCGGCGAGGGTGGTCGGAGGAGGAGCTCGATTCCCAGATCCGGTGCGATCTGGGTTGGGTGAATGGGTGAAGAAGATGCGGAGAGGTCTGGCGAAGATGATGGTAGGGTCGGATGGTCGAGATATTACGCGTGATGATCGGAATCAGAGGAATACGTCGGAGATACTATTTGGGCGAAATCAGAAATTAAGAGAAATGGACGAGCTAATCGACTACCTGGGTGGAGCGGAAGACTGTGCTGGAGTGTGGCTAACTCCTGGTCGTAGCCTCGAAGGGCGTCAAGGCCTGAGGCTCGGTGCTCACGCTGGTGGCGGAGCAACGGCGGCGAAGAACGCCGGATCGATGGTCGGGACACCCTCTCCTCACTGCAACAGGGGCAAACGCAAGCTGTCACCTCGGGCTTTGCTCTGGAGGTCACGGGAATAAGGATGGCGATCCAAAGATGAGGCGCGGAGGCGGCGGAGGTCGGGATATATATGGAGACAGGGCCGATTAGGGTTGAGTGGAGGCAGCTATGGAAGGCGTGGATTTCATGGCGAAAGATCCGGCGAGGGAGATGGATGATCGGCGAAGAATCCGGGCACGGGGTTTGCGTGGGCGACAGCCTGGAGACGCGTGGAAAAATCGGCGAAGGTGGGGCGGCGCGCATCTTCCAGAAAAGGAAGGAGTCCGCGGGGGAGTTGACCGGGGTCAACAATCCCCCGTGGACCAATCAGGAGCTGCCACGTTTTTAATTTTTTTGTTTATTTAATTTAAGGTAGAAAAAGGCCGAATTAAGAAAAACTCAAAACATGAAATATTTTTCTTTTATTTTTTTCTATTTTTTGGTGATTTTTAATTAATTTTTGGAAATAAAAATAGGGTAGCTATATATATAGGTATATGTACACTATATAGATTTTAATTTTTGATTTTTTTATTTGTTATTTTTATGTATTTTTATGCTCATTTTGTATTTTATTTATTTACATCATAAAATAAAGAACAAAATGGTATTTTTATTGTATTTTAATTATTTATACACAAGGGTGAAATAAATAGTTGTATACATTTATATACATGGTATCTATACAATGTATTTTTGTACTTTTAATTTTGTAATTTTTATTTGATTTTTGTTTTGTTTCCTGTTATTTTATGTATTTACAATATGTAACATAGAATATTTACAAAAAGTTTTAGAAAATAATTTTATTTATTTATAGGGTTAAATAGATAAAGGATGATGGTCTATACACATGGCGAAAGGGCATTTTTGAATTGTTGATTTTTGAATTTTTATTTTGTTTTTAATAAAATATACACACAATATGTACAAGCATATTTTTGGGTGAGGAAAATATAATTTTATGTATTTACAGAAGTATATACACATGAGCTCCTATCTCCCTCTACTTTGGCTTTTATGCGGTCAGGCCCATGCTGAGCCCTCCCTTGGGTTAAGTCGCTCAATATTTATTCTAAATATTTCCCTCTTTTTCTTTTTGCTCTTTATTCTTTTATTTTTGCACAAAAACATGCTAATTACAGGTTTTTACACACTGCATGCTTTTGGTAATTATTTGGATTTACACATATCTACATGTATTTGCAAGGGTTTTTGTAGCTAAAATAGAAGAATAAAGAGTGATGAATGGGTATTCATCATGGAGCTCGAACCCCAGCTCCTGTGCGAGCTGGGTTGAATGAATGGGCGAAGAACGTGCGTGGAGGGATGGCGATGGTGACTGGGTGTTCCGATGATCGAGAAGGTACACGATATGGCCGGAATCAACGGAATACGTCGGAGCTACGAATTGGGGGAAACTAGAAATTATGCTAAATAGGCGAGCTAGGATGCTACCTGGGTGGAGTGGAAGGCTGTGCTGAAGCTTAGGCAGCTCCTGGTCGTTGCCTCGAAGGTCGCCAAGGCCTGAGGCTCGAGCTCCTGCACTGAGCGGAGCACGGCGGCGCAACGTCGCCGGATCAGTGGTCCGGCCACCTCCTCCTCGCTGCGACAAGGGCAATCGCGAGCTGTCACCTCAGGGATCGCTATGGAGGTCACGGGAGTGAGAGTGGAGAGCCAAAGATAGAAATGAAGTGCGGCGGAGCTCAGGTTATATACCACTAGGGGTCCGGCTAGATGGAAGTCGGGTGTGAAGCTCGGAGCGCGGATCCCCATGCAAACCTCCGGGCATGGATCAGGGAAGATCAGGCTCGGATTGGCGCCCGGGGTTTGCGGATTCGGGAGTCGGATCAAGCGGGTACAAATTCGAGAAGTCGGGTCCAAATGCAGATCCGTAATCCTGTGGTCCAAGGGGGGGAGTTGACCGGGGGGTCAACATCCCCCGTGGACCAATCAGGAGAGGCCACGTCATAAATGCTTTAAAAATTCAAAATAAAATAGGAAATGGCCGATTTATTAAAAACTCAAAACATGAAATATTTTTGTTTTAATTTTTTCTATTTTTTGGTGATTTTTAATTAATTTTTGGAAATAAAAATAAGGTATTTACATAGTATAGCTATACATAGGTATATATACAATATAGGGTTTTTAATTTTGATTTTTAATTAGTTATTTTTATACATTTTTATTCCTATTTTATATTTTATTTATTTATAGAATAAAATGAGGAATAAAAGGCTATTTTTATTTTATTTTTATTATTTATGTATATAGGTAAAATAAATAGATATGTACATCTATATACATGGTATATGTACAATATATTTTTGTGTTTTTAATTTTTGTTATTTTTATTTGATTTTTGTTTTAATTCTTTTTATTTATTTTATTTACAATATATAACATAGAATATTTACAAAAAGTTCTGAAAATAATTTTATTTATTTATAAGGTTAAATAATTAAAGAAGATGGTCTATGTACATGGTGAAGGGATATTTTTGGTCTTTTTAATTTTTTAATTTTTATTTTGTTTTTAGTATTTTCTAAATATATACACAATATATACAAGCATATTTTTGGGTGAGGGAAATATAATTTTATTTATTTACAAATATATATATACACATGAGCCCCTATCTCCCTCTACTTGGCTTTTATGCGGTCAGGCCCATGCTGAGCCCTCCCTTGGGTTAGGTTGCTCAATATTTATTCTAAATATTTCCCTCTTTTTCTTTTTCATCTTTATTCTTTTATTTTTGCACAAAAACATGCTAATTATAAGTATTTACAAACATGCATGCTTTTGCTAATTATTCCTATTTACACATATCTACATGCATTTGCATAGGTTTTTGTAGCTAAAATATAAGAATAAAGAGTGATGAATGGGTATTCATCACCACCCTCGCCTAAAGCTCCAGAGTTCATCTCAAACTTCAGGTACCCCTCATTTCTTGTATGTTTCCTTATTCTATCCATTCACCGCCTACTCCGACCAGTGAGTCGAAGCACCCACATCCGAACATATCTGTTCAGATCGACCCGCCGCGTCGCCATTCATCTTCCCCCACAGTCTGATTACCCTTAGGATCGACCATCAGGTTGAGATTGAGGTCCGGATCTCCTCTACCACCTTCGCCGGAGATCGAATCCAGCTCCCTTTTGCTTCTTTCTATTTTTGCTCCAATAATCAGGACCGGAGCTTCGCACCGAGTCTTCTCTACTCTTTGCAGGCACCTGTGCGTGAGGGCAGCTACATCGAGAAGCCCAACTGATCAGGCAGAGTAGCTATAGGCAGAGCCACCTGCTCCGGTCATCCGACCGTTGGCACCGTCCTCGGACACGCCCACCAGATGCGGAGTACCTCCCCGACCGTGTTGAGCTCTTCAACACCTCCATCCGAGTACTGGATCTTCATCCTCACTTGGTTGAAGGCCGCCCCAGACGAGTTCTTCCGAGACCTTCAACCACCGTTGATTAGGCGTGGCCCCTCCACGTTTCATCACAGCCGTTCGTCACCCCCTTTTATCAGATGTGTCAGATGCACGATTAACGACCATCCAGGCCGACATTCCCTGCACTGTCTGATTCCCGCAGATGCCATCTCGCACGTACACCTACTCCACATGCCTTCCCGTCAAATCATCAACCGAGCAGATCAGAGCCGTCAGCATCCGCCATCGTCAAAGCACGCCGCGCGTCCCCCACGCGCTCCACACGCGCCTGCGAGGGTATATTACGCTATCTTCCCTGCAGTTTTTATGCTTTACTTTCTAGTTTGTTAAATAAAGTTGTAGTTCAAACTTTTTACATATCAGCCCTTAGTTTTCTAGTATCTGCACTTTAGTCCTTTGAGTCTGAATACACGTTCATGGTCACATGCTTTTGTGGTGTTTTGCAAAAAATTATCATGCACTTTCCGATGGTTATGGTTTGAATGAATTTTTTTTCTATATTTGCATTTATGGCCCTGTGTGTGGTGATTTGAGCATGTGCACTTATTTCATGGAATTTTTGCACTAGTGACCCTGGATTTGTTGTATGCGTTATTGTTTAGTTTGGAAACTTTAGAATAACTATAAAAATGTCCCTACAACCCATGTCCATTATTTTTAATCAAATAATTATTAAACCAACTCCAAAAATTCCACAAAAATTATCATTAGCTCCTACTAATGTGTAATATTTATGGTAATTGTTGTGAATTGATTTAATTTAATTTAATTTTTTTTAAAAATAAAAAACCCCTAAAAACATGTCTGCCTGTTTTATAAAACACCAACAAAATAAAAAATAACCTGAAAAATTCTATAAAAATTCCTGTCTGTTTCAGTTTGCTTTCACTCCAGTACCATTTTTGTTGTATTATCATCTATAAAAACCCTAAAAATCACAAAAGACTAAAAATCTCATAAAAAGCATATCAAATTCTAAAAAAATAAAAAATGAGATTTCAGTTTCTATAGTTAGGCCTTTTTATTTAGTTTATCATAAAAATTGCAATGAAGACGTTTGGGCAATTTTAGCATTTTAAAGTTGCCTTTTGGTCAGGGTTGTACATGATGATTCTATTTTGTTTTTGTTTCATTTTTTATAAAATCATATAAAAATATGAAAAATATCATAAAATCACCAAAAACACTTGCATGTTTGAAAAATAAAAAAATATTTTTATTTCTAATTTTTGAGCATTTTTAGTCTTAATAAAAATTATTTAAGCTTGATTTTCTTTATCCTTTTATTTGTTTTCTTATTAGAAAATATAAAAAATTGTAAATTAAAAACCACAAAAAGATGCCTTTTATTTTCTCATTCTCGACTACTTCATAGGCTTTGCTCGTACTCCTTTGTGCTCAACCCTGGTCGCTATACCAGGTTGAATAAAAAGTGGAGACCGCTACATCCAATTTTGTGATTGTGATTGTTTACTTTGTGGCCTTAATATTTTCTTGATTGACCGAGCCTTGTGATTCAGGTCGCAACGACCCTTAGACATATCTTAACCCGAGTTGCCTGGCGGGTCATCAACTACCTTGTTGCAGACGAAAGGACATCAGAAGTCAATAGGATCACAAAGGACTTGAGCGCGGATTCATAATCATTGATGTCTTTGCAGCACGGGCCTACATAGTATTATGTAAAGTTCAGAATCTTCCGAGTTCCACATCGAGGTGGGGGGCGAGTCCGCCATGAGTGGATTGGAAGCTTGTTAGGGTCACTAGTATAGAGACGTGAGGGATAGTGACCATTCATATTAGGGCAAACCTTGGTATATGACCATTCTTGCCCCATAGATAAAATCGTATATCGTGCCAGCATTGCTTCCAAAGTGGCCACGTCTTCGAAAGCTTGTCACCGCCTCTTAGAGAGCGATAAAATGTAAATTCTTAGCACGCTTAACGCGTGAAAAATCCACCGATATCATTCGATGAGAGATCTCACGTACATAAGCAACTAGAAGCTTCTTAAGTAGATCGGAAATTATCTTGAAACACCTACATAATCATTGTAATGAGACATAAAGGATTTGCAAAATCCAGAAATTCCCAAGCATTAGCTTCTGTAGGTCCCTCATTTTCTGTACCTTTTTTAGGTAATCCTTATTATTGTTTTCATTGTTATAAATATTCTTCAGTGGGTCATGTTTATTAACTGTGTGTTTGCATGGCTTCATCATATTCATAAAATGGCATGTAATCTTATATTTATGACATGAACATTCCATGGCAAGTTAAGCAACTTGAAAATATTTCAATTTCACACCCATGTACAAAAAAGATGGGTAGTTCCCAACCCCTCATGAGAAAATCATATATAATAACTAGGAAAAGAATGAAAAATAAATTTAATGTCAAATCATATACTACTTATCAAAAGAAACAAAATGTCAAATATAACAAAAAATAACAAAGTCTCACATTAGATATATTGAACTCTTTATTCAAAATACCCTTATGCAAAAAGTGAAAAATCACATTGTATAAGATAATGAAGGAAGATTGAGAGGATTGGCATGAACTAAATAAACATTACTTACCGATGTCAAACAAAAATAAAATAATGTATAGAATGTCAACAGTTTATCTCAATCACCGAACAATCAAATGTCAAATGCAGAAAACGTTGTAATATCACAAACTCGGAATCAAACTCCTTACAACACAGAAAATTGGGTCTATCATTATAATGAAATGTCATAAACTGAAACCTCATGTTCGTGTTGTAACAATAAAAAATCTCTTATTACAAAAGTAACCATAATAAAAGTACATATTTAAAGTTTTACTAGCATATTATTCGTTTATTCAAGATATCGAAGAAAAAATTAACTCCTATGACATGTTATAAAGCGTTCACTCATGGAATTTTGCTCAAACATCCCTTACAAATACTCTTTGGGTTCGTTTGGTTGCAGGGATGGTCAGGGTTGGGTTGCGTTGGGGTACCCCTGTGAATAGTAAACTGTGAGGAGGATTGGGATGTTTGGAAGGAGGGGTACCCTGGGTTGGGCCATTGATGAATCTCGGATTCATCACTCTAAGTCTCATTAATTAAGCTCAAGTCCCTCAAAATCAACTGCATTTCTGCATTTATTTCCCATAATTAGCATTTATGCATGATTTCATAAGAATTGCATTTTAGCAATAATTTCTGCATAAAATAAGAAGCCAAAAATCCAAGCTAAAAATGACCTGTAAATAGCCTAACTTCCCCTATTTTTAACTCCTCCATGCTGACATCGCATAACCCAAAACACCTCTACTGTGTACACATCACTAACAAGAATAAATAAAAAATACAAAAAAATAATTAACCGAGGAAAGTGGACCAAAAACCCAAACCCTATTTTCAGGATTTTCGGACTAAAAGACCCATATCTTCCCCCATCCAGTGTCCGATTTGATCCTACTCACTTTTGAACTAATGCACATTCAATTATCTTCAAAATCAGATCAAGTTCAAGTGAATCGGAGCTCGTATGTGAATGTTGGATTTTGGGCCTCTTTTGTACATTGTATATTTTCGCGGCTTTTGACCTTGTATTTTATGCATATATTTTCTTTATCATTAAAAATCCAAAAAAATTAGAATTAAGTGTCTTTTATTTATCTTTGATTTTTTCCATATTTTCCAGATTTTTTATCTTGTTTAAAAATGATAAAAAATTAGAAAATCCAAAAATCTAGGTATTCTATGTACATGGGATACCCCAAAATTTACTTTTTACATTTGACCGATTTTGGCTTTGATGCCTTCATGAAAGTTGTAGATTTCATCGAGACGAGCATTCTTCGTGAAGAAACTTTTTTGATCCGAGGTCATTTGTTATTTCTTTTTGATTTTACAAATGATTTATTTTTCGATTTATTTGGAGCTGACACGTGGCGGCCTCTGCCACGTGTCAGCGATTTTTCGCCCTTTTTAATTTTGTTTTTTATAAAAAAAATTAAAACCGCCCGCACGTGCGTTGCACGTGCTTCCTAGGCACGTGCTCCGCACGTGCCGCGCACCCCCTTTTACCCCCTCGCCACGTGGCCACAGCACGGTCGTCCGATCTCGGCCGATCGGACGGCCCCTGCCCATCATCTTCCCAACGGCTCCGAGTCCTCTACCCGCAACCCCCTTCTCCGTAACTTCCGCCGCCAACTTCGCAACCACCGGCCCCCGTCGTTCTCGCCAACCACCAACTGCCTCCGCGAAACCCCCGCTCGCCTAACGATGCCATCGCCGACCCCCTCCTCTGTCCTATATATAGAGCGTTGCCGCCCCTCTTCTCCGACATCCGCCAATTCACACAAGCTCGAGAAGGAACGCGCCTCCGGCGGTGACAGCGCCGGTGGACGGAGCCTCCATTGGCTGGGCGAGATCCGAGGGTGCTCCGCCCCTCGTCGCGCGCCACTTTCCTCGTGGCTGCTCCTGCTCCGGGTTCCATCCCCGTCGAGCCCTGCGACTTCATCTTCGACAACACCGCTACTCCTCCGAGCCAACGCAAGCGTCTACTTCACCTCCAGCAGCATCATCTCCCCCGCCTTTCGCTTCCGCCTGGAGCTCCTCCGCCACGCCACCGTCGACATCCCGGAGCTCCTCCGCCAACCACGACTACGTCAACTCCGCCGACCTACGCTACTCATCGCCTCGTCTTCATCGACGACATCTCCGCTGCCACCTTCGTCCACGACATCGGCAACGACGACCACCCTACGACCTTCATCTCCGACAGACGCCTCCGCCCCCGCCTCGTCTTCACCGAGCCAGCCGACAACCACCGCTCCCGCTTCATCATCACCGGCCTCGGCCCAGCATCATCCCCGACAACTCCCCGCTCCGCCTTGGGCCGCCTGCACCAACGAGGCCCCAGATCTTCGACACGCGCTTCACCACCGACTCCAACCGCTTCATCGACAACCACTGGAGCCGCCTCCACCTCCGTCTCTCCTTCGGCCGGCCGGTTGGGCCGAGACCCCAGCACGTGCCAGGCATGTGTGTGGGGGACTTCCCCAGCAGGAATCAACCCCACGGGGTCACGTGCTGCGCACGTGCCCCTTGGGCAAATTGCAATTGTGCCCCTGAAGCTCCTCCTTATTGCGTTCCAGTCCCAGACCAGAGGGCACGTGCTGTGCACGTGCCTCTCTGTGAACTTTGCAGAAAGGCCCCCTATTGTTGGTAAATAAACTTAGGTCCCCCTCTGCATTGACTTTATTTATTTAATTATTGCATTTATACCCATGTACTCCCACTGCATTTTAGACCTCTTCCCTACATTATTTTATTTATTTAAAAATAGCACTGTGTTTGTTGCTTAATTCTCTACATTTTGATATTCGGTGAATATTTTTCTAAATAATGGTTAATTAATAATCAATTTTTCTGTGGAAAATTGCGAAGTTTACCCAGTTTGTGCTCTAAATTTTGTAATTGATTAACCGGTGCTCTAAAAATCTCCGAAAAATCACAGACTGTAGAGTTTATTTTGATTAACATTGTGTCCAAAAATCTTTACATTTGCATACATAAATTGCTCTGTAAAAATCATTTAGTACATTTCAGTATTTGATTTTTAATAGGTATTCAACCCCACATTTTCGAGGTCTAAGATTTTTCTGAGATCCATCACCTAGAGATAGATCTTAGATAATTTTATATCTTGAAAATAAGTAGGTTTAATATTTATTTTAATTAAATATTGAAAATCATAATGTTTGCATTTTAAAAATTCATAAAAAAATCACCATCAGAAAATTCCAAAAAAATTATAGTGCATTCATTTCATCATCATTTACATAGTGGCCAAGTTTCGTATTTTTCGGACATTGTTTGATCAAAGTTTACATTTTAGTCCCTAAAATAGTCCGAATTTGCATTTTGCATCCCTTTATTGCATTAAAAAGACCGCCTTGAAAACCGAGCACGAAATTGGATAGACATAACTCTAGGTTGTTCCTTTGCCTCCTTGTGATCGACCTTGAGACTTGCCCAAGTAAAATAAACATAAAAACCACTTGATTGAAATTGATTAAAAAGTTGTGGTTATTTTCTTGACTGTTTCCGATCGCCGCCTACAACGAACGATTTTCATTATTTTCACGAACGAAGATAAAAACAACCTTTTACACGCGCAATTTACGAACCCATCAGATGGCACCGTTGCCGGAGAGGCAAACAGCTTAGTTTTGTGTTTTGAGAATTTTTGTTCGATTTTCCGAATTCGGGTAGTCTGACGCCCGAATTTTTCATTGTAAATCCCATAATTTTTTTCCAGCATTTATTTTCTTATTTTATTATTATTTTAAGTCACTCTCTGACATTCTCTCTCTTATTTTTCTTGCGAGGTACCCGGCGCACGTGGAGCGGTTTTTCAAGAAACCGACGCATCTTCACCGACATCCGAAGAAACCTCAATAAAATTAAGATCGAGTCGAGTCGTGAGAGAGCGTAGAGTCTAGGTTTTTAATTTCTGCAAATTTTAATTTCTGCTCATTTATAGCGGTGTCCGTTTGGACTCTCGCGTGTGTAAAAAGACTCTAAACTCTATTTGTGGTGTGTCGTGGCCTGTTTCACTCTCCGGTGAGGGTGGGGTCCGACTTGAGTAGCGATTAGGATAGACCTGCACATACGGCTCTCAGAGCATTTTCATTTTTTATTGTGCTCGTAGGATCTAAGGCCACACTGCACTTTAACTGAGACGCACATTAGATCGTTCAACTTAGCCAAATTTAACTCAATTCTTCCCGCTAATAGAACTTTCTGCTTAGGTGCGGTTTTCATCGGCTTGCAAGCATTTAGAATAAATTTTTCAATTCTGTATTGCATCCCACATGGAGATTGCAAGAAGGCACTGTAAGTCTTCTAACTGAGCATACATCATTGTTTTCCGCGTGCATCGGTTTTCCCGAATTCCTCCATCTTGTTTTATCTCATAAATCTAAAGGAAATTGGGACTGGACGACAGACGTGTATTTGTGCTCATTTAAATTTTTAAGTGATCACCTAATTAAAATTGGGACTGCTAACTATAGCCTATCTTAATAACCCATAAAATCAATAATTTCTGCGGGAGAGAAACCCCGACCTTGGATGTTTTTATTTTTTCTGAGTGAGCGAGAGACGACACTTAAGGCTAGAGCCCAAATCCTAAATCTCAGCTCGCTAAATTTTTGCCAAGATTGATTTATCACCAACTAAAATTGAAAAGATAATAGCCGAAATCTTACGGCTTCATTGTGTGAGTTGGTGAACCCGGGGTTTGATTTGTGTTTGCATTGGTGTGCGTGAACCGATACCGAAGATCCATAGCCGCACATTTGATAAAAATTCTCTTGACTATCCCGTGCAATCATCTCTTCCCTCTCTTGATTTGAACCTCATCATGGAACTCTTGTACAAAAACAGACCCAACCCCTCATTCCTCTCAACTCTTTCAGAAATGACCGAGAATCCATCAGAACTATACTATGAAAATGAATTCGTGTCGGTTAGACCCAAAACACCTCCTCCAAGAGACTCTCAACCACCATCTCTTTTTACCAATCCGACCAGCTTCATGAATGACAATCCTCTGTTCTCAGACCAGACAAATCAACAACCGACTGAGGTTTCCACTTCTTCATATATCAATCCTCTCTACGCCGATCATGCAACTCATCCATCATATTCGGTGAATATCAATCCATCATTCCTGGGAGATGACAACCACATTATCGAATTGAACACATCTTTACCTTGTCCTTCGACCCTGCCCTGGAACATTAACGAACAATCATCATCTTGGATTGACCACGACAACCCCCTCTTCAGACATGACGAGCATACAGAGGACTGTACTGATTACATAGAAACACAGAAACTCTGTATGCTGACTCCACTATACCAAGATCCGACCACTCAAGCTCAAAGGAATAAACTGTACTCGGACCGACTCCACATGTCTGGATCATATGAGCAGCCCCTTCCATGATTATTGAGGAGATATTTTCTGAAATTAATGATCATATATTGGATATTCCAAGAAATTCTCCTCTCAGCACAAACGAGAAAATGGAAGATGAAATTATCGAACACACACCGACTGCGCCTATGATTGATCATGAATTGAATTTTGAGGATGATATTTCGAGGATAAAAACAAGATTCTAATTGATGGAGGATAGATTTCAAAAATTCACCGATCGAGTAATCGCATTCTATGGTGGCTCGGACATTAAAATAAATGAGGAAATGATTGGATCTGAGATTGAAAATTCTGAGGATATTCAGGGACCTAGGGACGATTTTGAGAATTTCACTTCTACATCTTACTCCCCTAGAAATGACTATGCAGCAGACTATCACTCTGAATATCAAGGCCCCTTTTCATCTGAAGAACACCCCACACCCCCACACCACCCAGAAAATACCAAAAAATGGAAATATTTGAAAACCACAAAAAATTGAAAATTCAGAAAATTTCATAAAAATTGAAACTGAAGACGATCTGCGGAATTTGGATCCGACTGTACGGGAAGCACTAGGAAAGAAATTGATTTTTGAACTTCCCTTTCTACATGCCATTGAACACTTCCCCGACCTTAAAAGATTTTTAACGGAAAAATTAACTATGAAAAAGTCGGGCAGGATTAGAACCAAGACCGAGAGACATATATTGTCAATGGCCTCCTCCTTGGTATTGAGGAGAAAAACCAAGAGCCGCATAGTGAAGCGGTTGCTCAGATTTGATTGTGAAATCAAAGATACAATTTTCACCCATGCTCGGATTGATGACGATTCACCAATTAATATCCTCCCGACCTCTGTATTCCATGAACTCAAACTTGGACCGATTCGAAAGATACGAGAGATTGTTCAATTAGCGGACCGATCTATAAAGCGGCCGAGAGGAATCATTTCTGTCATCATGAAATTCCAAGGTGCTCCGCTCAAAGTAGAATTCATGATTATTGATATTGAGCATCAAGGAGACTTCACCCAATCTCCAATCATTCTGGGAAAGCCATTCTTGGCATTGGCCAAGGCGAGTATTGATTGTGAGACTCGGGAAATCAATTTCACAGCATTGGAAGCACTTAGATCCGACCATATCTTTGAGGAACCACGATCTTCTGAGGCAATCCACGAAGTCCCCGGCAACCGTAACCATGAAACGGTAGAAGAGCCCTACCCCGCAGCCACACCTGAGATAGTGATTGTTGATGAGACTATTGGTTTAGAAAATCTCCCCCCTGCTCCATTCCCAGCCGCTCTCACAATGGAGAATCATGTATATGAATCATATGATCCGGAGACTTATGCATGGGCACACCCTGGGTCAACCTACTCTAACTACATGGATTACATCAACTCGACACAGAAATGCGCCAACATCGAGTCAATTGAGAAAGAACATGCAGAGACGCTCCCCAGTATTTCAATTCCTGCAGATCTCAAAATAGATAAATCTTTCTACTACAATCCTGAGACATATGCATGGTCACACCCTGGAGCAACATTCTCTGAATATTTTGACCAAATCATCCTAAATCGAGAGTGCTCAAACATTCGAGAGACTAAGAACAAGCACGCAGACCGAGCACCGACCAAGGAGAATTTCAATGGCTATTCATCTGGATACTCAAGTGAACCGACACCTTCACGATGAAATAAAAAGAGAGTCAACTTTGACCTTTCGGAAGAGGAATCAGTTGATGATCCCTCATCAGGTCCGGAAAAGATGGTCTACATGAGTGAAGTGTGTTCGGCAGCTCTAAAGCCATATCATCGCAAGGATCCAAAATTCAATCCCCGTTGGACAACTCCCGTTCCTAACTACTACTCATCCAAAGCTGATGCTCCTGCACTCTTCAAGTACACTGGAATTATTTCATATGATCTGACTGAGGTCGGTGCTTCTGAGTATTCATCTGAGGACAAACCGATTGACCCCAAGAAGGAACGAATTTTGAGAAAACAATTGAAGAAACAAAAAGACCAGAATACTTGGAGTATGTCCACTTTCAAATACTACTCCTCTGAGGATAACTCTGATAATGGATATCTTTCATCGGACTCAAACACTTCATCGATTATCCATCATGAATTTTCTGAGGATGACACTGATTGTAGTTGGGAATCATATGCCTCATCGCCGACTCATCACTACGATCCCCCACCACAGGCTCACAAGAAGATCAACCGAAAACCGCCTTAATCATCGGCTACCCACTCTCCCTCCCGACCACATCGGTCTCCTTGTACAACTTCTTCCTCTACTTAGGCCAAGTCCTAAGTATAGGGGGGACCGATGCCATCTGTATATATCATTTCCCCGGATCACACTCTACCTCCCGATCGCTCCATTTCCACCCTTCTTCCATGCTTAGGCTGATCAGAGCCTAAGTATAGGGGGAACTGACATCCATCTGTATATACTCTCCTCATTTCCTGACCGCTTTTCTTTTCATTTTCTTCCACTCCCTTACGCATAGCCCGAGCTATGTCTTCCGCTTCTTGTGCTCTGAGGACACAACACTCGCTAAGTATAGGGGGGTCTGTACATATACTTTGTATATATTTTACCCATATCTCGTACTTTTACGTAAGTCTATATGTATTTACGGGATGTGTACTAACTTGAAAAAAAAGGTTTTTCTACTAACACTAACCGTGCCCAAAATTCTTGAAAAAAAAAGAAGGCTTCTTATTCCATTTTCTGCATAAAAAATTCCTTGCATAAAATGTCAAAAATAAAAAAAACAAAAAAAATTGTGTCTGCATTGCACACACCTGTACTTCATCCAACATCACATGCATTTGAATCTGTGAAAAGTCATTGGGTTCCGAACCGAGTTATGAGCTGAAACCGAGAGTGGTCTGGACTTGACCTTAATCCAGCTAATTTTCAGAGGAACTTCACGGAGAAATAGGATTTTAAGAGCTTCAGGTCTTTTTTTCCTTAAGTTCCACATGACAATGTACAACGTTTGACTCTTAGTGTCTAACATGGTCTCTTCATTCTGGGTACAACTCTGGAATAGGGAATTAATTCGCACTCTCGCACTATGCACTTAGTTCAACCCAGATGGGATGTTGGAAGACTGTGTGAGTCTCTTTTCTGGTAGCGTGGAAATCTAAAGACCGGAGTACGGGTTGAAATAAAGCTTCGGAAAAGGGATGGACGACTGGGCACAATTTTTTCTAAGACCCCAAAAAATGTACGGAACAAAAAGATTCGATATCCGTAGGGGCACAACAAGATCCAAGCAGAACCACCAAAAATTCCAAATACAAAGAAGCATTCTACCAAATAAAAATCCGACCAAAAAGGTCCAAGCTTCAAGAAACCTGCAGATCTTGGTGGAGACTCGGCTACACTGGCCATCTTCACAAGGAGAGGTGACTACACTTGCCACCCTCCAGTTCTTTTCTCTTTCTTCTATCTTCTCCCTCATTCAGTTGTGAACACAGCGCGACAGACCTTAGAAGGAAATACCTGACTCCCCGAGGATGAGTTACTGGAGAGGAGAGGAGCATGGTAGTCTGGCATTCTGAATGGGAAGAGCTAAAACCCTTCACACACATGAGTCGGTTATTCAATATTCATAGGGTATACTTTGGGAAGAGGATTGATCTAAGATGACTTCTGAGCCGAAACTGTGTCAATGATGTGTAGAACATGAGGGCTGTTGATTTTAAAATTCTAAGTCTCACCGAAGTTCCGCCACACAATTAATTCAAAGGGTAAGTTTAGTTTCACTTTCACCTTCAGTTCATGGTCTTGGTATAGAACCCAGTCTCATTTCACTTCATGTCATTTCTTTTTATGCTCAGGGACGAGCATGGTTTAAGTATAGGGGGATGATGAATCTCGGATTCATCACTCTAAGTCTCATTAATTAAGCTCAAGTCCCTCAAAATCAACTGCATTTCTGCATTTATTTCGCATAATTAGCATTTATGCATGATTTCATAAGAATTGCATTTTAGCATTAATTTCTGCATAAAATAAGAAGCCAAAAATCCAAGCCAAAAATGACCTGTAAATAGCCTAACTTCCCCTATTTTTAACTCCTCCATGCTGACACCGCATAACCCAAAACCACCTCTACTGTGTACACATCACTAACAAGAATAAATAAAAAATACAAAAAAATAATTAACCCAGGTAAGTGGACCAAAAACCCAAACCCTAGTTTCAGGATTTTTGGACTAAAAGACCCATATCTTCCCCATCCAGTGTCCGATTTGATCCTACTCACTTTTGAACTAATGCACATTCAATTACCTTCAAAACAAGACCAGTTCAAGTGAATCGGAGCTCGTATGTGAAAGTTGGGTTTTGGGCCTCTTTTGTACATTGTATATTTTCGCGGCTTTTGACCTTGTATTTTATGCATATATTTTCTTTATCATTAAAAATCCAAAAAAAATTAGAATTAAGTGTCTTTTATTTATCTTTGATTTTTCCATATTTTTTCAGATTTTTTATCTTGTTTAAAAATGATAAAAAAAATTAGAAAACCCAAAAATCTAGGTATTCTATGTACATGGGATACCCCAAAATTCACTTTTTACATTTGACCGATTTTGGCTTTGATGCCTCTATGAAAGTTGTAGATTTCATCGAGACGAGCATTTTTCGTGAAGAAATTTTTTCGATCTGAGGTCATTTGCTATTTCTTTTTGATTTTACAAATGATTTATTTTTCGATTTATCTGGAGCTGACACGTGGCAGCCCCAGAGGCCGCCACGTGTCAGCGATTTTTCGCCCTTTTTAGTTTCGTTTTTTATAAAAAAAATTAAAACCGCCTGCACGTGCGTTGCACATGCTTCCCAGGCACGTGCCGCGCGCCCCCTTTTACCCCCTCGCCACGTGGCCATAGCAGGGTCATCCGATCTCGACCGATCGGACGGCCCCTGCCCATCGTCTTCCCAACGGCTCCGAGTCCTCTACCCGCAACCCCCTTCTCCGTAACTTCCGCCGCCAACTTCGCAACCACCGGCCCCCGTCGTTCTCGCCAACCACCAACCGCCTCCGCGAAACCCCCGCTCGCCTAACGACGCCATCGCCGACCCCCTCCTCTGTCCTATATATAGAGTGTTGCCGCCCCTCTTCTCTGACATCCGCCAATCCACACAAGCTCAAGAAGGAACGCGCCTCCGGCGGTGACAGCGTCGGTGGACGGAGCCTCCATCGGCTGGGCGAGATCCGAGGGTGCTCCGCCCCTCGTCGCGCGCCACTTTCCTTGTGGCTGCTCCTGCTCCGGGTTCCATCCCCGTCGAGCCATGCGACTTCATCTTCGACAACACCGCTACTCCTCCGAGCCAATGCAACCGTCTACTTCGCCTCCAGCAGCATCATCTCCCCCGCCTTTCACTTCCGCCTGGAGCTCCTCCGCCACGCCACCGTCGACATCCCGGAGCTCCTCCGCCAACCACGACTACGTCAACTCCGCCGATCTACGCTACTCATCGCCTCGTCTTCATCGACGACATCTCCGCCTCCACCTTCGTCCACGACATCGGCAACGACGACCGCCCTACGACCTTCATCTCCGACAGACGCCTCCGCCCTCGCCTCGTCTTCACCGAGCCAGCCGACGACCACCGCTCCCGCTTAATCGTCACCGGCCTCGGCCCAGCATCATCCCCGACAACTCCCCGCTCCGCCTTGGGCCGCCTGCACCAACGAGGCCCCAGATCTTCGACGCGCACTTCACCACCGACTCCAACCGCTTCATCGACAGCCACCGGAGCCGCCTCCACCTCCGTCTCTCCTTCGGCCGGCCGGTTGGGCCGAGACCCCAGCACGTGCCAGGCACGTGCGTGGGGGACTTCCCCAGCAGGAATCAACCCCAGGGGGTCACGTGCTGCGCACGTGCCCCTTGGGCAAATTGCAATTGTGCCCCCGGAGCTCCTCCTTATTGCGTTCCAGTCCCAGACCAGAGGGCACGTGCTGCGCACGTGCCTCTCTGTGAACTTTGCAGAAAGCCCCCCTATTGTTGGTAAATAAACATAGGTCCCCCTCTACATTGACTTTATTTATTTAATTATTGCATTTATACCCCTGTACTCCCACTGTATTTTAGACCTCTTCCCTACATTATTTTATTTATTTAAAAATAGCACGGTGTTTGTTGCTTAATTCTCTACATTTTTATATTCAGTGAATATTTTTCTAAATAATGGTTAATTAATAATCAATTTTTCTGTGGAAATTGCGAAGTTTACCCAGTTTGTGCTCTAAATTTTGTAATTGAATTGCCGGTGCTCTAAAAATCCCCGAAAAATCACAGACTGTAGAGTTTATTTTGATTAACATTGTGCCCAAAAATCTTTGCATTTGCATACATAAATTGCTCTGTAAAATCATTTAGCACATTTCAGTATTTGATTTTTAATAGGCATTCAACCCCACATTTTCGAGGTCTAAGATTTTTCTGTGATCCATCACCTAGTGATAGATCTTAGTAATTTTATATCTTGAAAATAAGTAGGTTTAATATTTATTATAATTAAATATTGAAAATAATCATGTTTGCATTTTAAAAATTCATAAAAAAATTCACCATCAGAAAATTCCAAAAGAATTACAGTGCATTCATTTCATCATCATTTACATAGTGGCTAAGTTTCGTATTTTTCGGACATTGTTTGATCGAAGTTTACATTTTAGTCCCTAAAATAGGCCGAATTTGCATTTTGCATCCCTTTATTGCATTAAAAAGACCGCCTTGAAAACCGAGCATGAAATTGGATAGACATAACTCTAGGTTGTTCCTTTGCCTCCTTGTGATCGACCTTGGGACTTGCCCAAGTAAAATAAACATAAAAACCACTTGATTGAAATTGATTAAAAATTTGTGGTTATTTTCTTGATTGTTTCCGATCGCCGCCTACAACGAACGACTTTCATTATTTTCACGAACGAAGATAAAAACAACCTTTTACACGCGCGATTTACGGACCCGTCAGCCAACCCAACTCTGCCCAACCCTGCAACTAAACGAACCCTCTAGGAGAACCAATACCACTACCAAGAATGAACTTTTCACGGTGTCCTTCTTTGTTTTCGGTTCATTCGATTCTTTTTAAACTAAATCATTAACTCATATATTTTCATAATATAAGCTCAACATATTGACGAACGCAAAATCCACCTCTTTAATAATTGGTAATTGTAGTATAGGAGGCGAATTTCGGTCGATCAAAAACCACAATCTGTGAATGTTGTGGACTATTTTTACTTGGCAAGTTTACCAAGGTCGAACTCAGGGAACGGTGATTTTTAGTTGCGCTGTCTTGAATCAAATTAAATAATCAAATTTATGCTCGATTAATTTATGCGTTGAGAAAATATACAATGCACTGAGATGCAAATGCAAGGAAATATGCAAGGAAAATAATTCAGCACAGGATCTGGAATTTGGAATTATGCTCCAAAAGATGTTAATTGATAACCTCGAAATTTATCACAGATCAGAAGCTATAATTCAAGAGAAATGATCAGAGTGTCAATAAATAATCTTATATGTTCTGGGCTCTGATGAAAATTTCTTCTAAATTCCCTGTAGATTAATCCTTAATCGATAGACATTATCTTCGAAAAATACAAGGGAAATAAATTTTCAATCTTCCTTTCCGAAGCCCCTGCATAAAATAAATCCTCAAATAATATCTCAACTCCAATAATTCCCTGTAAAATAAATCGTCAATTTTTCCAAGTTACTTGTGGCACAGATATGTCAAAATAAGCCTACACATGTCAACTGAAATCCTCAAATAATACTTATCAAAAAGCAATCTCAGATCTGTCCATAAATTATGCAAAAAGATAGAGCATGAAAATAGCTTCAAAATGACATATTGTACGCTAGAATCGGAGTTCGTATGACAAAGATATGATAAAATGAAGTTTCAGGGACTAAAATGTAAATAAAGTAAAGTTTTTCTTTTCAAAAAGGTCCTTGAAGGGGCTTATCTGTAATTTCAAAAAGTCGGAGGGGCTTCTCTGCAATTTACCCAGGCGGGCAGGGGCGCCGTTGTAATTCGCCCACAACGCACGTGTCGGGTGGCTCAGAGCTGAGGCTCGGATAACGAACCAGAGGCTCAGGCCACGAGGCAAAGGCTTGGAGGCGAAGCTGAGGTTCGGGCGCCAAGGCTCAGGCTCGAATGCCCGAGCCTACGTGGCAGATGGCGGTGCTTCGGGGCCCCCGAGCCTCGAGGCTGGGGTCGAGGCTCGGGGGTGCTGACGTGGCGTGACCGAGACCGTTGGATTACGGGCCGATGCCCGATCCAACGGCGGCTGAAGGGGGAGATGCGGGAGGCCTTTGGGCCGTCGGATCAAGGGCCAAGCCCGATCCGACGGCAGCTGGAGGCCGCGGAGGAGCTCGACGAAGGTGCCGCGCGGGCGGCTGCGGCCGGAGGTGGAGCTCAGCGCGCAGAGGCTGAGGCGGAGACAGTGCGGCAAGGCGATGCTCGCGAGGCGGAGGTCGTCGAGCGGTGGTGGCGAGGCCCTGAAGGCGTGGCTCCGTGCGCGTGGTAGAGGGCGGAGGTGCCACGCGTGCAGCGCTGCTCCTCGGCCGACACACGACGCGAGGGGCGGCGCGGAGGGTGCTGTAAGCGGAGCGACGCCTCCGTGAGGAGGCGATGGAGACGATGGTTGTGCGGCGTGCGGAGGAGTAGAGGCCACGAGGCGGAGGCGGTTAGCGCACGGCGAGGTCGACCTGCAGGGTTAGGAAAAAATACGATAGGGGAGGATGGGGGGGTGTTGGTCTCGGCCTTTGCAAGGCCGGCGGAGGGTGAGAGCAGTCGATGGCGTTCGAGGCGGCCGGAGGGGCGTTACCTGAGAGAGAGGCGGAGCTCAACGGCGAGCCTGTTGCCGGAGCGGAGTGAGGAGCTTTGCACAAGGCGGAGGGCCTTGGATCACGTCTGGGCCGCTGTCACCAGCAGCATGGACGGATGCTGGAGACGAGGCTGGTGGCGGAGGTTTTATAGGGGCTGGCGGGGGGGTGGTAACGGCCGGGGGTGGCGTTATATGGGCGAGGAGGAACCGGCGGAACGGGGGTAACGGCCGGGGGTGGATGGTAACGGCCGGGGGGGGGGGGGGGGGGGTTACATGGGTTGGGCGATGGCGCAAGGAAGAAGAAAGGGCGGTCACGTGCCGCGCATGTGTGTGCGGATGGCACCCCCAAAAAAATTTTCAAAATAAAAGATGAAGAAAAATAGAAAAGAAATAGAAGGAGACCTCGAATCGAAAAATTTCCTTACGAAAGTTGTTCATCTTGTCGAGATCTACAACTTTCATGAAGGACCCAGGAGCAAAAGAGGTCACCTGCGTAAAGTGGTATTTTTGGTGGTTGTCCATGTGTATAGAAAACCAAATTTTGGAGTTTTGTAATTTTTTTGGTGATTTTAAAGGGGATACAAATTATAGAAAAAATACGATAAAATACAAGAAAATTAATTACACACTAATCTAATTTTTTTTGGATTTTTAATAAATAAGAAAATAGGAAAATAAATTAGAAGTTAGAAACGCATAACTTTTGTACAGACCGACAACGGACACTTGGACTTGATCAGTTTCTTTGATCTCAGTTTTGATCTGTTGCGTCGTTTAATAAAACTTTCATCAAAGAACACAAATGAAGAAGAAATAAATTAAAAGAGTTAATTATGTACATAAAAACTCAGGTCAAAAATAGGAAGAAGTCAAAATGCGCAAAAGAGGCCCAAAACCCAACTTTCACAAATGAGCTCCGAATTTTACGAAATTGGTCTTGTTTTGAAGTTATTTGAAAATGGAGTACTTTCAAAGTGAGTAGACCAAAATCGGACACTGTATGTGGGAGATATGCTCATTTTAGTCCGTCAGATGTGAAATCAGACTTTGGGATTATTTGTCACTTATTGGAGTTAGTAATTTTTTGTATTTTTTATTTATTAAGATTAGTAATATCTACAGAATGGAGGTAGTTTTGGGTCAATCGGAGTTAGGATGAATTAACTAAAAATGTGAGAAGTTAGCGGCTTTTTGGGCTAATTTACACTGGGGATTTTAAATGCAATTATGCACGCAGATATTATTCACACACGTATGAATGCTAATAATGCTCTATTAATGATTAATTACAGGTAAATGATGGGGAACAAAGCCTAAATGATCAAATTTAGCATGATGAATACGAGATTCATCATACCCATATACTTAGACCGTGCTCGTCCCCGAGTATGAACGAATGACTTAGTTGAATACATCTCTGACTGTGCATGTGAATTTTCAAGGCTTAATTCAGAGAAGATCCTTAATTTGAGTGATCCTAAAATTCTGGGTTCAACCAAGCTTTAATCAAAAGGAACCCAACTTCTCTAATTTTCAGACTCTCTGTTTGTACATATAGTATAAGGATATGATTCTTAGTGTACTGCATTCATGAGAGTCAAGTCGAGACATCACCCAAAGTTCCAATCCAAGAGACTCTCCTCTAGACCTAATCCTCAACCTTAGGGAATAAGTCTATTCTTGCTTCAGTCAACCGTCTCATTAGTTTGTCAGACTTGAAAGTGTAGATGGAGGGCATAGGATTGTGTCTGATTTCCTCTCCCTCACATTAGAACAAGGTGCCTCTCGAGTGCCTTATTACTCAACACAAGTATATTTTATTTTGTTGATCAATGTGTCTGTCAAGAGAATTTGGAGTCGTCTGCACTTGTTTTTCTGGGAGTACACCGGGGTGTGTCTCTTTTGAGTATCTAAGATACCTTCGACACCCAGACTTGTATCGCTTACTATGCAGAGCCCTTTTATGGTGTCAGCCCGACTCCTTGGTCCTAATTAGCGCTTGGTCCAAGTGGACACTTTGAAAATGTTTGGAAGCGCTCGCCATTGGTGGAAGCTCATTTGGAATTTGACTTTGGATGATGGAGCTTTTCTTTGACATTTCTTTTTCTTTTCTTTTGTTGGCTAGCTCCACTGCTTTTACCAAAAGTTGGCGTACACTGATCAACAATTTTCCTTAAGTTTCATCACACCCTGGTACTTAGGTCAATATCAAAAAGATAGCATATGAATCTTGTTCACATACTGGCTAGTGTTTTGCTGACACTCAGGTTTTCTGAAGTCTTCATTAACTTTATCCCATCCTCGAATATCATCAGATCGGGTCTAAACTCAAATCTCTAGTCCTAGTTCCTTAAGTGATATCTCAACTCATCTCATCAAGCATGTAGTTGTGGGAGTGATTGTGCTGATCATATTCTTTTTGAAGGTAGAGATGAAGAGTGAAATATAGCGCTCAAATCTTTCAAACTAGGGAAGTGTGGATTATTAAGTTCTAAAAACCCTAATGACTAAGGCAGGCTAACTCAGAATCTCAAGATTTCAGAAATCAAGTGTCCTAAAAAATCCTCAAGCCTTGAGTGATAGTGAATGTGTCAGGAATATATCAACCAAGGAATGCATGAAATGCTTGATGAAATGCAAGACCGTGAGTGATGAATTTTTTTTGTTTTTTTTTGTTGTTTTGTTGTTTTTTTTGTTTTTTGTTTTGATTTTTTGAAAAACAGGTATTATACACACTACTTGTACCCATCCCTAATGTTAGATAAAAACGATTAAAGTACGAGCTATGAATAAAGTAGATAAAATATATACAAACATCCCCCCTATACTTAGCTTGTGCTATGTCCCCATGGCACAAAGTGAAATGTTGACATAGCTCGTACCAAGTATAGTTGGGTTACAAATCAAAGGAGGAGAAGTGATGTATAAACAATGAAGCGGGCAGATGGATATACAGAAGAGTGGCGGTTTCAGAGAGGTGTGTTATCTGGGCAGATCAAATTTTTCATCAAAATCTATGCCCTGAGTGAAGGAGATCTGTTCAGCTTGTACTAATTGCTCGTTGTATTCGACAAAATGTTTAAGCAGCTGACCGTTGACTATAAATGTTTGAGTGCTATCTGCGGTCTCTGAGATTTCAACACTCCCATTATTGTATACCTCTCTTACAATGAAGGGTCCCGTCCATTTCGATTTCAATTTCCCTTGGAAAATTTTCAATTTTGCATTAAATAGCCAAACTTTCTGTCCTTGGACAAAGATCTTGGTTCGAATGTTCTTGTCATGCCATCTCTTTACCTTGTCCTTGTAAATGGTGCTATTTTCATACGCATGATTTCTAATTTCAGATAGTTCATTCAAATCCATCTCGCGGTTCTTCTTTCCTTGGTGACAGTTCCAATTAATCTTTTTGATTGCCCATTCTGATTTATGCACGAGTTCTGTGGGCAAATGGCATGGCTTTCCATATACCATTCGAAACGGGGAGGTGCCCAATGAGGTCTTATAAGCCGTCCGGTATGCCCATAGAACTTGGTCCAGGAGTTAGGACCAGTTCTTCCTGTCAGGGCGAACGAGCTTCTGTAAAATTCCTTTAACCTCCCTGTTTGACACCTCGGCCATGCCATTGGATTGTGGATGGTAAGGAGTAGCGACACGGTGCTCGATGCCGTATTCCTTAGTCAACTTCTTCACCTCTCGGTTGACAAAGTGGCTTCCCCCATCAGATATTAAAACTTTTGGAATTCCAAACCTCGAAATAATATGATCTTTCAAAAACTTGCAAACAGTTTTGCTATCTGCAGCTCGAGTAGGGATAGCCTCCACCCATCTAGATAAATAATCTACCACGAGAAGAATATATTCAAATCCTTGACTATTAGGGAATGGGCCCATAAAGTCAATGCCCCATGCATCGAATACATCACAGATGATCACTGGTTGCATAGGCATGGCATCTTTGGAACCAATGGTTCCTCCCATTCTCTGACAGACGGGGCACAACCTCACAAAATTGTAAGTATCCTTAAACAAGGTCGGCCAGTAAAATCCACATTGCAAGATCTTCTCAGCGGTCCTCTTCCCAGAGTGATGTCCTCCCGCCTCCAAGGTGTGGCATAGATTGAGGATACTTTGATATTCCTCTTGAGGAATATATCTTCTCCATATGCAATCCGGTCCTTCAAAGAAAAGGAAAGGATCTTCCCAATGATAGTGTCTCGCTTCAGATTTGAGTCGATCGATTTTGTTTCTGGGTCAACCTTGAGGAACTTCATTAGTGACGAGATAATTCACCGTGTCTGCATACCAAGGGAGTGAGTCAATAGCAGTAATTGACTCGTCTGGGAAGGTTTCACGGATGGATTCAGATTCCGGAATTTTGTTATGTTCAATCCGTGATAAATGATCAGCCATGACATTCTTAACGCCAGGTTTGTCCTTAATCTCCAAATCAAATTCTTGAAGCAGTAGAATCCATCTCAGAAGTCGTGCTTTTGCGTCCTTTTTGGCTATTAAATAGCGAATGGCAGAGTGGTCTGTGTAAACTGTCACCTTAGATCCTAGAAGTATTGATCGAAATTTTTCCAAGGCAAAAACCATAGCAAGCATTTCTTTTTTGGTCACAGTGTAATTTTTCTGAGAAGAATCTAAAACTTTGCTTGCGTAGTGAATAGCATACGAGATTCCATCTTTTTGTTGTCCTAATACAGCCCCTACAGCGAAATCGGATGCATCTGTCATGATCTCGAAAGGAAGAGACCAATCGGGAACTTGTAGGACGGGTGTCTCAATGATCCTTCTCTTGAGTAATTCGAAGGCTTCTAGACACTTATGATCTATCAGAAATTTGGTGTCTTTCCCAAGAAGGTCTGTTAACAGTCGGGCAATTTTTGAAAAGTCTTTAATAAATCTCCTATAAAATCCGGCATGTCCTAGAAAAGACCGTACTTGTTTCACATCTGTAGGTGGCTCAAGCTTTTTGATCACATCAACTTTGGCAGGGTCAACCTCCATTCCCTTCTTGGAGATGACATGCCCTAGTACAATGCCCTCTTTCACCATGAAATGGCTTTTCTCCCAAGAGAGCACCAGATTCACTTCCATGCACTTTTGGAGGACTCGTTACAGGTGCGCTAGACAATCATCGAATGAATCCCCATGGACCGAGAAATCATCCATGAAGACTTCCAGGAAATCCCCGACCATTTCGGCAAAAATCGCAATCATGCATCGCTGAAAGGTGTCGGGGGCATTGTAAAGCCCAAAAGGCATTCGCTTGAATGCGTATGTTCCGAAGGGACAAGTAAAAGTAGTCTTTTCCTGGTCCTTGGGGGCGATGGCTACCTGATTGTAGCCCGAGTACCCGTCTAAGAAACAGAAGTATTCTCTCCCTGCCAATCTCTCCAGGATTTGATCAATAAAAGGCAGCGGAAAGTGATCCTTCTTCGTTGCGGCATTCAGGCGCCTGTAATCCACACAGACACGTCACGACGTAGGTACCCGTGTCATAATCTCTTCTCCCTCCTCATTGGTGATAATCTGAAGTCCCGACTTTTTCGGGACTACATGCAAAGGTGACACCCATTTGGAGTCGGAGATGGGATATATGAACCCAGCTTTACACCATTTTTCGATCTCAGTCTTAACCACTTCCCTTAAGTTTGGATTCAATCTACGTTGGCATTCACGGGAGGGTTTAGCATTATCTTCCAAGTAAATATGATGTGAGCACATGGCTAGGTTAATCCCTGGGAGATCAGACAATCTCCAGCCTATAGCCTTGCGGTTTTTCTCCAAAACATTAAGCAGGTGGATCTCCTGCTCTTCTTTCAGATGTGAGCTGATAATGACCGGAAATTATCCCTTTTTTCCTGCAAGGAAGGCATACTTAAGTGTAGGGGGCAATGGTTTCAGTTCAGGTAAGTCAATGATGTTTCTCGAATCTGGTCATGTCAGTGATGTTTCTTGTTGTGATGTGGATGCTTGTAGTGTATCAATGTTGGCCACCATCGTGGTTGTATCAGGGATCGGATCACTAATGATGGAATGAGGTATGGCAATCGCCGCGCCCGATCTGTGTACCTTACTCAAGGATTGTCCATAAGGAGAATGGACTGATAGGTCCAGAGTGGCCTCTGAGTCTCCTAGAGTATAGGTAGATGCGTGAATGAGCTGGCAGACTAAGTCATCAACAATTTCCTCACCAGATGAGGTTGATTCTATCATAGCGGTTGGGTTTTGTCTCCAGGGCTCAACTGTTGGTTCTGTAATTTCAGTCTCAGTTTCTGATTTTTCAGACTCGGTGCTCGACTCAGTGTCAGGTCTTTGGAACCTAGTTTACTGCATTTTAAGTTCAACTTTTCCAAACTGGATTCTCCCGGATGTGTAATCAAATATAGCTCCTGCGGTCCTAAGGAAAGGTCGCCCTAGTATCATCTGGGAATCTTTCCAATTTCTAGGGACATCCATATCAAGAATTGTAAAATCCACTGGGTAGTTTTGTCCCTCTATGTCGATGACAATGTTTCGAATCTCGCCCCTAGGTTGCTTAGTTGATGTGTCTGCGAATTGAAGTACGGCTGCAGATTACTTAAGAGGACCTAGATTTAGATGCTCATATAGGGTTGTGGGCATGAGATTGATGGATGATCCATTGTCTAACAATATTCTTGCAAACTTGATTTTCTTGATGTAGCTAGTGACAAAAAGAGCACCCATGTCTCTCTTCTTTCTTGGCAGCTCATTTTTTATAAGACGAGATGTGGCTACTGAGAGTATGTGTTTCTTTGTTCGGCTAGGAGTTTGTTTGCTGGCCCTAGTTGGTGTGCATCTCACCTTCAGGTATTTTCGAAAAGCCAAGTCTCTATCTATCATCTCGTCTAGGGACAGAGTGACCTTAATATTTTCCTTACAGATGCGGGCCATCTCTTCATCATTTTTTTGGTTTTTTATGTTTTCTTCTTTCCTGCCGTAAGAGCACAGGGGAAAGGAATGGACTTGGTATGATCAAGAACATCACTTTTATTGAATGAAAAATTTCTTACAGGACTTGGACTCGGACTAAAAATAGGGAAATTTGTGGTTAGAGGCTGGTGTCTTGGTGGCATTTGTTTGTCTGACTCAGGCTCAGACTCTCCATTATATCCGGGTGGTGTGGGTGGGACTTGTTCTTTCTCCTCCTGTCTTCCTTTGTCAATTCCCCCAGGGTTGTGTGAATTGGTGGACACCGGGGCTATGTCTTCGTGTTCCGTCGCTCGATCAGGCATGGTTACGGTCCTTCCACTCCTAAGAGCGATATGATAAGAATTATTATTCGAGGAGGGCTCAAGTTCAGGTACGGAATAGTCAGAGATTAATACCTGATTGTGTCCAAGGCTATTTGGGTTAGCCTGGACTTGAGCTGGAATCACAGTCTGGGGTGAAGTCACCTCATCCCTCCAATGAGAGAGTCGATTTATGTCGACTCTCATATCATGAAGCTCATCCAGCACTCGCTGGAGTTCTGGAGAGAGAGCAGAAGAGGAGGACCCTTGGCCCTGCCTGGCCTGAGTTCGCTGATACTGGCCTTGTTGGCTTTAACGTTGGTTCTGCTGTGGCCGATGTTGCGATATTGCTGCCTCTGCTGAAGTTGAGGCTGGTAGGTGGGCTGGGCTTGTGGTGGACGAGGGTTTGGAGTAGAGTTTTGGCCTGAGCGATTGACCGGTTCCAAATTATACCAGACTCCGTTTATCTCCATGACCTGTGGAGGTTCCTCAAAATCAGTCTGAGCGGAGGTTTCATCAGTTTGAGAGGACAAGACTTGGTCTCCACCCCAATGGCTATGTTGCCCTACCCCTTGCCCTTGAATGTAGTGAATTTGGTGTATGGGTGCTGGGGGTGCAATCTTTGATACCCTGTCAGCCAATTCCTCCATTTGTTTAGGCAATTTAGCTAATTTCTCCATATCAGATGATTTATGGATCTCATCCACCTTTTTATAAATCTGCTCAACCATAGTTAGCTTATCAGCTATTATTCCCATATCAGCATTATGGTCGGTTGTCATATTATTCACCATCTTTTTGGAGCCGGCTATTTTTGGTGGTTGTCCATGTGTATCGAAAACCGAATTTTGGAGTTTTGTAATTTTTTTGGTGATTTTAAAGGGGATAAAAATTATAGAAAAAATATGATAAAATACAAGAAAATTAATTACACACTAATCTAATTTTTTTGGATTTTTAATAAATAAGAAAATAGGAAAATAAATTAGAAGTTAGAAACGCACAACTTTTGTACAGACCGACAACGGATACTTGGACTTGGTCAGTTTCTTTGATCTCAGTTTTGATCTGGATTTGAATTTTTGCGTCGTTTAATAAAACTTTCATCAAAGAACACAAATGAAGAAGAAATAAAATTAAAAGAATTATTTATGTACATAAAAACTCAGGTCAAAAATAGGAAGAAGTCAAAATACGCAAAAGAGGCCCAAAACCCAACTTTCACAAATGAGCTCCGAATTTTACGAAATTGGTCTTGTTTTGAAGATATTTGAAAATGGAGTATTTTAAAAGTGAGTGGACCAAAATCGGACACTGTATGTGGGAGATATGCTCATTTTAGTCCGTCAGATGTGAAATAGACTTTGGGATTATTTGTCACTTATTGGAGTTAGTAATTTTTTTGTATTTTTCATTTATTAAGGTTAGTAATATCTACACAATGGAGGTAGTTTTGGGTTAATCGGAGTTAGGATGAATTAACTAAAAATGTGAGAAGTTAGCGGCTTTTGGGGCTAATTTACACTGGGGATTTTAAATGCAATTATGCATGCATATATTATTCACACATGTATGAATGCTAATAATGCTCTATTAATGATTAATTATAGGTGAATGATAGAAAACAAAGCCTAAATGACCAAATTTAGCATGATGAATACGAGATTCATCACATATAGTGAATCATTTTTAGGCCAGAAATACAATGCTTGGAGAAGATAAAAAAAGAAAAAGGTTATATAGAGCTTACATGATATTATCGATAAAAAGTATACCCTTTCCGAAAATCCTCGTGATGACATTTTTGTTTCATACATCACTATGTTCCATGTCACGATTTTACATCTTTCAACTAAGCCACTGCATTCTAGAATAACCCTCTATGGAGCAACAAGCTCGTTAGGAAGTAACATCAAACTGCATCAAGTACATGTATATAACTAATTTTGAGCACTATAAATAACAAATGCAAATATAAATAGCTTAAAATAATCAAATTACATGTTAAACTTGTATTTTTTCACAAAAATAATGGGATGTATTTAACGGTGCAAAGGAACAAAATTGAACGAACTTACATGGATTAGCTTCAGCATATACATGCATGGGAGGGAGGAGGGTGGGAGCAGGAGAATTATTTCACTTCTCTAAACTCTAATTTTTGTTGGAGTGATGAAAGAATGTTGAGATGGTAGAAGTTTTGAGAGCTTTGATTAATTCACAAGAAAGAAGTGAAGCTTATTATTATTTCATAGAAATTAAGCATTCAAACAAGGCCTTTGCTAATATAAGAAGAAGAGCATAAACGAATAGAGAAAGGACTTACAACATCTACGAAACGTATAAACTTTTTGGTGGTACTGGTTGAATAGTGGTATTTGTCTTGTGTTGTAATTAAGAGCCCGTAAGAGGTATTTATAGCCTTCCATGCTCGTGGAGATATTTTGGGATTAGATTTCTAGAAATCATTTACATCCTCATATATGGATACTTTTGAGAGAAATAATGAAATATTTAGATTTTTGGGTTTTTATCAGTTGTGCCCCTCCGAGATATCGCAATATCAGTTATGCCCCTATCTTTTTGGTAATATCAGTTGTGCCCCCGACTTCTTGCCAATATTTCACTTGTGCCCCTCAGAGGGGCATAACTGATAAAAATCTTTTATCAGTTATGCCCCTCTGAGGGGCACAAGTGAAATATTGGTAAGAAGTCGGGGGCACAACTGATGTTACCAAAAAGATAGGGGCATAACTGATATTGCGATATCTCGGAGGGGCACAACTGATAAAATCCCTAGATTTTTTATCCACCTCTCCTAATTTTAGAACCTTCTTCGTGTAGTATCTTTCACTATACTCATGCACACGTGATAGAAGAGTCTAGCCCCTTTATGTATGAGGTCTATTTGTAAATAAAAATTCAAGAAGGGATAAGTTGCAAATTACTTAATTTTTAATTTTTTCATCATAATACTTATCTTCCCAACTTTTTTCTGCAAATTACCTAATTACTTATTTGCAACTACATCGCTACTCTTATAATCTTAGCAACCATTACCCAACAACCTTTGGACATACGCATGTGTTACTAAAGTAAGATCGTTATGATGTAAAAATCTTTAGATATTGATTTAAGGGTTTTTATCAGTTGTGTCCCTCTGAGATATTGCAATTTCAGTATGCTCCTCCATTTTTCGAAATATCAGTTGAGCTCCCACCTTCTTGCAAAATTTACAGTTCTGCCCTTTTGTAATATCAGTTATGCCCCTACTTTACCTTAATAGAAGGGCAGAACTGTGAATTTTACAAGAAGATAGGGGTATAACTGATATTCCAAAAAAAGGAGGGGCATAATTGAAATTGCAATATCTCAGAAGCGCACAACTGATAAAAACCCTTGATTTAACTTATGAAAAAAAATGTGTATATGCATCACAATTAGAGGTGTCAGAAAATTCTCAAGTTTGATATTCACACGGATTTGACTCGGTAGAAGTTCGATTTAGATCCGGTTCGGAAATAAACGAACCAAACCTGAACACAAATTTAAGCTCGATTAAATAAACAAACCGGACCTAAAAACCATAGGTTCGCTCAGGTTCGATTCGTTAAAGCTCAAGAAATACGCGTGCACGCACACACACATATACACATATTTACAAATCCGTATCCACATAAGTGAATGTTATTTTGAGATAAGTGGATTTTATCA
Organism: Ottelia alismoides; assembly: GCA_037367405.1. Lineage (NCBI taxonomy): Eukaryota > Viridiplantae > Streptophyta > Magnoliopsida > Alismatales > Hydrocharitaceae > Ottelia > Ottelia alismoides. The sequence goes on along the minus strand of JAZKJV010010717.1, from coordinate 169,351 downwards.
CAGGATAAGTGAACTTTGTCTGGAGATAAGTGAATATTTGCGGGATAAGTAGGTTTTATCTCGGTATAAACTTTTCCAAAATAAATAGTCGCGTCGTGGTTACAACATCCATCATCTATGTATTCATACTTTTCCCTTCTTTATCCTCAAATCAACAGAACAAGTATAAACCCTACTTATCTTATATCCACACATTATTCCTTATCCTCATCTGAACGAATATTAAATATATTATAATTATACTTTTTTCAAAGAGACAAGCCCTTATTAATCTAACTTTCTCAAAAAGATGAAGAAGAATTAGATAGAGAAAAAAATGAATGAATGTTTATTCTAATTATAGACACACATATTTCCATTTCTTTTCTTTTCACTCCCTCTTATAAGAGAATTCTCAAGTTCGATATTAGCTAAGTTCGGTTCAATTAAAAAAAGGTTCTATTTAGATTCGGTTCGAAAAATAAAGAACCAAACCTGAACACAAGTTTAAGCTCGGTTAAATAAATGAATCAAACCTAAAAAAATGTAAGTTCGCTCAAGTTCCATCCGTTTACACCCCTAATAGCAACAAAATATTACTCTATAATGATGAGTTTTTTTAACCGATCCAGTGGGCCTTTCCTTTGGTAACTACAGGAAACGCCAAAACAAAAAGTGCTCATCTGTTGTATTATTTACCCTGCACAACGCATATATTATGCAAATTAGCTTTATTACGTATGACCAGAAAATGCCAACACTGGTACCGGTCCTCAAGAGCCGTTTCTTAATGAGGATCGAAGTAAAGTCCAAGGAGAGGAATGCTGGCAAGATCGGAGCAGAAACTCCCAAAAAAATGTATAACAATTGCTTTTCTGCACAAGATTCCTCTGAACTATGTCAATTTCCATTAACTGTTGAAAGCAAGAGAAAACATTGCTGCTTAATGAACTGTCATCCTGGTTAAAAGGCACATGAAAGATACAATGGCCAACCTATCTATATTATTTTCTTTGCTTCTCCAGGTGGGAGGAGGAAAAGAATCAATATTCATCTAGATATGTATACAGCATCTCATCCTTCTTCAATCTGCGCCTGCTAAGTAGAGCCTTCAAGAGGCGTTTTCCTTTGCTCGGATTTTGGCTGATATCTTTCTCATCATCCCTTTCAGCATGGAGACGCACAGATGATGATTTTCGAGCTTCCACTGGGAACTGCATAGCAAAGGAGAGCCGACAATCATGACCGAGTATGCACATCAATCCAAACGTAATGGAACACAGATAGATTACTCGTCAGAAATACCTTTTGGGCAAAGCCGGAGGAATTTAATAAACCTGATCTACTTATTAAAGAGCCAGAACGGGCCAACAGGTTTGAGTTTGCGTTAGCTGGAGGTGGTCCAGGTCTTCTCTCGGCTGAGACGCCAGATCTTCTCTCTGAATTCAGACTCAGTAAGCATCAATAGAAGATCCAAAACCATGCCACCAATATAAGCTAAAAAGGAAAGGAGACAAGTGGTTGAACTAAACCTTGAACGAAAAGAGTTCCTTGTCGGGGTGATGGAGAAGGTGACCGGCCCTTCCTTGCAGGTGATGATGACCGAGCTCTTTGTGAAGGAGATACAGAGCGTCTTCTCCTGCACAAAAAACCAGGGAAATATTCATGATGTTCGAGAACGTTAGGCAAAGAAGAGACACTCCAGTGGATAACCAGAAAGAAACTATGTTAATACCTGAATGAAGGTGTTCTATCCTTCATTGTTGCTCTGATGGCTGCACGTCGAATTAGAAGCAATGATTCCTTTAGAAAACATTCCTAATTGTTCCAAGGTAATGGTTGCAGCTTCTGATATAACACAGACAAATTTTACCATTTTGAAATGATCTGGATTCAGGATCCTCACGCTGGTGGACTTCAGGTATATGTGCTATAGCAAGATTTGCTGATGCAGGAAATGATTCGCCTACTATAAATGTTGCATAAATCATGAAAACAGATTACAAGTCTGAGCATATGATACTTCCTAAAATAAAATTAGGCAAGAAAGTGCAATGTCGGCATTATTTGGAGTCTACTAAGGAAAAAGCATTATATGGAAATACATGGCTGAGGTTCACATATCACTCGTATGTCGTATCCATATAAATCTCAAAGTCGCAGATGCCTTCTATGGCACACACACACGCACGCACGCACGCACGCACACACACACACATATAGAGAGAGAGAGAGAGAGAGAGAGAGAGAGAGAGATGGTGCCTCTTGCGGTCCTTTGGACAACAAAATGTGATTTTCAAGGAGAGGTATATGTAGTGAGAAAGCATTGTATGCGTCATCGGTGAACTTATGTCTTTGAGAGTTGTAATCACGCTGTTTTAATAAAATTTTGGATGAACTCCAAGGCTGCACAATCATCTTTTGACCCTCTCGCTTTCTCTTGCCTAGTAGACCCTACTTTCCGAAATGGGCAGGAATTAAAATTTTGCTTAGAATCCCGGGAACACCCATTCTTGGGTTACTGAGAGTATGGAAGAGCAGTTTGTATGTGCGAACTGCTTAATATATAATTGGATGTAAGGAGTGAGATAGAAGCCGCGACAAATAAAGCATAAGCGAGATATGAGACTTGATTAATATAAATGGATCGGAGTTTGGTTAGTTCTTCTAAAAATATATATACACCTTTGTGTAAATGTCTCAGAAGAAAATACTTGTCTTTCACGGTTTCAATAGAAAACAAGTGAATCAAGTACTTCAAACCTTATAAACTTGCTCTCATTCTAATCCCAGAAACATCTTCAACAGATGCACATGTCCCAATGTACCAGCCTTGATTATCTTATTTGTAGCATGAAACTTTCATGTGAATTCCACCTTCTGCCGACATGCTTCAGCAATCCCCCAACACCCTCCCTCAAGTGAGGTACTTGAACAATACATAGATGCTAAACTAAGGGCTTGACTGAACCCAAATAGTATCTCATTCGAGATTAGCTTGGACAATGAGGGTTAGGCACCTTATCATGTTAACGCCAACCTACACCACAGGCAAGAGCTATTCTGGGAGTGAACTGAAACCCCACCAACCTGATGAACAAACTGGAGAGCTCATAGGAGAAATAGATGTTGGAATGAGGCTGACGAGGAGCCCAAGGAGAATGGAGGCGAATGGAGACTGTGGTCTGAGAGTTTGATGCATAGGTGATCTCAGACAGATAAAAAATGATTGCATGTTAGACTGTTAGTTATAATATTCGTTATGCATAACAAACATATGAGAGATGGATAAAAAATGGTCACATGTTGGACCATAGTTAAACATTTGTTATGATTATGAATAACAAACATATGCTAAAGAGTTCTTTTAAATATTTCAACTAAGAACATGGATTGTTACCTAATAACACTATTTTTGAGAATATGACGTGAACCCAGCCCAACAAAAGGCAATGACGATAAACTATTCTCCAAGATGTGAGTTGATAGGATGTTACATGTGCAAGGACAACAAATATGGACTGGATCAAAATATGACAAGAGAACTCTATGGAAGACACACACCTAGATATACAGAGATGGTGAAGGCCGGTGGATTAGTAGAGAGGGGGTTGGTTTGTTGGAGATGTTGGTTGGTTAGAGAGTAATTTTCCACGGATCTAAGTATTAAAAAGCCGATTTTAGCTCTACATTCATCAAAATGGCATTGCTACGTAAAAGTTTTAGGAGAGTTATACAGTGTAAACTAAATTATGTTTCTGGTGATTCGCAAGTAAATATGATGTCTAGAGGTTTGTCTATGTACATACAAAAGTTTGGCTAATATTTATGCAAAAAAACATTGTTAATGTTTGCAAACATATAGAGAACAAAAAAGGAACTAACCCATAAAATGAAGAATAAATTGAGGTGCTATAGTAGATGGAGAATTCCTTTATATGCATGATATCTATTGTGGAGGAATCTATCGTTCCTTACTAATGCTAAATTGGTTGGTTGACTACAATTTTCGAAGTGTGGATCTTGTATGATACAATTTGAATAAATAGCAAGTACTTTAGAGCAAAATAGCTCTGCTGAACAGCCAAATTTAAACATCAGATCAGAAACAGTGACTATCTCAGCATGACTGTAAACTTCATATATGGAAAAGGAATTGATATAAATGCTGGTAAGTATCATAAAATCTTCCCTCAAAAAAAGTATAATCAAATATCATGGTTAAAATCAGGGCAGGCATACTATCATGCTTTGTGCTGCTTATTATATTTAAAATGCATTGCACTAGTGAATTCGGTAGTCAGTCTGTTGATCATTGAATGAAAATATATCTTAAAATGTGCAGATATTCAGATAATAAATTCTGCTGCCTGATGGATAGGAACATGCTCGAATGATAGGCTATTTCCAAGCTATAGAAACATAGACCAGCATTCTTAATTAACATTAGAGGTGGAATGCTAAGGTAGTTCTCAAGACGGGCAACAAGAAACTTACTAGGCAATATGTATCTTTTGTGGTACTTAGGGGCTGTAATTGCCAAGGACTGTTGAGAGAGCCCCGCACGGTCATTGGAGTCCTGGCATGTTCGCAGCCTCTAGAATATTCAGACAAATGAATCAAAACTTACTTTCCTCGGTTTTCTTTGAAAGAACTTACTTTCCTATGTTGAAAACAAGGCCACAACATTATTGGAAAACACACAAATGTCTCCACGGTATGTGTTGGACAAATTCACTTCCTTTCAGTTGAGTACTTTAGGTTCCATTTACTAATTAGCAAGCTACCTTTTCGGTAATGCTGCCAAGAATAACGCTAGTTCTTTGACCAGCGCTACTCATTTTCTTGCATGACTACATATAATCAGAGACAATAGCTGCCAAACAGAATGGAAAGCCAAATAAACCAAGCCAAAAGAACACCTGCTCAATGCAAGAGACTCGGCTATCTGTTCTCAAAACCTCATCGACCCTTTCATCAAGAAGACCATTCACTTTATAAGACACCGAGCCCAAATGATCAACAGTATTAACCAGAGCTTTCACAGCATAATCTTTCAATGTGTCCATCACTCTGCAATCAAATTTTAAAGTCAAAATTAAGTAGTCACATTTTGCGAATCACAAGAAAAAAGTCATGTAAACCCCATACGGATGACAACGTTGAACTAAAATCATGATAACCTAAAAACATGTGTTTAATTAAATTGCCTATAGAGGGATGATCCTATGAGAGCCAAAAACTGTGAAAGCATGAGAGCAGCGAATCTACACCACTAAATTCTGCTCATCTCTCTCATCCTCTAATCAATCAGGAGAGAGATGATAGAATCTAGTGGTTCATAATCATTACTCTCATGCTCTCACAGTTTTTGGTTTTCACAGGATCAACCCTCGTTGTCTATAAGCATAACAGCGAAAATAAATGTCTAAAAGTTTCAAGTAACATACATCTGTTTCTGAGTATCTTTTGCAAAGGATATCTCAAAATATTCTGCTGCAGAGTACAACTGCGCTCGAAGATTCTTTAAATCCTGGAAGCAAGAAAAAAAACGTATTACAGTCTTTTATTCAAAAATCGGGCAGCTTGTAAGGTAAAAGTAGGAATAAACTCCGGATTCCTCTATATCAAATAAGTATATTTGTTCTAGGAATGATCAAGGGTTGCATACTAGATAATACTGCACAAATAAATCTAGTATACAGTATACTAGCAAACAAATCCTACAACTAATCTGTAAACATAAATTTATAAATGCATTTTTTGCAGGAAAATACGCCTGTTGAACAGAGAAAAGGGAGACAACAATTATATCGTCCGACAACTAAGAATCTACATCAATTAACGGAGGCACATGCCATCATTCTATTTCCGAATAAAAAAATTCAAATGCTTCTCTTTCTCTTCCACACTGCAAGAACCAACGATAGCAATGGCTTCGGACTAATACCTTGAGACCATCAGAAAAGAGTACACTCTGTTGCATGGCACGCTCGTCGAAGGTAGAAGATTGTCCATCACACGCCGAAATCGATCCAGAAGATGGAGAGGTGTCCTCCATCTTTTCATCAAAGCAACAAAAGCCCCTCGCTCACGCCCTTCCTACTGAAAACAAACCCAAGAACACAAAAACCTCAATTCTCCTATTATTATGGAATGAAATCAAAACAACAAAAGGAAAATCTATAAAAGCAAAACCCACAAACTTCTTGGAAACAAAAAAAAACACCCAGTGCATAAAACCACTCAAATATAAATCCCCAACTACCGATTTGGAAATTATAAAAAAAACGTAACGTCCAAAGTTCCCATTTTTCCACTTTCTGGAGCCAAAATGCACATACCCATCTTCTCATAATCCCTAAAACCTAATAACCTCCATCTAGGTTCCCCCGATCTACATTGGAAAACACACAGAACAACCCAAAGATTGGTGCTTTAGAGACTATTTCCCCGAGAACTGTGACGGGTAAGCGTCAAAAATAATGTTAATGCTATAAGAAGGAGTGTAAATGTATCGAACTTACTCACTCGTCCCCCACTGCGCATTGGCTTCTCCATTTGGAGAGCTTTAGCGAATGCGAGGCACAGGAGAGCATATAGTAACACCAGCAGTGCGGAGGACAAAAGGAGGCTTGTGGGAGTAGTGCCGGAGATGGATTTGGATGCCGCGAGCTCTGCCCCCTTTGCTTTGCTCTCCTTTTCGAAATTGTGTGCGACAGTAAAGGGAAGGCGAGATTGGGCAAAAGAGGAGGGGGTGTTTGGATTGTATCCGCCTTTCTCTTTCTGTCCCGCAGGCGCCCCTTTGCGAGAAGGGTGCTCTGTTCTACTCCACTGACCTCAACACTTTCCCCTCTCTCCAGTCACACATAAGTGAGGTCAGGCAAAAGAGAGAGGGTAAACTACCGTTCCTCACGAGGGTGTGGTTTGATTGTGCTGTGGGCAGGGGTTCATCACTACTTGTCTCTACAATGTTTTGAAAAAGGAACGAATCAGCCATTCAATCCGTGAATCGAGCTTGGATTGGTCCGGTTAATAGATTTATGTCAGTTTAGTTCGATTATTCAAATTTTAATTATCCCATCCAATTCAACGTATCTTTTTGTTCCGATTTAATCAGGTTCAATTGAAGTTAAATTATATTTAATTTTAAAATTATTTTAAAATATTATTAATAGTGAAGTTGAACCCATGACCTTTGATTTCAAATTTCTAACCAACTACACTAACACAACTTCTTACACGTATTGGGTTTTAAATATAGTTAAACTACTATCATGTTATAGAACAACTAGTCCAAATAATATATATATATATATATGTATGTATGTATATATATATGGTATGTATGTTATTTGATTGTTTATACGAAAAATTATTTATGTATAGTGTGGAATATATCATTATCTATATATTTTATTTATATTTTAAGGATATTTAAGTGTGTAATATATATATATATATATTATTTTATTTTGATTTAATTAGCCGGTTCAATCACTTTGTTTTCACTGGTCTAGTTTAATTCGGTTTTTAAATAATGTTGATGTCATCATCCAGTTGAACCAGTTTGATTACATGGTTCAACCCGATCCGACAATTTCGATAAAGTTTCCGATTTGATTTCAAAAACATTGATCTCGTATCTAGGGACCTTTCTCTAAAAAAACTATTTATTAAATCCCCGCCTGAAATATTGATTAAAAGTTACGTCGAGATTAAGTAGCGTCTTTCAAGATTTAATGATTCCAAATAATCAAGGATATTCATTAAGCTTATCTATTAGCAATTATTAGATGAAAATAATATATCATCTATTTTTTAGAATTTTATAAATATCTATTGAATTTGGAATAATATTTGATTTTCAATAAACAAAAAGTTTGCTATAATTACGTGTACATTGCGTCTAAAGCAGGAGGTGAATTCATCTGACTGACATAGAATGGTTCCATTAGATATGGTGTAGGCTCATTAATCCTTGATTAGATGACGATTGAGGTGGTTCTGATGGATTTAAGGTATCGGTGATTTATGAGGTCAGATATCTGCAAATAAACGGGGTCATCATTATTCTATGGGTCCGTTTGGTTACCGGGTTACTATGGGTATACTCCTGCATTCCTATGTTGGAATTTCATCACAAATCAATGTGACATCACATCACATTCCTTATTCCAACCTTAATAATCATCCAAACAACTATTATTCACAGAAGGATACCCCAACTCACCACATCCCAATAACCAAACATGCCCTAGATATACCCACTCTATGTATTGTTCGATCATAAACCGGTGATGTGTCATAGTCTTAACTTCATATTGTTGTTTAGACGATGGAACCACTTCTTCCTTCTCAAAATGATGAAATAGGTCTTTTAAGGAGATCTTGTGAAAAGTGTCATCAAAATAGACGATGGATATTCGATCAATTGTTGATGTGAATGGTCTAATCGATTATTATTTCTTCTTGCGAATATAGCATCTAGCTGAAACATTTTATTAATATATTTAATTATAATTTGAAATAATTCCAATTTTATTCCTTTATATTTAACATATCAAATGTTATTTCATCGGGTCATATAATTGAAAAGCTATTGTTGGAAGTGATGCAGTCGGTATCCCTAAATCCATACACCTAAACTAGTGATGTTTCGATACCATTATGTACACAGCGAATAGTTTTTTTAAGATAGTCAGGGTCATACTCTTACACCCATCCGTCACTATCTTTTTTTCTGGTAGAAGGGGAGTTGGGGGTTCGAACCTTGATCTTTTGTTTGCGGAAGTCACTGCTCTACCATCAGATCAATTGTTTGGTTCGAATGGTTCACTCGTCTCTCCACATGTTGTCAATGGGATGTAGACAAATCTAAACTCTCACCACCTTTTGCACGATTTCGATGATTAACTTCCTAAATCCTATCAACCAATACGGGAATATGCCTATGCATTGTAAAATGGCACATCACTCGATATGGTACAAGCATTATAACATAACTAATTAGGACACTGCTCATCCAGCACTATAAACTGGACAGCCTTTGGGGACGATTATTGGGGACGGTCACTCAGCAACCGTCCCCTATACTATTTTAGGGGACGGTTGTTTGCTGCCCGTCTCCTCTGTAAAGGTTTAGTGACGGTCGGTTATGACCGCCCCCTTTTACATGACAATTAGGGACGGTTACATGACCATCCCCAGAACCAGCCTTTAGGGGACGGTCATAACCGTCCCCGTTACTGCACTGTGGTCGTCGCATATAATGGAAAGTAAAGGGGACGGTTACAACCGTCCCATATGGTTAATTTTATGGGACAGTTGCATAACCGTCCCTACAACCTCTGTAAATGGCGCGCTGGGGAAAATATCTGTAACCATAGGGGACGGTCACCTCGCAACCGTCCCCGATTATTATTATAAGGGACGGTTGTAACCGTCGCTTTCAATAATAATCGGGGACGGTTTAGTAACCGTCCCTAAAAACTACCAGAGGGGACGGTCCACTTATAACCGTCGACGATTATTAGTAAAAGGGACGGTCGAACGACCGTCCCCGATGGTAATATACACATCCCCGTCGAACCCATCTTCCTCATTCCTCCATTCGACCCCCATCGCCTCTAATCGACTCCGGCCTCCTCCACCGCCCTCCGGCTTCCTCCTCCACCCTCCGGCGTCCATCCTCGCGCCCCTTGCCCTCCGGCCTCCGCCTCCACCCTCCGGCGTCCGCCCTCTCACCCCTTGCCCTCCGCCGTCCGTCCTCCGGCCTCCACCTCCTCCTCCGCCGTCCGGCCTCCTCCTCGGTCCTCCAGCCTCCGCCCACCGGCACCGGCCTCCATGTCCTCATTTGGATGTAAGTTTTTTTTAAACTTTCTGGTAATTTATTAATATATTATGCTTGCTTTAATTTCATAATCTTATTTTGTATGTATAGATTTGTTAAAGCATTGTTTATTGTAAAAGGATTGTTTATTGTTTATAGTTAACACGAATGTAAAAGCATTGTTTTTTTCATAATCTTATTATGCTTGCTTATGATGTGAATATGAAGATATTTTAAGGTGCATAGATGTAAATGTAAATGTAATATATGAAAGTGCATGCATATGATGTGAATGTAAAGTTGTTGGGAATGATGGTGTATAGATGTGAATGCGATGATAGTATGTGAAGGTGTACATATTTGAGTTTGAGGGTAGTATGTATAGATGCGGTGGTATGATGGATAAATCATGTCCATTGTTATACAAACACCAAAAGGTGTAGATGTATGATGTGAATGAGAAGTTGTATGCTCTGAATGTGTAAAGGTATGATGTCAATGTGAAGTTTTATGACGTGAACGTGTAGAGGTGAGATGCAAATGTGAGATATTTGTGTATAGCCGATTCATTTTCCTTCGAGCCTACGTGCCGCAGCCTGCCCTGCCAAGCGCTGCTCCTGAACCTGATTTGTCGGGAGGAGGAGGGGTAGAACGAGACCGGACTCTCTGGATCGAAGGCCAAGTGTGCAACATGATATTTAGTAGAATATTTGTTCATTAAGTAGAATATTTCTGTATAGCGGATTCATTTTCCTTCGAGCCTACGTGCCGCAGCCTGCCCTGCCAAGTGCTGCTCCTGAACCCGATTTGTCGGGAGGAGGAGGGGTAGACCGAGACCAGACTCTCTAGATCGAAGGTCAAGTGTGCCACATAATATTTAGTAGAATATTTGTTCATTAAGTAGAATATTTGTGTATAGCTGATTCATTTTCCTTCGAGCCTACGTGCCGCAGCCTGCCCTGCCAAGCGCTGCTCCTGAACTCGATTTGTCGGGAGGAGGATGGGTAGACCGAGACCGGACTCTCTGGATCGAAGGCCAAGTGTGCCACATAATATTTAGTAGAATATTTGTTCATTAAGTAGAATATTTGTGTATAGCTGACTCATTTTCCTTCGATCCTACGTGCCGCAGCCTACCCTGTCAAGCGCTGCTCCTGAACCCGATTTGTCGGGAGGAGAAGGGATAGATCGAGACCTGACTCTCTGGATCGAAGGCCAAGTATGCCACATAATATTTAGTTAGGTTGTAAAACTTGTTATCTACCCTAGTTAATAATGATGTCATGTTGTTTTTATGAACATTATCAAACATTTTTGAAATTAACTTTGGATCTTACCTTTAGGCAATGGACAAAAGTTGGATGAACAAAAGATTCGATGACTATCGGACATATAATAAAGGAGTTATCGGATTCATAGACTGGGCTTTTCGATATGAATCGCACTATCATATTGTAGGAGGTGAAGGAGATAAGATACATTGTCCTTGCATAAGATGCAAAAATACTTTGATCGAAAATCGAGCCACAGTTTACGAGCATTTGATATTAAATGGATTTTGGCTACATTATATGAATTGGACATATCATGGTGAAGGAGTTAATTTAGAAGAAGATAGTAATGTCCACGGTGATACTGAAAGAGATGTCTCAGAAATACAAGACCGTGATGCTATATTTGAGATGGTAGATAACATTCGAGGACATGACACCGATGAAATGATGGATTCGCTTCCGGATACGTTGCATGAAAAAATACAAGATGCAGAGAAGCCATTATGCTCAGGAGTCAAAATGTCTCGATTACGTTTTCTTCTGGAGATGTTTAAGATAAAAGTGAAGAATCAGTGTACAGCGGTTATGATGACAGATGTCTTACTTTTGATTAGGACATTATTAAATAATCCAGAAAACTTTCCAAAGGACTGGAAGGACGCTAAGTCTAGATTTCGTGCACTTGGACTGAACTACGAGAAAATTGACGCATGTCCGAACGACTGCATTTTATATTGGAAGGATTACTCAAATTTAGATAAATGTCCTGACTGCAAAGCAGATATAAGAATAATGATAATGATTCGAAGAGGAAAAAACCGGAGAAGATTTTACGGTTCTTTCCTTTGATTCCCCGATTACAGCGATTGTATTCATACGAAAGAACAGCTAAAATGATGATATGGCACAGTAATATCAAAAAGAAAATGATGATATGAGCAGCATGTGCAGAATATCCCACCTCGTGTTACACCAGAGCAATGGAGGGAGCTGATTAATTTTTGGTCCAGTAAGGATTTTGCGGTATGTATATAGTTTTCTTAGTTATTTCTTTTATTTTTATACTGACTTTGTGAAATTTCAGTCGATTTCTTCCAAGAATATGGCGAATCGTTCGAAAGGGTTTAGGTTAACGCATAAGGATTACTTATGGTAATATACTGAAATTATTTTATATTTCTTATATGCAGGAAGAAATGATTAGGCTCTCTACCACCTCCTCGCTGGATATCATGGGGACGAGCAATCCCCCGTTGACGGCCGATAATGCCTTCCGTCAAGCCACTGGTCCAGAACACAGTGGACGCATCCGTTGCGGAGGACGGGGCGAAACGATCCGTACATGGTACGGAATGGGTGGTGCAGGTGGGTCGCAGTCTTCCTCGCAGGGAAGCCAGAGAGAAAGAGAGGGAGCTGCGCGAAGTAAAGGAAAAGATGACTGCACAAGATGCAGAGATGGCCCAGATGCGTATGGACATGGCGAATGGCATGTCCTTAATAAGCCGTCTTCAAAGTCAAGCCACGCCCCCTATACAACCTGCACATCTCGGCGACGATGATGAGAGTGAGGAGGAGACCGACGAGAGTGACGGGAGTGGCGCATCTGAGTAGGTAGCATGGATGTAGTACATCTTAGTTTAATTTTGATATTTTTATTGTAATGTTTTTTATTAATGCCTAACATTATGTAGACTTCTTACCGTTTCTTAATGTTGACTGTATGATTGTATTTCTTCATAATGATCTTAATGTTGTGTTGTTTGATGTTGAGTTTATGATATTCATAATGTTTAGATGTTGAATGTTATGGTTAGTTCTTTTGCAGAGAAGAATGATGTCATGTTGATATTCATAATGTTGTCATGTTGATGATATTCATAATGTTGTCACGTTGATGATATTCAGTATGTTGCAGAGTTTATGATATTCATAATGTTGTCATATTGAATATTGAATGATGTAGGGAAGAAACCAGAATATATGAATTTTTTTTCCTGTCATGGTTTATTGGGGACGGTTGTAACCGTCCCCTATAGAGCTACAGAAACGTCCCCCCAGGCAGAACAGTTCACGGAGACTTTTGGGGACGGTTATAACCGTCCCCATTACGGGTCGCGAACGAAGCACAGATGGGACGGTTAAAACTGTCCCTTATACCCTTCTGTTGGCGTCGCTATAGATGCTACCTACTAGAGGGGACGGTTACAACCGTCCCTAATAGTCTTCTGTTGGCGTCGCTATAGAATCTTCCAGGCTTCTGTTGGCGTCGCAAAAGACCTGCAGAGTAGAAGGGACAGTTACAACCGTCCCTACATGCAAACGTATGCGACGGTGGTAACCGTCCCTTCTACTCTGCAGGTCTTTTGCGACGCCAACTGAAGCCTGGAAGATTCTATAGCGACGCCAACAGAAGACTATTAGGGACGGTTGTAACCGTCCCCTCTAGTAGCGCAGTGCGACGGTTAAAACTGTCCCTTATACACTTATGTTGGCATCGCTATAGACGCTATGGTAAAGGGGACGGTTACAACCGTCCCATCTGCGCAACGTATGCGACGGGGATAACCATCCCCAAACGTTTTCTGGGGCCGTCTCAAAATGTTGATGACCATTAAGGACGGTTTCTAACCGTCTCTAATACAATAAGTTGTAGGGACGGTTGCACCCGTCCCTAATAGTAATCGTGTAAGGGACGGTTACAACCGTCCCGAATGGTAAATTAAATGAGACGGTTGTCAGAAGCGTCCCATTTAGTCAAATGAGACGGTGGCTGAAGGGACGGTTTAAGAACCGTCCCCGTTGATCAAAGGGGACGGTTCTACAGACAAAAAGGACGGTATGCGACCGTCCCCTTAGACCCACCCGCCTGTAGTGCAGATGTCTTGATTGCTCCTGTACATTATATACAATTCTACTGATATTTGTTGCTCGTAGGGCTTTGAAATTGTTGGAGTACTTCGTTATATGCATCATGCATAAGGGAGATGGGTAAATGGATCCCTCCAAGATAAATTTACACCATCCAAGAGTTTAGTCCCACATCTACCAATGGTGGGACTTGGAGGCTCTGTGGAGGCTATATAAGGAGCCCCAGACCTCCTGTATCCGATGAGAAAGTCAATAGACAAACACGACCATTTGAGGCCTTCTCACGTGGTTTCATCCCGCTCCTCACGGAGTAGGATTCCACGTAAAATCCCGTGTCAACAATGTTTTACCTTTATGTTCTTTGCTCTGTTTATCATTTCGCTTGTGCTTCTTATTTTCTAACAGAAATCATCTGTAAGAAAATCTTAATATAACTAATAAATATACGGGTAAAATGGAGATGCCCTCTTGGGAGTGCTAACTTCGCTCCTCCCGGCTCATTTTCCCATTTTTATTTTAATTTTGAAAAATGCTTATGTAGATTTTCATCACTATATTTATATATTATGCCATTCAAGTTTCGTGTGAAACATAGACTCCTACGACCTCCATGTAGACGGGGTTGAATTCAACAATTCTGCTATCGTTAAAAAAATGGTTATCTAGATGAAGGCCGTAGGAGTCTCTGTTTTGCACGAAACATGCATGACATACTATAGTGATATAGTGATGGATTTTCACGGATTCAATTTTCAAAAAAATATAAAAAAACTTTGAAAAATAGGGTAGGGGGAGCCAAGTTAGCTCACACTGAGGTAATCCTATTTTACCCTAAATATAATTATAGACAAACATATATATATATATATATATGAACATACATTAATTATCTGCTTAGATGTTCCTTCTGAGTACTTATCTCATTTCAGTAAATATCAGTGTCAATCTATGCATGTTTTCCTTGAAACTTGTCCCTACCCATCTAAGAGAGAGTGATACCTCTCTGTCTACTAAAACATTCCACCTTGATGGATTTTTCCTATGTGCACAAGTTTGGATGATGAATCATATTATGTTATGAGTAATCTTTTATAAGGTGTTTTTTTGGGAAAAAAAACTTATTCTTATGTCAAAATTATTAGCAACTTTGTGAAAAGTCATCAATTCTTGATTTTCCCAATATTTACTTCTCCATCTGATTTAAAATACAACTACCCTAAAGATGTTGGGTCTCATGCTAGTTGTGCAAAATCATGCAACTCTCTTAAATGTAGCAAGAGTTAAAATGTAAAGAACTAACTAATTAAGTATTAAATTGATGGTAAATTAAATGGAAAAATAAAATTAAACTGATTTTAGTGGTATAAAATAAGTTTGCTACTATATGTGAGAATACTACATCCTATGTGAGATAATGAGAGTTTTGCCGCCTCCATGCTTCTTGTTCATCAATGAAGGCATCATGTGATCACATCAAAAGAAATTATATTGTAATTATGATAATATCACTTTACCATCTTTAATCAAATTTTGAGTTGCACACAATAACTCCTAACAAAGTTGATAAATCCCAGATTTATCATCTTTGTTTGTATTTGTTATCCCATTCAGTATCATTAATTAACTATTAATTTAATTTAACAAATAACACTCTTTAATTAATTAACATTAATTATATGTACATAAATAAATACCTTATTGTGCCCTTTATTTTTTCTTATTATCAAAAATCAAATAAAACTACAATAATATTGAGTGTATTATATTTAACATTAAAATAAATCAAAAGTACAAAAAATAACAAATGAAATTAAAATGACTATTTTTATTTACTTAAAAATACTTGCAAAAATAATAGTACGTATATATGATGTATTTTGACTTCGGTTCAAAAAATTGTAGAACCTAAAAGGATCTACAACTTTTATGTTGAACACTTTTTGATTTGACACGTGTATCTATTTTTTTCTATTTTCTATTGGTTTATTCAATTTATATTTTTTCTACCGAACCATGGGGCTTCTTCTCCTCTTGCAATGTGACACGTCCCCTTTATCATTCCCACCTCATCTTCTGACCATCAAATCATCTTTATCAGATGGTGGAAGCTCCTCCATCACCGCTTGCCTCTCCACCCTATGATTTGATCAATCAGATCTCATTAGCGTCCTTCACTAATGCCTCAAGGATGGACGTCTGATGCGATCCATCAAATGAATGGGGTGTCATCCCCAACTTCCAGACCACCTCCTCCAAGGGGTGCGAACCTCACAACCACCCAACTTCTCATTTTTTCCCAAACGTCTCCTTGTAACATCTTTGCCAACTGACAATATCTAGCCTTAGCCATAGCCACCTACTCCTTTGCCAACCCCCTCACATTCTTCTTCCACATCAGATCAGTGTCCTAATGGCGGTTTAATTCCTCACGACAACCACTTGGAACTGCCATGCCTTGTCTTTGAATACCCCTCCGTCAACATAGTTTGAGGCTGTCCACCTTTACGAGGGATCTCACCCAACATCTCCTCTCCTTCCTGTGATAAAGGAAGGACAAATCGTTAGAGCTACGACAATGAACCCTGGTTTCGATCCATGGTCTTCCGACCATGATACTGCCATAGCCATGGTTGTTGGAGCTTCAAGGCATGGTTGTCCTTGTCAAGCAATGACCAGAGATCCATCTTAGATATCAACCCAAGCCTCTACCTCTACCGACAATCTTCTTCAATCCTAGGTAAGCTTAGGTTTGTTCTTTTCCTTTGTTTTCTTTTAATTTTCTTCTGATGTACAATTACCTTCTACCCTATCCAACTTGCTTCCATCTTCACCTTGTATCATAGATACACATTGAGGTCTCCGCTCACAACCTCCCTTTCTCCATAGCCTTCATCGCACCATCCCTCTTCTCCGGCAATACAGCAGAGGAATCCAACTAGGTCCCCATCTTCTCTTCCACTCCGGATCTCCATTTAGCTCATCGACCACATGCACACACTTGCATTGGTTATCCACTTACCATCTTGCAGGTAATCAACTTCAATGGTCGGAACTTCAGAAGGGGCTCTGATCTAGAGCCTATGCTCCAATGAGGGGATACAGATCTTCTGCTTCGAGCATTCCAAGGGGCTCGTATTGGCTTCCTGATTTTTGCTAGGGTCGAGGAAGATTAGTAATCCCTTAGCAGGTTGAGAAGATAACGGAGGAACACAGACGACCTTATCAGAGGCCTATTAGCATCGTGCGACAAAGGAGGGAGATACTTGAGAGAGCTATATATACCTGATAAATATCCATTTCATCATCTTTATTCTATTCTTTTGGCCTTAAAAATCCTAGCAAATGCATGTAAATACCCTTAATTTGCAAAAATTAACATTCATTCTTTGTTGTATAAATGTTGTATAACATATGATTTTTAATGCCAAAATTATAGAATAAAGAAAAGAAAAGAATAAGGATAAAATATCAAAGATGTTTTATGACCTTAAACCTCGAGACCTAGGCATCTTGATGACTAGGTCGATAAGGAATAAAGTAAGGGGAGATAAGGGTCAATAATACAATAAAAATCCAATTTATTTTTCTTCAATAAGTCCTTTTCGAGACCTATTTTATTTTCCACTTTTTATATCTCAAATAAAGAAACTTTGTATATGAAAGTTGTAGATAATAATATATGGAAATAATACAAAATTGATTTTATATAAAATTAATATACATTGTAAATGATATACTCTAAATAAGATTCCAAAATCCCAATTTCTCAGATCCATCTCTCAAATAAAAACTCAAAATATATCAAAATAATATTTATTGTATATAACTTTAATAAGCTATTTAATGAAGGCGGTTCCATATTTTTTGGAGTTAAGGTGTGAAAGTTTGGTTTTGGACCCCTGTTGTTTATTATACCCGAATAAAATATTCATTTTATTTATTCTTTATCATTTTTATAATTTTTTAAATACTATCTATAATATATGTACATACTAAAACTAAAATAAAACCATCAATAAAATATTAAAATAAAAAAAATAAAAAATACATAGATGAAATACCCAAACTTATACCTATATAATAAGTATACCTATTTATTTAAGTCTATATTTCATCATAAAAATATAATTATGTATATAAAAATAATTCATACTTATATAAAATAATAGACTAAAATAATAAAATAAAAATTACAAAATAAAAATAAATACTTAAAATATAGATAAACATACTTATAATTAACCCCTAAAAAGTAACTTATAATTAAACACCTTGAAAAAATAAATAAAAATCATAATAAAATTCTACATAAAATAATAAACATTTTTTATTTTGTAACTTTATTAGTAAATCATTTATTATTTATTTTAGAATTTACAATTCTTTTCTGGCATAGTTTTTTCTTGTTGGTCCACGTGGCCCAACCGGATCTCTCCGCCAGTTGACCTCGGTCAACTCTATGACCGAGGCCCTAGCCTGTGTCAGACGTAGGTTTTGGCCCTATTTCACACTTTTTCCCCGATCGATGTATTCATCGATAGGGTTGGGTTCTTCACCAAATCTCTTCCTCGATCCTCTCTCTTGCACGCCTAGATCTTTCCTCGGGCCAAGGATCACTGAATCGTCTGTTGCACCTCGATCTTTGGAGCATCTTGACTAGGTTGTACAAAAGACCCCCTAACCTTCCTTCTCCATTTTGAATCGACTTTGGCCTGTTCTGCCTCCCCTCTCTTTAGCTTCGGATTGAAGTACGTGACAAGAGCTTCTCCAGCTCATTAACAGCGGAGTCAGGCGACGCTAAGGGCGCGTTCCAACCATCTCCAGCCACCCTTGGGCGTGAGGTCCTATCTCGCGGTTAGCTCCGCTTGAGGTCTAGATTTTTTCTCTTTTTAGTTTAGGTTTTATTCCTACATTCGATTCATGTTCTTACATTAATATTCAATCACATCATTTAATGTAATCTACCTCATTTGTAGTTCTCCAGAGCTCCACTCCGGCGAACCACACCGCCACGACCCCTCTGCCATCTTCCCAATAAGGCCCCAGAAGGCTGAAGGATATTGATAATCCTCAAGCGCATCACAGAAGCGTACGATCGCATCTAATACGATCGGGGCGACTAGTCATACTAGTCGCAAGGAGCAGCGGAATTTAAACAATTTTAAATCATATGATGAAATCACATGATCACAAGAACAATTCTTGGATCATTTCATCAAACCACAAAGTATTAGGAATACCTCTTGAAGCGTGGTTGCGATCACGAGATCTCTAAAGCAAGAGATCCTCCTGTCTCAAGTCCGATCCACGGAGACAACACTTGCGGGCGCGATGATGAGATGCGTGACTCCCGCAATCCTTGACGAAAATCCAAGCCTCGAATCTCCTGATTTTGTCCAATGAAATTCGTCGTCTTCCTCTAGAGCAAGCAACCCCAAAGAAGAAGGAGATCCTCGAGTAGTCGATGGCGAAGGCGAGAACTTCTCTCTTTTCTCAACAAAGGTGGTCGGCCACCCTATGGAGAGGCAGAGGGAGAGAGAGAGCACGAGAATGAGAGGGAGAGAGAGAAGTAGAATAGGCATCTACTTGGTGTACCCCACAAGGGCTAGGGCTACCCTCCTTATATATTAGTTTGGGATCCAATGGATCTCAATCCATGGCTCATATGGATCCAATGACCATTGCAATCCAAGAGTCATCCAACGGCTATGATTGTTGTTGGTTAAAAACCAACAACATTAATTTATATTAAATTAAATATATGTTGAATTATTATCAACACAATTTAATTAACATAAATTAATTTATTAAGAGATAATATGATAACAAATAAGAGGAGACAAGAAACCTCCTAAAATATAGGAGGCGTCACCTATGACTAAGTCATAGGTGACACCACCTTTAATTTTGGTGGTTTTGTCTCCTTTTATTTATATTATTATTTCTTAATTAATTGCAATAACTATTATTGCAATAATATCCACCAAATTAATTCCAAATTAATTTGTGAATATTTCAATCATGCCATAGAAAAAATATGTGAATCATATTCACATCCCAAACTAATTTGTAAATTACATTTCCAATTATTTAACTAATGTGGATCCAATCCACATTAATAATTAACAAATGTTATTTACAATATTTCTCTCTCTGATATATTATAAATCTCATTTATAATATACACATATATTCTGGATATCACTATCCACGATTTGCTTATCCTTGATAATTAAATCTCATTTAATTATCTTGGATAATCATTCTCACAACATGAATCTCATTCATATTGTACTTGATAATTAAATCTCATTTAATCATCAAGACCTTCTTGCTAGGATACTAAATTCATCACAGGAATTATTCTTGAACCCCTTCAAGAATAATGTGCCTTCTCCGCAGATACTTGGAGATAAGGACATGGCGATTGTATTGTTCCACGTATAGTGACTTGGATGTTGAGATCTCATCTCAAATCCAGATCTAACGGACCTCCCATAGATGCTTGATTAAATCAAGTCCGTATACTTAACCTTCTCATTGCATCTGAATCATATTCAGATCAATGTCCAACACTTGGACTAAGATCAAGTTACTTCTCTACTGAGAGGAGTCACTAAAATCCAGACATGTTTCATCACTCCCTCAGACTGGAAGCGTCATGGTTATACAATCGTTTATGATTACATCACCCTCAAGTATTCCCAATACCTGCACATCTTGTATACTGGAAGACCAATGATCAACCTGAAGATGAAGATCTATTTTATACTGTCTTCTTTAGGGTTTGATCACCAAGTTTCTCAATCTTGGTCATTGGGATTTGGTGTCGATCATATGCTTTCCCAAAGCATATATCATACCTTCAAATTCTTGTCATGCTTCCAAAGCACGACGACCATGCATGGAATTTGATCAGTCCCAATACCTCATGAGTGAGCTCATGTCTTCCGATTCATAAGTGAACCTGTATGATCCCTTTGAGAGATCGTATTACTCATATATGCCCTTATATGCACACCAGCTCGCCAGTGTATAGACCTTGATTAGGTCATCAACCTAATGGTCTGCCAAATGCACATACTCAGACATATAGTAACACATCTGTCTCTGGTCAGAGGATGTGTGCCTATGCTGTGACAGTATTCAACATAGGACTTAGGTTATCTCGATCTCGCTAAGTCAACCCATTGACTTAACTAATCTGACACCTCCGAATCACTATTCCCATGCAGAGGACCTGCATCGAGAGGTCGGTCAGATATCAGCCTATGTGAGAAAGGATTGCCATCTCCTAATCAGGCCGGTGATCATCTCTTAATAATCATTTGATGGTGTTTGATGAGTTCTCTATCTAACCCATTAGATATTCATCCAAACACCAGCCTCTATGATTCATTTAATGAATCAACAGCTATATGATCATCAAGATGGCCATGGTACATAACCCTAATTGTACAGAGGGACCTTATAGTGCATTCATTCACTTATTTTCAGAAAGGGAGTGAACAACCAATAACTTTTATTGATAAAACATATTTATTACAAATAACATTTATTGTAAGAATGGTTCGCCTCGGGCTCACATGGCTAACAATCTCCCACTAGCCCTCAGAACCATTCAGGAACAGTCCTTAAACCCATACTCATTACATGCTGGTCGAAAACTTTCTGCGTCAGAGGTTTGGTAAGGGGATCAGCAACGTTGTCGGCAGAGGCCACCTTGGTGATGATGATATCACCAAGCTTTTGAATCTCCCGAATGATGTGGTATTTCCTTTCCATGTGCTTGCTCTTTTGATGCAATCTGGGTTCCTTTGCCTGGGCAATGGCTCTCGTGTTATCGCAGAGTAACGGGATGGGAGTATCAGGGGAAATTACGCCAAGTTCCAAAATGAACTTGCGCAACCACACCGTCTCCTTTGCAGCATCCGATGCGGCAATGTACTCAGCTTCTGTTGTTGAATCCGCCGTAGTGTCTTGCTTCTTGCTTCTCCAGCTCACAGCACCACCGTTCAACAGGAATACAAACCCTGATGTCGACTTTCGATCATCAATATCCGACTGGAAGTCTGAATCTGTATATCCCAAGACTTGGAGATCACCATCTCCATAGACCAAGATGTAATCTTGCATCCATCTTAGATATTTGAATATGTTCTTTACTGCATTCTAGTGTTGCTCTCCATAGCAGGATTGGTAACGACTTACCACTCCCACTGCATGGCAGATGTCTGGCCTAGTACACATCATGGCATACATTAAGCTTCCTACAGCTGATGCATAGGGGCATCTAGCCATGGCCTTATTTCTCAACACTTTGAGGAGCCATCCCTTTAGACAGATGAATACCATGTCTTAAGGGTAGGAATCCTTTCTTGGAACTATCCATTAGGAATCGTTCAAGAATCTTCTTAATGTATCCATGTTGTGACAATCCCAACATCCTCTTTTCTCGGTTTCTGAACAACTTCAGTCCTAAGATGTAAGAGGCTTCTCCAAGATCTTTCATCTCGAAGGTATGAGATAGCCAAATCTTCATACTGGTCATCATTCTTGTATCATTCCCAATGATAAGGATATCATCTACGTAAAGCACGATGAACACAATGACGCTCCCATTAAGCTTCTTGTACACACAAGGTTCATCAGGATTCTCCACAAAATCATAACTCTTTATGGTTTCGTCAAATCTGATGTTCCAGCTACGAGAAGCTTGTTTGAGCCCATAGATGGATTTCTTTAGTTTGCATACTTTACCATCCTCAACTATGAAGCCCTAGGGCTGCTCCATATAGATATCCTCCTCGAGGTATCCATTGAGGAAGGTTGTCTTGACGTCCATCTGCCAGATGTCGTAGTCAAGAGATGCAGCTATAGCTAGCAGTGTCCTGATGGATTTAAGCATAGCCACAGGAGAGAATGTCTCATCGTAGTCGATGCCTTCTCTCTGTGTGTAGCCCTTGTCTATGAGCCGTACCTTGAAAGTCTCTACTTTCCCATCATGTCCCCTCTTTCTCTTGAAGATCCATTTACACCCAATGGGTTTTACCCCCTTAGGTGGATCCTCTAGGGTCCATACACTATTCTTATGCATGGAGTCAATCTCTGACTTCATTGCTAGCATCCATCAATCCATGTCATGATCCACGAGTGCTTCATCAAATGAAGTAGGATCATTGTCAGTCTCACTTGACACATGGAATCCATACATTTCAGGTGGTGCAACCACCCTCGAACTTCTTCGAAGAGGTATGGGTGTTACATCTTCATTTATCTCTCCAGTTTCTGGTTCAGAAATCTCAGAATCCTTAGGGTGAGTTCCTCTACTTCATTTCTATCTTGGCCTTTAAGGAAATCATCCTCCAGAAATCTCACATCTCTAGAGACAAAAACCTTTTGGGTCTCAAGGTCATAAAGTTGATATCCAATACCATCTTTAACATACCCAATGAAGTAGCACTCACAAGTGTGAGATTCTAGCTTACTTGCGTCCACATTCTTCACATAGACCAAGCAACCCCAAACCCTCAAGTGTCTAACACTTGGTTTGGTTTCATACTAGAGATCATGACGAGTCTTAGGCACAGATTTGCTAGGAATCTTATTCAGGATATATATTGCAGTCTCTACTGCATATCCCCAGAAACTAAGAGGTAAACGTGCTTTGCTCATCATTGAACGGACCATGTCCTTGATGGTCCTGTTGCGTCTTTCAGCAACACCATTGAGTTGGGGAGTTCCAGGGGGAGTGAGATTGGAGACAATTCCATTCTCTTTAAGGTATCCCTTGAATTCATCTGAGAGGTACTCGCCACCTCGGTCAGATCGAATCCGTTTAATCTTCTTATCGGTTTGGTTCTCAACCACAGCCTTAAATTCTTTGAACTTTTCAAAGGTTTCAGATTTATGACGTAGTAGGAAGATAAACCCGTACCATGAATGGTCATCAATAAACATCAAATAATATCGATATCCATTCCAAGTCGCGGTACTGAAGGGACCACATACATCAGTATGTATTAGGTCAAGAATACCTTCGCATCTTGTAACCTTGTTACGGAAAGACATCCTAGTCATTTTACCTCGAATGCAATGTTCACAGGTAGGTAAAGATTGGACTTGTAGAAAATCTAAGGGTCCATCCTTTATCAATCCATTAATCCTATCAACAGATAAATGACCAAGCCTTTGATGCCAAATCACATTCGAATGATTTCCATTCTCCCTAGATCTTTTAGGGTTTTTATTAGTGGTAGTGACATTCATGACACATTCATCAATGCACAATTCATAGAGTCCACCAGAAGTCAAAACACCATCCGCAATAAATTTATCATATTGATTAATGACTAACTTATTACAGAATAGGAAGGAAAATCCATGTCTAACAAGCTTAGATACAGATATCAAATTCCTCCTGACTTCAGGTACATAAAGACACTCTTTAAGTACTAAGACTTGACCACTAGATAACGATAGTCGGCAGGTTCCAATGGCGAATGCTGCAACACTTGCATCCGATCCCATCTGGATGACTATCTCCCCTTGCACCAGATTCCTAGTTTCCTGAAACAAATGCAACGAATTGCATACTTGAACAGAAGCACCAAAATCTACAACCCAACTTCCTTCTCGTCCGACGAGAAAGCTAGTTTCAATGATGAAAGTAGATTTCATACCTGCTGGGGGGATTTACCTTTGTCGACCGACTTCAGATATTCTGGGCAGTTACGCCGCCAGTGCCCCGGCTTCTTGCAGTGGTGATAGACATCGGACTTCTTCTATGTCATTAACGTGGAAACACTGGAAGATGAACCAACTCCTTGATTCTTCTTCTTTCTCTTCTGGGGCGGTCCCTTCCGAGAACCTTGCTTCTGACCGCGCTTTCCTTTCACTTGTGCAACCATTGCCCTAGCAGAGGGGCCGTCCTTCTTCATCACGTCTTCTGCAGACTTTAATGTAGCTAACATCCCAGCGTTAGTGAAATCAACTTTGCTCATGTGATATGACACGACAAAGTTGTTGAAAGACTTAGGGAGCGACAGGAGAATGAAATCAGCTTGCATATTAGAATCCACGTAAGCTCCTAGGGTTTCCAATTCAGAGAGGTACCCAAACACTTTGAGCACATGCTCTCTAACAGAGGTCCCTTCCTGCATCTTGCAGCGAATAAGCTATTTCATCACATTGTAACGCTGTGTGCGGTTGATGTCACCGAACATTTCCTTCAGATTCAGCACGATTTCTTGGCAGTGGTTCATTTCCACATGTTGCTTTTGAAGCACATTGGATAATGAGCCAAGGATATAACATCTTGCCAAGTTATGATCTTCATCATATTTCTCATTAAAAGATTTATCTTTTGCAGTCTGAGGGTCTGCAATCTTGTCCTTGGTCAGCACATAAGAGATGCGCTCTGCAGATAGGACAAGATCCAAATTTCGGATCCAATCCGAATAATTTGGTCCGATCAACTGATTGACCTCCAAAAGCCTGCTCAGTGGGTTTATGGACTTCATTTTCTGAAATTAAGAATGCACTATATTAGAATATATAAATAATTATATATTCAGTTTTAAACATTTGATTAAGGCATTTTAAATCAAATTTATCTTGCTATGTCTACTGTGAAAGATTATTCCCTAATCGTCTTTCAAAGTAAGAGATATACTTACCGCTATATCTCAAGCAAGATCTGGGATCTCCTTTTTATCTTTATCACATCCCAATAATATGAGAACATGTGACTCAAATAAAGAGAAGCGGGAACACATTCCACCTTGCAAGTCTAACTTGCATTCTCAATTCGGTCTTTAACACCCGGGCCCACCACCCCTAAGATGATGTTGACCCGTTGCTAATTGAACCAACCGTCAACAGACTTAATACTCGCTATACGCAATCCAATATCGCCCCAATAATATGAGGATCCGATATTGGGGTCACTACGTATACGGCCTTACTCTTTCGAGAAGCAAAGAACCCGATCCAAATAATTGTATATAGGATCTGTCACTTCGGACAGGCGTCTCCTATATACGACTTTTGGCGACGAAATTCTTTGCCTTGACGGGAGACCATCGTTATCAGTTATATGATCCTCCACCTCTTATTTAAATTGAAATAATTAATTATCATGAATCATATTCACATAATTAATTCTTCCAAGGGAAATACACATCTATTCATAATAGAGTGTTTAAATAGGATATAATTAATTTAATCACATTAAATTAATCATCAATCCTATTATAAATCAACAAACTTTGAATTTTACTTGAATAGTAAGTATAATCTCAAAGTACGTATTATTTTGAATTTTAATAATTAGAAAAATACACTTTGATTTCTCCGGCATTATTCAGTCCCTACCCGCTGTCATGGCCAGTACCAGCGAGAGTGGAACGGACCACATACGTTGCAACCCGATACCCTAGCGATCTCTGACTAGACACCATATCCAACTCAGGAAAGGATAATGCCAGATAGATCATCATGTACTTTGAGATGCTCATCGGTCTTTCAACCGAAATTATACCATATAATATACATCAAAACATTTTTGATTATATTATAAGGAGATTTACTAAACAAATCCCCAATCCTATTCAAGCAAGAGGGTTTTGCATGTAAAAGTTATCCTACAACTATTGTAGGATGACCTAGGGTTTTGCATGAAAACAATGTTTGTTGATGATTTCAAAAATAATCAATGATCAAGATCAACTATCTTATCATTATGGTTTAGTGGGATGTCATTCAAGGAATTGATTATCATCTTTAAATATTTCACAAATATTTATCAATAACCAATTTCAGAAAATTAACAATTAATTTTCATCAACATGTATTTGAATGACTATCACAAGGTTCATTATCAAATTTGTCAATTTCCAGCAGTGACCCACAATCACTAAAATTAACTTATCTTGATCAATTTAAATCCAAAATTCGCAAAATTAGTTCCCTAAGATTGCCAACTTGATTTACAACAGAACCTAAGTGATATTTCACGCATTTCAAGGCGCAACAAAACCGTAATTAACAAATTAATCACGCTCTGTTATGCAGTTCCCGCAACTGTGAATACATGCACATTAAAAAGATCATATCTTGAGCAAATTAAATCCAAATTTAGTAAACTCAAATCCTATGATTTCCTTGTTTAATGGGGAACAAAATCCAATTGAATATTTCGTGTTTAAACAATTTAAACAGTGCCGAAAAAATCAATTAGACAGAGTTGCGAAAATTCAAATGCGCTAAAACTTTCGCGACTCTTTCAAACCCAAGTCGTCCTTGGTTCATGGATCATATCCAAAATCTTTTTTGATCTAAGGCTCTGATACCACTTGAAGGATATTGACAATCCTCAAGCGCATCACGGAAGCGTGACGATCGCATCTAATACGATCGGAGCGACTAGTCGTACTAGTCGCAAGGTGCAGCGGAATTTAAAAAATTTTAAATCATATGATGAAACCAGATGATCACAAGAATAATTATTGGATCGTTTAATCAAACCACAAAGTATTAGGAATACCTCTCGAAGCGTGGTTGCGATCACGAGATCTCTAAAACAAGAGATCCTCCTGTCTCATGTCCGATCCACGAGATAGCACTTGTGGACGCGATGATGAGACGCGTGACTTCCGCAATCCTTGACGAAAATACAAGCCTCGAATCTCCTGATTTCGTCCAACGAAATCCGTCGTCTTCCTCTATAGCAAGCAGCCCCATAGAAGAAGAAGGAGATCCTCGAGTAGTCGATGGCAAAGGCGAAAACTTCTCTCTTTTCTCAACAAAGGTGGTCGGCCACCCTAGGAGAGGGAGAGAGAGAGAGCACGAGAATGAGAGGGAGAGAGAGAAGTAGAATAGGCGTCTACTTGGTGTACCCCTCAAGGGCTAGGGCTACCCTCCTTATATATTAGTTTGGATCCAATGGATCTCAATCCATGGCTCATATGGATCCAAAGACCATTACAATCCAAGAGTCATCCAACGGCTATGATTGTTGTTGGTTAAAACCAACAACATTAATTTATATATTAGATTAAATATATGTTGAATTATTATCAACACAATTTAATTAACATAAATTAATTTATTAAGAGATAATATGATAACAAATAAGAGGAGACAACAAACCTCCTAAAATATAGGAGGCGTCACCTATGACTAAGTCATAGGTGACGCCGCCTTTAATTTTGGTGGTTTTGTCTCCTTTTATTTATATTATTTTTTCTTAATTAATTGCAATAACTATTATTACAATAATATCCACCAAATTAATTTGTGAATATTTCAATCATGCCATTGAAAAAATATATGAATCTATCACATCCCAAACTAATTTGTAAATTACATTTCCAATTATTTAACTAATGTGGATCCAATCCACATTAATAATTAACAAATGTTATTTACAATATTTCTCTCTCTCTGATATATTATAAATCTCATTTATAATATACACAGATATTCTGGATATCACTATCCACGATCTGCTTATCCTTGATAATTAAATCTCATTTAATTATCTTGGACAATCATTCTCACAACATGAATCTCATTCATATTGTACTTGATAATTAAATCTCATTTAATCATCAAGACCTTCTTGCTTGGATACTAAATTCATCACAGGAATTATTCTTGAACCCCTTCAAGAATAATGTGCCTTCTCCGCAGATACTTGGAGATAAGGACATGGCGATTGTATTGTTCCACGTATAGTGACTTGGATGTTGAGATCTCATCTCAAATCCTGATCTAACGGACCTCCCATAGATGCTTGATTAAATCAAGTCCGTATATACTTAATCTTCTCATTGCATCTGAATCATATTCAGATCAATGTCCAACACTTGGACTAAGATCAAGTTACTTCTCTACTGAGAGGAGTCACTAAAATCCAGACATGTTTCATCACTCCCTCGGACTGGAAGCGTCATGGTTATACAATCGTTTATGATTACATCACCCTCAAGTATTCCCAATACCTGCACATCCTGTATACTGGAAGACCAATGATCAACATGAAGATGAAGATCTATTTTATACTGTCTTCTTTAGGGTTTGATCACCAAGTTTCTCAATCTTGGTCATTGGGATTTGGTATCAATCATATGCTTTCCCAAAGCATATATTATACCTTCAAATTCTTGTCATGCTTCCAAAGCACGACGACCATGCATGGAATTTGATCGGTCCTAATACCTCATGAGTGAGCTCATGTCTTCCGGTTCATAAGTGAACCTGTATGATCCCTTTGAGAGATCGTATTACTCATATGCCCTTATATGCACACCAACTCGCCGGTGTATAGACCTTGATTAGGTCATCAACCTAATGGTCTGCCAAATGCACATACTCAGACATATAGTAACACATCTGTCTCTGGTCGGAGGATGTGTGCCTATGCTGTGACAGTATTCAACATAATACAGGTTATCTCGATCTCGCTAAGTCAACCCATTGACTTAACTAATCTGACACCTTCGAATCACTATTCCCATGCAGAGGACCTGCATCGAGAGGTCGGTTAGATATCAGCCTATGTGAGAAAGGATTGCCATCTCCTACTCAGGCTGGAGATCATCTCTTAATAATCATTTGACGGTGTTTGATGAGTCCTCTATCTAACCCATTAGATATTCATCCAAACACCAGCCTTTATGATCCATTTAATGAATCAACAGCTATATGATCATCAAGATGGGCCATGGTACATAACCCTAATTGTACAGAGGGACCTTATAGTGCATTCATTCACTTAATTTCAGAAAGGGAGTGAACAATCAATAACTTTTATTGATAAAACATATTTATTACAATAACATTTATTGTAAGAATGGTTCGCCTCAGGCTCACATGGCTAACAAAGGCCACCTTTTTGCTTGTGTGAGCTTTATCGCAGGTGATGGTGGCCAAAGGACTCCTTTTGGAGTCGATTTTTGCACGGACTAGTACCTGAAGCTCCTATTTTCCCCGTACTCATTCGTCATCATCTGAGCTTTGGCGTACCCCCTGAAGGTGTCATCTGAAGCAAAGGGACTTGGGCTCCATTTTGGCCCTGCTCGAGGTATCCCAGGTGGTCGGAGGCTCGCTGCATCGTCGATCAAAGCTCATAGGAATGAGAGTTCTTCCCTGTTCCTCCAAGTTGCTTCACTAACATCTGATTTCCTCTCGCTTCTAGAATTGAGTGTCGTTGGATGCACCCGCATACCGACCGTCAGATCTTTCGCCTGGATCTAATCTTGGCCATCAGTGGGTGAAGCAGCATCGTAGACGGGAGGGTGACACGTGGCATTAGTGAATCAAGATCTGTCGTCCGCTCCCGCCATAGACTGGGTATTTTGCAACTTTAACCCAACCATTTTTGTAATTTAATAATTGGTTTATAAACTTTCCTCGACCATTCATATTATCTTGTAACATTTGCAAAAATGCCCTGCTACTTTACTATAATTTCTTATAGGTCCTCCGCCACGTCACCTCACATGCATGTGCGCGTGAGGTGCGGGCATTTTGCAGGCGTGTCCTGGAAGGTTTTGTGTATTTCATTTTAATCCAAAAACTTGTTATTGATATTTTATATTTTTAGAAAAATTACAACTAGGCTCCTGGCTTTTTTTAAATGCATATACGCCCTTCCCAAAATGTAGTTTCTCTTTATTTCCTCAATTTATTTAAAATACCACTTGTGCTAAAAATCACCAAATATATACTTAAGTTTTTGGATGCTTGTCTTTTCACGTCTATTGCATTTTAGGACTTTTATCTATTTATTAAAAATAAAAACGAGCACAAAAGGCCCTGCTTGACTTAAAACATTCTAAAAAAATATAATCATTTCTAAAAATTCCCAAAAAAATATTTATTATTTATATATTTTTAACCTTCAGATCAAAAATCAATAAAAATAGAAAAAAAAATAAAATTCTTAAAAATTGAAAACCCCAAAATCTTTTATAAAAACATATAAAATTCCTAAAAATTCCAAAAATATTTTTTTCTATTTATAATTTTCTCTATATTATTATCTATATACTAAAATTGATTTGGAAAATTTTGGACTTTAATTTTCTATTTTGAGTTTCCAGGATTTAATTTTCTATTTTTAGTTTCCATTTCAATTTCAGCATATATTTTATCACTGTTTTATGCTATTTTTAACTTTCTATATATATATATATAAATTAGAAAAGTCTCAAAAAATCACAAAACATAAAAATAATTTAAAACTCAAAAATTATTTAATTCAGTAGTTTTTAGTTTTATTTATATCTCTCTTATCTATTATTGTATATATACTCATATATACCTTATATTGTATTATTTAAAAGAAAATACAAAAATATAAAATACAAAAGAAAATATAAAATATAATAATATAAAAATATAAAAATAAAAAATACACAATACAAAATATTTAAAACCCATATTAAAAAATAGACAAAGAAGCTCACAATCGGTTTTGTGCATTTTATCAGCCCGATCTATCTAGTTTGCTCCCAATGTTCGGCACTCTATTACTACTTACACTATACACATCTTTTGTAGAGTTAATACAATAATTTTTAACTCCACACATTTATTTGCATTGCTTTATATAATATGTGGGTTAAGTGTTGTTTGAATTGATTTTTGTGAGCGGTCATCATTGCGACGCAGTTCGTGTTCGATTATCAGACCCTCGCAAAAGTAACTTCAACAATAACTGCTCGATCGTCTACATCAGGCGGTTGATATGCCCCCTCATTCCTTCGCTACAGAACTAGATGACTCGGTGGGTTCGAGCCTCGTCCGAAGCCACTCGGGCCACCACATGGCCCGAGCCTCCTGCATCATCCCAAACCACTCCCCAAGCCTCCACCCATGTGCACAACACATGAATGCTTGGGTTATTTGCAGCATCTCCCCACGAGCTTCTTCAAATGACATATAAGTCCCCTCCAAGCACGTGTGAGGCACACGCAAAGCAGGATAAAAATTACAAGCCCATGCATAAGAATCTTTATAGATAAGCGCTCCCAACATTTCTAAATTGCGTATGTGCACTGACAAATCTGAAATTACCCTTTTTAATTTGTTCATTTTTATGCTTTTAAAAAATATCGTTCGTTGTAGGCGGGTAATTGGAATCAATCAAGAGATAACCACTTAATTAATTAATCAAATTTAATTGAAGCGGAATTTATATTAATTTAACCTGGGCAAGCCCTAGGATCAAACTCAATGAGGCAAAGGAATAACTTAGGTTTAAGTCTATCAAATTTAATGCACGATTTTTGAGGCAGATTTTTTTTGGTATTGTTAATGCAATTTTTAATGTAAATGTAAATGTGGCCAATTTTAAGGATTAAAATATGATATTTAATTAAACATAGGCCAAAAATTATGAAATTTGTTTGGAATGTGAAATATGATGAAATCGACGCACTATAATTTTTTTGTAATTTTCTGATGTAATATGATATTTATGAATTAATGAATGCAAACAAGGTGAATTTCTATGATTAATTATAATAAATATTAAACCTACTTATTTCTAAGGGATAAAATTTTCTAAGATATATCACGATGTGGTTTATCTCATAAAAATCCTAAACCTTAAAAATGTGAGGTTATACCCTATTAAAAATTAAATACTGAAACACACATAATAATTTTTACAGGATAAAATATACATGCAAATGCAATGATTTTTTGGCATAATGTAAAATACAACTTATCTTATACCCATGAATTTTTGGTGATTTTTAGAGTTATGGTTAATTCTATATGAATTTCAGAGCACAAAGTAGGTAAAATATGCAATTTATCACCAAAACATTAATAATTAGTCAACCACAGATGTGGAAAAAATAGAGCACATGCCACAGTGTATAGAATTATTGAAGAATAAAGTGCATGTTTTTCATAAATAAAATGATGTCAAATTGACGTTCAAATAAAGGGAGAACACATGGGTCTCAGTGCAAATTAAATAATAGAAAAATGCAGAACTAGGGAATGGGTGTAAATACCTAGACCCGAGAGGGGTCAGTCTGCAAAATTGCCAAGGAGCACATGCACAGCACGTGCCCTTGGTGGTGGGGGTTTCGGATGGAATTGGGAAAAATTCCAGGGGTTCCTTGCAGAAGTTCCCCCAACCACCTGCAACTCATGTGAGAGAGGGCCTCGAGCCTTGTGCCCAATAGTTGGGGATCGGAGGAGGGGAGCCTCCCTGCTAGCATATGGTAGACTCAAGCGGAGGATCTTCTGAGGACTAGTGGACCTAGAGTACGTCGAAGGCGGAGCTGGATTCGAAGAGGAGCAGGACCCTTGTGGGGCTTCGGTGATGAGGCGACGAGCCTGGAGCAAAGCCCTTGGAAGAGGAGAGCTCCTGGTCATTGATGCATGGCAAGGTCGACCGGAGGTGGTGGACTCGGTGGTGTCGCATGCGAAGAAGCAACATGGCGAGGTCAATTGGAGGGCGGCGAAGCTCCTGGAAGAGGAGCTCCGTGGTTGAACGGAGATGAGGGCGAAGGAGGAGTTGCACCTGCTGGAAGGCAAAGGGCTTCCGCCTCTGGCCATGTATGTCGATGGAGAGGCTAAGGCAGAGGTGCGCGGCTATGTCGTTGACAGATGTATGGCTCAAGACACGAAGGCGAGCGAGCTCGATGGTAGCGAAGCGTCCGGAGCAAGGGAGCACGTGTAGGGGCACTGAAACAACCAAGGTGGTCGGATCTCACCGGGTTAAAGGGAGGAGGGAGGAGCTGCCACTGCCTTCCTCCTTCGCTTGGGCTTATCGGCGGATGATCAAATGCGGGTGTCGTTAATGGAGTTTTAAAGGGATGAGAGGCGTCGACGTTAGCTATGGAGGGATGGTCGATCGGTGTTGAGGTTCGATGGGATACGATGCGATGAGGAGGGATCTGATGAGATCCGCAGGCAGCGACGAAATTAATTTGACGAGATTTAATTGTTTTGGGGAGGTAGTGACATAAGAGGAAAGGGAATCAGAGACCGCATCGTGACGGAAAAGGAAGGGCAACGGATCGAAGATCGGGTTCAACGGGATAAGACAGACAGCTGAGGAAGGCTATGGCGAAATTGGAGGGAGGAAGGAGAGGAGCATTGGTTGTCCAATCGGCCGAGACCGGACGGCCATAATCATACCACGTGGCTGGGATTTTTTTTATTTTAATTAATTAAAATTTTTTAGTAAAAAAATTTGAAATATAAATGCCAAAAATGGGTGACACGTGGTGGCTCCAGAAGTTGGCATGTGTCATTCCCAAAAAAATTGAAAATGAAAGAAAATTTGAAAAGAAATAATAAATAACCTAGATCGAAAAGTTTTCTTCACGAAAGTTGCTCGTCTCGATGAGATCTACAACTTTCATGAAGAGATTAAAACTAAAATAGGTCTTTTCCACAAATGATATTTTTAGGGCACTCTATGTGTATAAAATACCTTGATTTTTGGGATAATTATACCCATGACCTTGAGTACTCTCGCAATAACATTCATAACCCTGTATAATCACGAATAACGCGCAGGACCCTGAATAAGTGTGACTCTTACATCTATAACCTTCCGTTACTTTACCTCATAACTCAACCAGATGATTGAGTTAATCTAACTGATGAACGATCTAACGGTTGAGATTAACTTAAATTAAAAATATCCCACATTTTTCTTCTAGCCTGCACACCACACCGTTGTTGTTCCCTCCTCTTGCAGGTGATCTCGGGGGCGGTGTGCGGGACGCGGGGGCATCTGCAGGTCATCGCGGGGGTGGCGTGCGGGACGCGGGAGGGGGGGGGGGCAATCTACAGGTCATCGCGGGGGTGGCGTGCGGGACGTGGGGGCAACGTGCGGGATGCATCTGCAGGTGGGGGCTGGGGTATACAGGGGGGGTCTGCAAGTCATCGTGAGGGAGGTGGGCAGGTGCGGGAGGGAGGGGGTTAGGCAGCACGGGAGGGAGGTCGGCAGGCGGTGGCCGCGGGGTTTGTCTTCAGCGGGGGTAGGCTGTTGGCGGCGCGGGAGGGAGGTGGGCAGGTGCGGGAGGGAGTGCGCGGGAGGGAGGGAGGGAGGCGGCGACCGCGAGGGTTTGTCTTCAAAAGGGGGGAGGGGAGGGGGGCGCGACAGGCACTGGAGGGAGGTTTGCAGGATGGGGGGGGACGGGAGGGAGGCGGTGGGGAGGCTTGCAGGATGGGGGGGACGGGAGGGAGGCGGTGCAGGCACGGGAGGAAGGCGGTGGGGAGGCTTGCAGGATGCTGGAGCGACATACACAGGGGGAGGCGGTGGGAAGGCTTCGGAGGTCTTCGACAGGGTGTTGGAGCATGGGAGCGGATAGGCGGAGGCTTGCAGGCTGGGAAGGGGGGGTTGGCGGTGTGGGAGGGAGGTGGGCAGGCGTGGGGGTGGGGGGTTACAGGTACGGGAGGGAGTCGGTGGGCAGGACGGGGGGGCGCCTTCGACTGGGGGTTGGAGGACGGGAGCGGATGGACGGAGACTTGCAGGACAGGGAGGGGGGTCGGCGGCGCGGGGAGGGAGGTGGGGAGGGGAGGGGTTGTCTTCGACGGCAGAGGGGGGGAAGGCTTGCACGACGGCGGGTTGGAGCACGGGAGGCTGACCTGGGTTGAGGAAGGACGATGCATGGCCTGCAAGGGACGACGAGGTGCTGTTCCATGAGGGGAGAGGGGGAGGGCATATTTTGGAAATAAGAATAACACTAGGGGCAATTTTGCCTTTTCTAACAGAAACCGTTAAATATAACATACATATCAAACGGAAAATAACACAGGGTTATGGCATGTAAGAGTTAAGCATTACTCGGGGTTTCTCATGTAATTCGTGATTATACAGGGTTATGAATGTTATTGCGAGAATACTCAGGGTCATGGGTGTAATTATCCCTTGATTTTTTTAGGTTTTGCAAATTTTTATTATTTTTAAATAAGATAAAAATCGAAATAAAATCAGATAAAATAAATAAAAAATATTTACACATTAATCTAATTTTGGTATTTTTAATTATTAAGAAAATAAGAAAAATAAAATAAAGTACGATAAAGATGACTTTTGTACATTGAACACTCAGACTCGGTTTTCATTTTATTTTAGGTTTTGATTTTTACGCATTTTAATAAAGCATTTGTCAAAGAAAATAAAAAAAATAAAAGAAAAAAGAGTCATATCTATATATATAATAATAGGCCAAAATGGTGTAAATTACACAATGTACAAAAGAGGCCTAAAGTCCAACTTTCACATATGAGCTCCGACTTGAACTTGATCTTGTTTTGAAGATAATTGAATGTACATTACTTCAAAAGTGAGTAAGATTAAAGGACACTGTATGAAAGAGATATCAACATTTTAGTATGGTAATTCTGAAATTAAGGTTTCAGTTTTTGAGCCATTTATTTATGGTAGTGATTTTTTGTATTTTTCATTTATTTTTGTTAATGATATGTACACAATGGAGGTGGTTTCAGGTGATTTAGAGTTAGCATGAATTTCTTCAAAATCAGAGAAGTTAGCTTATTTTACAGGTCATTTGGGCTAGGATTTTTGACTTCTTATTTTATGCAATTATGCATGTGATAACATGCAATTATTATTTACATATGCATGAATGCTAATTATGCAAGATAATTGATAAAATGCAGATGCATTTTAAGGAACTGAGCTTAATTAATCTCTTTTAGAGTGATGAATCACAGATTCATCATGCACTTGACAAGACTTGAATGTTATGTTTTGGAAATATTTATCATATTTCTATTTACATTTATGCCCTTAGACTTTTTATTGCATGCCTTATATATGGACCTAATTAATGTGAAATCAATGTCATTTTGAAGCTTACTTAAATATGTATATAATGGCATATGTTAATATTTGATTTGCTTCTTAGAAAATGTTTAATTAATTAGATATTTAAATGTTACATATCGTATTTACAATGTGCCATTTAACTAACTTAGCTTTATTCTATTGCACGAATTGGATATTGAATTAATTGGACATCCCGCTTAAGGTAATTTTATCAAACCAGGAGCATATTTTCGTAATCACTTGCATGTTTTGTATCTAATTTCATCCTATTGCATTCTGTTAACTTAATTAGCATGCATTGAAAATCAAGCAAAAATTCCATTTCATTCATTATGTTATGTATTGCATCCTTTTGTAACTTTTTACCTAGATAGCATTATCAAGATCTTAAATTATATATCTAATATCTGCTTAATTAGATCAAGAGCTCGTGTCCCTGAGTTCGACCATGGACTTATCTAGGTAAAATAAGTTAAACCGAGCCACTCCTTGTGGAGATTCTCGCTAGGTTCTGATCGATATGTATTTGGTCGTATTACAACGAGACCTAATTAGCATAGCCGAATACACGTTCGTTAGAAGAAGTCATTGCTGGGGACATAGCTTTATTAGATTTATTTAATTAGGTTTAAATACTTAATTAAGTGAAATTTGATGGTAATAGGTTAACATTGTTTTGTTGACTTTTGATTGTTGGATAGACTTGTTCTATTGACTTTGTTGTTTTATGTTGTGTGCTTAATAAGCTCAATCTTTAAAGTGCTCTAATCACAAGTTGTTTTTGGCAAGGCCTGCGATGCTGACTCGAAAAGGTGAAGCGGAGGATACAAGCTTGGAGCTCGAGATGAAAGGAGTCGTAGTTAAGGTGAAGCGGATGCTACGATTAGAAAATCATTGATTTTTGTTTAGCTAATTAATTAGTTGTTTTGTAATAATTATTTTGTGTAATTTGTTTTGTAACTAATTTATAATAGATTATGTTATTATTTATAAAAGTTCTCGATTGAGAACTCGTGTGTGTAAACAAAGGACATAGCTAACCTTCTAACCGTTGTGTTGTGTCGAGACATGTTTTACTCTCACCAAGAATGGGGCTCGATTTGAGTGGCGACATTTAGGATAAGGATCACGATTTAAGTATCTATCTTAGGTCATATTGAGTGTGCTAGATGATAAATTAAGCCACACATCTAACATCTTAAGATTCACGTACATCTTAAGATTCATTAATAGACACGCCTAATATGTTCTACTTAGTTCAAATCTCAATCTAATTCTTCTTCGTTAATACAACTCATGTATTAGGAGCGGTTTTTTCGACTTCCATTCATATAGATAGATTTTAATACTCAGTAAAGCTTCCACATGGAGAGAGTTAGGATGTACGGTAAGTATCTCTCAACATGAGCATGCATCATGATTTATCACTTGTGTTAGCTTTTTCTGAATCCTCTCATTATTTAAAACATAAGTTACAAAGGAACCATGACTGTTCGATAGGTGATGATTTCTATGTTCACATTATTAATCAATGATAACAAAACTCTCAAAAATTAGGACTGATAATGCAAGTTGATTATAAATAAAATAAAGTAAAATGAACCTTGTTTTATGGGAGATCGAAACACGTGTTAATCTCAGGTACATTATTTCAGACAAAATAGAGGAGATGGCTCCTTAGGATAATGCCCAAATCCTAATATATGTGTGGGTAATGGACTTATATTTTGAATTATCACTAGTAAAATGGATAAGATAATTTGACCAATATTTTTCAATCATCATATGTGAGATGGCGAATTAAATGGTTTGCTTGTGCTATTGTGACTTTTTAACCCACTCCCATAACCTTTACACTCCATTTTTCCATCTCCATTGATTCATCCAACCTTAAGATTCATGTGTTTAACCTAACTCCTCGAGTCTCGACTCCCTCATCCTTGCTCAATATTCTTAAATACTTAGGCTACTCTTTAACTTAAGTATAGGGGGAACAAAGTCCTAACCCTGTGTTCCTCTCGGATCCCTTCATCTTCATTTTACATCTCTCTACTTAGGCTATTTCTTAGCCTAAGTATAATAGGGATCCAAGTCCCCATGATTCTTCTAACTCTTTATTTAACTCATTCCACAAACCTCTCCCTTGTCTTCTTCTTATATTTAGGTTATTTTTCACCTAAGTATATGGGAGAAACCTGATGAATCTCCCCTTCATCACCTTTATTCTTTCATTTTGACCTTAAATCCCTAGTTAAATGCATGTATATAGTATTAATTCATATAAAATCACAAATACTTTTGAGATAGTGATTTCAAAGTCTTATCTTAAAAATTTAAGACTTTATATAATGATATAATAGCCTTATCTAAAGATACCTTACAAGACTTAAGACTATATCTTAGTCTAAGAAGATAGAGATCTCCAAACATAAGGGTATTCTGATAAGGATAATAGAAATCCCTTACTGGTTATAATAATTGATGAGTTGTGGTGCCAAAGACTAAAACTGGCAAAATGTAATGCACTATGGCTACTATAACAAGAATGAGTATTGATGGTATAAGATGCAACATTCGCATTGGATGCGGGCACTGTTACTCAGAGATATGCAAGTTTGTAAAAGGACTTGGCATAATCTCTTGGGACAGAGTGACTAGTCAGCTGACCAAGCTATTTATCTAAATAGTTTATAACCTGAATATGAGTATAGGTTTAAAGATTATCCCATTAATGGCTCTTTAGACAAGTGGAAGATTGTTGAACATGTGAGCCTACGACGAACCATTATGCAATATAAGTTATTGCATATCATTCTTTAATCTGAAATAAAAAATAATTAATTTACAGAATAGGTCCCTTAGTACAAGTAGAGTTATGTACCATGGCCATTTTGATATCATACAACTGTTGTTCCAAAGGTTGGATCGTAGAGGCTGGTGTAGGGTTGAATATCTAAAGACATAGACTGAGGACTCAACCGCATTGTCAAGTGATTATCAAGAAGGGATCTCCAGCCTGAGAAGGAGATGCCAATACTTACTCCAAACATTGACATCCGACTATCCTCTTGATGTAGGTCCTCTGCATAGGAATAAAGATTCAGAGGTATTGGATGAGTTATGTCAAAGAGTTGACTTAACGAGATCATGATAACTAAGACATATGTCTATCCTGTCATGTATATGCATGCATCCTCTGATCGAGACATATATATTACTATATGTCTAAGTATGTACATTAGGTAGGCCATTATGTTGATGACCTAATCAAGGTCTATACACCAAGGGCTGGTGTGCATACGAGAGCATCTAAGCAATACGATCTCTCAACGGAGGGCACGAGATCGCTCATGAAATATTATGATAAATCAAATTCCAAAATTGGTTGTCTTGTTTTGGAAATAAGACAAGTTTTGCAAGTATGATATATGCTTTTGGAAATCATATGATCAATACCAACTCCAAATGATTGAATGAGAAACTTAATGATAAAATCATGAAGGAGCCAATTCAAATAAGATTAGAACTTCAGATTTAATTGTAGTCTTCCAGTATGTGGGATGTACGTGTATTGGAAATATTATAGGGTGATGTGATCTTAACCAATAAGATAACCATAACACTTCCATTCCGAAAGAGTGATGAAACAAGTTTGGATTTTAGCGACTCTACTCAGTAGAGTAGTTATCCAATCTTGGTCCAAATGTTGGACAATTGATCTGAATATAATTCTGATGCAATGAGAAGATTAGATATTCTATTTGACTTGACCAGACTGTAAGAAATTATATCCACGCAACTACCATATATGGTAGTTGCCAGCTTTATTTTTATTTCTTATTTTTGTGGCTCATGATTAATGATGAAAGGATGCATCATTGGGAGGTTGCTTTTGGTGATTACCTTAATGGATAGGTAACCATCATGTTCTATAAATATGTATTGGGGTCCCCTCTCCCTCAACTAATGAATGCAAGAGGATCCATTACTCAAGCTTATTGGGCAAGAGTTGAGAAGGAGAAGGAAATCTCATCTTCATTGCCTCATTTCCGCTGCGATGGCTTCCGGTAACTTCTAAATATCATAGATTTATTTTGTTTAAGTTAATAGATCTAACAATTAGATCTAGCAATTGGTATCAGAGCCCTTGAAACTCAAGAGCATTGTTGCTTTTATATTTTTAAGGTGTTCTGGCGAGATTTTCTTTTATCTTGCCCGTGCAACTATCTTGGTTTATTTGCTATCGAATGCTGCATGAGATTTTCGTTTATGTAAGTTGCATGGAATGGATGTTTTTCATACGCATGTTGTATGTTGGATTAAGATCATCAATGAATAATTTTTTTAATGGTTTTTCAACAGTATATGGTAAATGGGCCTCCGGTATAAGAAACTCAAGTCCTTCCCGTAAGAAATCCTCATATAGATTAAGGTTACATTTGTTTTTTTTGTTAAAAAAATTCGGTACTGCCTAGGTTCGAACTGGGGACCTCCTTTGTACATAACTAACTGATAACCAACTACGTCAAGGCACTCTAGCGTTTGAATTCATACGCATATGTATTTTATTATTAACTCCGGATTTTTTCAGAGATAGTGACAAATTTGTGTTTTTTTACAACTTATGTACCATTTACTTGCTCACGTTGTTCAAACTTCATGTGTTTCGGATAGACATGGTTTTTATTCATTAAAAAAATCCTTTTGGGAAGTTTGTTTTAACATATGGTTTCCAGAGCACTGCTTATTAAAAAAAATGCAGAGAAGAGTTTTTTTTCTAAGATGATAGTTGTATCAAAAGCCTTATACCATATTCTTTTACTATTTTTTTGCCATTAAAATGGACATTGATGGTGAAATAACAAGCATCCTTGTTTAGTATTGCTGTTGAGTTGTTCTATATCAAGTTTTCTTTGGGTTCTTGACACTTGGATTTGTATATAAAGTGACGTTATTTATTACAGACTTGTATGAAAGTGTATACAATTTGGTTACTGTATACACCTGATTAGTACACATAAAGTGTATGTGGTTTAATACCATTATTATACCAGTCTTTTATTTGAACTTGTTGATAAAACCTTGTGTACTAACCATACACTTTACTATCATTCTTCATTACTTTATTAAGTTTGTTTGATGTCATTTTGGTATGATTTGTAAAACTGGATTTGGAGGAATAGCCACAGTATCCTACCAATATCTATACATTGTTTTACTTTGATAATGGGTAATTATTGACTAGTTATCTTACAGTAGACACAACATCTTGGATAAAAATGTCAATAATTGCATTAAGTGCAAGAGTTCAATTATTTGAACTAATGGCATCATATCACATCTACATGGTGGAAATAGCTTGATTAACTCCCTTTAAAGTCATTCGGATAAGTGTGTATAATTGAATCGGGAGGAGTAGCCACAGCATCTGATCGGTTCATATTTTACATATTATTGCTTGTAATGAGTAATTATTGGTTAGTTATCCAAGAGTAGCCACAACATCTAGGATAACAATGCAATACTTACATTAAGTGACAGAGTTAATTGGATTTTTTTGGAATGAGAAAAATAAATTATTTTGTTACTTATTCTAATGCTCACAGGTACAGAATTTCTAATGAATATTCGAAAATTTATTTGTCTCATTTATTAAGAAGAATTAATTGTATATTTCTTTAGCCACAACAAGTCTTGTAATGATAGTACATTGATTTCTCAAAATATTAAATAAGTTAATATTTTGGATTAGGTTTTATGCTTGAGTTATTGCTTATTGTGGTTGTCTTGTTATGCAGTTATTGCAGATAGTTCAGCTTTCATGTCTACTCAATTCAATATCCTAAATTCTGTTTCGATTCTTGAATGTCATGTATGTCATAAATCTAATTTCATTGATGTTCCTATTAATACTTTGTGGATTGATTCTGGTACTTCAATCCATATTTCCAACTCCATGAACGGCTTTCTGAGCACAAGGAGACCAATGGAAAATGAGAAAAGTGTGTTTATGAGAAATCACATGTCTTCAAATGTAGAAGCGATTGGAACGTAAAAACTCATTTTACCATCTAGCTATGTTCTTGATTTGGAAAATGTTTTTTATGTACCCAAGTTCTCTAGAAATTTGGTTTCCATATCTAGACTTTGTAAACTTGGATACAGATTTTTATTTGATAAATTACTTTTCCAAATGTTCAAGAATGATAAGTTAATTGGCACAGGTGAATTGGTTGATAATTTGTATAAAATGCTTTTAGATTCGCATTTTGAAAACAATCTCCTTGTTTGCAATGTAGTTGGTAAAAAGAGAAAACTTAGTAATGATCAGTCATCAATGCTTTGACATAAAAGATTAGGTCACATCTCCATTAAAAGGATCGAGAAATTAGTAAATGATGGAGTAATTGATACTCTAGATTTTACTGATTCTAGTGTTTGTGTGGAATGTATTAAGAGAAAACATACCAACAAACATGCTAAAGGATCAAGGAGAAGTACTAGTCTTTTAGAAATTATACATACTGACATATGTGGTCCGTTTCCTGTAGAATATTTTAGTGGTAAAAAATACTTCATCACATTCATAGATGATTTCTCACGTTACATGTATCTTTATCTTTTATTTGAAAAATCAGAAGCTATAAATGCTTTTAAGGATTATCAAATAAAAGTAGAGAGACAATTAGAAAAGAAAACTAAAATTGTGAGATCAGATAGAGGTGGTGAGTATTATGGTAAGTATGTTGGAGGAGAACAAAAACTTGGATCATTTGCACGATTTCTTAAGGATGAAGGCATTGAACATCAATTTTCAATGCCCGGTGAACTGGATCAAAACGGTGTTGCTGAAAGATGGAATTGTACGTTAATGGATATGGTTTGAAGTATGATGAGTAACTCCTCATTGCCTTTATCCTTTTGGAGTGAAGCTCTAAAGACATCCGTGTATATATTAAATGGAGTTCCTTCAAAAGCAGTTCCATCCACTCCATTTGAGCTTTGGAAGGGATGGAAATCAAGATTGGAACACATACACATTTGGGGTTGTCAAGCTGAGATTAGAATCTATAACCCACATGAGAAAAAAATTGGATATGAAGACTACAAGTGGATACTTCATTGGTTATCCAGAAGGCTCTAAAGGTTATAGATTCTATTGTCCAAATAGGGAATCGAGTATTGTAAAATCAAGGAATGCTATATTTTTGGAAAATAGCGAGAAAAGTGGGAGCATGATGGTAACTAAAGATATCATACTTGATGAATTATCGGATCTTATTATACCACTAGAAAGGGAGGAGCAAAATATTCAACATGATATCTTGGATGAGTCACAACGTCAAGACATTGTTGTCTCTCAAGACCAAGATATTCCTTTGGTTGAACCAATAGTGAATTCTCCACTACCTGAAAATCAAGTTGAAATAGCACCAACTGTTCAACAAGGTGTTGTTACAACTAGAGCTGGTCGAGTAGTAAAATCTACAATCTCATCAGATTTCATAACATACCTACAAGAATGTGACTATGATACAGGAATTTCAGAGGACCCAATATCATTTTCACATGCCATGAGTGGAATTAATTCTACTAAATGGTATAATGCCATGAGAGAGGAGATGGATTCTATGAGTGCAAACCAAGTATGGGACTTGGTAGAGCTA
This sequence comes from Ottelia alismoides, assembly GCA_037367405.1. Taxonomy (NCBI): domain Eukaryota; kingdom Viridiplantae; phylum Streptophyta; class Magnoliopsida; order Alismatales; family Hydrocharitaceae; genus Ottelia; species Ottelia alismoides. The sequence goes on along the minus strand of JAZKJV010010717.1, from coordinate 124,894 downwards.
CCCAAAGGAGCGAAATCTATTGGTTACAAATGGATCTTTAAAACTAAGAAAGACTCATTAGGTAACATTGAGAGATATAAAGCCAGACTTGTGGCTAAAGGTTTCACTCAAAAGGGGGACATAGATTACCATGAGACTTTCGCTCCAGTATCACGAAAGGACTCATTACGAATAATCATGGCATTAGTAGCTCATTATGATTTAGAGTTACACCAAATGGATGTGAAAACAACCTTTCTTAATGGAGACTTGGATGAACATGTTTACATGCGACAACCTGAGGGTTTTATTTTAGATAATGACAAGTATTTGATTTGTAAATTAAGGAAGTCTATATATGGACTAAAACAAGCATCTCGTCAATGGTACATTAAGTTTAACAATGCAATAACTTCATTTGGTTTTGTTGAGAACATTGTTGATAATTGCATATATCTTAAGACGAGTGGGAGTAAATATGCTTTTCTAGTCCTTTATGTAGACGACATTTTACTTGCTTGTAATGATCTTGGGATGTTGCGCGATACAAAGATGTTCCTTTCTAATAATTTTGAAATGAAAGATATGGACGATGCTAAATAAGTCATTGGCATTGAAATTCATAGAGACAGATCTCATAGAGTACTTGGATTGTCTCAAAAGACCTATATTGAAAAATTATTAGAGAGATTTGGAATGAAATATTGTTCTCCTACTCCAGCACCTATGGTAAAAGGAGATAAAAAATTTTCATTGAAATGTCCCCAAAATAATTTAGAAAAGGAACAGATGAAAGACATTCCATATACATCTATCATTGGGAGTCTAATGTATGCCCAAACATGCGCTAGACCAGATATATGTTTTGCAGTTGGAATGTTGGGTAGACATCAAAGCAATCCAGGCATGGACCATTGGATAGCGGCAAATAAGTTCTTGCGATATTTGCAAGTAACTAAGGATTTTATGCTAATCTACCGGCATTCAGATTCCTTAGAAGTTACTGGCTATTCGAATTCAGATTATGCAGGAAGTAAGGAGGATAGAAAATCTACCTTTGGATACATTTTTCTTCTTGCTGGAGGTGCTATTTCATGGAGAAGTTTGAAAGAATCACTTGTCACATCAAGTACCATGGAAGTCGAATTCGTAGCATGTCACGAGGCTACTACACAAGCACTTTGGCTAAAAAATTTCATTGCGGATCTTAAGATAGTGGATTCAATCTCAAAACCATTAAAGATTCATTGTGATAATTCTGCAGCCGTATTTTTCACCAACAACAACAAGTATACGCGTGCCGGAATGAGAATCGACATTAAATATCTTGTTGTTAAAGAGAAAGTTAGAGATCGTTTAGTATTGATTGAACATATAGGTACTAAGTACATGATTGCGGATCCTATGACAAAGGGTTTGCCGCCTAGTGTATTCATCAATCATGTAACTGAGATGGACCTATCTAGTACCTTGTAATAATATCAATACATCCATGTGTGTACACTTTAAGTTTTGGTATAATAATCTCGTTGTTTATTGTCTGTTTCAATTGCATGCAATTAATGAACATACATAAAGAAAGGACCCGTGTTAATATCTGGATATTAATACAAAGATTTGTCATGTTAAGCAAACTATTGGTATTGTAATGCTTGGAAGGATATATCTGCTTGAAAGGTATCTGCCGCCAAGATTCATATTAATAGAGCTTAACTTGATAAATATAAAGCAACAAATTTTCTTCATGAGCCAAGTGGGAGAATGTAAGAAATTATATCCACGCAACTACCATATATGGTAGTTGCCAACTTTATTTTTATTTCTTATTTTTGTTGCTCATGATTAATGATGAAAGGATGCATCATTGGGAGGTTGCTTTTGGTGGTTACCTTAATGGATAGGTAACCATCATTATCTATAAATATGTATTGGGGTCCCCTCTCCCTCAACTAATGAATGCAAGAGGATCCATTACTCAAGCATATTGGGCAAGAGTTGAGAAGGAGAAGGAAATCTCATCTTCATCGCCTCATTTCCGCTGCGATGGCTTCCGGTAACTTCTAAATATCATAGATTTATTTTGTTTAAGTTAATAGATCTAACAATTAGATCTAGTACAGACATCTCTGAGAGGTTATCTATATATGGATATGAGATTAGATCTCAGTATCCAAATCACTATACATGGAATATACAGTCATAATGTCCTTATCTCCAAGTATCCGCTGGCATAGATCCTGCGCATCAACACATCGCTCCTACCTCCACTGACATGTGTCCTTCTAGAAGGCCACCAACACCTACCTCGGAGCATCGAGACACACTGACATGTGTCTTGAAGCGGAGCCAGACCACGACGCCCCATCAATAGAGGGCAACTTGATCATGATAGCCCCCCTCCAAAAGTCACAAGAATTCAAAATGAAAGATACTGTCCATGCGACTGGACTGTCAGTCTCCCAGCACAATGACGCATGGTCAGAGTGGAAGCGAGATAGAGATAATCTAACAAACAAGATATTAAGGAAAGAAATCGTGTAGATTATGGAAACCGATCTCCGATTGGCTGCACTGTCATTTATTACCACTGTCATTCCGACAAGGAAAGAGAACATATTAGATCTTTTGAAGGTCAGTTATCAGACATTCACAGTCAAGGCATTACCTGTCAAGAAACTATCCATGCCAATCTCGCTTAACCTTATCAGCAATTCAACACTGGAACCGGTCGACTTCTGGAAGGTGTTCATCATCACAATTATTCTGATTGCATTCATGTCTACACACTGTATAAGGAGAGGGTCTCCTTCCATGAAAAAGGACCAAGCTATTCCACCCACTATCTGTTGAACGATTTGTATTCTCAACTTCTAAGAGAGGTTGGTAGAGATCAAAGTCAGACAACTCTAGTACATTGGAGATCAGTCTCCCAGGATGTATACAGAACCGATGGAACTTAATAAAAATCGTGTGTTCTTTGCGTGCATGCATGATTGGCTTTTACAATTTTTTGTTCGATGATCTGCATGGTTTGTCTTTCCAACAATTTAGTTGTATATGGTAGGATCGAGAAAATGTTGGACAGTTGATTGCTATCCAAAGAAAGCTGCCTGCTTCTGTTTGTGATGAAGTTGGTATTGTTCCCCTTGTCAATCTTCTTTGTGTTATGTTCTGACTGACACAAAGGATGCTGGATGAATTTACATACTTGTGAATTTACGGCTCAGCTCTTGGAGTCATTTGACTCAAAAAACTCTTGGAGTCATTGTTATGGCATGTTATTTTTTTGGGTTGAGGATTGTCATGAGATGGTTTAAGAAGATATGGGTGTTCTGAGGTGATTACAATGAATTATGTTACATTAGTGTATGAGGCCAATGTGTCAATGAGATCTAATTCGCTTGTTATGTCAGCATAATGAATTGGATTGGTAAGCTATACTCAGTGGAAAGAGCATTTTCATGGTGATTTAACATACAAGTTCCTGTATCACTGAGATTTTTCATTGACCGTTTTCCTGTGAGAGATCACAGAATTGTCTCGACTCGTGAGAATAAAATTTTGAAAAGATCAGGCCTTTTTCATTGGTTATTCCAGAGGAAGGTATTTGCAAAAGAATTCAAGTGGATTCTGGGATCAAATACCGCACGTTCTTTTACTGTCGCTAATGAGGAAGATCTGCATTGTCTCCTTTTCAGTTGTACATTCTCATATGGGATCCAATGAATCTTTCCTATATTGTTTTCTTATATTTTTGGGGCTTTTAGAGGAAATTTGGCTTTGGAAGAACATCCTGTGGCGATGATGCTTATAGGTGATGACCCGATTATTTGGCTTGCAGATCTTTGGGTTGTCTATCAAGAAAGTTGTAACATGTTCGCAAAGGTGGTTGTTATTCTAATAACGATAACCATGAAAAGTGTACTCTTTGCAGATTTGTGGGGCTTAATTGCAGTGTGTTTGCTTAGGAAGTGTTTGTGAATTTGTTGCTTTTAATGAATTTTTATGACAACTTGTTTCCAGTAATCATCATTGGGTTCTAAAAAAGCCAAGGATTGGGGGGGAGAATGATAGATCATTACATCAATCCATTCCAAGCAACCACCCATTATTTCTGCAAGATGGCCACAACTTCCACTCCCTGGGAAGCATATTATTTGTTTTGCCTTTTGTCCCCATGCTAAGACCAATGGATATCGAGGCAGGGGCACACTGGTCCGATGGAGCACATACATATATGCATGAAAAGAGAAAAATAATTGTCCTTCACAGATGACAATTAAAACATTTCGAATGTTGTTTATGTAGGAGCAATTAGTCTGATGTCTGTATTTGATCATACCAGCGTTAATGCACCAAATCCCGTCGAAGTTCCCAGCATAATTGTGATTGTATTGGCACCTGTGATCAGATTACTTTTAGCTCGAATAATACTAGTCGATGACAAACTATCCTGCAGCAGCCATCTTTTGACATTTTTTTAAAAAGAAGCATGGTTTTGAGTACTATTAGGTTGTGTGACCTCCTAGAAGCTCCCATCTTGCATCTAGTTTAAGAATACATTTTTAGGTTGTCAAGGAAGGTGGAGAAATATATAGATGGTATTATGAGAAGGATCGTTTTGAAGGGGCTTTGAGGAGGGAGTGCCACTTGTTTGATTACGTAGTAGAATCTTTGCTTGCTCGAGGAAGAGGAGGTGGGGGAGAGGTGTTAGTGTTGGGGATAATGTCACAACCAATCGGTCAACCAGGAGTATCCCCTAATTCTGTCCTGCAGCAAAGATGACACAACAAATATATGTTCCCCACATGGGAACTTAATAGCAATAGTGACAAGCAACCACAAGCAACCACAACAAGCAATCAACCACATGAGACAAGGATTTTACGTGGAAACCCTTACTCAATGTGAGCAAGGGAAAAACTACGGGGCAAGACCGACAACTAATCACTACGGTCAATATGGAGTCAAAGTTCTTCCCGATTTTGTTGCCCACAAAACCGAGGTACAAGCCACATGCAATGGATAGTTCTTCTACAAGGAACTAACTATCCCTAGGTATCCAAAATACAAATATTGTGCTTAAATCCAAGAAGGATAAGCGACTCCCCTTGTGGGCTCCCGGATGGAGACCCAAACACGATGGCTTCGTCTTCTTGAGGTCGTCCGCAACGACCTCCCCGCTCCTCTCGAGCTCACCCCGCACCTTCGCTCTCCAAACCCGAACCGCAGCTCTCAAAAGACCCAGCTGCTGCTGCCCTCGAGCACGGACGCTCGGCTTCTCTCTCGCTCTCCCGCACACGTGGAGGAAGACGGAGAAGATGAGGTTCCCCAAGAAACCTTGCTGCTGGTCGCTGGAATGGGGAGGGAGTAGGTCCTCCGTCCTCTGGAATGTGAATAGGGCTAGTCACGAATGGGGCTGCTATTCTCCCAGGAAATGGGCAGCCGAATGGGGCTCCCATTTGTTGGAAATCTTGCAGTAATGCCCCTACCAAAGGGGCAAGTAGCTGTAGCTTCAAGTTGAGGCTGGAAGCAAAAAACCCAACAACCTCCCCTTCCAGCCCCAACGAGGAGGTGTTGTCCAATGATGGAGATCAAGTAGAGGTGACACCGCTCAGCTCTCTACAGTGCTGAAGCTTGTCACGAGTGACTGCCTTGGTCAACATGTCTGAGGGGTTCTCATCGGTGTGAATCTTCTTCAACATGAGCTGCTTCTGTTCAATTGCATCCCTCACCCAATGGTATCTCACATCAATGTGTTTTGTCCGAGCATGGTGCATGGTACTCTTGCTCAAGTCTATAGTGCTCTGGCTATCACAAAACACGAATGGTTCACTGTCACCCAATCCAAACTCACCAAAAAAACGTTGTAGCCACAACACTTCTTTCCCAGCCTCTGCTGCTGCAATGTATTCTGCCTCGGTAGTCGAGAGAGCAACACATTTCTGTAGCTTGGATTGCCATGATATGGCTCCCCCTGCAAATATGAAAATGTAACCTGAAGTAGACTTTCTCTGGTCCATGTCACCTGCCATATCTGCATCAGTGTAGCCACAAAGTTTGGAATCTGACCTCCCAAACACAAGACACATACTTGAGGTCCCTCTCAAGTATCTCAATATCCACTTCACTGCCTCCCAATTGTCCTTGCCTGGGTTGGACATGAATCTGCTCACCACGCCTACTGCATGGGCTATGTCAGGTCTAGTGCAAATCATTGCATACATGAGGCTCCCAATTGCTGACTGGTATAGGATCTTGGACATCTCTGCTTTTTCTTCAGAAGTAGAAGGGCATGACTCTTTGGTTAGCTTGAAATGAGAGGCTAAAGGCGTGCTGAAAGGCTTGGAATTCTTTATGTTGAACCGCTCCAACACGAGTTCAACATAGCTCTCCTGTGACAACCACAGCATGCGCTTCTTCCTGTCCCTTGTAATCTGCATCCCAAGGATGTGGCTGGCCTTGCCCAAATCTTTCATCTCAAACTCTTTGGATAGTTCTTTCTTGAGCTTTGCAATGAGGTTGGAATCATGACCTACAATCAACATGTCATCCACATATATCAAAAGAACCACGTTGGGTAGACAGCGAACATATACACATGGATCGGTTGTTGTCCTCTTGAAGCCTTGCTTTCCCATGAAAGCATCAAACTTCAAGTACTACTGTCTCGAAGCTTGCTTCAAGCCATAGAGACTCTTTCTCAACCTGCAAACCATGTGCTCTTTCCCTTTCTCCTGAAAACCCTGTGGCTGCTCTATGTAGATCTCTTCCTTCAAATCACCGTGAAGAAACGTCATCTTCACATCCATCTGCTCCAGCTCAAGGTCCATGCTAGCAACAAGTCCTAGCACCATTCTCACTGAATTCATCTTCACCACTGGGGAGAAGATCTCATCATAGTCCACTCCTTCCTTCTGGTTGAACCCTTTCACCACCAATCTAGCCTTGTGCTTCACCTGCTTGCCACCGTCATCTGACTTCAGTTTGTAAACCCACTTGTTCTTCAAGGCTCTCTTGCCTTTGGGAAGCTCAACAAGATCATAAGTGTGGTTCTTTCTGAGAGATAGCATCTCTTCATTCATTGCATTGCACCAATAATCCTTGTCCTTATGCATTTGTGCCTCCTCAAAGGTGTGTAGCTCACCAGCATCTGTGGGCATCACATACCTGGAAGTGGGGTAACGGGATGATGGCTGGCGTGCCCTCTCAGATCTCCTGACCTGAGGCTCTGCTGTGTCTGCAAGTGGATGAGGCTGCTCCCCCTGCCCTAGGTCATCTGGACCTGCATCAACGGGGTCTGTATCTGGCCCATGCTGCTCTAGCTACCCATCCTCTCCACCTGTACCATGTACTGGAGAGGGATCTGTGTCCTCATCACTGTCATCATCCATGGAAAACTCATATGCATCACCACTCTCAGTGGTGTCCTCAGCCAATGTCTGATTCTCATAGAAAATCACATCCCTGTGTCTGGTGACTGTCTTCTTCCTTGGATCCCAAAGACGGTATCCAAACTCTTGATCTCCATAGCCAAGAAAAATACAACGCACCGCATTGTCATCTAACTTCTTCCGCTGCTCCTTGGGTACCAATGCATAAGCCTTGCATCCAAACACCCTCAAATGAGCATATGATGGGTCTTTCCCTGTACAAACACACTCTGGAATCTAAAAACACAAAGGAACTGATGGAGATCGGTTAACCAAGTAACATGCGGTGCGAACTGCCTCAGCCCAAAAGGTCTTGAGCAACTTCGCTATCTTCAGCATGCAGCGAACTCTCTCAACAATGGTCATGTCCATCCTCTCAGCTAGACCATTGTGTTGGGGCGTGCCTGGATCTGTCCTCTCATGCCTGATGTCGTACTCTGCATAATAGCCCTGAAATCTATGAGAGGTGTACTCTTCCCCATTGTCCGTGCGTAGGCATTTCAACAATTTCCCTGTCTCGCGCTCAACCATGGCATGGAACTTCTTGAAGCAATCAAATACTTGATCCTTCGACCTCAGCACATACACACATACCTTCCTAGATGCAACATCAATGAAGGCGACAAAATATCTGTTGCCTCCCAAAGAGGCTATGTCCGTAGGACCACAAACATCAGAATGAACCAACTGTAGAAGGTCTCCCTTCACCTTGAACCTAGCTCTGATACCACTTGTTGGGGATAATGTCACAACCAATCAGTCAACCAGGAGTATCCCCTAATTATGTCCTGCAGCAAAGATGGCATAACAAATATATGTTCCCTACACGAGAACTCAATAGAAACAATGACAAGCAACTACAAGCAACCACAACAAGCAATCAACCACATGAGACAAGAATTTTACATGGAAACCCTTACTCAATGTGAGCAAGGGAAAAACCACGGGGCAAGACCGACAACTAATCACTACGGTCAATATGGAGTCAAAGTTCTTCCCGATTTTGTTGCCCACAAAACAGAGGTACAAGCCACACACAATGGATAGTTCTTCTACAAGGAACTAACTATCCCTATGTATCCAAAATACCAATATTGTGCTTAAATCCAAGAAGGATAAGCGACTCCCCTTGTGGGCTCCCGGATGGAGACCCAAACACGATGGCTTCGTCTTCTTGAGGTCGTCAGCAACGACCTCCCCTCTCCTCTCGAGCTCGCCCCGCACCTTCGCTCTCCAAACCCGAACCGCAGCTCTCAAAAGACCCAGCTGTTGTTGCCCTCGAGCACGGACGCTCGGCTTCTCTCTCGCTCTCCCGCATGCATGGAGGAAGACGGAGAAGATGGGGTTCCCCAAGAACCCTTGCTACTGGTCGCTGGAATGGGGAGGGAGTAGGTCCTCCGTCCTTCTCTGGAATGTGAATAGGGCTAGTCACGAATGGAGCTGTTGTTCTCCCTGGAAATGGGCAACCGAATGGGGCTCCCATTTGGTGGAAATCTTGCAGTAATGCCCCTGCCAAAGGGGCAAGTAGCTGTAGCTTCAAGTTGGGACTGGAAGCAAAAAACCCAACAGTCAGGAATAAGGAGGTTGAAGTATTTCCATGATGCATTGGTGACTAAGTGAATTTTGAAGTTGTTGGGTGGGGGTTGTTTTTTGACATTTTTATGGATTTGTACCATGGTTGATATCTTTTTTGGATGAAAAAATTGTTGTGTCACTAGAGGCTCAATGATTAGGAATGTGCTGATGCACATGCTCCCTTCTCTGTATTTCCCACTTGACGTGTCTGTTGGGAAGAGTTCAAGTTATGGTTGAAGGACTAGGTTGGGAGAGGGCAGTAGTGGAGTGGTTTCCAAGGTTGATTCTGCTTGCAATGGATATGAGGGTGACCCTTGCAGAATGTTGGGATGAAGTATGGCTATCTTGGCTTGTAGCACCGCTTTTTGATGACACGGTTTATGACCTCTCTATGCCCATCATGTTGCTAGATGGAGCATTGATCCTACTTCAACTGCGAATGGCTGGGAAAGATTGTTCAGTGGTTAGGGCCTACTAGGTTCTGAAGGAGCATTGATCATACCTCAACTGAATCTTTTTCTTTGGACTGTCGGCTAATATGAAAGTTGAAGGCATCGTCGAAGGTAAAGTTTCGTGCCAGGCTAGTTAGGCAGGTAAGATTGACATGGTGCAGAGAAGCAATTGGGAACATATCTAGGCAAAACCTGTCCATTATTTCATGTGTGGGAGGTGGATGTGGACCATCTCTTTTTCTCATGTTTGTGCGCTACCTTAGCGTGGAGGCTGTTGGGAAAATAGAAGAACATGTTTATTCCATCAACCCTAGGCTCTCTTATATAGGAGAGTAGCCTATGGGTAAATTACATAAAGAGTACGGCAGGAACGGAAAATAACAAACGAGTACATAAGTAAATAATATATGTTTACACTCCCCCTCAAGATGGATCATAGATATCAATCATGCTCAGCTTGGATGCACACTTCTGGAATGGGCCTCGCAGTAATGCCTTGGTAAAGATATCTGCAGTTTGATTCTCTGAACTAACATAGGATGTAGCAATGAATCCCTTCTAGATCATGTCACGTATAAAGTGACAGTCAACTTCAATGTGCTTGGTTCATTCATGGAATGCTGGATTGTTTGCAATGAACAAGGCCGCCTGATTGTCACATTATAAAGCCATAGGAAGTGGGACTTCTATATATAAATCTGTAAGCACAGCCTTTACCCACATCATTTCTGTGCTAACCTGAGCCATAACCCTATATTCAGATTTAGCACTAGACCTTGCTACTGTAGTTTGCTTCTTTCTCCTCCTTGAGATTAGAGAATCTCCAACATATACAACAAACCCAGAGGTAGACTTCCTGTCCTTGGGACACCCTGCATAATCTGCATCTGCACATGCTGAGATAGAGATCACCTTGCCTTTCTTGAACAGCAAACTTGCACCTGGAGAGGACTTGAGGTACCTGATTATCATATGTATGGCATCAATATGAACCTGACGTGGTTGCTCCATGAACTGGCTCACTCGACTCACTGCAAAGGATATATCGGGCCTAGTGATAGTGACATATAGAAGTTTGCCCACCAGTTCTCTGTATCCTCCTATCCACCTCCTCTGTATCATCATCATATAGCTTCCTACTAGGGTCCATTGGTGTGGTAGCAGGTCGGCAACCAAGCATTCCTGTTTCACTCAACTCTGAGACATTACTAACCCATATGGATTTCTGGCGAACTCTAGCCCCAGAAAATATCTAAGAAGTCCGAGGTCCTTGGTAACAAATTCACGACCCGGCATTTCTTTCGCCTCCTTTATTCCTTGTACATCATCATCTGTAATTAAGATGGCATCTACATAAACCATGATTGCAATAATACCTCTGGAAGTCTATTGTACAAACAAGGAATGATCAGCATTAGACCGTTTGTATCCCTGTTTTTCAAAGAGTTCTGAGAGCTTCTGAAACCACGCTCTGGGGCTCTGCTTAAGGCCATAGATAGCCTTATGAAGTCTGCACACCTTGGAACACTCCCCCCAACAACAAAACCAGGTGGCTGTTGCATGCAGACTTCCTCCTGGAGGTCACTGATGAATCCACATTTCATCATCTTTATTGTATCATTTTGGCCTCAAAAACCTTGGCAAATGCCTGTAAATACCCTTAAATCCATCATATTAGCATCCATGCATATGCATGTAAATAGTGTATAAAAAAGTGTAATTAAAGCCAAAATTATAGAATAAATAAAAGAAAAGAAAAAGAATAAAATATTGTAAATATTTTATGACCTGAAACCCTGAGACCTAGGCATCTTGATGAATAGGTCGACAAGGAATAAAGTAGGGGGAGATAAGGGCCAAATACAGTATAAATCCCTATTCATTCTTTATTCATTTTGGGACCTATTTTTGGTTCCATTTATACCTCTAATAAAGAAACTTTGAACATAAAAGTTGTAGATAATTAAATAAAGAAAAATACAAAATTGATTTCACTGAAAAATAATGTACAGATAAAAAGTTATGGTCTGAATAAAAATCCAGAATCCCAACTTCCCAGACCCGTATCTCACAAATGAAAACTCCAAATGCAATAAACTCACCTTTAATTGTATATAGAATAAAATAAGCTATTTAATGACGATGGTTTCGCATTTGGCGGAGCTACGGTTAGAAAGTTGAGTTTTGGACCCACATTGTATACTTGTACATATTAAAATATTCAATTTATTATTTATTCATTATTTTTGTATTTTTATATTTTTATAATTTTGTAAATATTACTTATAATAAGTTTGTATATTAAAATTAGAAGAAAAAAACCCAAATAAAACTCTAAATAAAATACTTATATATCTAATACATAGGTATCAGACCTATATATATATCTATACACACAACACTTTTATTTTATTAAATATACAAAATACATCAGAAAATTAAAATAAAAATATAAATAAGCGTATAAAAGTATTTTATAATTTTACAAAATAATGAACAAAAATAAATAAATTAAAATACCAAATAAAAATAAAATACTAAAATATACAGGTAAAATACCTATATAGGCTATAAAAAGCAACTTGTAAAAATATACTTCATAAAAATAATTAAAAACTAGAATAAAATACTACATAAAATAATAAATATTTTTAATTTAATAACCTAAATTTAATTCGACCATTTACTATTTTTAATTGAATTAACAAAATTATTTTCCAGGGTTTTTCCTGGTTGGTCCACGTGGACCAACCAGGTGCAAACCCTAGTTGACCCCAGTCAACTAGGCGTCCTACCCCCCTGCAGCCCCTGTCAGACATTGGTTTGACCCCCTCTTTGTCGATTTTCACAGCCTCCATCTTGCACTTTTTGAGATCGAGTCCTTCATGACTTTTGTCCCTCGATTCTTGGTCTATCACGCCCTTACGTTTTTTGGGGGATAGAGCCATCGATTCGCCAAATATTACTCGATCTTTGGAGCGCCTTAGTCATCTGGTCAAACCCCATATAAGCAACCCCCGACTTTCGATTTGAATTCGAGTCCCTTCGGTCCACCCCTCCTCGCTCCTTTCGTGCTCCACGAAGACCTGGAGGTGACAGCTCCATCTTCGTGCCCTTAGCCAAAGCTAAGGAGGTCAGAGGCGTCTCCATTACCTCCGGCAAAGCCCGCCGTCGAGGTACTCTCCCTCCGGTCATTGACCGTTGAGGCAGCCACCTTCCCCTCTAATTTTTATTGCATTTCATTCGCCTTATTCGCAGGTTTAAAAGCCCTCAAAAATCGTCACCTTCCATCGATCAAATCGGCCAATCCGTTCACCTCGCCGGAGCGCACCTTCGGCCGAGATCCGCCCTGTCGAATCACGCCTCCTTTTCGCCACCGCGGGGTCCAGGCAATTTGCCCTGGACCATCTTACTTGTTCTTGTAGGTACTTAGACCCCCACGCACACCTGGAGGTCATTTTGACCTTCGCCAGAGTCGCGCAAGCTCCTCCAGCTCCGCCAGCAGCTCCAGCGAACCTCAGCCTTCGCCGAGGTATTTTGGACCTCCCCGCGCATAGACGAAGCCCCCCAGGAAGCTGCAGCTCCATTTTGAAGCCCTAAGAGTGACGAACCATCGAGATCGAGCTCGGGGAAGTTCGCCTCGCCGACGTTCTTCCCCGTTCTTCCTCCATGCTTCGCAGCCGTCGGATCGAGCCATGCCTCCAGTTCGCACATCGACCGTTGGATCAGCCGTACTCCTCCACCGTTAGATCTCGCTCTGAGATCTAATCTCAGACGTCGAAGCGAAGCGCCATCCACCGCCCATCGGCCGCCACGCGTCAAGTGAACCAACCTCAGCCGTTGGATTGCGTAGCGAGGGGTATTTTGCAATCGACACCCCCCGCATTTTTGTATTTCTATTTATCTTTAGACTTTCATGTGTCGTTTAAAAGATTTTGCAAAATTTATAATTAGGCCCTTGAACTTTCAATATTTGCAATTAGGTCCTCGGCCACGTCATCTCACGTGACCAGTTCACGTGAGGTGCTGGGCTTTTTGCCGCTAGGCCCTCGGCCATCTTAGTATTTCGATTTAGTCCAGTAACTTTTGTATCACGTGTAATATTTTCTGGAATATTTGCATTCAGACCCCCGAGGTTTTGAAAATTGCGGTTGGGTCCCTCCCAGGCGCGTGCACGTCACGCGTTTTGGTGGGCATTTTGCACCTGTACTCGTACGGGTTTAGATATTTGTGATTGGTCTATAAAATTGTTTATTCAGTGTTAATTTTCGTGTGAAATTTGCATGCGTGCACCTGGATGTTCTGATATTTGCATATATACCCTTGTCAGGCCACAGATTTTTGCTTGCTTGTCTCATTTATTTCATTCATCATTAAAACCCTAAAAAATCCCCAAAAATCAACATAGGCTCCTGTTAACTTGCACTTCCACGCCATATTTTTGCATTTTATTTTTATTGCATTTTATATTTATTAAAAATCAAAAACATGCATTTTAGCTACTGTCTAACTTAGAAAATACCAAAAAAATATTAAAACACCTAGAAAAATTCCAAGAAAATCACCTAATGTGTATTTTATCCTATTTTAATGTCAGTCCAAAAAGCACTAAAAATTTCAAAAGAAAAATCTTAAAAATTAGAAAACACCTTAAAATTTCAAAAAAATCTAGAAAATCATAGAAAAATCAAAAAAGTGCAAACTCAGTTCCTGTAGGTTCCTCATTTTATTCTATTTATTTTAAAACTAATTTGTGAAAATTTTGATATTATTTGATATTTTTCCTACCCATTTTAGTTTCGATCAGAATATTAATTCACTGTTTTATTTATTTCAGCTTTTAAAAATACCAAAAATATTTTGAAAAACCCCCAAAAATCACAAAAACAGTAAAAAAGCATAAAAAGACAAAAAAGATTTCGTTTCCTAATTTTTAAGTATTTTTACATATTTGTATAAATATTCTATCCCCTCTTTTCTTATAGTCTTTATATATTCCAATATTGAAAAAGAAAAAATATATAATATAAAAAAGATAAAATCAGAAAATTAAAAATCAAAATACAAAATTAAAAATTAAATAAAAAATTAAAAAATTAAAAACCCACAAAAATATTTGCATTGCATAGTGTAGACACTACATCACTTTCACACACACACACTTGTGGATCTATCCTGCCTTGCTCCCTGTGTTCGAACTCTCTACGTATTTGCTTCTATACATCATTTATGTAGAGTTAAAAATAAATTTTAACTCTACTTTCTGCTGGTCATTGTTTGATTGTATGTGGGTTAATTGTTGATTAATTAGGGATTTTTAGCGGTCACCACAGCGACCTTTGTGTTCCCGCCTTGTGTGGAATACAAGACTGTTCGAAATCTCTGATTATCAGTTACCATATAAGAACACATTCTTCACATCCAACTGATATAGTGGATACTCGCGAGTAACTGCAACTGACAACAAGATCCGTAGAGTAGAATGGCGGGCCACTGGCAAGAATGTATCAAGGTCCACCCCGTATGTCTGTGTAAAGCCACGAGCAACAAGGCGAGCCTTATATCTGTCAACACTGCCATCTGCATTCTGCTTGACTGTAAATACCCACTTGCAGCTCAATGGTGACACATCAGCAGGTATCGGAACCAGACTCCAAGTTCCTTTAGACTGGAGTGCTGCCATTTCTTCCTCCATTGTTCGACGCCATCTACTATCCTTCAGAGCATCTTGGTAATTCCGGGGAATATCTACAGCTGATAATGCGACTGCAAAGTTCCTGAAATCTCCAGTTAGTCGTTCAAACGATACAGAAGCTGCTAAAGGATATGACGCGCAACTCCTCTTCGATTTTCATATAGCAATAGGAATCAGTTGTATCCTCGTCCGTCCTCTGTAACACATCCTTCTCAAGAACATCATCGGATCCATCAATAATAATATCTTCAAAACAGTACCTTAGGCGAGCTCGGTGATGAGTAATGGCCATGAGCTGAAGCAGTCCTGCGGGTATAATGATGTGGTAGTGGTGAAACATGTATAGTAATGGGAGGTGCAGAAGATGGTAACGGTTCTGGTGGTAATGGTGGTGGTGATGACATGTAAATGGCACCAGTATTAGCTGGAGGTATCAACTGATCACCTGATGCTGAAAAATACATAACATATTCAAAAAATGTGACATCTGCACTAACAAGATACCGCCTACACAATGGATCATAGCACTTGTACCCCTTCTGAGTTCTGGAGTACCCAGCGAACACACACTTGACAGCCCTAGGAGAGATCTTGTTAGTATCAGGAGACAACTAGTGGACAAAGGCAACTGAGCCAAACACACGAGGAGTGAGAGAAAATAGCTCTTTTCCACGGAATATAAGGGAGAACGGAATCTCTTCACTGAGAACAGATGACGACATACGATTGATTAGGTAACATATTGTAAGAACAGCGTCACCCCAGTAAGAATGAGAAGCATGACTCTGTATAAGGAGTGACCTGGTGACATCAAGTAAGTGACGATGTTTCCTTTCAGCAATCCCGTTCTGTTGGGAGGTATAGGCATAGGATGTCTGGTGGATAATCCCCTTTGATGAGAAATAATTGGATAGGACATGAGTACACAATTCTAGGGCACTATCACTTCTCACAATTTTAACAGATGCTAAAAAACATTACGAATCTCATTAAGAAAATTAATAATAATATTCCCTGCTTCAGATTTATTCTTTAACAAAAACACCCATGACACACGAGAGAAGTCATCCACAATAACTATATAAAACCCGTGTCCCTGATGATCAGGTATACGACTCGGACCCCAGATATCAATGTGAAATAACTCAAACTTGGAGGTACTACTCCGACACTGACGACTGGGAAAGGTAGACCGATGATGCTTTCCCAACTGACATGCCTCACATTGGATAGATGTGTGAGGCAAAATCTGGGGTAACACACGACACAACTTCTGAAGCGGTAGATGCCCAAAGCGTAGATGCCATAGCAAAGGGGAGATGGGTCCAGTAGGTAGAGATGAGGTTCCAGCAAAAGAAGTCTGACTGAGGCGATAGAGGCCTCCTTACTCATAGCCACGCCCAATCACGTTACCCGTAAGGATGTCCTGAAAAACAAGAGAAGATGGATCAAAAATCGCCCGACACTGTAAATCCTTTGTAATTTGGCTGATAAATAATAAATTCATTGAAAAATTAGGTGCGTGTAACACATTCTTGAGCTGCATAGATGGTGTCAGTCTAATCTCCCCCTGACCAGTAATCGGGGAATGTGTGCCATTGGCAATGACCACTGTTCGACCTGAAGGGATCTAATTGTACCCTGTAAGTAGACTTTGATTGCCACATAGATGATGTGTGGCACCAGACTCCATAATCCATGCTAAAGTGTCTGATCCACTACTAGTAAATGCATGTGTGCTACCTGATGCACTGGTAGAAGCAGAGGCGGATGCAGCAACGTCAGACTGGCTCTCAGTAGTGTGTGCTGGATCGGATGGAGGAATAATGCCCCTTAGACAAGCAACAAGATCATCAAAGCGCTGATCCAAAGAGGCAACAGATGGAGGCTCTATTTTCTCAGTGACTCGTTCAGATGCAGGAAATCCATGCCTAGAGTAGCATGTGTCTTCAGTATGTCCGGTGCGATGGCAGTAGGTACATGTTGGCCAAATACGACCTCCTCTACCAGGAGGGCCACGGCTACGGGTATGATGGTGACCTCCACGACCTCTGTGGGCAGCCATTGCTGAAGCAGTTTGATTCGTAGTCGTAGAGGGAACAGTGATCCGGCTCAACCTGTGAAAGGCTTCCTCCATAGGAGGAATAGTAGAGTCTGCCAAGATCTGAGACTGTGCTGCCTCATACTCAGGATTAAGGGCATCTAGAAAAACTCCTACCATAGTAGCATTCCGGTAAGTCTTCTGTTGCTCTGGTGGGGCTGTCAGGGGCATGAAGCTATACAGCTTCTCAAACATCCCTCGGAGATGTGTACAGTGAGTGTAGAGGACTTCCATTTTTCTTGATAGTGAATATGTCATGCTGGAGTTGCAGAATCTTTGTCTCATTCTTCGCTTGAGAATATGTGGCGGCTAGAATATCCCACATATCTTTGGATGTGGGCTGATGAAGAATATCATTGGCAATCTCGGTTGCCAGAGTTCCAGATAGCCATACTTTAGCATATGCATCATCTTCCTCCCACGAGGCATTAACTCCAGTCTTCTCAGCAGGCTCTTCTTCAGTAAGAATGTGCTTCTTACGGTTGACTTCATCATACTCATGAACTGCATTGCCCACAGTTCATAGTTCGAACCATCCATCTTCATAATCTACGCTGGATCTCGAAAGGCGCCTACGGATGGGATATCCGCCTTGCTTTCAGACATACTTATAACCAAAGACTAGAGTAGTAGACTGAGGATAAGATCGTCTACACGGACATAGACGGGTTTAGTTGCAGATATAGACTTCAAGCAACCAAACCCATTCCTCTGGAGTTGTGCGCGCTAGAAATACATGCAGGGCTGATTCACAGCTTAAGGGCACACAACAAGGAGCGCACGATAAGGCGCGCTCTGATACCATGTACGAGAGGTCGCGCGAGAGGGCGCAGTAAGTGCGCGAGAGGCCGCGCAGGTGAGCGCACTGGAGATGCGCGAGGGGCGCACTGGAGATGCGCGCTGGGTGCAAAGGATGCACGCTGGGCTCAGGAGATGCGCGCGGGGCGTAGGCGAGGTGCGCGGGGCGCAGGGCGCAGTGCAGACGAGGTGCTCGGAGCGCGGGGTGCAGGAGGCGCACGGCCGGCGGCACACGGGGGGTCGAGGCGCACAGCCGACGTCGCGCGGAGAGAGAGGGAGGCTCGACGGTGGGGCTAGGGTTAGGGTTTCAAGAACTCCGGTCTAGGACCGTCGCTCTGATACCATGTTGGGAAAATAGAAGAACATGTTTATTCCATCAGCCCTAGGCTCTCTTATATAGGAGAGTAGCCTATGGGTAAATTACATAAAGAGTACGGCAGGAACGGAAAATAACAAACGAGTACATAAGTAAATAATATATGTTTACAGACGCTGATGAAATTTAAATGGGTGGCTTCAACTATGTAAACCACTTTTTGGGATAGCACTGATCTGGTAGACCATTTGCAGGGGACCATGGATGCGGAGGAATTTTGTTGTGGTCAAAGGTGGCAAATGCCATGTGGAAAATGTGGTCCGTAATGTGAAGGTGTCAATTAAGTTGATGATGTCAATACATTAATGATGGTACCTGGTGCTTTTAATTTTCATTTCACAAATAGTATTCGAATAATGTCCGTAGCCACACGATTATCCTGTGACTTCTGAAAAATGTATTGGGAACTTTTTGCTTAAAATACTGGAAGTTAATGTATTATATTGATTGTTTAGTAATAGTGACTTTTTTCTTCTAAAAAGGTTTAGTATGTTGATGATGTTTGGAGAGGTATTTGGTTGGTTTCGTCCATGAAAAACAATGATTGTTCTTCTTTGATGCTTTAGCGATTTTTTGTTAGGATTAGAGTCATTAGGATTAGGAACCCTAATGGGATGAGACTCCTAATCCTAATAATAGTTGAGTTGTATTCTATTTATACTTCTAAAGGGAATAGTACTATAGGATTGTAATTGCGCTATATATAGAGGAGGTGGGAGGCATTGCCTCCACACCACCACAAGAATAATGTAATCCCTAGAAAAAGGGAGAGAGAGAGAGAGAGAAGAGAGGGAGAACGCGGGGGAATGGAGAGAGTTGTACTCGTTCTTCTTTTAGTGATCATTCTTTTCCGGTGGTCGTGAGAGGTGACCGACCAATGTTATATCTGGTTGTTCTTTCTTTCACATGCTTCCATGGTAGTGGTCGATTGCACATATGCAACCTTATCTGTACAATGTGGTATGTATCCCCAACATTTTTTAGGATTAATAGTGACATATATCTGTCATTTTTTGTTTAAAAAAAAAGAACAAGAAAAAGATTTGGTGTGTTTGATTTTAACGCTCTGGAAAGCCATGTAGCTGGTTTGACTGAAGATGGGAATGGTTGGTTTTGATTTTGGTATTAAGAGCCTTGAAAGGAACTGCATGACAGTCACTGAATTGCAGAACTTCGCCCATGAACAATTGGAGCATTGTGACTGTGAATTATAACCATTGATTGGCCAAGCTGAGAAGATGCTGGAGTGTGTAATGCAGTTCAGGAAGGGCGAGGGTGGTGTCTGGAAGTTGATGCATAATGCAGTGTTGGTCATTGATGGCTTGAAACTAGTGAGAACCTTATAGACCTATGTGAAACAAAGCGAAAGAAGCATTTTGGATTCACCATAAAAGAGCTGGACTGTGGTGTCGGATGATGGAGGTTCTCGTCTGATGTTGGTGAAGGTGGAACATGAATGGAAGACCGTTTGCAGTGTGACAATAATTGAGCTAGAGAGTTGAGGAGAGGAGAAAAAGATACATTGTTCCATAAATTTATGTTGTATTGGTGGCTAATCACTGCATCGATATCATAAGGATAACCTGAGTATGAAGAAAGTGGTTCTGTGTTGACTATTAAAGATATTTAAATAATGACAGTAAAGAGCATAATCATGGCCTTCGGAGGTCTGGGATATTCTTCGTAACCATGTTTAACATTTAAATCTGCTATATAGTTTATTTAGTTTCATGGTTTATAAATTCCCCCAGATTCGCAATGCTGCAAAAGAAGATCGTGATGCATTGGAGAAGGGGCTCAAAGCGTTTGTTGCTTATATTCGTGCATATAGAGAGCATCATTGTTCTTATATCTTCAGGTATTTTTATACCCATTTCTATCATTTCTGTTGTAGCACTTCTTCAATCACGAGGTCAAACATCACTGTCTTTCTGTTGATGAATTCACCCCTGTGGACATTGATTTGTGACTCAGGTTACATACAAGTATGATTTTTTTTACTTAACTAATTCCTGTCCTTATTCATATTAATGCTTCCTTCTTGCTCTTATTACTCATTTTTCTGTTCAAAACATCCCTGTCGTGTATTAGAAACATGCTTCTCTTTTCTTTAATCTCATTGCTCTTTTTTTCCATTCAGTTTATACCTATTTTCTATTAGAAATCTGAAGGACATATAATTTTTGAGATGTCATTTGTTTCATATTTTACCATCAGATTTCGTAGGAGATAAATCATGATTCATCTTTGTTGATATGACTTGAATCCTAATCACTAATTGGATTGCTGATGTGGTTGATCTGTATCATGCCTTTTGATTAGCTGAGAGGAGAAAACATACGGTTGGGTAGTGGGACTGGAAAGAAGCTGCGTTTTAAATCAAAGAAGAAAAGTAGAAGTGTTGCTTAGTTCAGTATTTCGGTTGCTATTAAATCATTGTATTATTTTTCAGCTATATTTAAGTAGGAGTTCCCTTTAGCTCTTGATATTGTATTCTAATGTTCAACGACCTAATGTTTTTTTTTCAATAAGGAAAATAAGTTCAAAAATATTAGATATTTAAAGCAGAATTTTAGCAGTGTGACAAGAGTTGGTAACAGGACAGGGAGTTGGTACAATAGTGTAAAAATAGGAGGAACTGAAGTTAACACTTGAGATGAACATAATGATACGATTAAAACAAGGACCTAAACTAAGATCTAACAGTTCAATCTACAACTCTAACTAGAACTTGAAAAGAAAAAGAGCTGCAGTAAAAGAAAGAAACCATTGTGTTATCTTCAGATCTTATGGGGGGTAAGAGCTCACTGTTTTTTTTCCAAAACGAGGTCACCATTCATTCATCACAGCCTTAGGTCGTTGAACATTAGGTCGTTGAACATTAGGATACAATATCAAGAGCTAAAGGGTGTTAGATGTGGGAAGGAGGTGGAAGAATAGGTAAGATCAAACACACACGAGACACAGAAGATTTACGTGGTTCGGCAAGATGCCTACGTCCACGGCCACCACAGAGATAGTTTTCTATATATTGTTTAGGTTACAAGTGTCGCCCTTATATAGATTTAGGGCTGGGTTGAAAGGAAGATACAAAAAAAAGGAATAACTTGTTCCCCAAGCTAACTTATGCCCCAAATAACTTGTCCTCCAAGTTAACTTATCCTCCAAGCCTGTTACATCCTAAACCGGATCAGGCTCTACATTTCCAACAATCTCCCACTTGGAGACTGATCTTCATCAACATCTTTCATGTAACCTTCTTTTGCATCATCATAATGAATCTCTGTGACGCCTCCTCCTCATCTCTAATCATGGAGGCCAATTGAGGCTACACATAGCCTCAAATTCTCAACGGTGACAGCCTTTGTGAACATGTTTGCTGGATTCTCGGATCCTAGAATCTTCTTTAGACATAGAGTCTCATCCTCGATCCACGGATGTAGTGATACTTAAGTTGAATGTGCTTCGTTCTTGCATGAAATACTGGATTCTTTGCAAGGTGTATTGCACTCCGACTGTCGCTGAACAACTCACTACTTTCTTGTTTCTGCCCCAGTTCTTTCAGAAAATTCTTTAACCATATCATCTCTTTGCTTGCTCAGAGATAGCTATGTACTCAGCTTCTGTGGTTGAAAGTGCAACAACTTTCTGTAATCGGGACATCCAGCTCACAGCAGTACCACCCAGTATGAAAAAATATCCTGTGGTGCTTTTTCGGCCATCGACATCACCGCCTAGATCTGCGTCAGTAAACCCTTGTAGAACAACATCATTCTTCTTGAAGCAAAGTGCTATACCTGAAGTACCCCTTAGATATCTGAAAATCCACTTAACCGCTTCCCAATGTTGCTTTCCTGCGTTTGCCATATATCTGCTCATGACTCCTACTGCATGAGCTATATCCGATCTTATACATACCATGGCTTACATCAGACTCCCAACGGCTGAGGCATATGGTACCTTTGACATGTGTTGCTTCCCTTCTTCAGTTGTTGGTGACTACTCCTTTGAGATCTTGATGTGGCTAGCCATAGGAGTGCTTTGAGACTTTGCATCTCCCATCTTGAATATGCTCAGCACTTTCTCGATGTATTGCTGTTCTTTTATCCCGAGTGATCCTCATTTCAAGGATTTGCTTTGCAGCACCCAAATCCTTTATCGAGAATTCCCTATCCAATTGTTGTTTCAGTTTGTTTATCTCCTGCATATTTGATCCTGCAACAAGCATATCATCTACATACAACAGTAGAATGATATAGCAGTTATCAAACCTCTTGAAGTAACAACAATGGTTCATCTCACATCTAGTGAAACTATTTCTGCACATGAAACCATCAAACTTTTTATACCATTGCCTTGGAGCCTGCTTCAAGCCATACAAGCTTTTCTTCAGCTTGCATACTAGGTTCTCTTTTCCATGAACTTTGAACCCTTCTGGTTGGAGCATGTAGATATACTCCTCCAAATCACCATGGAGGAAAGCTGATTTCACATCTAACTTCTCTAGATGTAGGTCCTCGGCTGCAACTATGCTTAACACCAATTTGATTGTGGTTAACTTAACAACAGGAGAGAAAATTTCAGTAAAATCAATACCTTCCTTCTGTTGGAATCCTTTCACCACTAATCTGGCTTTATATCTTTTGCTTCCATCGAGTTCTTCCTTGACTCGATATACCCATTTGTTTTGAAGCGCCCTTTTTTTCTTCTGGCAGATGAGTTAGCTCCCATGTCTCATTCTTCTGTAACGAGTCCATTTCATCTTTCATTGCTAGCTCCCACTTGACCGAATCTTCCTTATTCATTGCTTCATGGAAATCCTCAGGTTCAATATTTGGGGGCTGAATCGATCATTCTCCCTCCCTTTTTTTTGAGAGAACGGAATGGAAGAAAAGTAATGAAACCTGCGATTGCTACTGAATAACCTCCTTTGACTTTATCAAGGATCAAGCCTTTGACCTTTTTGTTCGTTCGCCAAATCTTCTTCAGTTCCATCCAAGCGCGGAAAAATCTGCATTTTCGTGGAAGAAGAATATTATAATAGCCAGCCTCCAGGGATCCAAAAAGAGAATGAAATCCGGTGGCTGTTCGCTCTTTGATCACTTGCATCGGTCAGCATCAAGTAATGTAAAGAAGGAGAGTACCAGCGATTGGATTTTGGTGTTTTATTGGACCTCCTCAACACTGTTTCATCTACAGCTTGGCCTTGTTCTGTTCCGTGTGCTAGATCATCTTCAGTTATTCCTTCCAACTCAACTTGATTGCCAGTATTTGTCTACAATTCTGCATCATCAGGTTCTGCTCCAGACCTGTCCTTGAACATTATTTTTCATTGAAAATAACATTCCTTGCTCTAACAATTTTCCTATCTTGGTCATCCCAGAAACGATAACCAAAATAATCAGAGCCATATCCAATGAAAAAATACTTTTTTCCTTTGGCATCAAGTTTATCTCTAGCATCAGAATCAATATGCACATAAGCAAGACAACCAAATGTTATTAAATGTGCAAAACTTACATCCTTTCCGGACCATACCTCTTTAGGTATCTTCAGATCCAACGGCCCTGATGGACCTCTGTTGATCAGGTATGTTGCTGTGTTGACTGCATCAGCCCAGAATGCCTTAGGTAGGTCAGTGTGCAACCTCATGCTCCTTGCGCGCTCATTCAATGTTCTGTTCATCCTTTCAGCAATACCATTTTGTTGTGGTGTCCCTGGAATGGTTCTGATCATCCTGATCCCATTCTCTACGCAGAAGTCTTTGAACGCCTTTGAGTCATATTCACCGCCATTGTCAGACTGCAATGTCTTGATCTTTAAGCCAGTTTGGTTTTCTACTTCTGCTTTCCATCTTTTAAAACATGAAAACACATCGGACTTTTGTTTAATGAAGTAAACTCATACCTTTCGTGAAGAATCATCAATGAAAGTGACGTAATACTGAGATCCCCCAAGAGATGGGACAGGAGCTGGATCCCATACATCAGTATGAATCAGCTCTAATTTCTCAGCCTTCGGTGCTCTTCCAGTCCTTGAGAAACTGACCCGTTTCTACTTACCAAGAACACAATCTTCACAAAAATCAACATCCACTGATATCAGATTAGGGAACTTTCCTTGCTTTGCAAGCACCTTCATTCCTTTCTCACTGATATGCCCGAGCCTGTTGTGCCATAAGATGGAGTCTTCGCTGCAGCTTGTCACTGCCACCACATCCTTCTGAGTAGAGGTCATGTAGAGGGTTCCCGTCTTCGTGCCTTTCGCTATCACCATGGCACCACTGGTGATTTTCCAGCCTCCACCACCAAATAGCGTTGTGTGCCCTGCACTATCCAACTGACCAATAGAAATCAAATTTCTTTTCAGACCAGGAATATGTCTAACATCCTGCAGCTTCCACAAAGTACCATTAGCAGTCCTAATATGAACATCACCTTTACCCATAATATCCAAAGGTTCATCATTAGCAAGATAAACCTTACCGAACTTTCCAGCTAAGTAGTTCTGCATAAGTTCCTTGCACGGGGTAGAGTGGAATGATGCTCCCGAGTCTAAAATCCAAGACTCGATCGGACTATCAACACTTAGGATAAGCGCATCACGGATGTCTTCTGTTGTTGCGTTTGCGGAGTCCTCATCTTGCCGCGAGTTCTTCTTCTTCAGGGGAAATATGCAATCTTTCTTTAGATGACCCTTCTTCCCGTAGTTCCAGCAAGCGAGATCTATTCTTGGTTTGGAGTTGCTCCGACCTCTCGATTTTCCTCTATTCTGATTTTAACCTCTGTTGTTGCTTCTACCTCTGCCTTCTATACTTAAAGCTGAACCCGAGCATTCCCCTAATTCTCTTCTGCGAATATCTTCACTGATAATTAAATCTCGAACATCATTCAACTTTAATTTTTCCTTACCTGACGAACTACTCACTGCAGTCACCGTCGCAGCCCAACTCTCAGGCAAAGAAGACAGTAGAATCAAGGCTTTCACCTCATCATCAAAATCAATATCAACAGAACTTAACTGAGTCGTAATAACATTAAACTCATTTATATGATCTGTAACAGCGACACCTTCAACCATTTTAAGGTTAAACAGATGACGCATCGAGTGTACCTTGTTAGAAGTGGACGACTTCTCATACATATTGGACAATGCGTTCATCAGATCTGCTGTGTTTTCTCCTTCAAGATGTTGAAGGTCATATTCCTCGCCAACGTCAGGCGAATGACGCCCAAAGATTGTCGATCTAGCAGTTCCCAATCTTCCTTCTTCATCGCTTCTGGCTTCTGACCCGATAAGGGCTCGTGCAATTTTTTCTGATACAGATAGTCTTCAATCTGCATCTTCCAGAAGCCAAAATCTTTTCCGTCAAACCGGTCGATCTTTACCTTTCCGTCTTCTGAAACCATCGCCCCCACTACTTCACTCGAACCGAGCTCTGATACCAGTTGTTAGATGTGGGAAGGAGGTGGAAGAATAGGTAAGGTCAAACATACACGAGACACAGGAGATTTACGTGGTTCGGCAAGATGCCTACGTCCAAGGCCACCACAGAGATAGTTTTCTATATATTGTTTAGGTTACAAGTACCTCCCTTGTATAGATTTAGGGCTGGGTTGAGAGGAAGATACAAAAAAAGGAATAACTTGTTCCCCAAGCTAACTTATGCCCCAAGTAACTTGTCCTCCAAGTTAACTTGTCCTCCAAGCCTGTTACATCCTAAACCGGATCAGGCTCCACATTTCCAACAAAGGGAACTTGCCCCAATCCCCAAACATAGTCCATATCTAAAACTCAAGAAGTGTGAATTTGGGTTATAAGTGTTGCGGATAACTACTTGATAACTTGGACTTAAGCATTTTTTATGGTTGTCAATGAGTCTATTCGAGCCCGGTCCATGCAAGTTGCCAGGGACTGTTTTCCTCGTAACAATCCGATGACCTAAGCTAGGACGTTACAAATAGTATCAAAGCCAATTTCTCTTTGACGGTGGAAAGCATTGTCCAAGAGGTGGTGAAGCCACCTCTACAATGAGATAGGAAGAGAAGCAAAGGCTATGCAGAGCATGCAACCGCTATTGTCATTGGAAGGTAAGTGATGTGTCATGTCGCAACGAGGACGTTATGAATATAAGTGGGGGTTTATAACACTCTAACCCCAAACATAGTAACATCGGAAACTCACAATGTTTCAGAGTGGGGTTACAAGAGTGGGGGATAACTACTTCACAACTTTGGCTTAACCATTTTGGGTGGTTGTCAATAGATCTAGTTGGGTGCAAATCAAGCAAGTTGTTAGGGTCAATTTTCCTTGATAACGGGCAAGGGACTTAAGTTCGGGACATTACAAGCGTCTTGTGGTCTTTAGATAGGGATCGAGGAGGTCTGAGGGTCCAGGCCATATGGTAAAGAGTTGCAATTCTTTGCATGTCCTCACTCTCTCGACATGTGACACAACCAATTTAGAACTTGCTCGCGAGTAAGTTTCAATGGCCCATAGAAGATAGTCTTTGGATACCATGAAAAGAACAATGCTTTCCTTGATGATATGTTTTATTACTAAATTTCAGAGGTCGGGATTCGGATCCTCAACTACAATGATAAGGTATTTTTCAGTGGTTGCATTGAGCCATAGAGATATTTTTCTGGTTCTAAAATGACCCAGTTTGAGATTATTTTGATGGGTTTTAAATTTTAAGGTAAATTGCAAAAACAAGCCTCATCTATGCATCAAAATCCTAGTTATAAACATCGTTTCTAAAACCTAACAAAGATGGATAAAATCATTTTTTTTGCCTTAAATACATGCTTCTCTAAGTTTCCGTCTATGTTGAACTCTAAAGCGAAAGTATAGTACTCAGTACTATATTTCAAAGATCCTAATTGGCAATTAATACATGGATGTGGCCCTTTTTTGTAACTATCCCTAAGTTTTATATGTGGAAACTTATGCATCCGTAAAAGGGATGTAAACCGACGGATACATGTATAAGTGTTACCATATCCTTATACAATTTTTAATACGAATATGATTGTTAACGAAAATCTTCAGCATGATCGAGTATTGAATCTCTTTCCCTCGGTGTCTAGTCATCGAAGATTTGTGACTATAGAACTGCAAGCACCGTTGATAGTATCATCATGACTTTGCCACTGCCTCGAGGATTCGACTTTGGATTAAGTAGAGAAATGGCCCAAGGTAAATAGCCTCTAATTATTGAATTTTTCATTATATTTTGGTATTATCTAGTAATTAGATTATATCATAGAAAACCGGGCTTGACAATTGGGCTCAAAGAAAACTCATGCTCATAGCTATCTAGATATTTTATCTCCCAAGGACGTTCAAAAATATTATTATTTCTGTAGCTATAATAAGTGGCTTTCTAAAAACTTTAACAATATGCAAAATTATAAAATATAAAATCTTTTAAAAATAAAATTGTTGCACATTCCTACACATATATACTACTTATTCTAAATATAGTTTTCAAAATTCAGAGCTTTTACTATTTTAAAATTACAAAACCCTAAAACGAATTGAACAGACTTAATAATGTGTAGAAATTAAAAAATTAAATGAAGTTAGGAAACCATCATATTACATAGCTATTATACTACATGTCCAACAAAATAAAAAAAACAATGGCTTAAAAACCCCAAAAAAACTTCAAAACATTTAAGATCCATCAAATTTTATATATATACTCAATAACGTACATATTAATCTGCAATCTTTATAGAAATACTATAGAGCACATTTCTTTGACTTAGGCATATATTACCAATTGAATAGCTTACTTTCCTTTATAACAGAATTATTTTTATGTGATAATTAAAAAAATCAAATACAAAATCCTACCGAAAATTCAAATAATAACAAGTAAATAAAATATGAAAATCATTCTTAACCCAATTTTACATATATTAAGATATTACATAATGACAAAACCAACAAAAATACGTAAAACAAAAAAACTTTTATGAAAAAATTGCAAATAGTTTTTAAAAGCAAATAAATTATTTAAGATATAAATTGAAAGAAAATTTGAATATTATAAATAAGATGAAAATTTAAATCATGCCTATGTACCTAACATATAGGTAGACGCAAAAGAATATTTAAAAAATAGAAAACCACCAAATTCGACATAAAAATCAAATATACCCTCAGAAACAACAAAAAATTACGCCAATCTACTGATCTTTACCTTACAGTCCTCATAAAAAAACTATTTGATTCTTGAATTTGACTTTGGAACTTAACAGAAAAAAAATAAATTCGATCTTATTTTCATTGAGATTCAAAAGTACTTAAAAATAAAATGACAAATTTATAAATACGTGGAAAACTCTTATGACAGGATGATGGGTTTCTTTTCTTGCATTGATCCGGTGATCATTTTGTATTTAGCCTCCAAGTGGTTTTTTTTACTTATTAGTTTTTAAAGCCTCACGGAAGCAACCATGTACTACTTTTTTTAGATAACATTTTTATGGATTTTAGACAATCTGTATTTTTTAAGAATGAATCGATCTTTTTTTAAAAAAGTGTTTTTCTGCTTCTATAAAAAGGAAAAATAAAATTATATTTTTGTACTATACTTAGAAAGAAAATCGAAAATCATGTGATGATATTGGTAAGAAAAGATGGAAAATATTGACAATCTTATGTTTGTGAAAAAAACTATATAATCTTGAAATATTGGATTTAGCTTACTAAAAAATGGAATATATTTAGAGTGGGGACTATGGAAAGTGATTATTATCCGTTTGCGATTAAGTAGCTAGAAAGGAGAAGTGGCAACTAATTAATATTTCCTTATCGTATTCGAACGAAGAAAAGTAGAAAAATTAAAGCCCACTTGAATTGATAGTTTTTTTTACAAATGGGCTTCATCTAATTTATGATAACTCAAATTCTAACAATTAACCATTCTAATAATCACTCCAGATAATGAGAATTCATTGTTAAGTGAAAAACTAGAAATTCATCACATAAAAGTGGTCAGAAAGATTAAATTTTCTTTCTATATCTTTATATTGTTTCAAAATAAAATCCAAAGTTGACTCCTAAATAAAAAAATAAATATACTCTCAATTATTATCAAGGGATTTTAAATAACCATCTATTGTTCACTTCTTAGATATATATACTAATAATTTTCAAGTTTCATGTACCGGTAGTGGTAGCAAGAGGCAATAAACCCTATAGACATAAGAGCATACTATCAAGAAGCAAATCTATATAATTTATGTATGCCAACTGAAATTAATGTTAAAACTAAAAGCTTATTTTGTCATATATTAAAGAACAACTTTTGTCATAGAGAAAACTCCTCTTGCATATATTAGTGAAATCATGAATATAATTTAAAAACCCGCTCACACATATTTGTATGTATGTGCCAAAGGATCACCAGAACTATATTACCGTTCTAAGAAATTAAAAGGAAGAATGTTTCCTTGAAAAAGAAGGGATCAGTTTTCATATTAATTGTAATTTTATAGTTTATTATTGGAATTTCTAATGATTTTTATCTTTTATTAATCATTGTGATCAGCAGTCCAAGATAATTTTGTAATGTTTAATATTTATTTATAAATTAAACGTAAAAAATATAACATGAAATTCTTAAATCTTTCTTTATTATAACCCATTTTTTGTTATTGCGCGATCTGATTTATACCCATTATCGAATATATTGATTTATAATTCTAGTCAATTCTGTTTAATACTAAAATGGGTTTGGATTAATTCTACCAAGCGTGTTAGCGTTTAGATTTGGACAAATTCTCCACAATTGGTACTTTTTTTATTTCCCATTCTATTTAGAATTACTTACAAAAGCATGGGAAAAACAAGGAATCTACTCAAATAGAGATCAAATATAAATATATCATGTATGTTCAAAAGTGGAAATGCATAAAATTATTGTTTTTTTGCATTATCTTTTTTTAAATAGATTTATAAATTTCTGAATGACGATTTTGAAAATTTGATAAACTTTTAATTTTGACATATAGAAATCCATGGTTAGGTTGGATTTTTAAACAAGGTTATTATTTTTGAAAGATGATTTTCTTGATAAATTATATTAATTTAAACATGTCAAAATCCTTCATTAAAGATAACTCACCATGTGTGAAGAAAAATAGAATGCGGAAGCGGAATCGGAATCGGAAATAAAGATAGAACAATAAGAACAATGATTTTAACGTGGAACCCTACTCCAGAAGGAGCGGGATGAAACCACGGGAGAAGCCCCTGAATTGGGCATTTCTTCTATTGAAGTTCTCAATGAGTACAGGGGGTGTGGAGCTCCTTATATAGCCCCACTGACAGACCCAATAGTGACCGCTCCCCCATGTGGTACTAAACACATGGGTGGGCTCTTTTCTTTTCCAACACTCCCCCTCAAGTTGGTAGCTGGGACAGCTGCAACTTGCAATAATAAAGAAAAATATACATCATTACATCTTCACTTGAAATCACCACAATAAACATATGTATCCGCAACTGGTACACAAACCCGCTTGCTGACGGGTATATCAGGTCACCGGAACGTATCTCTGTTGTGCATGGAAGGTCACCGGACTGTCTCTGTCGTGCCTGCATGGTCACCGGATCTCTGTCTCAGTCGTGCCTGCGGGTCACCGGACTGTCTCCGTCGTGCCTTGAAGAAAACAAATCCAGTGCGGAGTCGATGTCGAGGATAGAGACACCACGACGAAGATCGATGCACAGTGAAGATGGCTTGATATTCTGTGAAATCCGGAGTGTTTGGTCTGTCAATCAACGATGTATGATGCATATGGCTTTTACTCCCCCTTTCTCCCAAACTTCTGAGAATAATGAAAATAATAGACAAGTTGGGAGAAGCAAACATGAATCACATTTTTTTATGCGTACGACTTTTTTCTTGTACGCGACTTTTTTTCTTCTTTTTGTTGTTTTTTTTAATACTCAACCCACTTGGGCCCAAAAATATGCAACAGCCCAACATGACTTTCTTTCTCTCTCTTTTTTTTATGGGCCTGCTCCCCTTTTTTTATTTTCATAACAGTCGTGGCCCACTTGGACCAACCTCGACCCAACTCTCATTTTTTTTATAATCATGCTGGATCATTTTTTTTAATACATCACGTGCCCGCCTCCTTTTTTTTCATATACGGCCAAACATTGGGCCTTCAAACTTGGCCTCTCTCTTTTTTTTAAAGAGTCCCCGCGGCCCCCCTTTTTTTTAATCTTGCTCCCTTTTTGCGTATGGCTCGGATTGCACTTCAAATTGACATTTTTTTTAAATACAGGGAACCGTAGCCCATTAGGGTTCTCGAGAAAGGACTGCCGCCCCCGATGGGGCCCTTCTGTGCGCCGCCCCTAATGGGTGGGGCTTCTTCTTCGCCGCCAGATGCCCCCTGATTGGGGTTTGCGTTAGGAGAGGCACCCGCCTGGAGGATGCGCCGCTTGGGTCGCTGCGCGCACGGGGGCTGGGGGAGCCCTGGAGGCCTGCTGTTGGCTGAGCGCTGGCGCAGGGATCGCTGTACGCTTGGAGACGATGAAGGGGATGCGCCTGTGCGCGCGCGCGCGAGACTGGGGCCTCGATGGAGTAGCGTCATCAGGGATTCACGGCTGGGACTTCTCGGCACGAGGAGGGATTCGCGGTCTGGAGTTGCAGCCGCCGAGATCGGCGAGGAGGGCGTGCCGCCTGGGGGATTGTGCCGCCTCCATCGCTTGAGGCTACGAGGGACTTGGAGGGTCTCGTTCTTTGTTGCCGTATCTCTTCCCAAAAACTCGACTGGAACCAGAACCTCTTGGAGAGACAGCAGATATTGGGGTTTTGGTTCTGAAACCCCGCTCTGAAAATTGTTGTGCGTTGAGAGAAGCCTCGTGGGGAGCATCGTTGTCTGGAAAATCGTTGTCTGGAAGAGAACTGCTATAACAGGGGACGGCATATAGATATTCCAGAAATTAGGGTTTCAATCGAAATCCTATAATTTGACAGAACTTGATCAAATCACAATCATGATCTTTATAAAGAAGATCTTCAAGAAAAACACTAATCGAATCTTGAATAAATAAAAAAAACTTGAAATCCTCAAGAATCAACCCACTCTGATACCATGAAGAAAAATAAAATGCGGAAGCGGAATCGGAATCGGAAATAAAGATAGAACAATAAGAACAATGATTTTAACGTGGAACCCTACTCTAGAAGGAGCGGGATGAAACCACGGGAGAAGCCCCTGAATTGGGCATTTCTTCTATTAAAGTTCTCAATGAGTACAGGGGGTGTGGAGCTCCTTATATAGCCCCACTGACAGACCCAATAGTGACCGCTCCCCCATGTGGTACTAAACACATGGGTGGGCTCTTTTCTTTTCCAACAATGTGTAATTTAAAGATAAAATATTTTGAAGTTAGAAGAGGCAAAGATTTTGTAAGTTAGAAGATGCAACAAAATTGGTTTCATTTATTATGAGAGTAAGAGGGGAATTCTTTTTCACATCAAATTATATTGGTTTCATAAAGTTAGTGATTATTTATTTAATTAAAATTAATATAATATTTCGTAAAGAACTGCTGTTGATATTTGAGGAGGGGGCATATTAAACCATCTAATGCTATGAGAAGTAACAATTACCATCCCCTACATTGGGTCCGTTACGAACGGATGGAAAAAAAGATGTTATTTAGATGCTAGGAATCTGCATTATAATTGCAGTTCACACTGCGAAAGAAAAATCAATAAGTCATATTTAATTTTATTTTCCGAATTAATTCGTTTTAAAGAGGTTTCTTTAGGCCACACCGATTTTCCTTTTAAATTGACAGGTGCTTGTATTAAAGATTTTCGTTGTGAACAATTAATGAAAAACATTTAGTCAATAGTTGCTTCTCGTACTCAGAAAACCTTAAATATCGGTTCTAAATTTATTGAAAAAATTCAGGTCAAATTATATGGAAATAGCAGTGCTTAGAGGTAGTCTTCCCAGAATTTAATTCTGGACAAGAATTCAGGAAAAGAAATTGTATTGATTTGTATGGGAACAACAATTTGACTATTCCTTGCGTGCATGACTCTTAATTAACTAACTCTAATATGAACGAAGTTAAATGTGAAACCAAAGGGATTAGAGTGCCACCAACGTCCAGTCTCCATCCATTAATCCATACAGATCAGACGGATGCGTGGGGGAGAGAGCCTTAAATCACTGTTCTTTCTTTCTGTTCTTCTGAAAGACCGATCTCCATCTTCAATCCCTCAATTTCTGCTGTTCTGAAATGGAAAACATTCATCTGAATCATTGAACGGACAGGTATTCCTCTCTCTCTCTCTTATGAAAATCGAAATAAAAAGGAGCATATAGATCCACTTGCATGTAATGCTTTATAGACTCAGATCATACGAGTATATTCAGTCTATTTCTTCATTGGTTGCCATAGACAGTTTCCATGTAGGGATAAGATTTGAGCCCTAATGCATGAATAGCATGTGAGTGTCCAAATCCTTGACGTGTGTATGCCAAGAAGATTTGTTTCTTGGATGTTTGGATCAATTGCAGTTAATAACGTTTTATTTCTGGTGTAAAGATCAGGGTGGAATGATTGTTGTTACAAGGATAAATCAAGCATATATTAAACAATAATCAAACGGATTCCAATGTATTGACAGATCAATATTACAGATTATTAAGATTAATAATATGCAAATCCAATCCATTATCCGATTACAAAAAGCAAATCAGAATCGATTAATCAGACGGAAACAAACAAATGGGCGTGATCCAGAAAAGGGCAAGCAATAAATAATTTGCGGCAAACAAAATACAAGAAAGATAAGGTTAGATATCACCGAAGCGTCCATGAAATGGATTGTCCTTAGAGAGGATTTCGCCCCCACAATACCGGTGCGTTGGGTACTGGCGATCCGCTCGCAGGATACGACGATTCACGGTCGTCGTCCGCGCACACCGACGAGACCGTCCTCGAAAGCACCTCCGATAACTTGCAGCCGAGAAGAAACAGATCACAGACGCGAGAGAGAGAGAGCGAGAGTGACGGCGGGTGGAGATTTCTTGCGAGTAAAGAAAAACGGCGTCGGGTGGGGGATATAAAAAGAAGGGCTCGCGTGCCCTAGCGTGCAGTCCCTTCGGTTTCCAAAAACGCCCCTCAACGGTCGTGTCCTTTCGGATTCCAAAACTGCGGCTAAGTCGAGCCGTTTGAATCAAGTCCGATTCCCAATGTGATCGCGATTAAATTAATTTGTCTGATTAATTTAATCGATCAGCCAAATGAAACCCGCAACAAAAGTATCGAGATCCGAGATCCGAATTGACTCTCCCGAGCCCGAACCGGTGCCGGTGCCGGAGCGGAGCGGAGCGGAGCGCGCGCGCGTGTGGTCCTCCATTCCTCCTCTCTACTATTGCTACAAGAGGTTGGGGTGTGGACTCATATATAAGTCCACCAAAAGTTTAGATCTTTAAGGTATGGTACTAAACTTCCATCCAAACTCAACCATGTTTCAAATTTAGGAATTCCCAACTTTCCCTCCAAACCATTTGGTTTCCCAATTGAAACCAAATTATTGTCAATTATAATTAATAGGTTTTCCAATTAAAACCTAAATACAATTTTTAATACAACAATCCCCCACAAATTCACCAATTTGAAAAAGAGATTCAAAAGGAATTAAGTGACTTCTTTCGGCTGCCCACACTTTGCTTTCAGTAAAGGTACCTTCCGGTTTTAACCTCTACCTGAGTTTACTACTTTCACTTTAATAGGAACGAAGTGAACTATTTCTTGAACTTCAGACCTTGGTGTTAAAGTATACGGTAGAAACAACAAAGCGTTGTTCTTCATGCAATCTTCAGGGTTGGTACTCTTAAAGGCCATGCACCCTTATCTTGTTTAATGAGTGTGTTCATGAAAGACCCTCTTCCTTTAACTGCGGCCCACGGTAACACTCACATAGGTGGTGTTCTCAAGGATGCACTGCTAACATCCTGCCCAAAGGCTTGAACCCATTCAGAGCCTACGCTCTTCCTAAACTTGCAGCTTAAATGGCACTCAGGCTTCCAGGTATAAGACACTCATGCTTACGCATTAAAATTAGAGTGCCAACCAGTTCTTCAAACAGCTTGTTATTACCACATTGAACCTACTTTGTGGGATCTCCACTCAGATAGGTTGGGTTGCTACTGTAGAGGAACTTCCAATGGGTCTCAGTCCCATCCCAAGCTTAGACTTTAGGACTAAAGATCTATCAAGTCCCTTAGTCAACGGATCTGCCGTGTTGTCTTTGGATCCAACAAAATCCACAGCCAACACTCCTCGAGACACCAAATCCCTTAACGTCTTAAGTCTGATTTGTACGTGTCTCCTTGTTTTCTGATTGAACTTTGAACTCCTGATCTTGGCAATTGTGGTCATATTATCACAATGTACCGAGATCGTAGGAACAGGTTGACCTACCATGGGAATTTCAGACAGAAGTTCCCTTAGCCATTCAGCCTCAATTCCAGTGGTGTACAAAGCACACAGCTCGGCCTCAAATGTGGATCGAGCTAGAATGGTCTGTTTCACAGACCTCCAGAAGACTGCACCGCCTCCAAGGGTAAATACATACCCTGTGACACCATTACTCATAGACTCATCTATTTTCCCTATCCAGCTTGCATCATTGTATCTTTCTAGTACAGATGGATGTCTACCATAATGCAAACTAAGGGAAATAGTTCCCTTCAAGTACTTCAGTACCCGATCCAGAGCCTCCTAGTGAGTACGGTCAGGACAGCTAGTGTATCTATTCAGCTTTGCAACCGAGAATGAAATATTAGGTCTCGTGCAATTTGCAAGATACATTAAACTTCTTATCACTTGTGAATACCTTAGCTGGGCTACAGATACTCCACTTTTATTCTTAAACAGTGTTTTGGATGAATCAAAAGGAGTGCTTACAGCTTTGCAATCTTAATATCCAAATTTCTCAAGTACCTTCTCAACATAGTGAGATTGAGAAATTACAATCCCATCAATTGACCTTATCAGTTTGAGACCCAAGATCACATCAGCAACACCCATGTCCTTCATCTCAAACTTGCTACTCAAAAAAGCTTTAGTCTCATTAATAATCCTCATATGTGATCCGAACAACAATATATCATCAACATATAGGCACAAGACAATACACTCGTCACCTTTCACTTTGGAATAGACACACTTGTCGGATTCATGAACCTTAAAGCCACATGACAAAATAGTCTTGTCAAATTTGTCAAGCCACTGCTTTGGTACTTGTTTCAATCCGTAAAGGGATTTGACAAGCTTGCAAACCTTTCCCTCATTCCTATGAGCCAGAAGCTCATCAGGTTGATCCATATAGATCTCTTCCTCAAGATCGCCATGCAAGAAGGCGGTCTTCACATCCATTTGATGGATAGAGAGATCATATACATATGCCAATGCTATGAGCATCCGGATTGTGGTCATCCTAATCACAAGGGAATAGGTATCAAAATAATCGATACCTTCCTTTTGCCTAAAGCCCTTATCAACTAATCTGGCTTTGTATTTTTCAATTGATCCGTCAGGTCTAAGCTTTCTCTTAAACATCCACTTGCACCCAATAGTAGAGCATCCTTCGGGTAAATCAAACAACTCTCAAGTTCCAATAGACATAATGGAATCCATCTCAGATTTGATAGCTTCCTTCCATTGTTTTACTTCAAATGAAGCCATGGCTTCTTGGTAACTTGGTGGATCACCCTCGATCTGGTAGACAACGAAGTCGCTACCCAGATCCTTGGCTATCCGAGGTCTTTTACTCCTCCTTGGCTCAATCTCTTCAGAAAGATCATTGGATTCAGGTTGAGTCTCAACCCCCACATTCGTTATCCTTTCCACTTGATCTGGAATAGATCCTAATGTAGAGGCGCCCTCAATGGTCAGATTTTGAGGAATTCCAGTCTTCAACGGAAAGACATCCTCAAAGAAGGTAGCATCACGGAGTTCAACAATAGTGTTGACATCTATGCCCGGTATCTCGGACCGAATTACGAAGAACCTATATGCATATCTATTTTCCAGGTAACCTAAGAAGACCGTATCAACAGTTTTAGGACCAAGTTTCTTTCTCTTGTGTTCTGGGACTAAAACCTTAGCGAGACAGCCCCACACTTTGAGATATCTTAAACTTGGTTTCCTATTTCTCCAAAGTTCAAAGGGACATTTTTCCATATATCTCGGAGGAACCCTATTCAGAATATGGCAAGCCGTATTCAAGGCTTCTCCCCACATATAGGTTGGAAGTCCAGAACTTTGTAGGAGAGCATTGATCATGTTAGTTAAGGTTCTATTTTTCCGTTCTACTATCCCATTTGATTGTGGTGAATATGTTGCCGTAACTTCATGAACTATATCAAAAGATTTGCATT
Source organism: Ottelia alismoides (assembly GCA_037367405.1). Classification (NCBI taxonomy): domain Eukaryota; kingdom Viridiplantae; phylum Streptophyta; class Magnoliopsida; order Alismatales; family Hydrocharitaceae; genus Ottelia; species Ottelia alismoides. Next base: position 87,046 of record JAZKJV010010717.1, on the reverse strand, counting down.
GTTTATGAAATAAGTTAGAGGTATATTCACCTCCTCTATCTGACCTAAGGCGTTTAAGCACTTTTCCTGTTTGTGTCTCAGCCTCATTCTTAAAGATAAGAAATTTCTCTAAGGCTTCATCCTTGTTTTTCATTAGATAAATAGCAGTATCTACTGCCATCATCTATAAAGGTGATAAAGTATTTCTTATTGTCTCGGGTCAACACACTATTAAACTCACAGATATCCGTGTGCACTAAATCCAAGATCTCACTATCTCTAGAGACAGACTGAAAAGACTTCCTAGGTGTTTTATCTTGCACACATATATCACATTTTTGAGTTTTATCAATAGTATGTTTAGGGATCAACTCTAAATTCATCATTCTTTTAATTGAATTTAGGTTTACATGTCCCAATCTATCATGCCAGAGATCACAAGATTCTAGATTATTCACAACATGAGACACATAATTAGAACATTCAGAATTCAAAACATTCAATTAATTAATGTTTACTGAATCACATCTAATTCTAAATAAAAATCAAAATCAGGCAAATAGCCTTTTCTATAAAAAAATATCATGTCTCAGAATAACAACATTATTACATTTATAGTTTAATTCAAAACCATTTCTAACTAAGATATAGCCAGATAACACATTCTTCTTGATGTCAGGAACATACAGCACCCTGTGCAATGTCCAGACACGTCCAGAGGAGAACCTCAAGTTGACTTGTCCCGACCCTAGCACCCTGGCCGCAGAATCATTCCCCATATTCACAGTCCCACCGCTGCAGGTCTGATAAGAAGAAAAGAACGTTCTGTCAGAACATATATTTACATTGCCTCCCGTATCCACGAGCCACTCATTTGGATCATGGATATGGTATACTTCAGGTTTTATAGAGACATACCCCTCGCTAGCCCCGAGTCCGATAGTGATCATGTTCACTTGTGGACTCCCGTCTGTAGCCTTAGATTGAGCCTTAAAGGACGGACAATACTTCTTCCAATGGCCAATCTGATTACAGTGCCAGCAGGGTTTATTCTTTGCCTTTTTCTGGATCTTACCCTTTGGTTTCATTTTATTCTTATTAGGACCCTTTCCCTTCTTATCCTTGCCCTTCGAGGTCATGAAATTGACCTTAGCCTGAATATCAACAGGAAGCACATGTTTTTGTTTCCTGTGTTCCTCCTCTATGGCAATTGCCACCATCAAATCATCCATAGAAATTTTCCTCTTTTTGTGTTTCAGGGTCATACCGAAGTCTTCCCACGATTTGGGGAATTTTTCAATGATGCACATGACCTGAAACTTCTCTGGAAGTTTCATTTTGACATCCTCTAAACTATAGAGCAAGGAGTAAAATCTCGTGTGCCTGTTCAGAAACTAACTTTCCCTCGACCATGGAAGACTTCAAAAACTTAGCTACGGAGTATTTCTCAATACTGAAGTCTTCAGCATTATACTTCCAATCCAAGTCTTCCCATATCCCCTTCGCAGTCTGCGTGGACGAACAGTATACGTCAAACAACGTGTTGGACATAGCCAACAAGATGCAACCATAACATATACGGTCGTGTTCCTTCCACGCAGATTGCGCCTTCTGGCTATCGGGTGAGGGGTTTTCCATCTCCACCGTAGGACAGTCGGTTTCAAGCATCGAGATTAACCCTACGGTGGTTAAACAGATCTTCATGCGTTGTTGCCAACGCTTAAAGTTCTGTCCACCGAATTTTTCAGGCATATCCGTCATATCTACCCTCGATTTAAACATTATTTCCGACATAGTTTTGTAATCGGTTCCGGAAATCCTCTCTAAGATTGTTGTTACAAGGATAAACCAAGCATATATTAAACAGTAATCAAACGGATTCCAATGGATTGACAGATCAATATTACAGATTATTAAGATTAATAACGAGAAATCCAATCCATTATCCGATTACAAAAAGCAAACCAGAACCGTTTAATCAGACGGAAACAAACAAATGGGCGTGATCCAGAAAAGGGCAATTAATAAATAAATTGCGGCAAATAAAATACAAGAAAGATAAGGTTAGATATCACCGAAGCGTCAATGAAATGAACTGTCCTTAGAGAGGATTTCGCCCCCACAATACCGGTGCGTTGGGTACTGGCGATCCGCTCCCAGGATACGATGGTTCACGATCGTCGTCCGCGCACACCGACGAGACCGTCCTCGAAAGTACCTCCGAGAACTTGCAGGCGAGAAGAAACAGATCACAGACGCGAGAGAGAGAGCGAGAGTGACGGCGGGTGGAGATTTCTTGCGAGTGAAGAAAAACAACGTCGGGTGGGGGATATAAAAAGAAGGGCTCGCGTGCCCTAGCGCGCAGTTCCTTCGGTTTCCGAAAACGTCCCTCAACGGTCGTGTCCTTTCGGATTCCAAAACTGCGGCTAAGTCGAGCCGTTTGGATCAAGTCCGATTCCTAATGTGATCGCGATTAAATTAATTTGTCTGATTAATTTAATCGATCAGTCAAATGAAACCTGCAGCAAAAGTATCGAGATCCGAGATCCGAGTTGACTCTCCCGAGCCCGAGTCCGAGCCGGTGCCGGAGCGGAGCGGCGCGCACGCACGCGCGTGTGTGGTCCTCCATTCCTCCTCTCTACTATTGCTACAAGAGGTTGGGGTGTGGACTCATATATAAGTCCACCAAAAGTTTAGATCTCTAAGGTATGGTACTAAACTTCCATCCAAAGTCAACCATGTTTCAAATTTGGGAATTCCCAACTTTCCCTCCAAACCATTTGGTTTCCCAATTGAAATCAAATTATTGTCAATTGTAATTAATAGGTTTTCCAATTAAAACCTAAATACAATATTTAATACAACAATGATGTCTATTATACTTCTTTCATACAATTATTAAAGTGCCATATATATTTCTTTGCAAATAAAAAACAACAATTTCATCGGTGCAGATCAGTTTGCGGGGAGGCAGAAAAAAATGGTCGCCTGTTTTTTTTCATGTACTGAATTTTGGTATATTCATCCGTGTTATAAACCGGAAAAAGCTAAATTAGCAATGGTGCGAATTATTGCTTCATGCATGTTTCTCCCTAATTTTTCCTCTTTGCAGCAACGCAAGAGCGATCATACTATCGAATGTAATTGATTCATTAGATCATGAATATCCTGAAGATCTGTTTTACGATCCAGCAGCAACCAGTCTATTCAGTTCCCAATCGATAAACTACTGCATGAGGCCACTGAAGGAAGCCTACCCATGTCTGGAGGAAGTCTTCAACTTTGATCTCCTCAACTGGGATGCTGACATGACCAACGTTGCTCCCGGGGAAAGCATGCTTAGTATCTGTGCGACTGATAATATCAAGGATGATAATACCATCATGGATGGCTCACTGGGTTCCGTTACGGAAGGATTGAACAATGCAGGTCGCATACAGATGGGAGCTTGGAATGGGAGACTGACGTCGAGGTCGTTAGGGTTCGAGGAGATATCCAAGTATTTTTATATGACCATTACCGACGCGGCCAAGGAGTTAAAAGTTGGCCTGACCCTGTTGAAGAAGAGGATCCTCTTCCGAGGTGTAGAGAGCTTGGGATTCCGAGGTGGCCGCATAGGATGATGAAGAGCCTTAAGTCACTCATTCGTAATATTCAGGTATTCTGCTACTGATCTTTTTGACTTTCGATTAGCCTTTGCCAAAAACTGTTTCCTCACCTGTAATCCATCATCTCAATGTTATTAACTAGTGACGGCAATCTATAAAGATTACTGTAGCGGGTGCATGCATGCAGGAGCTGGAGAGCGTAAGGAAGGACGAGAACATAAAGAGGGAGATCATGACGCTCGGGGAGCACAAGAGGTTGATGGAGAAGATGCCTCAGCTGGAGCTGTCGGAGAGGGCCAAGAAACTAAGGCAGGCGTGCTTCAAGGCCAACTACAAGAAGAGGAAGGCCGTGCTGTCTACCAAGTAGAGGAGAGCAGATGCAGGTGGATGTATACGTAATTTAAAGTTAATTAACCATATCAACAATCGCCAGAATATGTCTAAACCCTACCTCTTGTTGATATAAGAACTAATTGAAGTTAGCTGCCTGTCGAGGTCTAACATATCGTTCTTGCTCTATTCTCACATTCATCTCTTTCTTGAACATTGTTGGCGTAATTTCTTTGAGATTATCTGATGATTAAATCTCTGTGGGGAACAGTAAGACGATCCGAAGGACCTGTAAACGTGCTGAGAAAGGCAAAATAATTGAATGGGAAAACCTGTCAAGGATTAACCATTCGATGCCCTCATATTATTGGAAAAAATTGTCACATCTTTTCTTCCAGCAAGGCCAAATAAATAAGAAACCAAGAGCAAGTAAATTATTATTATTATTATTATTAAGAGAATACTGAGAATTAAAATTCCCTTTTGAACGGTACCCACAATGCCTCATGGCTCGATATATAAGAGATACTATGCATTGAGTGTCCTGCTAATATAAATGAAAGAGATTTAAAAGTGTTCTACCTATTCTGCTGTATTAACACAGAAAATCTCCTCGCTGTGGGGAGCCACTACATTTTATATTAAGCAACTTCAGAACTTGCTCGATAATCTGTCTTTTTTAAAAAAAATCCGAGGTTGTGCGGTTTTGTTTATTCTGTTAGTTTGCCTTTATTATAGGATAGTTTAGTCTATCTCTAACTCTGGTTTTCTTAGATGAATGAACTGATCCTCGTTTTCTTTAAAAAATTATTTACTTCGAGAGAAGCCAAATGAATAACAGTGTCTTGGTGTGAAGAACTTAGACCAAATAATCTTTAAGAAAGCATCCAAGAGGCTCCAAATAGCTAAACTGTAACAGATGTTTTTACCAGAAAAATATTTTTGGATCAAGTAACAAAATAGAATAATAATATTAGCTAGTTAGATTAATGTTATTACAAGAATCCCAAAAGGTCTATAACTTTTAAAGATTTTTGTTGTGCGAGGTTCTCCCTAACTAAAGCTAGTCTTCTGATAGCAATTAACAATAGTTAAGGTAACGATTTGGCTTTTTTATAAAAGTAAGCAAGAAGCATTACACATTGAAGGACAATCATTTTTGTGGTTAAATTTTCGTTCAAGATAATTAGTGGAGAAATTACCTTGAATAAGCCACACAATCAAGACAAAGTATTCCTCGAACAAGGACAATCATTGTAACATCTCGGGCTTTGGTCCTCGGTCAATTATTGAGGAAAACCGGCTTTGACAACTTGTTGGACTCGGACCCAATTAGACCGTTGACAACCACCCAAAATATTTAAGCCCACGCAAGTTGTCAAATAATAATATCACTACTTATAACCCGCTATGACACTTTGTTAGTTTTAGTTGTTGGACTATATTTGAGGTTATGGGTGTTACCGTTATTTATGCGTAAGTATTCAGATTTATTAAGATTGATAGAAAGTTTCGATAATATAGTAAATTTTTGAAAAATTTTCATCCCATTGACGGAACCAAACTCAAAATTTTCCTAAAAAAGGTGAACATGTCATTAGCATGCTGAATATTAAATATTTGGATATGATTATTTTTGCTGGTGAAAAGTTTAAATAAACTAGTAGAAACGACATGAGAAAACATGTTGGATAGTACAATATAGGAACCTTAAAATGGAGGGGAGATAGAGATCTCGAAGGTTTAAAGAGTCCAAGAGGATTATTGTTAATTTTAAAGGAAAGATTAATATAGAAGATAGTAGCACGAATCCTCCTCATGAATGGGGGGAGTTAAACCAATATAGGAACTTACATAATTTAGTGGATTTTCAGAAGAGAATCAATCTTTTAATTTTTTTTAAATGATTTTGATTGATTCTATTATTTATTTTAAACTCCATTGAGTATAAAGATTTAGTTAAATTAAAAAAAAATCTAAAGGATATAAAAATATGAAATAAATATACATTTTTACAAAATTTCAGACAAGCAAGTATCTATATTTGATGCTAGATATTTTTGCATTTAGCAGATCATGAGTTATTTGTCAGTACACCATCAATAATAATTGCGGAACTACGACAACCTACCTGACTTCCATGACTCCTGTAGGATTCGTCAATTACTTAAGAACCGTAGGATAGGAGATGGACGATTCTGATAGGGGGTCGAAGATAATCGGCCTCCTAACAGAACCGTCCATCTTCCATCTGACGGTTCCACTACGTCACAACAGGGGAAACCACAGCGGACGATCCTCTCTGATAAGTAGAAGATGAGAAGTCGGTTTCGCAGTTACTACTTACCGCCAGAAGGCGACGAATAAGCAGAAGCACACCTGTAAAACCAGTGGGCAACTAGTTGCAATTGAAGGTGTGATTGCTCCCAAATAACAAGTGGGACGGCGAAGGCATCTCGTGCGTGATTGGCAGCTGTGGACGTGTCCCATTTGGATGTCCAAATGATGTGAATATGTCCCCCATGTGTGCATACATACGTAATTTTCTTGTATCCGTATTCTCCTACATGTACAGAACCATATATACACTAGTGTTGGACCCCATGCATACACGAGTTTATCTATCGTCACTGAATAAACAACTCTGTGCATTCATGCAGCCATAAAAAAAGGACGTGTACTATATGCGGCAACGCAACCTTTTATGGTCAACCCTATAAATTAATGATCACTGTGATATTATAATTATGCCAATTTGTACCGTCTGAATGAATTACTTTAATGTCGTTGCAATTTCCGTCTTACTTTTCTACGCAGAAGAATAAACAGCTAGAAAAGGAATATTTGTGAAATGGTAAATTTGTGTTTTTTTTGGGAGAAAATCAATGGCCTTCATGAAAATAACGATCTTTAATATATAGGAATAAATTGTTACTGCTTACGCATACTGCATTATCAGCTATAGTTTAATATATAGAAAAAAACTATACGTTCTTGCTCTTAGGGCCTGTTTGGTTGCTAGGGTACTCCGGGGTACCCTGACATACCCCGGGTTCCAACCATGCATTCTTGGATTGGGATTACTTATATTGATCCTACAAATTCTTTAGTATAATGGGTTTTAACTTTGTTAAAATACACTTATTAACATAAAAAACATATTATAATAATTAAAAAAGTCAATATAATACATAATCAATGTCACATCACATCACAATTATCATTCCATCCATCTCAACCCTCCAAACAACTACTATTCACAGGAGGATACTCCGACCCAATAACCAAACCCAATAACCAAACAGGCCCTAGAGCTCTGTCACAGTTCAATAGGAGCACTCCGGCACGAGTCCGGATCCTCTACTGTAGTGCTGTAATGCATCCCGGCACATGCTTTGTTAGATTGGGGAAAAACAAGAAAAAAGGGATATCATGTACATTGATGTCGGCTGAAGGTTTCATTTAAAGAAAACCTACAAATTATAATTCCATATTCATTCTCTCTTGGAATTTGCGTCAAGACGACATCTAGGCTGAACGCAGCCAACACTTGACAGTGATGCAATCACATCAGAATCCAACTGTCTTACTTTTAATGCGGTCTGTTTCAGCGTTTAATAGCATGATCACAATCCCATCCTGATTACCCAACCATCAAATTTCACCCATGATATAAATTGCCACAGGTCCAAAAACAAGAGAAGAAGAATTTCACCTCCCTCTTCTTCGTTGCTATGCCATGTGAAGGGAAGAACGGAATATACTTGCTGAAGTAATAGTAGTAGCTGCACATATAAAACCAGGGGACAAGTAGCTACAGCAGAAGGTGTGATTTAATTAGTAAAACGACCTTTCAATGTCAGGTTTACCGTCAATTCTCCAACTGGCCTCTACACTGGTAAACAGTTGCGATCACCCATCCAATTGCGAGGAAAATGTGCGGTGGTGATGTCCATCGATCACTGTAGCTCACTGTACCCTCGTGGGTCATCTGTGCAGTGTCCATTGCATCCGTGAACGTCGTGAAGAGCCACGTCAAACTGTCGCCCAAGCGGCCCAAACGCATGTAAGGTAACGGTGATCACTGTAAGAGCTCGCCCTATTTGTTTTTATATCATTCACAATAAATCATACAGCAAAGTCATGTATTATCTTTTTTCAAGACTTTTTTTACATATGGGCGTTGTTGAATGTAAAGATGTTTACTACAAAACTTAAGAATGCATGAGATAATCGCTATTATATTAACCTTAAGCCATTGTATCCTGGCCTACACTATGCAACCCGTTCTTCGATCTAGACTATGTTCAGGAGCAGTGAATCAGTGATCGTCTTGGTTTTACTGACAACATTTTTATACTTCGATCTACACTATGCAACCCGTTCTTCTTATCTGAGATTTCTGGCTGTTCTTTCTTCCTATGGCAAGTGGACGTAAAGTTCTCAAAATTACAATGTATACGCTAATAAAAGTACGACAAAAATACACTGCACAGCGACCCTTCGATTCCATGCATAAAAATGATATAAAAGCTACACAGGCAGTGGCGGGGAAAGCAAATAGAACTTCTTCCCATCCATCAATGGATTCAAGCCCTCCAGGGGGGAGCAGGACGAGGCACCCGGTGTACCGCGGCGTGCGGCAGAGGCGGTGGGGGCGGTGGGTCTCCGAGATAAGGGAGCCTCGGAAGAATTGCCGGATATGGCTGGGCTCCTTCGCCACGGCCGAGATGGCCGCGGTGGCGCACGACACCGCCGCCCTCTTCTTGAAGGGGCACAAGGCTCAGCTTAATTTCCCCTCCAGGGCTCACCTCCTCCCAACCCCGGTCTCCGGCTCCCACGACGATGTACGCGCCGCCGCAGCCGCTGCTGCAGCACAGCTGCTCGATGCTGCGCCGCTTGTAGCTAATGCATCGGCCGAGGAGGCAGCTGGGGATGACGATTTCTGGGGAGAGATCGACCCGGAGCTGCCGGAGGAGCTGGTGAAAGGAGGAGGCGACGGGTTGACATTGGAGGAATGCTGGGAGGAGATGGGGTGGGAGCATGCTGTACGTTGACGAACGTTCTGGTATTTTACTCGTATTGTACGCTCTTATTTTCGTTTCTATTTTTTTTTTAAATTTTGGAGTGAAATCCATTGTTAAAATTCCAATTTGTTATATTATGATGCGCTCCTCTCTTGAACGACTGAATCTATACTTATTTCTAACAGTAATTAAACTTCTTATCAAGAATTTTAAATTTCGGTGAATGATATATATACCAGATCCATAACCATGGCTTTAAATTTCAGTATCGGATATCACATCGATACCTGTCATAGAAATTTCGGTCACATTTCACCTAAATCGAGCAAAATTTGTGAAAGAAGACCTTCATATCGACATTTCGCTTGAAATTTCGATTATACGCAGAAATCAAAATTTCACAAAATTTTGCCGGTATTTCACGAAATCTGAAATCATGAAAACGAAATTATGTATAACAAGTGAAAATTAAGAGGCCAATCTTTAGTGAAAAAGAATTATATGCCACCTTGGTCAGTAATTGATTTGCCGGTGCTAATACAACTCAGACGTTTCGATCAGTAGAGGGTTAAAAAATAAGAGGAGATAAAAAAAAATAAGAGAGGGATCTATCTCTCGTTTTTGCTCGAAAATATTAAGATAAAGACAAATTAGTAGTGAAGTAAAGATATAATATATTATGCACTCACGATATTTCCATTTATATAGGGATAATTTATTTCAGAATTAAGTTCACGTGTCTCCCCGTATAAACAGTAGTTATCTCGCAAAAGAATAGGAACTTTTCATATGAAATTAATTAAGATGGTGTATATATATATATATATATATATATATATATATATATATATATATATATATATATATAAGACTACATTTACGTCTCTTGGCTTTAGATGCAGCAATAATTTCATGGATATCGATCGAGTACGCCAATGTGAAATTTTCAAATTATTAACCAATAGTTTTCCAGTTAATTGTAATAATATTTTACATGGAAGATGCATTAATTTGTGCAGAAAAGCATTTGCCATTTTTTTTGTTGGTCGCAAAATTTCAATTAGTAGCAATTTATAATACTTGCATTTCTTAACTAATCCTTTCAACACTCCTCCGGCATTCGATTGTTCGGAATAAGTAAAGAATAAGTCTCCATCTTTTACTTACCATCAATATTTGCGAGTATATGTTTGTTGATGTTAACATCCACAGACTCTAAACCTACTTGATACTAATGCTGCACAATTTCGTATTTGCGATCCATTGAATGTAATATTGTATCTGATGTTTGTGATCTTTTGCTAACAAATGATTATTCCTTTTTATCTCTCCTTTGCCCGAAAAAAGATATGTCAACTGTTGCAATTCTGCCAACGAATAAATATCCGTTGTTACTTTTTTTTATTTTTTAATGAATTATTTTTTATTTTACTAATGTATAATTAATTATTACTACTTCCACTTGCCAACGAATAACTGTTTCTTGCTACTCCCGTTTGCTAGATGAATAAGTATTTGCTCTTATTTTGAATTTGAAATGTATAACTAATCAGTGTAATGTTTAGGGATGCAAACGGTTACGGATATATCTGTATCTGATCCATCATCGTATTCATTTTATACAAATTTTAACATTTGTATCCGTATCCATTTTAAAAAGGATACGGATATGGATATCGTTTTGATATCTGCAAACATCTGTATCCGTATCTGTATATCTGTTTTCATATATAAATATAGTCATAGATTTATCTTTAACCCTATATAACATAATTATATACCTTCTTTTACTATATTTATATAATTTTTATGATACAAACACATGTATTAAATTTATATCACGTGTTTTTTTATTCAATTCATATATATTCAAGTCGATTCTATAAAAGTATTTCTAATATGTATCAATTCCCCTTAGATTGTATGAGTAGATCATGATAGTGGACTCAGTTTTGATTGTCAAGAAAATCATGTGCCACATTTTTATAAAAATCAAACCTTTAGATTTTTATTTTGCTTTTCTTTATATTAATATTTTAATTACACGTTGGATGCTTGAAAATCTTGATAACCAATGTCGTGATACAATAACACCGGTTGTTAGAGTTTTAAAAGAAAATCATCATTGAACGAAAACAAATCTCCAGCCACGGTAACCTAAACAGTTTTGGGTAAATAACAAAAGCATAGCTCTAATTATGCTTCGATTCTCAATTCCAAGCTTCATTTTTGAAATGTAACGAAGAAAATACTAAACTTCCAAATTTAGGGTCTAGAGTCGACATAAAAGGATCATGGAAGCTTGTAAAAGTCTTACAAAAAATGAGAGTGAATCCTTTTTATTACATTAAAATGAAGTCTGTAATTAGGAATCAAGGAATAGTTGAGGCTGATGTCTTTTTTTTTATATAATTTATTCAAAGTGACAGTTTAACCTATTAGCTGTCAAAGAGTTCTATGTTTCACCTGATAGAATCCTAAAGAAAAGCACGTTAGGTTGGAGGGAAAGCGATACTTTGATATAAGAAAACTTAAACAGGGACTATTATGCTCAGAGGTGCACATGGATCAGATAAAATCTGTAACTTAATCAAATACGATGTTATTGGATTTGTTTGACTTGGTTTTATATCATTTTATTGAATCGAATATGATTGAAAATTTTTGAATCCTTTAAAGTATGGATTGAATCAGATCATTACCAAAAGTGAATCCGATCCAATCTGTTAACATATGTGGTGTATATGTGTTTGTTTGAGTCCGTGGATGCATATTTGCATCCATTCTCAATTTCCAATAAGATCATAATCAATGACATTCATCTTAATTTTTCATATCAATGATGAATGCAGGTTCGCTCGTCTTCACCCTTTTTTCTCCTTTGAAAGCCTAATATTAAATCACTAAACAATAAAATATGATCAACCTGTAAAGTTGTAAACTCTATTAGATCATTTTCCTCTCCATTCACTCTCGCTTTCATTTCACTTTTAACCCCCTAATATTTCGCTCCCAACTCCCTCTTAGTTCATTTTGACACACACCCTTCCTGCACAATGTCTCTCCCTCCAACACAATGTTGACACCTGTCTTGTTTGCACAATGTTGTCCTCCTTCCATACGATACCATTTACCCTAGGTGTGCTATCACTTGTCTGATCTTTGTTAAAAGAAAATAGATTTGAGTCGTTTGTTTCTCACCTTTTACTAATTTTAGCTTGCAACTTTATCCCAAGAATGAAACTAGATTGGTTATTTCATCTAGGATGCCCATCTAAGAATAAATAGATATTACTTGAATTCCTTTTTTATATTGATACAAAATTCAATTCATAATTTTCAAAATAATTATGTATTTTAACTTATAGGTATAATCTGACAATAAATTCCATTTCAATCTATTTTAAATGAGATGCATGCTACATAATTGGTGGACTACATTTAAATTGGCTTTGATTATATCAATCGACTCATTTGTTAATGATTTGTTAATAATAATTGGTGGGCCGTTAAGGTTGTTGCTAGGAGTTGTTTGATTTGGGTATAGCTTAACAATCTAAATAAATCATGGACTTCCTTAATATTTGACAACTAAGATCACATTTTTGTTTATCAAACTTGTCTATGGATCCTTATTTGGTAACTTGTATCGTTCTTATTTGAATCATTTATTGAAAATTATTTACAGAAAAATATACTAATGCAATATTTTATAAAACAGAACTCAAATTTCAAGTTCAATATAATTCTTTTACTTTAATAATGTGATATTCAACTTTTTTATTATTGATAATGGAGTTCTTCTTAGTTTGATTATGTAATTCTTTTCTTTACATCTATCCATATTATTGATTTTCGAGTCATAATTCAAATGTTTAGGATTGGTATACTATAAAATACAAACGTACGTGAGAGAATAAATAATTGAGTGGGAATATAATGTCCCGAGCATAGGTCCCCGAACCGTTATTGTGTAAAATTGATCCTGACAAACTTTTGGATGATGAACATGTCACTTTGGCCTGTTACTCTAGGAGTAGCACAACATCGTTGAGGCGACCAAAGTGTTCAACCAGAAAATTTATAATTTTATAATTTTATAATTTATTCTCCTAAATTAATGTTTATATTGAAAGTACGTGAGTATTAGACTCGGGGAGGCAAACTATACAGACAAGGGTAAAATAGTAGAGTGGACTAAGGTGTAGGTTTTGTGATATTTTAGTAATTTTTAAGTGTTTTAAATTGTTTTTGATGTTTTTCATATGCCTATATGTAATAAGAAGTATGTGTGTGTGTTTTGTATTTTTATATTATTTTATCTGTTATCTTTTATGTTTTATAAATTTAGATTTTTATTTAATTTTTATATTATATTTTTGTGAATTTTAATGCATAAATGAATGGTAAAAGTGATATATCTATATAAGGGTAAAGTGGGTCTTTTTTATTTTATAATTGTTTACAAACATCTATGTCCAAAAAAGTATTTAAAAGATATTTTATTTTATAATTGTTTCATTGTTTTAAAAAATTTAGGGGATTTTTATTTTTTTTATGATTTTAAAATTATTTTTAAAGTGAAAATAATGTTTTTGAATTAAACAGAACACTGTTTAATGTTTCTAAAATAGAAAATGTAACAAATGTTTTGGATTTTATTTATACTGCATAGATAGGAAAATACCTTTCAAATAAGGTATTATATATATTTGTAAACTTTATGAATTAATTATGATTCTTGGAAGATTTTGCTATATACTTTTAAGATTTTTAATACTTTAATTTTAATTTCTTTTCAGTTTATAGTTTAAAGTATAGTAAAATATACGTAATATAAATTTTGTGCATTTTTAATGTATTTTTATATTTTTATGTATTTTTATAATTTGTTTTTATTTATGAAAAATAGAAAAAAGTATATTTTTCAAAACAATGTTTATACTGTATATAGTATAGTACTAACTATTTTTGTGAATTTTTATTATATGTTTATATTTTGTATTTACTTTTATACGAGTTTTATAATATTATATATTTAATATTGTATTAGAGGTGTGGATGTAATTACTGAAAACTATAAAGGGTTGCACGTAAATAGGATAAGCATGAGGAGATACGATGCTCAAAAACTCCAGCCGAGGCACGTGACAGATCACATGTGGTCGCATGTCCCTAGAGCTGTTCATGAATACAATAACCACCGAGGGCGCTCCTGTAAATGTCCATGTTATCATGTGTTGACTCGTGTGAATCAGGAATATGTTCAGCAATATACAAATAAAGAGGTTGACTCATCCGAATCAGGAATACGTTCAGCAATATACAAATAAAGAGGGGTTACAAATGCAATTATATTACAAAATATCTCTTTTTGAGTTTTTTCACGTGAGGATCACGTGCAGATATTAGGCAGTGGCTGGATGAGATGGAGCGGTGCTGAATCCTGGCCATTGGTTGAAACAACGATTCAATGATCCTACGATGACTGTAGCTTCTGTCGATAATACACATTCTTCCCACAAATCAAGTTCCAGGCTAGGGCTTCGAGACGAAGAACTCCGGCTTAGCGGCTATTTGAAGAATCGCAACCGTTCTCTGATGATCACTGATACTTTGTGTAGATTAGAAGCGGATGAGGCAATGGTTCCAGGTGATGCAATGATGTGTTGTAATTAGAGATGTCAATCTGAGTATGCTCATTAGGTACCTGTCATGAACCAGCTTCATCTAAGGACTCGAAACTCGTCTCATTTATTTTTGGATGGATTTGGATTTCAAATTTATTACCTTGTAGGTATAAGTTTGGAATTGCCTTTTGGGTACTCGAATCCGCCCCAAACTTTGATAAAAAAAGAAATATAAATATAAGTATATATGTTGCATTTTAGTCAAACTCATCAAATCAATTTCATATCTAATAGGTATCTATCTACATATATAAAAATCCAACTCAATTTTCTCCTCTCCATACATTTATCATATTCAACTACTTTTTTTGTATTTTCAATAAATAAAATTTATCAACTTAAAAGAGTTAAACACCTAATATATGAACTTTTTAACATTCCCTACACATTGCACATGTTTGTGTACTTTTATATATACATGATCTCCCTATATTGAATTTATGTGTGAAAATCTTATTTACACTTAGGAATAACTTAAGATTTACTATGTCGAATATGTGAGTACCCGTTTGGGTGCACAAGTATCCACCGAGTATATAGGTTGGTACCCACTAGAAATTACTCGTTTAATAAATAGACATTTATGGGTAGTGATTTTCTAAATAGGTATGGGTTTGAAAATATTGATATCAAACCCAAAAGACTATATGTCTCGCCTCCATATCTCGATGAGGCCTTTATTTCTAGGTGGATCTCAATTGCATCTTTAGTTACGATTCTTTGTGTTGTTGCCTTAGATGAATTCGATGAAACAACTCTATCAGATGATAGTCCACTCACATGTAGAGAATAAACGACTCGAGGATGAAGCCTCTGTCTCACAATGAACAAGGAATATCTCCTTACGATAAACGGAGAGAAAATGGATGAGAAAAGAGGAATTGAGAAGCATAATGCAAGGATTGAGAAGAGAATAGATAATAACTTAGGGAGTAGAGATGATTGGGAAGCTAAACTAGAATGGAATGAATTGGACGATGTGCTTGTGGATAGAATTTCGATGAGCTCAAGAATGATTGCCTCGATGCAGTGGCGTCGTGGAAGTTGATCGCGACAGAGCAGAAGCTTCACACCGATGTTGATTACGTCAGATTTCTATGCTTGACCTCACTGCAACGATGGAGACAGAACACAGTTGTCACTCTCGTGCTCAACCTCTCTTAGAGCTCACTAGTGGAGAGAAGAAAAAGCGGATAGATGAGAGAGGTAGGAGGTGAAGGAGCTGTATAGAGGAGAAGGTCTAGGTTCATCGAACCTGGATGGGATTTCGTCGTCAATGTTCTTGTCGGCATAGTCGTGGTTGTTAGAGGAGGGGGACCACAAGTGGTTGCGCCGGAGATGGGTAGAAGAGAGGTACAAGAATCCATGGAAGAATAAGAAGAAGGGAGAGACGAATGGTTGACAACTCTTCTAGAATAGCTAATTGGATGTTGCCACGTGACACAATGTACTACAGGACAAAACGGAGAAGACAAAAACTACATATACAACATATTCAAATACATTATAAGTCAAATATTAAATAGTAAATAGCTTTAAATAAGAATTGTAAATAATTTAATAAATAATTTTATTATGAATTTTAATAAATTAGATAATTTAATTCAAATAGTAAAATTATATAAATATGATAATTTATAGGTATAAATTACATATATACAATAGTTTATTGAGTTTTATTTATTTTTTTAAAAAAATCTATAGATTTTATATTTTATTAACATAATATTTTTTATGTGAATTATAAATATAATTTTCCTTTTAATTATACTATTTAATGAGTGATGAATTACCATTTCATCATCTTTATTCTATCATTTTGGCCTTAAAAACCCTAGTAAATGCGTGTAAATAGGCTTAATTTAGGCATTTTATCATTCATACATTATTGCATAAATAGTGCAAAATATATTGTTTTAATGTCAAAATTATAGAATAAAGAAAAAAAGAAAAGAATAAAATATTGCAAATATTTTATGATCTGAAACTCCGAGACCTAAGCATCTCGATGATTAGGTCGACAAGGAATAAAGTAGGGGGAGATAAGGGCCAAAATACAATAAAATTCGTATTTATTTTATTCATTTTCCTTCATTTTTGGGACCTATTTTTATTTCTACTTTTTATACCTCAAATAAAGAAACTTTGTAAATGAAAGTTGTAGATATTTAAATATAAAAAAATACAAAATTTATCTCATACAAAAATAATGTACAAATAAAAAGATATGATCTAAATAAAAATCCAAAACCCCAACTTCCCAGACCTGTATCTCTCAAATAAAAACTCAAAATATATCAAAGTCCACTTTTAATTGTATATAACTTTTAATAAGCTATTTAATGAAGGTGGTTTCATATTTTTTGAAGTTATATTTAAAAGTTTGGTTTTGGAACTCTATTGTATTTGTACCGATTAAAATATTCATTTTATTTATCATTCATTATTTTTATAATTTTATATTTTTATAATTTTATAAATATTAATTATAATATATCTACATATTAAAATAGGAATAAAACACTAAATAAAACATAAAAATAAAATACTTGTATACAATACATAGGTATAATACATATAAATATACCTATATAGACTATACATCTATTTATTTAATTATATGCATCAAATTAGAAAAATAAAATAAAAATATATTTAAGTCTATAAAAATAAGTTATAAATATATAAAATAATAAATAAAATTAATAAAATTTAAAATATAAAATAAAAATAAAACATTAAAATACATAGATGAATATACATATATAGTCCATTAAAGGTAACTTGTAATTAGACCTCTAAAAAATAAATAAAAATCATAATAAAATACTTCAAAAAATAAGAAATATTTTTCATTTAATAACCTGAAATTAATAAATTCGCTTATTATTTTTAAATGATTTTACAATTCTTTTTCAGGAGGTTCTTCCTGGTTGGTCCACGTGGACCAACCAGGTGGCTCGGACAGTAGACCTCCGGTCAACTGTATGACCCCCCCTTCCATTTTGTCAGAACTCATTTTGTCCCATTTCGTGGAATATTCGAGGCCTACCCTTGCACCGTTTGATGTCACTCCCTTCTTGACTTTTCTTCTACACTTATCAAGGATACACGCCCATGGATTTTTTCGGGGATGAATCGTTGCCTCGCCTGATTCACCTCGTTCTTTGCACTCATGTCACCACCTTGTACATAAACCTCCCTTCTTCCATTTTCAAACTTTGAACTAGGGGTGCTAATCGAATCGAATACATTCGAATCCACCAGTATATAGATTCAATTCATTATAAAAGTTTCGAATCCGAACTCAAATCGAATTTCAAATGAATTTACTAACTTAAATTCAGATTCAATTAATTTTGACTTTCGAATATTCAAATTCGATTCATTTTATTTCGAATTTGAAATGTTAATTGATGTTTTAGAGCTTATATAAATAAAATTATATGAAGAATAATATAATATAAATATTTTATTCTATAATTCAAATTTAAAAGTATATTACTAGTATAAGTTGAAGACAACTATAAAATCAAAGAAAATATCAAACCAATACAATACGGTAGATAAAAGTACTTAATTTTTACAATTATAATGTGTCTTTTACAATCTAAATATACTCTTTTTTCTATGATGAAGAGATGTATAAATGCAATATAATTATATGAGCCTATCAACGAGACAGAATATCATTGACGAAAAAGTTGACATGCTATAATTAGCATTGTAGGTTAAAGTAAGACAAGATCAAACTTATATAGAAAGTTGATGCAAACTTAATATTATTATCTGATTGGGAATAATAAAAAATAACTTAGCAAGATAAAATCTCTTCATTAAGCATGAAGATCTTCAATATCAAAAAACTTCATGAGGATCTCCAATATCAAGAAACTAAGCCACGAAAATGAAATATGAACTTTTGATGTACAAAGGAACAACTGACATTATGGTGAGAAGAACGTGTATATTGCTCATTTAATGATAAATGTCGCCTTGACAATGATAATCATCATGCACTGCCATGTAAGGAAAATCAGAACAACAAAAAAAGCAAAGGATATATATCTAGATAAATTTTGAAACACGGTAAATGTTAAGGAGTAACTCAAAATAGTAAAATAATCAATTCCATGTGTTAGGAGAAGGCCACCATCATCTACCATGGATCTTTAGGCTCTTTGGTAGATAATGAAAGGGAGAATGAAAAAGACAGTGTAAGGAATGTGGGAATATGAAATAAATGTGTGGATGAGGATTTAGAATATCAATCTTAAACATTTAATATTTCCTATTAGATTTTATGACTATTTTTTTCATTTTTATATTCAATATTTAGTCTTTAACAATAGGATTATGCATACATATCTATATATATACACACACATTAAATTGGGTATGACTTAGAGTGCTTTGCATTTTCTTAATGCCTCAAAATTTCAGAAATAGCACGCTAAGATTGATTATTGTACTTATACATATTAATCATACCTAAGCTATTGTCACTAGGCTAAAATAAGAATTAAAGATAGGAACTTAGATATTTTGTATAGCTGATGTATGAAGGGACCACGTCTCTAACTCATAAATTATTTTGTAGTCAGACCACTTGAATTCAGTTATAAAGAGGAAAGGAAAGAGATTGGGTCTCATTTGGGGGGGGGGGGGGGGCTAATGTTGCATATACACGTCACACATTAAAAAGTCAAGTCGGTGTAGCGTGGCTTTGTGAGAGTATGGAAATCATAGTGGTGAATGCTGGACATGATATCATTGGAACCTAGATATGATTATAAGTTTAAAATCAACCACTTCATTGCTATAGTAAGTTGGTTTGAGAGCATCTTTAGTTGCTTGCACATGTTATGCTTAGCGATATAATGCAAATGCTAAAACTTTAATGTAAATTAAACGTAGTAACTTTTTTAATACATATTCACATATTCTTTTCTACATCTATTTACTTAAAAATGAAGTTGAATAAATGCATGTCAACCTTTTGATGTAATTATGTTATAATTCCTTGGACAAGAATATTCAGAAAAGATCATAATCGACCCATAGTGATTACATGTATGTATGTAAATATGTATGTATTATGTGCATGTATATGTAAGTACTATGTGCGTGTTGTGTGTGTGTAGATATGTATGTACTATATATATATATGAATACATGGATGCATACATACATACATACATAAATGTGTGTGTGTGTGCATATCGAATCAAATCGAATTATTATCGAACAAATTCAGGTTAATTCAGATTCGATTCATTTGGGAAACGAATCCACCAGTTAAATTCAAATTCAGTTCATTTGGTTTCGAATCGAACTTTTTCCGAATTTTTATCGAACGAATCCTAATCAAATTCGAATGATTCAGTTCAATTAGCAGCTCTGCTTTGAACACCATTTGACCCGTCTCTCTTCTCCTTTCTTGTGCTCCGGACTGGTGGTGGTGACAGCACAACTTCCAACCAGTTTGGGCGGTGTTTGACGAGTTTTGGGCATGTTCCACCCATCTCCGGTGAAGCCGCCATTGAGGTCCTATCTCAGGTGTTACCGGCCTTTGAGGTTCGCTTTGCCTTATTTCTCTAGCATTTTTTAGCTCACCGTAGTCTTAGGAATAGACCCCCACCTTCGCTTTCGATTCGTATACCACCCATCACCTTCGCCACCACCTCACCGGAGCTTGCTTCGGCGAGCCCCTTTTTCGTTACCTCCTCCTCGTTCTGCAGTCAGGAAGGTTGAGGTACTTTGCCCTCGACCTCCTTAACGTATCTTGCAGGTTCCAGGAGCAAGAAGTTCGCATGGCGGGCGATTCTGATCGTGCCGGAAGCACCAGGGGGCCTCTTTTCATCTCTGACGTCACGGAGGAGCGCTGATGCAACCCTCACCTTTTTGACGCCCCCAGACGCTAGAGAACCACTATAGGATCGTCGGGAACCCTCTCCGAGCTTCCCAGAAGGCTGGAATAGGTCAGGCGAGCGGATTGGAACTCGGATCCTCCGAGTTCTTGATCTGTTCATCCTCACCCATTCTCTGTCGTTCGGTCCTTGAGGAGCCCTAGACGAATCAGCCTCCATCCGATTTTCCCCTCATCGTCAGATCTAGTGTTGGGATTTAATCCCAGCTATTCGTTTACAAACTGGTATCGGGGATCCAGAGCGCGACGCATGTCTAAGTGGATTGATCCCAACCGTCCGCTTGCGTATAGGCATGGATATTTTGCAATTATTACCCCAAGAATTTTTGTATTTAACTATTAAGGCTTAATCTGTCATTTGTCGCTTTAATATTTTTGTAATATTTGCAAAAAGGACCTGATGAATCCACATTTCATCATCTTTATTCTATCATTTTGGCCTAAAAAACCCTAGCAAATGCGTGTAAATATCATTAATTCCAGCATCTTAGCATTCATGCATGTACATGTAAATAGTGTATAAAATACTGTAATTAAAGCTAAAATAATAGAATAAATAAAAGAAAAGAAAAAGAATAAAATATTGTAAATATTTTATGACCCGAAATCCCGAGACCTAGGCATCTTGATGAATAGGTCGACAACGAATAAAGTAGGGGGAGATAAGGGCCAAAATACCTTTTTTATTCCATTCATTCTTTATTCATTTTGGGACCTATTTTTGGTTCTACTTTTTATACCTCAAATAAAGAAACTTTGTACATGAAAGTTGTAGATAATTTCATATAGAAAAATACAAAATTGATTTCACTCAAAAATAATGTACAGATAAAAAGTTATGGTTTGAATAAAAATCCAGAATCCCAACTTCCTAGACCTGTATCTCACAAATAAAAACTCCAAATGCATCAAACTCACCTTTAATTTTATATAAATTAAAATAAGCTATTTAATGGCGGTGTTTCGCATTTAGCGGAGCTACGGTTTGAAAGTTGAGTTTTGGACCCCTATTGTATACTTGATAGATTAAAATATTCAATTTATTATTATTTATTCATTATTTTTGTATTTTTATATTTTTATAATTTTCTAAATATTATCTATAATATATTTGTACATTAAAATCAGAATAAAAACTCATAAAAGAAACAAAAAAATATACTGGTATATAAAATACATAGGTATAATTCCTATACTTATACCTGTACAATTAATATTTATATTTTATTAAGTGTATAAAATACTTTAGAAAAATAAAATAAAAATATTTTTTAAGTGTATAAAAATATTTTATAAATTTATAAAATAATAAACATAAATAAATAAATTAAAAATACAAAATAAAAATTAGTTAGTAAAATATATATAATATACCTATAAAGGCTATAAAAGGTAACTTATAAAATTATCCCGCATAAAAATAATTAAAAATCATAATAAAATGCCTTATAAAATAATAAACACTTTTTATTAAATAACCAAAAATTAAATAAATAGTTTACTATGTTTAAATTATTTTTTAAAGTATTTTCATGAGGTTTTTCCTGGTTGGTCCATGTGGACCAACCAGGAGGTCTGGACTGTTGACCAAGGTCAATAGTCTGACCTTCCTCCTGTGTCTCTGTCAGACATCGATTTTCTCCCATGTTTGAAGATTTTTCGAGACCCGGACTTGCACCATTTCATATCAGACCCTTCGTGACTTTTTCTCCCCTTGGACCAAGGATACACGCCTTTGTGTTTTTTGGGGGAGAGGGTTGTCGATCCGCTCGATATTCCTTGATTCTCTCACCCATTCGTCAACCCTTTAAAACCATATCCCCATTTTCCTTTTTGAATTTGAACCCCATTTTTGGTCCCGTCTTCTCCACTTGCGTGTGTTTTGGCTCGCTGGTGGTGACAGCTCCAGCGCCAACTATCCAAGGCGGAAATTTGACGAGGATCTGGGCGTGTTCCATCACCTCCGACGAGCTCCATCGTTGAGGTATCTTCTACCTCGGGTACACCCCTTTGAGGTGCGTATTTCCTTCATTTTCTTTGCTCTTTTTATTCCCACTAGCCGTAGGAATCCCCAGCCATCTTTATCTACGCACTCCATCTATCGATTCGCTCAATCGATATTCACGCCGGAGTCACCTCCGACCGACCTTCAACTCGCCACCCCCACGCATCCATTTCCCCTCCTAAGGGTCAAGGCACTTTACCCTCGACCCACGTAACCTTTCTTGCATGTTCTCGCACACTTAGAAGAGCTGGAGGCTCGTTTTGACTTCGGCCGGAGGGTCCTAGAGCCAATTTGCTCCTCCGTCTCCACCAGCGTGCTCCAGTAGCCACCGACCCCTTTTGGAGCCACCAGCAGTGGGGGAGGGATTGCAGGAACATCCCAGGCCGTTTTGCAGCTCGAAGGAGTGCCGGAGGAGGGAGGCGGAGGTCGAGGAAGCTCGCCCAGCCGCTGGTGCTTCCCTGTTCTTCGTCGTCATCTTCTGGCCGTCAGATCAGGCCTTGTTCTTCCAGACCAGCAGCCACCGTCGGATCTCGCATCTCCAGCACCGTTTGATCGTCGTCCATCTTCTAATATGGGTTGTGTATCCGCGAAGGGGCATTGGGCGTCGCCAACATACCACGTGTATAAGTAAAGCCATCAGCATCGTCCGATCCGCCAAGGCGCGTGGGTATTTTGCGATTCTTCCCCCGCCGATTTTCGTATTTCATAAATAGCACTTAAACATTCATTTGCCTTGTTTTTATTTTTGTAACATTTGCATATCGCCCCTGGACCTTATCGGATATTGCATTTAAGGATAAGCCACGTCACCTCACGTGACAAGTACACGTGAGGTGCGGGGTATTTTGCAGAGAGGCTCTCGGCCATTTTTGTATTTGTGATTAGTCCAGGAACTTTTGGATCACGTGTATTGTTTTTGGATAATTTGCATGTAAGACCCTGGAGTTTGGTATAATTGCGTATAGGTCCTCTCCAGGCGCGTGCGTGGGTGGGCATTTAGCATCGACACCCTTGCGGCTTTAGGTTTTTGTATTTAGTCCAGCAAACTTCTTAATTAGTTATACATTTTCTGGAAAATTTGCACTGTGGCCCTGGAACTTTGGTCTATTTACATATATGCCCCTTGCCTGCATGTAGTTTCTTTTTGTAGTTTCTAATTATTGCGTGCATCTATAAAAGTCTAAAAAATCTACAAAAAATATTTTAAGCTCCTGTTGCATTGCATATTCGCGGCATATTTTTATTTTTTATTTTTATTGCATTTTAATATTTACTAAAAATCAAAAACATGCATTTTAGCTACTGTTTGCATTAGAAAATATCAAAAAAATATCAAAACCCCTTGAAATATTCCAAAAAAATTACTAAGGTCTATTTTAGTGTGTTTTAGTGTCAGTTCAAAAATCATTAAAAATTTCAAAACAAAAACCTTAAAGATTAGAAAACTCCTAAAAAACTTCATAAAAATCTAAAAAATCATAGAAAAATTCTAAAAATGCAAA
The DNA here is from genome assembly GCA_037367405.1 of Ottelia alismoides. Classification (NCBI taxonomy): domain Eukaryota; kingdom Viridiplantae; phylum Streptophyta; class Magnoliopsida; order Alismatales; family Hydrocharitaceae; genus Ottelia; species Ottelia alismoides. Next base: position 62,976 of record JAZKJV010010717.1, on the reverse strand, counting down.
CTCAAGTTTTGTAGTTTCCTTATTTTATTTCCTTCATTTTAAAATTAATTTGAGGAATTTTGGGTACTGTTTAGTATTTTAACCCTCATTTTAATATTGGCCAGCATCATTATTTACTGTTTTCTTGTGTTTTAATTTTTAAAAATGCCAAAAAAATTCTGAAAAAATCCCCAAAAATCACAAAAACATTATAAAAATATAAAAAGACCAAAAACACTTTATTTTCTAATTTTTGAGTATTTTTCCCTACTTTTATAAATAGCATATTCCCTCTTTTCTTATATTATATATATACTCTATTATTGAAAAAGAAAATACAAAAATATAAAATATAAAAAGAAAATATAAAATCAGAAAATTTAAAACAAAAATACAAAATTAAATAAAATAAAATAAAAAAATTAAAAATTTAAAACCCACAAAAACATTTGCATATTGTAGACATACATCACAATCACATTTTGCACTTTGCCCAATCTATCCTGCTTGCTCCATGAGTTCGACACTCTACATACTTTCACTATACACCTATTTGTAGAGTTTAAATAAATTTGACTCCACATTTGTTTTTCATTGCTTGATTTATATATTGTGGGTTCATTGTTGACTTTAGTTCGGGATTCATTGAGGGTCGCCACATCGATTGTAATCCCGCCTTGTGTGGACTATTTAGACCCCGTGAATTTTGGCTAAATCAAATGGTACCGTTGCCGGGGAGCAACAACGTATAGTTCTTGTTTTTGATTGATTGTGTTTGATTGTTTACACTATTGCTTGCTTTATCTCTCTATTTTTGATATCTACCTTATTGAGCTATCTGACCATTCTTCTTTCTTGTCTTCTTACGAGGGACCGCGGATCAAGGAGGATTGCCTAGGGGATCCTGTGCAACCTTGGGAGGCGGAGTCGGCTATTCTAGCCTAGCCGGCAGGAGAGAGTAGGAGGAGTGAGAGAGAGAGAGAGAGTAGTTAGTGGTTTTCATTATCTTTGTGAGAGAGAGACCATTCATTTAATTTGTAATAATACAGGTACCTTGGACACTTCAGACACTCGGGCCTAATTTCCAGGTGTTTGTACACCTGGGGGCTCACCGTGGTTTTCATCACATTTTCACCGCTGTCATTTTCTGGTTTTGTTTTATTTTTCTTTTCTTTTGTGGAATGAGCCCTTAGTTTTTAGGCTTGCTTGATCGAGTAAATTAGGTCCAAACACCCTAATAACCATTGCATGTACCTATAGTGTGTTTTAGACTTAGTTAAAACTCTAAACAATCGCTTCATTATCTTCGAGCCGTCGCGCCGCGAGCCCACCCTGCAAAGCGCTTCTCCTGAACTCGATTTGTCGAGAGGAGGAGGGGTGAGCCTAGCCCGGACTTTAGGATTGAGGATTGGTGACCGACTTGTGTTTCTTCACGCTAGCAATTACCTGCTTAGGACGATTTCCGTGTGCATATCGACATATAGATTAGGTTTATAAATTCCTGTTTTGCATCCCGCATGGAGAGAGCTGGAGGCACTGTAAGTCTTTCCACTTGAGCATTCATCATTTAGGCACAAAGATGAGATTTCCATCTTGTTGCCAACTTGCATAGCTTTTCTGACTCTTCTCCCTCTGTTTTTGGATCAAATAGGAATTAAAGAAAATACAAAAAACGTTAGGCGTTTGTTTGAATTGACTCAAAGCAAGTGATAACACACAAAAAAATTTAAAGGGTTTTCTAAAGAAAACTTGACCTAAATAAAATTGGTTAATTGGATTCATTGCTTGGGGAGAGTAACACCCTCACTTGTATTCAGGTTGCATGGGAAGGTCTCCTTCCAAGTGAGCAGAGCGGCTTCGTAAGGATTAGAGCCCAAAACCCAGTCTGTGGCTGCCTTGTGTATCGCCTGGATTTCCGAAGTATTGGCGCTACTATCGCACGTAGACGAGTAGGGCTAGGTCGCCATTGATGACTCTCTATTGTGTAGAGCATCGACCTTGTCCGAAGTATCGAGCATAGGTCACGCCTTCACGGGTGTGTCTGTCTCATTGTCTTGCGTCCGAGTAGGGTCTTGCACGCTCACGGGTGATTCCGTTGCAAGCGAGATCCGAAGTATCGGTTTCGCCTATCGGCTTCCTCCCTCTTTTCTTTGGCTGAGTAGGGATCCAAGAAGGGTTACAAGGACCTTAAAAAGCGCAAACTACAGGTTACACAGGAGGAGGACAAGTATGGGAATACTTTTCCGGCAGTACTCTCTCTCCTATAGGCGTAGCGCTCTAAGGACTCGTTAAAAGATAATTTCCTAAACTCAAGCTAAAAACTACAAAGATAAAAGTCGAACCTTCATGGATTCACGCATTGAGTTGGTGAATCCCCTTGTTTTGTGTTTGATTGCTAGTTGGATTTAGGTCAAGATCAAAAACACCGCACAATTGTGCGCAATTTTGCCACCCCCTTCTTCTTCATTTCTCAGCCTCACTCTTCTCAATAATCACGATGATGGGAAGGAGATCTCTTAGGCTGTCTTTGGTGGCACCGCTATCCAGCACTCCTCCCTATTCATCTAGGACAACCTCGGGGAGTCCAGACCCACTCTCCGAGCCTAAGTTCACTTCCACCCTGTAACCCCTCGACCACCCTTCTCCTTCCATCAGTCCAAGAGTTTCAGAGTTTAGTGCATCACATAGCTCAGATCATTTGACGGCACCTGAGATGGCTTCTTTTGCCTTTTCAGAGAATTCAGCCATGACAGACAGAGGAGAGCACCCAGATGAGCATGAGCACCCTCCATTTCTGTATGACCAAGCTGCCATCAACAACTCGTTGTTAGCTTCCCTGGAGACAATGCAGAGGCAAATCAGAGACCAAGGAGCATTCATGGGTGACCTCATGAGGGAAATTACGCAGATGCGAGAAGGATGTGAAGACAGACCTAGGGGCGGAGGTGGTGACATACCAGTAGTAGCAGACAGGAGGCGAACCGAATCAGGAGCAGCCGCCACAGACAAATATGAGAGAATTGCACAATCCGACGGCATCCCTCACTCATCGATGGATCCAACTCCCGCCCATCCATGGAGACTTCGAGCTTCGCCCACACACTATTCAACTACTGCCTAAATTTCATGGGCTGGCGACCAAAGAGCCACATCTCCATCTGCAAGAATTTGAAATGATCTGCAGTACCATTCATGACAGGCTGGTGACTGAGGACACCATTAAGATGATAGCCTTCCCCTTCTCTTTGGTTGATAGAGCCGCTTACTGGCTGAAACATTTGGGGAGGTTCGTCGACACTTGGGCAGAACTCCGGACCACATACTTGAATAAGTACTATCCTCTCGGCCGGACTAACGCAGCACGAGCTATGATCAGTAACTTCACAATGATCCCGAATGAACAATTTCATGAGGCCTGGGATCGCTTCAGAGAGCTCATTGACCGGTGTCGGCACCATGACATATCCAAGCCCAACTTGGTTCAGAGTTTCTTCTGTGGGCTGATACTGAAGTTGTAGGGGCTTGTAAATTCCTCTTGTGGTGGGTCCTATTTTTCCAAGGGTGAAGATGTCGTTTGGGCCATCTATGAAAGAATGGCAGAGAACTCGACAGCATGGCCCAAGACCGAGTCTACACACAACCCAAGCTTCCACCACAGGCAGTTGGATTTCAGAGGATCGCCCGCATCGATGCCGGTCCCCATACTCCGTCGGTAGCCGCAGCCCAAGCCGAATCAGCCGCAACTGACATGGGCATCATTAGTGAGAAGTTGGACCGTCTCGAGATCCTCGAGAAGAAGCAGATGCAAGGACTGGCCCAGACGGACCATATAACCAAGACCATGAGTGACCTGAAGACGCAGATTCTTTGCGTCCAGGAGGCACAAACGTCTTCTCAGCAGCCTCCCAGGTCACGGGCTGATGCCAGCAGTAGCAGTTCAACCCAGCCCTCTGCCTCGTACCGCCAGTCAACCACATCCAGGCAGAGCCGGTCCCGCTGTTGCAGTACTACCCATCGCAACCACTATCTCAGGACACTCAGATGGAGGTCTATCAGCCAGATCAGCCACTGGCAGTTCTACCTCCACCATCCTTTGAGCAGGAGACATTGATGGAAGTCAATGGGATATGGTACGACAGGTACCCGCAGCTCGGGATTCGTCGCGATCACCCCGGATTCTGATGGACCACTGGTGGCACCTCTTCCCAACAGCAACCTCCGGTTCAGGGACAGCAGAACAACCAGCAGTCACAGCAACAACAGCCCCAGTATGCTCACCAGCAATACCAGCATGGTCCTCGTCCAGCCTATCAGGGACAGTAGTGGAGGCAGCGTCGGCAGCCTCAACAGTCATACCCCCAGCATCGTGAGCATTTCTCCTCCCAGCAGCAGCCTCATTTCCACTAAGGGAATACTGTTGAGCATGAAATTCGAGGACGGAAATTAATACTGATAAAAAAAGTCGTCAATCGGTCGTTGCTATCCTCAAAACCCGTGTCAACAAAAAAATATTTTTTTTTTTAATTTTTGCTACTTATTAACCTGTATAGCAGACAGGGTCGAACTCAGAGAGGCTACAATTCCCGAGGGTTATTCAATTAATCAGAAACTAATTAAAAGAAAACAGGAATCTCAAAGGACAACTATCCTTGTTTTTGTGATTTTTTTGAATATTTTATTTTTTTATTTATTATTTTTTTTATTTTCTGATTTTCAAATTTTTAGTGATTTTAATTTTGCAAATTTTTTTATTTTCAAAAATAACACGAAGCATTATAAACAAAATCAAGAATAAGCACACCAACTCTTTTTGCAAATTTTCAATTAGTAAAAAATACTCAAAAAATCCAAAAAAATATTTTTGAATTTCAAAAGTTTTAAAATATTTTTGAGAATTTTTGTAGATTTTTCGGATGTTTTTGTATTTTTCTAAAAATCAAACAGTGAGAAAATAAGAAAATGTGCACAACCTGGAGTAATTTGCAATTTAAAAATCTTTTAAATGCCCAAAACTCATGGCAATTATTTTTAAGATAAACTAGAAATAATTGTCTACAAACAGGAACTGAAATCACAATTTTTGGTTTTTTGTAGAATTTTTTATGATTTTTAAAAGATTTTTGATGTTTTTCAATTTTTTAAGTTATATAAATAATTAATGCGTGAAAATTGGTCAGACATTAAAAGACAATGAAATACAACTACTCTAATTTTTTTTGGAATTTTTTGGACAGTATTCAAATTTTTATGAATTTTAGAATTTCAGGAAGACAAAAAGACATTGTTTTTGAATTTTTAAAAATATCAAATGATCAAAAAATACAATGCAAATTTTATGCTAGATGGATATGCACATCAGGAACATAGCATAATTTTTGCAAAATTTTTGGACGAATAAAAATATTTATTTCAATGAAAAGCACAAGCAAATTATTGTTATGCATTTCAGGGACTAAAATGTAATTTCGCAAAAGTTCTGTACTTATAAAATAAAAAGAATTAAATGCGAGAAGAAATGTGAAAGTTACCCACTAAACAGGTGCAATGCACATGACCTTCTGAGCACAGGGGTGTCTTTTGTAGTTTAGAAAACTTCCAGGGGCAGAGTTGTAATTTCGCCTATAAACAATTCTTGAACTGGCAAGGGCTCCTTCGTATTTTCAAAAATGTCCGAGGACAATATTGCAAATGTTACAATATTTTTTATCCTTTAGGGTTTCTTGGAATTCCTTCGCTTCAAACACAAGGGCAGCTACAAAGGGCGCACGATCGCCGCCCAACTTCTTCCTCACCAAGAGCGGCGGCGGTGGGCTCGATGGATCGGTGGGGCGACGTCACGGCGTGAGCGGCAGCGAGGCGGCGCCGCGCCCATGGAGCAGCGTAAGGATGTGGGGCGCCTGCGCGTTAGACCAAGGCCGCGGACGGTGCAGGAGGCTATGGGGGCGCCGCTGCCCTTTTCTTCTTCATGTAGATGGGCAAGGGGGCAGAGCGACGGAGAGCGAGGCCGGTGGAAGCACGCGGTCGCGCGCGGACGGGCGGAGCCGAGGGAAGGCGGCAAGGGCGCGGCGCGACGCCGGCGTTGGAGGAGGGAGAATCTCGCTCGCGCTGGCGGTGATGAGTTGCAGGCGGTCGTGGCTTCAAGGACGAGCGCACGGAGGCGCGCCGGTGGATCTGGTGGCCAGTCGGGCCGCCGCGCGGGGCGGCGCTGCGAGGGTTGGCGTGGGCATGGCAGTGGTCTGGTGGGAGGCGGCGCTCAGTGCGCTGCCCGCGACGGAGGCAGCCAGGCGGAGTCGGCCCTAGCGTTGGACTGTAGCGGCGGTGGGCGGCTCTGCCGCCTGCTACAACTATTATTTTTTTTTGTTTTTTTATATTTTTTTTGTAATTTTATTTTTGATGTAAACAGGAATGAGAATAAATAAAAAAACTTTTTTTATTTTTTTTGTAAATCCGAAAAATAGGAAATAAAAAGGATAAAGAAATTCTTTTTTATTTTTTTATTTTTTATATTTTTCTGCAAAACAAAAGCTAGAGAATAAAGAAGAAACAAATGCTTTTTTATTTATTTACACTCGGAAAATGAATGGATATTCGATGAAAGTGGAGGATTCGAATCCGACTCTCCGACCACCGTGCGTGGTAGGAGTTGATAGATCGTGAAAGGTAGAATAGAATGCGTGAAGTTCGAGAAATGAAATGGATATTCGGAATCGGAGATGGATAAACTCGAGATGGAATTTTTAATGATCTAGAAAAACAAAAATGATGATGGAAAAAATACGACAAAATAAAATACGATTAAACTAAGATAAAATGCGAAGAAAATGTGGATCTCACCTTAGGAGCGGAAAATGAATCGTGATCGCCTCGACAAGGCCGACTTGCTGTCACCAGACGGCTTGGAGGCTAGGCACAATTCTCGACAAGATTTTCTCTCGGAGATCGGACTCCTCTCTCTAAAGATTGATCAAGTTGGAATGAGGGAGAAGGAGCCATATAAATAGAAAAGGGATGAAATTTGAATTTTGAATTTTTGAATAAAGGGATAAGGGAGATGAAAATTAAAATGAATTTTTGAATTTTTTGGTGGTAGGGAGATGAAATTTGAAATGAAAATAAAATAGAGATAAAACTAATTACAATATTATCTATTTTTTTGAATTTTCGTCACTTATTTAATTTGAATTAAAAAATGTTATTTTTTATAAAGGTTAATTAAAAATAGCAACTATATACATATAATATCTACATATATGACATTATTCACAAGGGTAAATGACGAAATTAGCCTCTTTTTTATTTTTAGAGAAATTTAATTTTTTTTATTTTTATTTTTAAAAAGTAAGATTAATTTACAAATATATACAAATACAATATGCACAAAAATACATGGGAAAATTGCACAAACCACCCCAGAAAACCGACTTTTCAACTGTAACTCCAAAAATTATGAAAATACAGCCATTTTGAAGATAATTTAATTTCGAGTCCAATGGAAGTGAGATTGATTCAATTTGAGCTCATATGGAGCCGGAATTGGTCTTTCAATTAGTGTTAGTGGCTTTTTCCAAGTGTGGCTACTTTTATTCTATACAAGATTTAATTGTGCAATTAATTTCAGTAATTAGAACATATTTTGATTTACAACTTTGGTTTTGAATGTTATTTGATTTGAGGTCAATTAAGGTACAAATAAATTAGTGTCAGTTTTATACAGATATATACAAAATAAGTGAGAACACTTTTTTTATTTTCTGGTTAAGGACCCTATCTCCCCCTTCTTTATTCCTGGTCGATCAGGTCAAGTCTTGACCTTCTCTCGGGGTTCGGGTCAGCCTGTATACAGTCTTCCTTTTTTATTTTATTTTCTTTATATTTTATTTTGTTTTCTTTTCTTTATTTTTCCTTTATTTATTTATTTATTTTAGGTTAAAATTAGTCAGAAATGTACAATATTTACACAGATGCAAGTTAGTAAGAATATGAAGTTAGCGTTATATGCAGGTGTTTTATAAGGGATTTTAAGCTAAAATAAATGAAGAAAGATGATGAATCGCAGATTCATCATCCCCCTTATGCTATATCTTTGCTAGTCCCTTAGCAAACACTTATTTGAAAGAATAAGTGAAGAAAAAGAAAAGAAAGGGAAAATGAAGAAAGTAGCATAACATTGAGTATTAAACTTATCTTCATAAAATTGTAGTTTAGAGCTCTGTCGGACTTTTGGATTATTAGTGTGTCGGAACTTCTGTGAGACTTATAATTTTAAAACGACAGCCTTCAAGTTCTACACATCATTGTCACAGTTTCAGCTTAGAAGTCATCTTAGATCAATCCTCTTCCCAAAGCACACCCTATGAACATTGACCAATCGACTCATGTGTGTGAAAGGTTTTTGCTCTTCCCATCCAGAATGCCGGACTACCATGCAAATCTCCTCTCCAATAACTCGTCCTCGGGGAGTCAGGTATTTTCTTCTAAGGTCTGCCACGCTGTGTTCACAATCGAATTGGGGGAGAAGTTAGAAGAAGGAGAAAAGAACTGGAGGGTGGCCAGTGTAGTCACCTCTCCTTGTGAAGCTGGCCAGTGTAGTCGAGTCTCCACCAAGATCTGCAAGTTTTCTTGAAGCTTGGACCTTTTTAATCAGATATTTATTTGGTAGTGGCTTCTTTGTATTTGAATTTTTGGTGGTTCTGCTTGAATCTTGTTGTGCCCCTACGGATATAGAATCTTTTATTTCCGTACATTTTTTGGGGTCTTAGAAAAAATTGTGCCCAGCTGTCCATCCCTTTTTCGAAGCTTTATTTCAACCCGTACTCCGATCTTTAGATTTCCATGCTACAGAAAAGAAACTCACACAGTCTTCCAACATCCCGTCTGAGTTGAGCTAATGCATAGTGCGAGAGTACAAATTGATTCTCTATTCCAGAGTTATACCCAGAATGAAGAGACCAGGTTAGACACTAAGAGTCAAACGCTGCACATTGTAGTGTGGAACTCAAAGAATTAAGTCAAAGACCTGAAGCTTCTAAAATCCTATTTCTCGGTGAAGTTCCTCTGAGAATTAGGTAGATTAAGGTCCAACTAAGCTCCATTCTTCAATTTCATTCCAGACATAGTTTAAATGTCAATACTATCCTGAAAAATGCACATGCAAATGCAAAATATGAACAATGCAGAGAGTTTTTTTGGAAAAGGAATGATGCACATGTGAAAAGAAAGAGTTTTTTTTGAATTTTGCAAATTTTTATAGATTTTTGGTTTTGTAGTTTTTTTTACAGAAAAAAGTGTTAGTAAAATATATACAAGATTTTTTGTTTGTTTTTTGTTTTTTTATTTTTTGTTGATTTTTTTTTCTGAATGACTTTTTATTTTCATTCATTTTTTTGTTTTTGTTTTTTTTATTTTTTTGTATTTTTTTACGCACGTGGATTTTACAAACTATACACATAACCCCCCAAATAAACGTATTTAAAAGTACAAGTTTTGTCTAAAGTATATATACAATATACGACACCCCCTATACTTAGCTCGAACTATGTCCTCATAGTGATCAGAGAGCAAAAAAGGAAGACATAACTCGTGCTAAGTATAGAAAAGTGAAAAGAAAAGATAAAAAAGAAGAGAATATGGTGATCCCCCTATACTTAGGATCAAGTAATCCTAAGTATAATAGAGTGTACAAAAGGGGAAAACCGATGACGAGAATGTACAGACTCAAAAAATAAAAAGACATGATATGAACAACATCACTCCCCCTATACTTAGGGTAGAGTATCCCTAAGTATAGGCAACAACAAGAGTGATGAACATGACGAAAATGAACAATACAAATCATCACCCCCCTATATTTACGATAAAGCACGTCCTAAGTATAGCATATATACACACACGGAAAGGGGGTGAATGATAAAACGGGAGAAGAAAGAGTAAAACTAAAGGATATACAAGAGGAGTGGATGCACAAAGGTGACGAAGGTCGAAAATGAACCTTCTTGCGGGACCGCTGAGGTATGGATTTGATAAGGTGTAGGTCGATATTGGGATCATCATTAGATATGAACTGAGTAGGATCGACCAAGAATGTGTCCTCAGTGGTTTCAGATTGTGCATGCCTAAACCGATTATTGGAAGTAGTATTGTCATGTCTGGCCTGAGAAGTCTCGCAAATATCAAAGTAAAATGGCTCGAAATCATTATCCAAAAAAGTAGGATCAATATCAGTTTGGCGAGCCTTTATTGGATTATCATCTTTATCAAAAGGCCCAAATTCCTTTATAAAAGCAATCAAATCAAATTGGGCATGATCGGTCTCATCTGAATCAGGGTGAATAGGAACGGACTCGTAAGTGGAAGTAATCGAATCATGTCCGTCTCGTCTAGTCTCAGAATCCGCCTTCCGCTCTACAGTTTCTATCGTGTAAATTCCGCGGACGTCATCAATACATCGCCACATACCAGAAGAGGGAACTCCAAGGTCTATGCTTTCCGAGTCCTCTTCCTTGAAGAGGAATTCTCGGGTCTCAGTATCATCCATCATATAGCAAAAATCTCTGGTAATATCATCATGATCAAAGTCCTCGGGATTGTCTAACATGGGTGGGCTCTCATGGGATGCGGGTTTCTGGACGGTAGTGGGTGTAGTGATTAACACATCTACATCAGAACGGAAGCAAATCTCTCCTGAACCATAATCAATAACGGCTCCCGCAGAGGCAAGGAAAGGTCGTCCCAGGATGATTGGAGGGTGCTCCACAGGGGTGGAGGTCTCCATGGGCATTACAACAAAATCTGAAGTGAAATTCATGCCTTGAATAAGAATGATAGCGTTTTCAAAAATACCCTTCGACCTCTTGATAGATCCATCAGCAAATTGAACTATCATCCTGGTTTTCTTGAGAGGCCCAAGATGAAGAAATTGTACCATAGAGAAGGGTATTATATTGATTGATGAACCGCCATCAAGGAGAGCGTTATCACAAGAATAGTCAAATATGGAGCAACTCACAAGAGGTGTGGTCGTGTTCCCTTTCTTAAAATATGGACGATGAGAGATGGCGTAGGCAGTGGCCATGGTCAAGATGTGACGCTCAGATCTTCTCCTTCGCTTTCTCTTCTTGTGTTGAGGAGTAGATATATCTGTCATGGCCTGTTGAAATGGGGCTTTAATGATCTCATGAAGGGTGGCCACCACTTTGGGTTTAGTCAACATTTTTTTGAATTTTTGGACCTCATCCATACAAGGGAGGCGGTCGGAATCAACATTTACACGAGGATTGCCAAGAGCAGTCTGTACAGTAGCATCCTTGGGATCAAGATCGGGACATGTGGTGGGATGATTGTGTGAGCAAATGATCGGGCATTTGGGTCCTTTCCTCACAAAATGAATCAATAATGTGTCTCCCAAAATCTTTTTGGCTTTTCAAAATTTTCTCATTTTTTTGTATTTTGGGCGATTGCAAGCTCTCATGATTATCCTCAAGTGAATCCATATCCTCAAATAATGAAGCAGCGTTTTGGCTCATATTTATGTTAAAGAGATTGTTAATCCTCGAATTCATATGCTCTACAATCTAGTTCAGTGTCTCAAGTGTAGAAATCATGAAAGGTGACTCCAAAATCTCAGGACCGGGTGAGCTGAATGAGGATGGGTGAAAATCAAAGTCCTCCGCTTCCTGAAATAATGGGTTAGGCGAATATGCACAAAAATCAGGAGAAAAGTCCTCCTGAAAAAAGGAAGGTGGATCGTATGGAGAGTATGAAGTATCCTCAAAGATTGGATTAAAATAATTCCAGTCGGCCATCTTCGAAACAAAAGGCTGGATCGGGAGAGCACGAGTGGTCAAGTCAAATGATATGGAGAAAAAGGCGCAAATGCACAGAAGGACCTATCAAGAACACAAGCAATCAAACACAATACAAACCCCCAAATTCACCGACTCAACTCAATGTGAAGACCGTGAAGGTTCGATCAATTATCTTGTCAATTTTAGAGTTTGGTGACAATACACTCTATCAGAGCGTTTAAAGCGAGCTGTTAGGAACCCAATGCTCTCAGGAGACTGGCCTAATCCCAAATTAGATCTTTCCCAGCCAGTTGAATTGCAGACCGTTTACCGGCTACCCGATCAATTCAATCTGTTAAGGACATCATGGGCCGCTTTACCGGCTACCAGAGAGATCCTCACTGGAGAACGACCAACCCAAGGTAGTAGTCTGAAAAGAGTTCGGGTGTGCCTCTATCCTAGTGTGCGGGTCGCTCTCTCGCTCAAGCAAACCAAACAATGAGTGGGTTACTCTCCCCAAAACAATATTTTTCCTTGTATTTTTTAGGGTCGAGTTTTCTTTAGCAGTCCCAGTTTTAGCAGTTATCAATTGGTTAAAGATATTTTCAAAGAATCGCCTACCGAGTGTCTAATTTCCTTTTTAATTTATGTGAGCGAAAATAAGGAAGGAGATCGGAAATGCCAATGCGCGATTAAAAACGATGATGCATGCAGGGTTAGAGATGGGTACCTTGTCGCCAGTACTCTACATGCAAGTGATCCACGCAGAATTTAAATACAGAAAATAAACTAACCTATATGCAAATGCAAGTGAACCGTCCTAGATGATAACTTCTATTAACGAGCAAGAACAAGTTAATTTGACTAGGTCAAAATTACGCTCTACTCTATAGGTACAGAAATTCTTGTTTAGGGTGTTTGGACCTAATTAATTACCTGGCTCAAGCAAATTAATTAAAGCAATCGATAGATGGCTCACGAAATCTGCAGAAAATAAAGAAAAACAAAGGCGATGAAAACAAAACCGGTGAGGTCCCCCAAGTGCACCGGCACTTGGTGAAACAGATCCCGCAACAAATGAATGTCATGTTACAAAGTTCAAATGGAAAAGAAACTCTCTCTCTCTCTTTAAAATTTTCTCTTTTCTTCTTCTTCTTCTTCTTTTCTTCTCACGCTATCATGCGGCTTGATGAAGAATAAAGCCGCCTCCACATCGCTTGGGTGCTTCGGCTCTCCTAGGATCGCCTCCTTCGCTCCCGAGCCCTCGAAAGAAAAAAGGAAGAAAATGTGTAAGAAATACTATTATCAAATATGAGAAAAAAATGAAATGAAATGAATGCAGTGATATGAACAATGAAGTGAATGTATTTATGATAAGCGCAAAGTCGATCACTCAGATAAAGATACTAATCGGTCGTTGTGACCCAAGCAATCAAATGCACTTAATCAAGAAAAATGAACCATTCAGAATAGATAAAATCGGTCAAAACTCAAAACAGCGGTCCTGCTATTGGATTAACCTGGCATAGCACCCAGGGTCGAACTCAAGGAGCACGGGTTGGCCTCTCAGCCTACGAAGTAGTAAAAAGAAATAAAATCAAAGAAGAAAATATTTTTAGTGGTTTTTAATTTATCTTATATTTTTTTTGGATTTTTAATATATTAAGAAAATAAGAAAAACAAAGAAAAGCACACTTCAACAATTTATTTAAAGCACAAAAAATCAACCAAAAATTCAAACAAAAATATTTTTATGGCTTTTATAATTTTTAGTGTTTTTGGTGAATTTTTGAGAATTTTCTGATATTTATTTAATTTTCTAAAAATCAAACAGTGACGAAAATAAAAGGTACTGTCCAGCCGAGCCAAAAAGCTCTAGATAAAATATCTAAGAGCCCTAAAATGGCTGGGAGGTAATTTTCCTGTAAAGAAGACAAAATGAGGAAGATTTAGTACCAATTTTATTATTTTTGGATTTTTAATATAATTATTAGAATTTTTATAGGTTTTTGAGTGTTTTTAAGTTTTTAATGGTTTTTAGCAATGCAAAATAGCAAAAATTGGCTAGAAAATCAAGCTAAGTAAGACAAACAGTAGCTAATTTTTTTGGAATTTTTAAGCGAGTTTTAATATTTTTTGTGATTTTTAAAGCTAGACAGTGACAAGAATAAATGTTTTTGATTTTTTAAAAATATCAAACGAAATCAAAAATGTCCTCAAAAATTCACAAAAAATTTACATCATGGCAGGAGCCATGTGTCCAATTTTCGTTGAATTTGGAGGTGTTTTGATATTTTATTCAAAAATAAAGGAAGGGCACAGTGCACAGGGACCAAAGTGCAAAGTTCTAGGGGTTCTGGTGCAAAATACCCAGCAAAACACGCGCCACGCGCATGCTTGGGGCACTCAGGGACCCAAATGTAATAAAAATAAGTCCCGAGGACTTATTGGTAACACGTACCAAAAGTCCAGGGGCTTATCTGCAAAACACCCAAAATATAACGCACATGCTCAAATAAACCACGCACAGGGGTATAAATGCAAATAAGTAAAACTTTTCATTCATTCATGAACCACCAGAACTACATGGGCCTCTATTGCAAATAATCCAGACAAACACATGACGAAGCACGTGGCATACAACGCACAGGGGTATATAAGCAAATAAAATAAAATACGAGGTCCATTATGCAAATAACCCTAAAACTAAACAACTAAGTTGAATATTTACAGGACTAAAATGAAATAAAAGAAGAAAAAGGGCCTAAGGGTAAATTACCCTTTATTAAGCGGAGCGGCTGGATGGACGCCACATGTCTGATCGAGCGGTCAAGAGCGACTGGGGGTCCAACGCTGCTCTCCTCGGGATGATCCAACGGCTGTGGCTAGTCCACGTGGTGCATCGGACGGTGTCAAGCGCTGATGGCTAACCCGCTAGCCTCGGACGGTCCAGATCGATCCTCGAAGATCTAGCGGTAGCTGCAGCTCCACGAACGGACGGACATGATGTAATCTGGAGCGTCGAGGTCGATCTGACGGCGATGGAGGATGCTGGAAGAACAGGTCCCCGATGAGACTCGCCGGCCTCGTGCGTGCGCAGCTGACCTCCTGGGAGCACTCTGATGGTCGGAGAAGAAAGGTGGTGTGCTCCCGCGTCTGCCGGAATGCTCCGATGATCGAGCCGAGCTCCGAGGAGCTCAGGCGAGGTCGGCAGAGCTGGGCCTCCTGGCTGGATGACGAAGGGCCTCAGATGGCCTTCGTTTCGACCTGCAAAGTGAACTAGAAGACTCTCGGGTCGAGGGCAAACTGCCTCGACCCGGTTAGGCGAGGTGAAGGTGGCTCGTGGGTCGAAGCGGCGAACTCCGGCGAAGGGGTGGACGGAGGAGTCCGACTCCCAGCTCCTGTGAGAGCTGGGTTGGATGGAAACGTGGAGAAGATGTGCGGGAGGAAGGCGAGGGCTATGGCAATGCCCGATGGTCGAGTAGTGGTCGGGAACGGGCAGAATCGACGAAATGCGGCGGCGAAGCGAATTGGGCGAAAATGGAAATCAACGAAAAGGATAGGCTATAGGAGCTACCTGGGTGGTCGGAGAGACTGGGGAGGAGCTGGGGAAGCTCCTGGTCGTCGCCTCAAGGATCGTCTCCCACCGAGGCTCGGAGCTCACGCTAGTGGCGGAGCTGCGGTGGCTGTGCTCGCCGGATCGATGGGTCCTCCTCCTCTCCTCGCTGCGACAAGTCGAGGCGCAAGCTGTCACTCTCGCGGTCTCTCTGGAGCTCACAGGTGAAGGAGGCGAATGGCCAAAGATGGAGCAATCGAGTGGCGGAGCTGCAGCTATATACGGCTAGGGGTCCGAGAAAGATGGGTCCGGGCAAGCTCAGGAGCGCGCGGATCCCGAGGGTGCAGCTCCGGCGAGAATGTCGGATGTGAGGTGAAGGATTCGGACCCGGGGTTTGGTGAAATGGGTGTCGGATCAAGCGGGTAGAAAGGGGAGAAGTCGGGTCCTTCGCCAAGATCTGAGACGCGGTGGTCCTGGGGGGGGAGTTGACCGGGCGGTCAACACTCCCAGGACCCAATGGGAATGGGCCACGTGGCTAATTTTGAAATGAAAATTAAGGGTAGCTAGGGCCCGATTCAACAAAAACATAAAACATGAAATATTTTTATTTTATTTTTTTTCTATTTTTTAGTGATTTTTAATTAATTTTTGGAAATAAAAATAAGGTATATACATAGTATGTAATACATAGGTATATGTACACTATTAGGGTTTTTGATTTTTTTGATTTTTAATTATTATTTTTATGCAATTTTATTCCTATTTTATATTTTATTTATTTATAGAATAAAATAAGGAATAAAAAGGTATTTTTATTTTATTTTTATTATTTATGTACATAGGTAAAATAAATATATATTTCATTTATATACATGGTATATGTACAATGTATTTTTGTATTTTTAATTTTGCTATTTTTATTTTGTTTTGATTTTACTTGTTCTTTATTTATTTAGATTATAAAACATAGAATATTTACAAAAAGTTTGAAAATTAATTTTATTTATTTACAAGGTTAAATAAATACATAGAAGTGGTTTATGTACATGATGAAAAGGGTATTTTAATTCTTTTTGATTTTTAACTTTTTCTTTTGTTTTTATATTTTAAAATATATACAAGTATTTACAAGCATAATTTAAGCTATTTTTGGTTGAGGAAAATATTTTTATAAATATGTACACACATGAGCCCCTATCTCCCTCTACTTTGACTTTTATGCGGTCAGGCCCATGCTGAGCCCTCCCTTGGGTTAGGTTGCTCAATATTTATTCTAAATATTTCCCTCTTTTTATTTTTAATCTTTATTCTTTTATTTTTGCACAAAAACATGCTAATTATAGGTTTTTACACAATGCATGCTTTTGGTAATTGTTCCTATTTACACATATCTACATGTATTTGCAAAGGTTTTTGTAGCTAAAATATAAGAATAAAGAGTGATGAATGAGTATTCATCACCCCCCTATACTTAACTTTGCTAGTCCCTTAGCAAACACTTATTTGAAAAAGAAGTGAAAAAAAAGAAAGAAAGAAAAAGAAAAAGAGGATGTACATGGATCAAGGTTGATTATTAAACTTGCCTTCATTAAATTGGGGTATGGAGCTCGATCAGATCTTTGGATTATTAATTTGTCGGAACCTTATTTGGACTTAAGTCTAAAACTCAACAGCCTCTAAGTTCCACTAATCTATAACCAAGACTCCTCAATGCTCCAGATCAGAACAAGTCATCAATCACAAACCCTGAAGACCATGAATCTTTTCTTGTCCTATGAATGTGAGGTCTAAGCTCTCCACCTCAGAAATGGCAACTTGACAACCCTCCCCAACAAGGTAACTCTATGACCTCAATCTGGCCACTCTTTCCTCGAGGAGCGGGGTATTCCCTTCTAAGTTCAAGTTCAACCGGCTCAAGAAGAGGAGGAAGAAGAAGAGAATGGGTCAAGGCCAGTGTAGCCAAGTACCCTTGGGAGCTTGACCAGTGTAGCCAAGTCTCCCTGCTGCAAGCTACAACATGTGGAACATGAAACCAAGCTTTGCTTATTGCACTCTACATACATACTCCGGTGGGATTATCATTTTCTATCAGACCCACCACTTTTTTGGAGTTATTTTCTTTTTGCACATTTTTTTTCAAGTGCATCTGTACAACATATACATGTGCAACATATATACAAGGAGTTTTTCCTCTTGAGCTAGTAGACTATCCCTCTTTTGAAGCTTTATTGCAACCCACAACTCCCGTCGTTAGACCTCATGGCAACCAGACCAAGTTGAGACGCACTTCCTTCACTAAAAGAAGAAGAGAGGTTCCGCCTAGAAGTACTACCCTCATATGCTACCCCAAGTCAAGGAAGACTGCCTCCTCACCACCTCATCCGTAGAGTAAAGTCATTGTCTATATGAGTCATCCGTAGAGAGCTGGTGTCCAAGTAAAGTCATTGTCTATATGAGTCATGTGTTGTTGTTAAGTGCTCTACTTAGGCTCATTGAGATGACATGTGATCATAGCCTAGTGGACTCAAAGAATTAAGTCACCCTGGACCTGAAAAGCCTTAAACCTAAGCCCTATAAGGTTCCTCTTAAAAGTTAGGTGGATTAAGATCTTAATCAAGCTCCATTTCTCAATTTGATTCCAGGCTAGTTTAAATGTCAACTATCATCCAGAAAAACTATATACATATGTACAAAAGATGCTTATTTACACAAATTTTACAATCATGCAAAATTTTTGAAAAATGTTTTGAAATCATGAATGATGCATGAAGTGCAAGTTTTGCAAAAAGATATTTACACACATTTACACAAAATTTTTGCAAACTTTTGATTTTCAAAACATTTTGGAAAAATTTTGTACTATATACATAATTTTGATAAGAACATATTTACACAAACTTTACACAAAAGATTTTTGAAATCATTTTTACAAAAATAATTTGTACACTAGCTATTTATGTGCAAATAAAAGAGATTTATGTACATGAAAAATTTTTAATTTTTGTGATTTTTAGCCATTTTATTTATTAACACACTCACACAAAGTACGAGTTATGGCTAAAGTCTATATGAAATATATACACAACCCCTATACTTAGCTCGAACGATGTCCTCAGAGTCAAGAGCGATGAAGAAGACATAACTCGTGCTAGGTATAAGGAAGTGAAAAGGAAGGCTATATACAAAGAAGAATGAAATAGAAAAAGTAAACAGAAGTCTCAGGTCTTCCCCCTATACTTAGGATCAAATAATCCTAAGTATAGCAGGCTGTACACTAAGGGAAAACCGAGTGGAGAATGTACAGGGTCTACCCCCCCTATACTTAGGGTGAAATATCCCTAAGTATAGGCAGCAAAACAGGGGTAGGCAGGAACAAAAGAAATACCCAAACGGTCTCACTTCCCCCCTATACTTAGGGTAGAGTACACCCTAAGTATAGCATAATCACAAGATGAAGAAAGGGATGTGGGACTAAAGAATGTAATGATATGGACATCTGGATCTATACAAGGCGGAAGATCAGTGAAACTCAGGCGTGAGATGCATTAGATATGAGTCAAAGACCACATCTCACGCAAAATAAATAGGGGCAAGATTAGCGACCCGCGGCTCATGATCTAGAAATGGCTTGAGCCGCTGGCCGTTCACTCGAAAGGTACTCTCAGAAGACAACTCAGATATATCAATGCTACCGTTGTCGTGTACCTTTCTGACCAAGTAGGGTCCCTTCCATTTGCTCTGTAGCTTCCCTAGAAAAAGACGTAGCCTTGCATCAAACAGCCATACTCTCTGTCCAATCTCAAAATGCTTGTGGCTGATATGAGAATCATGCCACTCCTTCACTTTCTCCTTATAATGTAGGCTGTTTGAGAATGTTGTATCTCTAAGCTCCTCCAGGGCTGCTAACTCTGCCCTCCTCTGGTCTCCCATACCATCTGGATCCATCAGAATATCTATGACTGCCCAAAGTGACTTGTGCCTCAGCTCAACAGGTAAATGGCACGGCTTGCCATATACGAGGCGAAAGGGAGATGTGCCAATGGTGTCTTGAAAGACGTCCTATATGCCCACAAGACCGAGTCCAAAAGCTGTGACCAATCCTTTCGGTCAGGGAGGACGACTTTTTGCAGGATAGTCTTAATCTCCCTATTCGACACCTCGGCTAGACCATTCGTCTGTGGATGGTAAGGTGTAGCAACGCGATGATCTATGCCGAACTCGCTAGCAAGTGCCTTCACCTGGTCGTTGATGAAGTGAGATCCCCCATCAGAAATCAGAACTCGTGGAACCCCGAACCGCGTGATGATATGCTTCCTCAGAAATCTGCAAACTGTCCTCGCATCAGCGGCTCGGGCGGGGACGGCCTCCACCCAACGACTAACATAATCTACGACCAACAGAATGTACTCAAATCCCTGACTCTTAGGGAACGGACCCATGAAATCGATGCCCCGTGCGTCAAAAACCTCACAGAAGTGAATGGGCTGCATCTGCATCATATCACGCTGTCCACAAGTGCCCATCCTCTGACAGTCAGTACACCTCTTCACGAACTCATCTGAGTCCTTGAAGAGGGTAGGCCACCACAAGCCGGATTGGAGCACTTTCTGTGCCGTTCTCCTCCCAGAATGATGTCCTCCTGCCTCAAGCTTGTGGCAGTAAGTGAGGACGCTATGGTGTTCCTCCTGAGGAATACACCGACGCCAGACGCTATCCCCTCCTTCGTGGTAAAGGATGGGATCCTCCCAGTGGTAGGACTTGGCCTTCGCAAGGAAGGTCTCAAGCCTCTGCCTGGGCCAATCTTGTGGGACTTTCCCAGCAACGAGAAAGTTCACAATATCGGCATACCACGGGAGTGAGGCGACGGCAAGGATCGCCTCATCTGGGAAGGTATCTCGAAAGGGGTCAATCTGCTCAGACTCCTCAGGCTGCTCTAAACGGGAGAGATGATCCGCCACCACATTCTTGACTCCAGGCTTATCCTTGATCTCAATGTCGAACTCCTGGAGTAGAAGGATCCATCTAGTAAGTCTGGCCTTGGCATCCTTCTTTGCCATGAGGTACCTGATGGCGGTGTGATCTGTGTACAAAGTCACTCTAGATCCAATGATATACGATCGAAACTTATCTAGGGCGAACACTACGGCTAGCATCTCCTTCTCTGTGACCGTGTAATTCCGCTGGGCGGAATCCAATGTGCGGCTAGCGTAGTGGATAGCAAATGGAACTCCATCCCTCCTCTGTCCCAGCACTGCCCCTACGGCAAAATCGGAGGCATCCGTCATGATCTCGAATGGGAGAGACCAATCAGGCGGCTGGAGGACAGGAGCCTCAATAACACACTGCTGGAGAGTCGCAAAGGCCGAAAGACACTTGTCATCGACAAGGAACTCGGTGTCTTTCGTCAAGAGGTCAGTCAACGGCCGGGCAATCCTGCTGAAATCCTGAATAAATCTCCTATAAAATCCAGCGTGCCCCAGGAATGACTGTAGCTGCCTCAAATTGGACGGCGGTGCGAGTTTTCTAATGACATCAACCTTGGCCGGATCCACCTCCATGCCCCTGTTGGAGATCATGTGGCCAAGCACCGTCCCTTGAGTCACCATGAAGTGACTCTTCTCCCAAGATAGAACCAAATGGTACTCAATACATCGCTGGAGTACTCGGTCTAGGCAGTTAAGACAGGAGTCGAATCCGTCGCCGTAGACCGAGAAATCGTCCATGAAGACCTCTAAACACTCCCCTACCATGTCTGAAAAGATCGACAGCATGCACCTCTGAAAAGTCGCAGGGGCATTGCATAGCCCGAATGGCATGCGTCGAAAGGCATATGTACCGAAGGGACAGGTAAAGGTGGTCTCCTCCTGGTCCTCAGGAGCGATGGCCACCTGGTTGTAGCCTGAGTACCCATCCAGGAAGCAATAATGGCTCTTCCCTGCCAGTCTCTCAATGATCTGGTCAATAAAAGGCAGGGGGAAATGATCCTTCTTGGTGGCTTGGTTGAGTCTCCTGTAGTCAACACAGACTCTCCAAGAGGTGGGTACTCGTGTAGCAATCTCCTCTCCCGACTCACTGATCACAGTCGTGATGCCCGTCTTCTTGAGCACCACATGCAAGGGGCTGACCCACTTGGAGTCGGAAATGTGATAAATAAAATCTGCACCCCACCATTTTGATATTTCCTTCATCACGACCTCTCTCAGGTTGGGGTTCAGCCGCCGCTGGAACTCACGCGACGGCTTCGCCCCCTCCTCGAGATAGATATGGTGGGAGCACACTGATGGACTAATCCCCTGAAGATCTGCTACGCTCCATCCGATTTCCTTGCGGTTCTTTTCAAGAACCCCCATCAAACGGGATTCCTGCTCTCCAGTCAGATCGGCGGAGATGATGACTGGGTACATCTCAGGCTCGCCCGCAAGGAATCGATACTTCAGCGAAGTAGGGAGCGGCTTCAGCTCTGGAAGGCTGGGTGCCGGCAAATCTGGCTGTGGAAGAAAATGAGTGAATGCTTCTAAGTCTGCCAAATCTGCCTGGGAGAAAGAAAACGAACTCTCGCAAACTGGATCTGGAGAAGGCTGCTCAACTGTGCTGTCTCTGATCTGCTCTGCATCTACCTCCTCCTCATCTGTAGGCTCAGGTGGACTCAAGTCTGGCATCTGATCGTCGCAATCTGCCCAATCAGACTCTGAATCCGAGGGATCTGAATCAACCGCGGTGGCATCAGTACCACCGTAAAGCAAGGTGGCCTCAGCACCACCATCACTGAAACTCGTGTCGTGATTAAGGACCGGCTCTACTGCCTCTGTGGTATCCTGAACCAGGGTTGTGCTCTCCAGGCTCTCCTCTGCTATCATCTCGGCATCAACTGTATCTGAAAATGAGAGGATGGCTTGTGCACACCGGAAAAGGCAGTAAGAAAATAAAAGAAAACTAAAACCGCGTAAAAAGCCTCGAAAATCCTAAGGGTCCCCCGAGCACACCAGTGCTCGGCGAAACAGACCCGCTAAGTCCAATCACAGTCCAAGTTCAGTCTCTGAGAGTCCCTGTATTATTACAATAATAATGCAATAAAAAGAAAAATCCTCTCCCACTCAACTCTCTCTTACTCTCTCCTGCGGCTCCGCAAAGAAAAGAGCCACCTCCGAATCCCGCGGTTGCGTCGGCTTCTCGAAATCGACCGCCTCGGTCCTCGGGCCCTCGCAAGAAAGAGTAGAGTGGTCAGACCAATAAAACTAATCAGATAATAAGAAGAAAAATAAATGAAAATGGAACTAAGGGTATATGTGCAAAAATGCAAAATAAAATAAACACTCCAAATAAAACAAAGACAAAAATAAAAGAAAAAGAAAATAAAACAAAATAAAACAAAAATAAAATATAGACAAAAACCGCGAAAAGCCGCGAGCTCTAAAAGAGCCGCGAAAAGCCGCGAAAACAAAAACGAAAAGAAAATAAAAACTACTGAGCCGTGCTCCCCGGCAACGGCGCCATTCTGATATTTATTTAATTTTCTAAAAATCAAACAGTGACGAAAATAAAAGGTATTGTCCAGCTGAGCCAAAAGCTCTAGACAAAATATCTAAGAGCCCTAAAATGGCTGGGAGAAATTTTCCTGTAAAGAAGACAAAATGAGGAAGATTTAGGTACCAATTTTATTATTTTTGGATTTTTAATGTAATTATTAGAATTTTTATAGGTTTCTGAGTGTTTTTAAGTTTTTAGTGGTTTTTAGCAATGAAAAATAGCCAAAATTGGCTAGAAAATCAAACTAAGTAAGACAAACAGTAGCTAATTTTTTTGGAATTTTTAAGCGAGTTCTAATTTTTTTTGTGATTTTTAAAGCTAGACAGTGACAAGAATAAAGGTTTTTGATTTTTTAAAAATATCAAACGAAATCAAAAATGTCCTCAAAAATTCACAAAAATTTTACATCATGGCAAGAGCCATGTGTCCAATTTTCGTTGAATTTGGAGGTGTTTTGATATTTTATTCAAAAATAAAGGAAGGGCACAGTGCACAGGGACCAAAGTGCAAATACCCAAAGTTCTGGGGGTTCTGGTGCAAAATACCCAGCAAAACACGTGCCACGCGCGTGCCTGGGGCACTCAGGGACCCAAATGTAATAAAAATAAGTCCCAAGGACTTATTGGTAACACGTACCAAAAGTCCAGGGGCTTATCTGCAAAACACCCAAAATATAACGCACATGCTCAAATACCACGCACAGGGGTATAAATGCAAATAAGTAAAACTTTTCATTCATTCATGAACAACCAGAACTACAGGGGCCTCTATTGCAAATAATCCAGACAAACACGTGACGAAGCACGTGGCATACAACGCACAAGGGGTATATAAGCAAATAAAATAAAATACGAGGTCCATTATGCAAATAACCCTAAAACTAAACAACTAAGTTGAATATTTACAGGACTAAAACAAAATAAAAGAAGAAAAAGGGCCAAAGGGTAAATTACCCTTTATTAAGCGGAGCGGCTGGATGGACGCCACGTGTCTGATCGAGCGGTCAAGAGCGACTAGGGGTCCAACGCTGCTCTCCTCGGGATGATCCAACGGCTGGGGCTAGTCCACGTGGTGCATCGGACGGTGTCAGGCGCTGATGGCTCACCCGCTAGCCTCGGACGGTCCAGATCGATCCTCGAAGATCTAGCGGTAGCTGCAGCTCCACGAACGGACGGACGTGATGTAATCTGAAGCGTCGAGGTCGATCTGACGGCAATGGAGGATGCTGGAAGAACAGGTCCCCGGCGAGACTCGCCGGCCTCGTGCGTGCGCAGCTGACCTCCTGGGAGCACTCTGATGGTCGAAGAAGAAAGGTGGTGTGCTCCCGCGTCTGCCGGAATGCTCCGATGATCGAGCCGAGCTCCGAGGAGCTCAGGCGAGGTCGGCGGAGCTGGGCCTCCTGGCTGGATGACGAAGGGCCTCAGATGGCCTTCGTTTCGACCTGCAAAGTGAACTAGAAGACTCTCGTGTCGAGGGCAAACTGCCTCGACCCGGTTAGGCGAGGTGAAGGTGGCTCGTGGGTCGAAGCGGCGAACTCCGGCGAAGGGGTGGACGGAGGAGTCCGACTCCCAGCTCCTGTGCGAGCTGGGTTGGACAGAAACATGGAGAAGATGCGCGGGAGGAAGGCGAGGGCTATGGCAATGCCCGATGGTCGAGTAGTGGTCGGGAACGGGCGGAATCGACGAAATGCGGCGGCGAAGCGAATTGGGCGAAAATGGAAATCAGCGAAAAGGATAGGCTATCGGAGCTACCTGGGTGGTCGGAGAGACTGGGGAGGAGCTGGGGAAGCTCCTGGTCGTCGCCTCAAGGATCGTCTCCCTCCGAGGCTCGGAGCTCACGCTGGTGGCGGAGCTGCGGCGGCTGTGCTCGCCGGATCGATGGGTCCTCCTCCTCTCCTCGCTGCGACAGGTCGAGGCGCAAGCTGTCACTCTCGCGGTCTCTCTGGAGCTCACAGGTGAAGGAGGCGAATGGCCAAAGATGGAGCAATCGAGTGGCGGAGCTGCAGCTATATACGGCTAGGGGTCCGAGAAAGATGGGTCCGGGCAAGCTCAGGAGCGCGCGGATCCCGAGGGTGCGGCTCCGGCGAGAATGTCGGATGTGAGGTGAAGGATTCGGACCCGGGGTTTGGTGAAATGGGTGTCGGATCAAGCGGGTAGAAAGGGGATAAGTCGGGTCCTTCGCCCAGATCCGAGACGGGGTGGTCCTGGGGGGGGGGGGGAGTTGACCGGGCGGTCAACACTCCCAGGACCCAATGGGAATGGGCCACGTGGCTAAATTTTGAAATGAAAATTAAGGGTAGCTAGGGCCCGATTCAACAAAAACTTAAAACATGAAATATTTTTATTTTATTTTTTTCTATTTTTTAGTGATTTTTAATTAATTTTTGGAAATAAAAAAAGGTATATACATAGTATGTAATACATAGGTATATGTACACTATTAGGGTTTTTGATTTTTTTGATTTTTAATTATTATTTTTATGCAATTTTATTCCTATTTTATATTTTATTTATTTATAGAATAAAATAAGGAATAAAAAGGTATTTTTATTTTATTTTTATTATTTATGTACATAGGTAAAATAAATATATATGTTCATTTATATACATGGTATATGTACATGTATTTTTGTATTTTTAATTTTGCTATTTTTATTTTGTTTTGATTTTACTTGTTCTTTATTTATTTAGATTATAAAACATAGAATATTTACAAAAAGTTTGAAAATTAATTTTATTTATTTACAAGGTTAAATAGATACATAGAAGTGGTTTATGTACATGATGAAAGGGGTATTTTAATTCTTTTTGATTTTTAACTTTTTCTTTTGTTTTTATATTTTAAAATATATACAAGTATTTACAAGCATAATTTAAGCTATTTTTGGTTGAGGAAAATATTTTTATAAATATGTACACACATGAGCCCCTATCTCCCTCTACTTTGGCTTTTATGCGGTCAGGCCCATGCTGAGCCCTCCCTTGGGTTAGGTTGCTCAATATTTATTCTAAATATTTCCCTCTTTTTCTTTTTAATCTTTATTCTTTTATTTTTGCACAAAAACATGCTAATTATAGGTTTTTACACAATGCATGCTTTTGGTAATTGTTCCTATTTACACATATCTACATGTATTTGCAAAGGTTTTTGTAGCTAAAATATAAGAATAAAGAGTGATGAATGAGTATTCATCAATTTACAACCAAGAATAGCAGGTCAAAAGAGAAACCTAACTACCCTCGCCGTGCCTCCCCGGTAATGGCGCCATTTTGTTGAGCACGAAATTCGAGGATGGAAATCAATACTGATAAAATAAAGTCGTTAATCAGTCGTTGCTATCCCCAAAACCCGTGTCAATAAAAAAATATTTTTTTTAATTTTTGCTACTTATTAACCTATATAGCAGACAGGGTCGAACTCAGGGAGGTTACAATTCCCGAGGGTTATTCAATTAATCAGAAAGTAATTAAAAGAAAACAGGAATCTCAAAGGACAACTATCCTTGGTTTTTGTGATTTTTTTGAATATTTTTATTTTTTTATTATTTTTTATTTTCTGATTTTCAAAATTTTAGTGATTTTAATTTTGCATTTTTTTATTTTCAGACTTAACACGAAGTAATATAAACAAGATCAAGAATAAGCACACCAACTCTTTTTGCAATTTTTCAATTAGTCAAAAATACTCTGAAAAATCCAAAGAAAATATTTTTGAGTTTTAAAAGTTCTAAAATGTTTTTGAGAATATTTGTAGGTTTTTCGGATGTTTTTGTATTTTTCTAAAAATCAAACAATGAGAAAATAAGAAAATGTGCATAGCCTGGAGTAATTTGCAATTTAAAAATCTTTTAAATACCCAAAACTCCTGGCAATTATTTTTAAGACAAACTAGAAATAATTATCTACAAACATGAACTGAAATCATAATTTTTGGATTTTTGTAGAATTTTTTATGATTTCTAAAAGATTTTTAATGTTTTTCAATTTTTTTATGTTTTATAAATAATTAATGCGTGAAAATTGGTCAGAAATTAAAAGACAATGAAAGGTTGTACTCTATTTTTTTTTGGAATTTTTTGGACAATATTTGAATTTTTATGAATTTTAGAATTTCAAGAAGACAAAAAGATACTGTTTTAAATTTTTAAAAATATCAAATGATCACAAAATGCAATGAAAATTTTATGCTAGATGATATGCACATAAAAAATATAGCATAATTTTTGCAAAATTTTTGAGCGAAAAAATTTTTTATTTCAATGAAAAACACAAGCAAATTATTGTTCTGTAGTTCTGGGACTAAAATGTAATTTCGCAAAAGTTCTGCACTGATAAAATAACAAGAATTAAATACGGGGAGAAATATGAAAGTTACCCACTAAATAGGTGCAACGCACATGACCTTCTGAGCACAGGGGTGCCTTTTATAGTTTAGAAAACTTCCAGGAGCAGAGTTGTAATTTCTCCTATAAACAATTCTTGAACTCGCAAGGGCTCCTTCGTATTTTCAGAAATGTCCGAGGACAATATTGCAAATGTTACAATATTTTTTTTATCCTTTAGGGTTTCTTGGAATTCCTTCGCTTCAAACACAAGGGCAGCAACAAAGGGGGCACGGCTGCCGCCCAACTTCTTCCTCACCCAGAGCGGTGGCGGTGGGCTCGATGGATCAGCGGGGCGGCGTCACGGCGTGAGCGGCAACGAGGCGACGCCGCGCCCACGGAGCAGCATGAGGATACGGGGCGCCTGCGCGCTGGACCAAGGCTGCGGACGGCGCAAGAGGCTATGGTGGCGCCGCTGCCCTTTTCTTCTTCACGCAGATAGGCAAGGGGGTGGAGCGACGGAGAGCGAGGCCGGTGCAAGCATGCGGTTGCGCGCGGACGGGCAGAGCCGAGGGAAGGCGGCAAGGGCGCAGCACGGCACCGGCGTTGGAGGAGGGAGGATCTCGCTCGCGCTGGCAGTGATGAGTTGCAGGCGGTCGCGGCTTCAAGGACGAGCGCGCGGAGGCGCGTCGGTGGATCTGGTGGCCAATCGGGCCGCCGCACGGGGCGGCGCTGCGAGGGCTGGCGTGGGCACGGTGGTGGTCTGGTGGGAGGAGGCGCTCAGTGCATTTCCCGCGGCGGAGGCGACCAGGCGGAGTCGGCCCTAGCGTTGGACTGTAGCGGCGGTGGGCGGCTCTGCCGCCTGCTGCAACTATTATTATTTTTTTGTTTTTTATAATTTTTTTTGTAATTTTATTTTTGATGTAAACAGGAATGAGAATAAATAAAAAACTTTTTTTATTTTTTTTGTAAATCCGAAAAACAGGAAATAGAAAGGATAAAGAAATTCTTTTTTTTTTATTTTTTTACTTTTTTTATATTTTCCTGCAAAACAAACGTTCGAGAACAAAGAAGAAACAAATGTTTTTTTTATTTTTCACTCGGAAAATGAATGGAGATTTGACGAAAGTGGAGGATTCGAATCCGACTCTCCGACCACCGTGCGTGGTAGGAGTTGATAGATCGTGAAAGGTAGAATAGAATGCGTGAAGATCGAGAAATGAAATGGATATTCGGAATCAGAGATGGATAAACTCGAGACGGAATTTTTAATGATCTAGAAAAACAAAAATGACGATGGAAAAAATACGACAAAATAAAATACGATTAAACTAAGATAAAATGCGAAGAAAAAATGTGGATCTCACCTTAGGAGCGGAAAATGAACCGTGATCGCCTCGACAAGGCCGACTCGCTGTCACCGGACGGCTTGGAGGTTAGGCACAATTCTTGACAAGATTTTCTCTCGAAGATCGGGCTCCTCTATCTAAATATTGATCAAGTTGGAATGAGGGAGAAGGAGCCATATAAATAGAAAAGGGACGAAATTTGAATTTTGAATTTTTGAATAAAGAGATACGGGATGAAAATTAAAACGAATTTTTGAATTTTTTGGTGGAAGGGAGATGAAATTTGAAATGAAAATAAAAGAGAGATAAAACTAATTACAAAATTATCTTTTTTTTTTGAATTTTCGTCACTTATTTAATTTGAATTAAAAAATGTTATTTTTTTTATAAAGGTTAATTAAAAATAGCAACTATATACATATAATACATACATATATGACATTATACACAAGGGTAAATGACGAAATTAGCCTCTTTTTTTGTTTTTAGAGAATTTTAATTTTTTTTATATTTATTTTTATTTTAAAAAGAAAGTAAGATTAATTTACAAATATATACAAATACAATATGCACAAAAATACATGGGAAAATTGCACAAACCACCCAGAAAACTGACTTTTCAACCGTAACTCCAAAAATTATGAAAATACAGCCATTTTGAAGATAATTTAACTTCAAGTCCAATAGAAGTGAGAGTGATTCAATTTGACTCATATGGAGCCGGAATTGGTCTTTCAATTAGTGTTTAGTGGCTTTTTCCAAGTGTGGCTACTTTTATTCTATACAAGATTTAATTGTGCAATCAATTTTAGTAATTAGAACACATTTTGATTTACAACTTTGGTTTTGAATGTTATTTGATTTGAGGTCAATTAAGGTACAAATAAATTAGTGTCAGTTTTATATAGATATATACAAAATAAGTGAGAACACATTTTTTTTTATTTTCTGGTTAAAGACCCTATCTCCCCCTACTTTATTCCTGGTCGATCAGGTCAAATCTTGACCTTCTCTCGGGGTTCGGGTCAGCTTGTATACAATCTTCCTTTTTTATTTTCTTTTCTTTATTTTTTATTTTGTTTTCTTTTCTTTATTTTTCCTTTCTTTCTTTATTTATTTATTTTAGTTAAAATTAGTCAGAAATGTACAATATTTACACAAATGCAAGTTAGTAAGAATATGAAGTTAGCGTTATATGCAGGTGTTTTATAAGGGATTTTAAGCTAAAATAAATGAATAAAGATGATGAATTGCAGATTCATCAAATACTTCCGTTTCTCAGGCACCCGCCTTTGAGAACCCAGCATTAGATGACCTCGCCCGATTGCTTTCTGACCATCGAGCATCCATCCAGCAGGAAATGGATGAGTTCCGGCAGGAAATGAGGGATATCATCAAGGGCAAGGCCACCATACCAGCTCAAATTGAACCAAATCCGAACAATATGAAGAGGAAATCTGAGAAGGTACAATTTACAGACTCCTAGTGATTATTTGAGTGACACGTCTTCTTTGTATGATGCTGATTTTGGGACTACTAGGAGCGGTAGGATGCCAGCCGGCGACGCCTCATATGAGAGACAACCACACGGAGAACCAGGAGCGCCAGATGAGCAGAGTAGCGATGCTGATGCCGCTGATGACGATGTTGATGACGGTGGTGCTGATGCCACCAATGATGGAGATCCAGATGATGGTGCTGAGGCCATCAAGACACCAGATGCAGACGGTGGTGCTGAAGCCACCATTGCTGATGCAGAGTCAGAGCGCGGTGTTGATGCTGCGAAGACAGGTGTTATTGGTGGTACTGAGGCCACCACTTCCACTTTTGTTGAGCTCCCACATGTTGTGTTGCCACCTTTTGTATCTAAGGACTGTGGTAAAACATCAAAAAAATGAATAAAGAAAAAGTTTATGTATCTACTTCGAGTCCATATGTGTTGAATGATGATTAGTGTATGGATTCCATTCCCTCACACGCACAGGAACCTATCCCTAGCCCTCCCTCTGCGGAGGCCCCTACTATCCCCTTCCCCGAAGCACTCCGCTTGGCGAAGGGAAATAAAAGAGAAAATCCAAAAAAAAGCCCAGCAGGTAGAGTTTAGCAACCAGCTGATTGATAGATTCCATATTCAGCTGACTCTACAGGAAGCACTTGAGCGCATCCCCCTCTTCAAAAATAACTTGAAAGAGAAGACTACAGTCCACATGAAGAAGAGGAACCACAGAGATCAGATCCATGTGATCACTCATTACACTTGCTGCACCATTTAGAACAAACTGCCAACCAAGAGACCAGATGCAGGAGCTCCCTATGTCAGATGCGAGATTCAGGAGCAGCAGTTTGATCGTACTCTATTAGACAGCGACTCTTCTATTAACCTTCTTCCTGCAGCCTTACTCGACCAATTCAAGTTTGGTCCTCTTCTTAGGAGCAGGACAGTCATTCAGTTTGCTGATAGGTCGACCAAGAGGCCGAAGGGGTTGTTGAGAGACGTGGTCGTTACCATTCAGGGCTTGAAATTCCCCGTGAACTTTGTTGTATTGGACATGGAGATCCCTGAGTTGGTAACCGATGCCCCCATCATACTTGGACGACCATTCTTGGCCACAGCCAAGGCGGTGACCGACCATGATAGTGAGAAGGTATGTTTTTGTGTAGAGGGCGAAACCTTACAAATAGAGACGGTCGAGGAAACCAGAGCGAGAGAATTAACATGCTCAGAGCAGTCCCGTGATATTGAGCAGATGACAGAGGCCGAGCTAGACATCCACCAGGAGTGTGACTTTGTGATGACAGATGATGAATCCATTTGGGCAGATCCCGTAGCACAGACCCTCGCCTTGCCTACAGATTCACCGTACTTACAACTTATGGCAGTTGAGAGCCTGGAGAGCACACCCCTGGACAAGGATACATTTGAGGCTGACAGTTGTGGGATGAATGGTGATGATTTTCAGTATTATTCTTCTAATTCAGATCCCTTGGATTCAGACATTGATTGGGATGATTTTGATGAATATTTGCCGTGTCTGATTCCTTCTGAGCCGACAGCTAGGACGAAGTGTGAGCCAGTACAGTGCATAGATGATTCAGCAGGGTTCCCTTCATCAGATGTTCATTCGCAGCGAGACTTCTCACATGCAGACCTAGTAGCCTTCACATAAACATATCAGAAGCCAGATATGCCACCTCCCAGTTGTCCAGAACTGAAACCCTTCCGGCAGTCACTAAAGTATAGATTCCTTGCGGGTGAGCCAAATATGCACCCAGTCATTATCTCAGCAGGTTTGACTGGAGAGCAAGAATCTCGTCTGATGGAGGTTCTTGAATGAAACCGCAAGGCGATAGGATGGAGTATAGCTGATCTCCAAGGGATTAGTCCGGCTCTGTGCTCCCACCACATCTATCTTGAGGAGGACGCTAGGCCGTCGCGTGAGTTCCAGCGATGGCTAAACCCGAATCTTCAAGATGTGGTCATGAAAGAAATATCAAAGTAGTGGAGCATCGATTTTATCTACCCCATCTTCGACTCCAAGTGGGTTAGTCCATTACATGTGGTACCCAAGAAGACGGGTATCATTACAGTTGTGAGTGAGTCCGGAGAGGAGATCGCTACCCGAATACCCACTTCTTGGAGGGTCTGTGTGGACTACAAACGATTGAATCAGGCCACCAAGAAGGATCATTTCCCACTGCCATTCATTGATCAGATTATCGAGAGGCTAGCTGGGAAGAGTCACTACTGTTTTCTTGACGGGTACTCCGGTTACAATCAAGTGGCCATTGCGCCTGAAGACCAGGAGAAAACGACATTCACATGTCCGTTTGGGACTTATGCTTTCAGACGGATGCCCTTTGGTCTATGTAATGCCCCGACGACATTCCAAAGGTGCATGTATGGTGGGCGACTGTTTAGAGGTCTTCATGGATGACTTCTCAGTCTATGGCGATGGGTTTGATGCTTGTCTTGACTGCCTAGACCGTGCGCTTCAGCGCTGCATAGAGGTCAATCTTGTCTTGTATTGGGAGAAGAGTCACTTCATGGTAACTCAAGGGACGGTCCTTGGTCATATCATCTCCAACAGGGGCATGGAGGTCGATCCGGCCAAGCTGGATATCATTAGAAAACTCAATCCACCGTCCAATCTGCGTCAATTGCAGTCTTTTCTAGAACATGTCAGTTTCTACCGACGGTTTATTCAAGACTTCAGTCAGATTGCCCGACCGCTTACAGATTTGCTGACAAAGGACACCGAGTTCATTGTAGATGATAAGTGTCTTGCGTCCTTTGAGACTCTCAAGAGTATGGTTGTCACGACTCATGTCCTTCAGCCACCCGATTGGTCTCTCCCATTCGAGATCATGACGGACGCTTCTGATTTTGTCGTTGGAGCTGTGCTTGGACAGAGGAGGGATGGATTGCCGTTTGCCATTCACTACGCCAGCCGGACTTTGGATGCCGCTCAGCGGAATTATACTGTGACAGAGAAGGAGATGCTGACCGTAGTCTTTGCTTTAGATAAGTATAGATCGTATATTCTCGGATCCAGAGTGGCTATTTTTACAGATCACACCGCCATCCGGTAGTTAATGGCCAAGAAGGATGCCAAAGCATGCCTTACCAGATGGATCCTTCTATTAGAGGAGTTTGATATTGAGATTAAGGATAAGCCTGGAGTTAAGAATGTGGTAACAGATCATCTCTCCCGATTAGAGAACCTTGAGGAATCTGAGCCCAGCGCACCTATCACATAGACGTTTCCAGATGAGGCGATCTTGGCTATCACCTCGCTCCCATGGTACGCTAACATTGTGAACTATCTTGTTGCCAAGACGGTTCCACAAGGTTGGTCCAGGCAGAAACTTGAGACCTTCCTGGCGAAGGCCAAGTTTTACCATTGGGAGGATCCCATCCTTTATCATGAAGGAGGGGATAGCATCTGGAGGAGGTGCATTCCTCAAGAAGAGCAGCATAGCGTCCTCACATACTGCCACAAGCTTGAGGCAGGAGGACATCATTCTGGGAGACGGACAGCACAAAAGGTGCTTCAATCTAGCCTTTGGTGGCCTACTCTCTTCAAGGATTCAGATGAGTTCGTGAAGAGATGTACTGACTGTCAGAAGAAGGGTATTGCGGACAGAGAGACATGGTGCCCATGCAGCCCATTCACTTTTGTGAGGTTTTTGATGCATGGGGTATTTATTTCATGGGCCCATTTCCTAAGAGTCCGGGGTTCGAGCACATTTTGCTCGTTGTAGATTATGTCAGTCGATGGGTTGAGGCCATCCCCGCCCGAGACGCAGATACTAAAACTGTGTGTCGATTTTTGAGGAAAAATATCATTTCACGGTTTGGGGTACCTAGAGTCTTGATTTCAGACGGAGGGTCTCACTTCATCAATGACAAGGTTAGGGCCCTTGCAGACGAGTTCAGCATTGACTATCGTGTATCCACACCGTATCACCCTCAGACTAATGGTCTTGCTGAAGTCTCGAACAGGGAGATCAAGACTATCCTACAGAAACTTGTCCGCCCAGACCGAAAGGATTGGTCACAACTTTTGGACTCGGTCTTGTGGGCCTATCGGACATCCTTCAAGAATCCATTAGGGACATCTTCCTTTCGTCTCATCTATGGCAAGCCGTGCCATCTACCTGTGGAAATCAAGCACAAGTCACTTTGGGCAGTCACTGAGTTATTGTTGGATCCCGAGAATATAGGACAACAGAGGAGAGCAGAGTTGGCAGCCCTGAAGGAACTGAGAGATACAGTCTTTTCTAGCAGCCTACAGTATAAGGAGAAATTGAAGATATGGCACGATTCTCATATCAGCCATAAACAGTTTGAGCCAGATCAACGCGTATGGTTTTTCGATTCTAGGCTGAAATTATTTCCAGGGAAATTACAGAGCAAGTGAAAAGGTCCATATGTGGTCAGGAAGGTACATGACAATGGTAGCATTGATATATCCGAACCGTCATCTTCCTCTACTTTCCGTGTTAACGGTCAGAGCCTGAAGCTATATCTAGATCATGATCCGCCGACCGTTGACGTTGCCCCCATTCTTCTGGTATGAGATGTGTTCTTTGAGTCATATCATTTGCATCTCATACATGGTGATCACTTCCATCTTCCTTTATACAGATCCATCTGTCCATATCATTCTTTCATCTGTTGATATCTTTTCTTCTTTTCTTCTTTTCTTATTTTTCTTTTCTATTTTCCTTATCTATCAAAAATGTGTCGCCCCTTGTTGTCATTTTCTACACTTAGGACGTACTTTGTCCTAAGTATAGGGGGGTGCACCCGAAGTTGTCTTCTATTCTTTGATCTTCTCCATTGTCTCCTCTTCTTGTCTATACTTAGGGATATCTTGCCCTAAGTATAGGGGGAGACAATCTGAGTACGATCTGTTCATTCCCACCCTTGACCCTCCCTTGATTGTGTACAGTTTGCTATACTTAAGATTATTTGATCCTAAGTATAGGAGGGACGGTCAACTTCTCATTGATTCATTTATTCATTCTTTAAACTTGCCTATACTTAGTACGAGTTATGTCTTCTCTTTTCTCTTCAATCTATGAGGACATAGCTCAAGCTAAGTATAGGGGGTCGTATATACTACGTATATACTTTAGCCATAACTCGTACTTTCGTATTTTCTTAATAATATGGCTAATAATTCTTTAAAATTCATTAAAAACTTTAATAAAAAGTTGTTGATTAGTCCTCAAATTCTTTTTGTATTTACTGATTAATAAATCAGGTGAAAATGTTTTTTGCAAAATGTTTGAAAAATAGTTTGAAAATCTATGTGAAAATCTTTTGAAAACTATTTTGAAAATATTTTGTTACATGTTTTCAACCTTTGTAAAAATATTTTTGTTTGCAAAATTTCTTTTATTTGTGTGGAATAAAATATTAGAAAAATGATTTGCAAATGGTTTAAAAAATGGTTGCAAAAATATTTGAAAAATCTATCCATACTGTTTGAAAACATTTGCAAAATGATTTTCAAATGTGTGTACATGTTTGTAAAAATGTTTGTAAAAATTATTTTGGACTATAGTTTTCAAAATTGTTTGAAAAACATGTGTCAAATAAGTTTGAGGAATATAGACATCACACCTAAAATCCTTTATATATACTTAAAAAATCGACCACTTACCCTTGTAAATTCTTAAAATCCACTTCTTGTAAATATAAGAAGCATTCCCGTGTAAATGTTTGTACCTAGTTTTCGACCAAAACTTTTTGTTTTGAAAAATCCCAAAAACATTTGCAAAATTAAAATCCAAAACATTTGAAAAATCTCTTTGAAAAATACAAAAAATGCATATGCATCATCATCATCTTTTCAATAATCCTAAAAAGTTCAAAATCTTGAAAATTGCATCACAAAAATATTTTCTGCATAGCATTCGTATTTTTCGGATTGAGTTTGATTGTTGAACAAGTATAAGTAAAATTCGGAGATTGGAGCTTGATTGGACCTTAAAATCTACCTAATAGCAGGAACCTTATAGGAACTGGGTTTGAGGTACTTCAGGTCTAGTTGACTTAATTCTTTGAGGATCACGAGACTTGGTTCAATGGATTCTTGACTGCCTAAGTAGAGTATTTCGGAACACACACACGACTCTTGTTGATAATGACCTAACTTGGACACCTGCACCTTTCACATGGCTCAACTCAGTTGGAGTGGTGAGGGGATTGGATTTGCCGATATGAGGCGCACACAAGTGGAAACACTTATCCTCCTCTAGGGAGGGAAGTGCACCCCAACCCGTCCAGTGATGAGGAATTCTAAAGACAAGAGAGTGTTGGTTGCAATAAAGCTTCAAAAGAGGGATAGTCTACTAGCTCAAGAGGAAAAACTCCTTATGTAAATGCTGTTGTGAATAGTATCAAAAAAATATGGACAGGCTTGTACAAAAATAAAATGCCTACAAAAGTATGTACATATATTGTAAAGCCAATAAGCAAGCTTGAGTTCCAAAGTCAAATATGTGAGCATGCAGCAGGATGACTTGACTACACTGATCTTGCATCCCAGGATAGGTAGCTACAATGGCTACCGTCCATTCTTCTCTTCACCCCCTCCTCTTGAGCTGGTTGCACTTGAACTTAGAAGGGAATACCCCGCTCCTCGAGGATGGAGTCGTTGGATTGGGGAATCATTGGATTGTCATACTGGAGAAGTCAGTTTCTTTGTCATTTTAGTTGGGGAGAGCCACTATCACTTACACTGTACGAGTCAGATTCATAGTCGTAAGGGTTTGCGTATTAGTTGAGATATTTCTGACCTGGCTATTGAGGAGACTTGAACAGAGTCGTGGGATTCTCAAGGATTGTTGGATTTCAAATTCGGTTCTCGTTAAGGTTCCGCCCGCACTAAAAATCCAAAGGTTTGACTTAAGCTCCAAACTTTGATTTTGCGAAGGCAATTTTGATAATTAAACTAAATCCGCTTTCTTTTTTTCTTTTCTTTCCTTTTTCTTTTTCTGCACTTATTGCATAAGTGTTTTCTAGGGACTAGAAAAGGTAAAGTATAGGGGGATGATAAATCCACATTTTATCATCTTTATTCTATCATTTTGGCCTCAAAAACCCTAGCAAATGCGTGTAAATATCATTAATTCCAATATCTCAACATTCATGCATGTACATGTAAATAGTGTATAAAATACTGTAATTAAAGCCAAAATAATAGAATAAATAAAAGAAAATAAAAAAATATTGTAAATATTTTATGACCCGAAACCCCGAGACCTAGGCATCTTGATGAATAGGTCGACAAGGAATAAAGTAGGGGGAGATAAGGGCCAAAATACCTTTTTTATTCCATTCATTCTTTATTCATTTTGGGACCTATTTTTGGTTCCACTTTTTATACCTCAAATAAAGAAACTTTGTACATGAAATTTGTATATAATTTCATATAAAAAAATACAAAATTGATTTCACTCAAAAATAGTATACAAATAAAAAGTTATGGTCTGAATAAAAATCCAGAATCCCAACTTCCCAAACCTGTATCTCACAAATAAAAACTCCAAATGCAACAAACTCACCTTTAATTGTATATAATTCAAAATAAGCTATTTAATGGCGATGGTTTAAAGTTGAGTTTTGGACCCCTATTGTATACTTGTATAGATTAAAATATTCAATTTATTATTTATTCATTATTTTTGTATTATTATATTTTTATATTGTAAATATTATCTATAATATATTTGTACATTAAAATCAGAATAAAAACTCATAAAAGAAACAAAAAATAAAATACTTGTATATAAATAACATAGGTACAATACCTATACTTATACATGTACAATTTATATTTATATTTTATTAAGTGTATAAAATACTTCAGAAAAATAAAATAAAAATATTTTTAAGTGTATAAAAATATTTTATAAATTTATAAAATAATAAACATAAATAAATAAATTAAAAATACAAAAAATTAATTAATAAAATATAAAGATAATATACCTATAAAGGCTATAAAAGGTAAATTATAAAATTATACCTCATAAAAATAATTAAAAATCATAATAAAATACCTTATAAAATAAAAACACTTTTTATTAAATAACCAAAAATTAAATAAATCGTTTACTATTTTTAAATTATTTTTTAAAGTATTTTCAGGAGGTTTTTCCTGGTTGGTCCACGTGGACCAACCAAGAGGTTTGGACTGTTGACCAAGGTCAACAGTTTGACCTTCCTCCTGTATGTCTATCAGACATCGGTTTCCTCCCATGTTTGATGATTTTTCGAGACCCGATCTTGCACCATTTCATATCAGACCCTTCGTGACTTTTTCACCCCTTGGACCAAGGATACACGCCCTTGTGTTTTTTGGGGGAGAGGGTCGTCGATCCGCTCGATATTCCTTGATTCTCTCGCCCATTCGTCAACCCTTTAAAACCATATCCCCATCTTCCTTTTTGAATTTGAACCCCATTTTTGGTCTCTTCTTCTCCACTTGCGTGTGTTTTGGCTCGCTGGTGGTGACGGCTCCAGCGCCAGCTATCCAGTGCGGAGATTTGACGAGGATCTGGGCGTGTTCCATCACCTCCGGCGAGCTTTGCCATTGAGGTATCTTCTACCTCAGGTACACCCCTTTGAGGTGCGTATTTCCTTCATTTTCTTTGCTCTTTTTATTCCCACTAGCCGTAGGAATCCCCAGCCATCTTTATCTCCGCATTCCATCTATCGATTCGCTCAATCGATATTCACGTCGGAGTCACCTCCGGTCGACCTTCAACTCACCATCCCACGCATCCATTTCCCCTCCTGAGGGTCG
The DNA here is from genome assembly GCA_037367405.1 of Ottelia alismoides. Classification (NCBI taxonomy): domain Eukaryota; kingdom Viridiplantae; phylum Streptophyta; class Magnoliopsida; order Alismatales; family Hydrocharitaceae; genus Ottelia; species Ottelia alismoides. The sequence goes on along the minus strand of JAZKJV010010717.1, from coordinate 24,139 downwards.
AGGCATTTTACCCTCGACCCCGTAACCTTTCCTGCAGGTTCTCACGCACTTGGAAGAGTTGGAGGCTCGTTTTGACTTCTGCCGGAGGGTCCTGGAGCCAAGTTGCTCCTCCGTCTCCACCAGCGTGCTCCAGTAGCCGCCGACCCCTTTTGGAGCCACCAGCAGCGAGGGTGGGACCGCAGGAACATCCCAGGCCATTTTGCAGCTCGAAGGAGTGCCGGAGGAGGGAGGCAGAGGTCGGGGAAGCTTGCCCAGTGACGAGTCCAAAAATGCAGCATTTAAAAGTTGTTTTTAGCTTGTCATGCGTAAAATGATTAGTCGTGCATTGTAGGCGGCAATCGGAATCGGTCAAGAAAATAATCACACAAAATGTTCTTCAATTTATTAATACGGTTTTATTTTACTTAGGCAAGTCCCAAGGTCGATCACAAGGAGGCAAAGGAATAACATAGAGAGATGTCTATCAAAGTTTGTGTTCAGTTTTTGAGGCGGTCCTTTTTTTTAGAATTTTCAATGCCATAGAGGGTGCAAAGTGCAAATTTGGCCTATTTTAGGGACTAAAATATAAATTACATTCAAACGATGTTCGAAAAATATGAAATTTGGCCACTATGTGAAATATGATGAAATGAATGCACTGTAATATTTTTAGAATTTTTGGATGCAATATGATTTTTTATGGATTTTTATATGCAAACAGAATGATTTTCAATATTTAATTATAATAAATATTAAACCTACTTATTTTCAAGAATTAAAATTATCTAAGATCTATCACTAGGTGATGAATCTCAGAAAAATCTTAAACCTCGAAAATGTGGGGTTTAATACCTATTAAAAATTAAATACTAAAATATGCAAACTGACTTTTACAAAGAAAAGTATGCATGCAAATGTAAATCTTTTTGGGCACAATGTCAAGCACAATTAATTCTACAATATGTGATTTTTCGAGAATTTTTAGAGTAATGGTTAATCAACTAAGAAATTCAGAGTAAGAAATGGATAAAATATGCAAATTTCCACAAAACAACTATTTATTAATTAACCATTAATCAGAAAAATGCCCACAATATGCAAAAACGTAGAGAATTAATCAACAAACATCATGCTATTTTTTTGATGATAAAATAATGTAGAGAAGAGGTCTAGAATCACGGGGGAACACAGGGGCTTGATTGCAATATTTAAATAAAATAAACAAGTAAAGAAAACTGCAGTGGGGTGGCTTGTCTGAAATTACCAATAACTCAGAGGTACGTCTGCAATTTCTCCAGAGGGGCACGTGCGGTCTGTGGACTTGAATGCAATATGCGAGGAGGTCAGGGGACCTTTGCTGCAAATGACCCATCGGTCACGTGCTACGCACGTGACCCTGGAAGAGGGCTGAGACATTCCCACGCACGTGCGGAGCACATGCGTGGGCCTCGAGCTGTGCCCAGCTGCTGGCGGCTAGAGAAAGGCGGAGGGGCGGTGGCTTCGAGTCCCGACGAGGTGGAGGGGGCGGAGATGGAGCTGGGCTCCGGTGGCTACTGGAGAAGGGCTGGCGAATCAGTGATGTTGGCGGAGAAGATGGCGTTGTGTTGGAGTCGTAAGGCGAGGAGCGGAGGAGCTGGAGATGGCCGGTGGAGTTGCGATGGCGGAAGCGACGAAGCATTGGTGGAGATACGTTGGCTCGACGACGTTGGGAGTGGCCGGAGCTTGATGTCATAGGCGATGGATCTAATGGCCGACACACGGCCGGCGGACGTCGGGGAAGAAGAGGGTCGGCGGCGAAGGCGAGGTCGAGCGTCGGTAGAGAGAGAGAGAGAGAGAGAGATTATACCTAGAGATAGGGCTCGACGGTCGGTCGCCGGAGCGGAGCAACGGCGATGGAGGCTTGCTGCGACAAAGCACGGGGAGGCCTCGGATCACGCCAAAAGGAGATGGACTTGCTGGCTGTCACGACCAAGAGGGATCCTTGAAGGTTGAACGGCGGATATATCGTCGGCTCTACGGTGTGAAGGCCGGAGCAAGCAGCTGTGCTGGTGTGCGGCACTACAACGAAGCTCGAAAGCTTCGGATCTCGCCGCAGTCTGGGGAGCGCTGCCGGAGCTGTCACCTCCGGTGGAGATGCTCTCGAGTCTGTCGTGAATCGGCGGATGATTTGGCGAGGGGCGGCGGCTGTGTTTAAATAGGGACGTCGGGGGTGGTCGGTCATGGAAGGAGTATCGGGAACGATGAGATTAAGGGAGTGGAGGAGATCGGCGAGGATCGGAGATGGGATTCGAATGGGATATGCGGCGAGGCGGTGCGAGGCGATGGATTAGGCGAGATCGTGGTGGATTGGAGGTTGGCGGCGGCGATCGGAGATGGGCGGGATTGGCCATGATTTGCGGCGAAAGCTCGGGGGCGGCAGAGCTTCAATTGGGAAAGTGTCCAGAGGTGGAAGACTTGCCTGAGCCGTCCGATCGTTCCGTGATCGGATGGTTCGAAAGAAGACACGTGGCAATTAAAGGTGAGAGGGGAAAGGCGGGCACGTGCGGAGCACGTGTCTGGGACGCACGTGCGCCCATTTAATTTTTTTAATAAAATGAATATATAATATAGCCAAAAATGGCTGATACGTGGCGGCACCAGGTGCTGCCACGTGTCAGCACCAGAAAATTCGCAAATTAAATGCATTGTAAAAACAAAAATAAATAGTAAACAACCTCGGATCGAAAAAGTTTCTTCACAAAAATTGCTCATCTTGATGAGATCTACAACTTTCATGAAGACATCAAAACCAAAATCGATCATTTGCACAAAGTGGTATTTTTGGTGTATCCCATGTACATAGAATACCTTGATTTTTGAGTTTTATATTTTTTATGTCACTTTTAAATCAAATAAAAATCCAGAAAAAATATGGTAAAATCAGAAATAAATAATCACACACTAATCTAATTTTTTGGATTTTTATTGATAGGTTAAATATGTACATAAAATATTAGGTCAAAAGTCGCTAAAATACACAATATACAAAAGAGGCCCAAAACCCAACTTTCACATATGAGCTCTGATTCACTTGAACGTGGTCTTGTTTTGAAGGTAATTGAATGTACATTAGTTCAAAAGTGAGTAGGATTAATTCAGACACTGGATGAGGAAGATATGATGTTTTTTTTAGTCCGGAAATCCTGAAACTAGGGTTTTGGTTTTTGGTCCACTTATTTTGGGTTAGTTATTTTTTGTATTTTTTCTTTATTCTTGTTAGTGATATGTACACAGTGGAATGGTTTTGAGTCATTCGGAGTTATCATGAATGAGTTAAAAATCAGGGAAGTTAAGCTATTTACGGGTCAATTTTGGCTTGGATTTTTGGCTTCTTATTTTGTGCAGAAATTAGTGCTAAAATGCAATTCTTATGAAAACATTTATGAATGCTAATTATGCAGAATAGATGCCTAAATGCTGTTGATTTTGAGGTATTTGAGCTTAAAAAATGAGATTTAGAGTGATGAATTCGAGATTCATCATCCCCCTATACTTAAAGCATGCTCGTCCCTGAGCATCAAAAAGAAATGCTATGAAGTGAAATGAGATTGGGTTCCATATCAAGACCATGAGCTGAAGGTGAAAATGAATCTAGACTCAACCTTTGGATTAATAGTGTGGCGTAACTTCTGTGAGACTTAGAATTTTAAAGTGAACAGCCCTCGAGTTCTACACATCATTGATATAGTTTCGGCTCAGAAGTCATCTTAGATCAATCCTCTTCCCGAAGTATACCCTATGAACATTGAACAACTGACTCATGTATCTGAAAGGTTTTAGCTCTTCCCATCCAGAATGCCGGACTACCATGCTCCTATCCTCTTTAGTAACTCATTCTCGGGGAGTTAGGTATTTCCTTATAAGGTCTGTCGCGCTGTGTTCACAATCGAATTGGGGAAGAAGATAGAAGAAGGGGAAAAGAACTGGAGGGTTGCCAGTGTAGTCACCTCTCCTTGTGAAGCTGGCCAGTGTAGCCGAGTCTCCACCAAGATCTGCAGGTTTTCTTTGAAGCTTGGATCCTTTTTTGGTCAGATGTTTATTTGGTAGAATGCTTCTTTGTATTTGGAATTTTTGGTGATTCTGCTTGGATCTTGTTGTGCCCCTACGAATATAGAATCTTTTTGTTCCGTACATTTTTTTGGGGTCTTAGAAAAATTGTGCCCAGCCGTCCATCCCTTTTCCGAAGCTTTATTTCAACCCGTACTCCGGTCTTTAGATTTCCACACTACCAGAAAAGAAACTCACACAGTCTTCCAACATCCCGTCTGAGTTGAGCTAAGTGCATAGTGCGAGAGTACAAATTAATTCCCTATTCCAGAGTTGTACCCAGAATGAAGAGAGCAGGTTAGACACTAAGAGTCAAACGCTGCACATTATCATGTGGAACTCAAAGAATTAAGTCAAAGACCTGAAGACTCTAAAATCCTATTTCTCGGTGAAGTTCCTTTGAAAATTAGGTGGATTAAGGTCAAGTCCAGACCACTCTCGATTTCGGCTCATAACTCGGTTCAGAACCCAGTGACTTTTCACATATGCAAATGCGATGCTGGATGAAGTGCAGGTGTGTGAAATGCAGACACATTTTTTCCTTTTTTTTCTTTTTTTTTGCAAGGGATTTTTTTTGCAAAAAAGAATAAGAAGCCATTTTTTCAAAAATTTTGGGCACAGTTAGTGTTAGTAGCAAAACTCTTTTATTTTTGTCTCTTTTTTTGGTTTTTTTGTTTTTTTTAAAGAATACCCACCTCGTAAATACATATAGACTTACGTGTAAGTACGAGATATGGATAGAATATATACAAAGTATATATACAGACTCCCCTATACTTAGCGAGTGTTGTGTCCTCAGAGCACAAGAAGCGTAAAGAAGGCATAGCTCGGACTAAGCGTAAGAGAGTGAAAAAAAGGAAAAAGAACAAGATTTACATAATCGACCCTATACTTAGACTGTGAATAGTCTAAGTATAGAAGAAGAGCGGAAAAGAAGAAGGAAAAAATGAAGTGGTCGAGGTATGTGAATGAGGAGAGTATATACAGGTGGTTGTCGGTTCCCCCTATACTTAAGCTCTGGTCAGCCTAAGTATAGAAGAAGGGTGGAAGTGAGGCGATCTTGGAGGAGTGTGATGGGGAAAATGGAATATACAGATGGCATCGGTCCCCTCCTATACTTAGGACTTGACCTAAGTAGAGGAAGAAGCTGTACAAGGAGATCGATGTGGTCGGGAGGGAGGGTGGGTAGCCGATGATTAAGGCGGTTTACGGCTGATCTTTTTGTGAGCCTGTGATGGGAGATCGTAGTGTTGAGACGGAGATGAAACATGTGATTCACAACTACTATCAGTGTCATCCTCAGAAAAATCATGATGGATAGTAGATGAAACATTTGAGTCAGACGAAAGGTAGCCATCATCAGAGTTATCCTCAGAGGAATAGCATTTGAAAGTGGACACACTCCAGATATTCATGTCTTTTTGTTTCTTTAATTGTTTCCTCGAAAGTCGTTCCTTTTAAAGATCAATCGGTTTGTCCTCAGATGAATATTCAGACACTCCGGTCTCAGTCAGCTCATAAGAAATAATTCCAGTGTACTTGCGAAAGGTAGGAGCATCAACTTTGGATGAGTAATAATTAGGAACGGGAGTTGTCCAACGAGAATCGAATTTTGGATCCTTGCAAAGATATGCCTTTAGAGCTGCCGAACAGACTTCACTCATGTAGACCACCTTTTCCAGACCTGATGAGGGATCATCAACCGATTCCTCTTCCGAAAGGTCAAATCTGACTCTTTTTTTCTTGTTTCGTGAAGTTGTCGGTTCACTTGAGTATCCAGATGAGTAGCCATTAGAATTTTTCTCCTTGGTTGGTGTTCGGCCTGCGTGTTTGTTCTTAGTCTCCTGAATGTTGGTGCACTCTCGATTTGGAAGGATTTGGTCAAGATAATCAGAGTAGGTTGCTCCAGGGTGCGACCATGCATATGTCTCAGGATCGTAGTAGAAGGATTTGTCTATTTTGAGATCCGCGGGAATTGAAATACCGGGGAGAGTCTTTGCATGTTCATTCTCACTTGATTTGTCATTGGAGCATTCCTGTGTTAAGTTGATGTAATCCATGTAGTCAGTATAGTTTGACCCAGGGTGTGACCATGCATAAATCTCCGGATCATATGATTCGTATGCTCGATTTTCCATGGTGAGAGCAGCTGAGAATGGAGCAGGGGGGAGATTCTCTAAACCAATAGTCTCATCAACAACCGCTATCTCAGGTGTCGTAGCGGGGTAGGGCTCTTCTACCTCATCATGGTTGCGGTTGTCGGGGAGTTCGTGGATTACCTCAGAAGATCTTGGTTCCTCAAAGACTATATCAGATCGTAGTGATTCCAATGCTGTAAAATTTATCTGCCGAGTCTCACAATCGATAATTGCCTTAGACAATGCTAAGAATGGCTTTCTGAGAATAATTGGAGACTGGGTGAATTCTCCTTGATGCTCAATATCAATGATCGTGAATTCCATTTTGAGCGGAGTACCTTGGAATATCATGATGACAGAAATGATTCCTCTCGGCTGCTTTATTGATCGGTCAGCCAATTGAGCAATTTCTCGTATCTTCCAAATCGGTCCGAGCTTGAGTTCATGAAATACAGAGGTCGGGAGGATACTGATTGGTGAATCGTCATCAATTCGAGCATGGGTGAAATTTGTGTCCTTGATCATACAATCAAATTTGGGCAACCGCTTCACTATGCGGCTCTTGATTTTTCTCCTCAATACCAAGGAAGAGGCCATTGACAAGATATGTCTTTCAGTTTTTGTTCTAATCCTTCCCGACTTTTTGTTCATTAATTTGTCCATTAAAAAAAAATTAAGGTCGGGGAAGTGTTCAATGGCCTTTATAATGGGAAGTTCAGAAATCAAGCGTTTTTCCAGTGCTTCCTGTACAATAGGATCCAAATTCTTTAGATCTTCTTCAGTTTCAATTTTTATGAAATTTTATGAATTTTCAATTTTTTTGTAGTTTTCAAATTTTTCAAATTTTGGGTAGTTTCTGTGTGGTGTGGTGATGTGGTATCTTCCATAGATGAGAAGGGGCCTTGATATTCAGGGTAAGGGTTAGGGGCATAATCATTTCTAGGGGAATAATGAGCAGAAGTATTGATGTTAGAGTCATCCCTAGGTCTTTGAATAACCTCAAAATTTTCGTCATGAGATCCAATCATTTCCTCATTTAGTTTTATATCCGATCCACCATAAAATGAGATTACTCGGTCGGCAAATTTTTGAAATCTATCCTTCTTCAATTCGAATCTGGTTTTTATCCTCGAAATATCATCCCCAAAATTATGTTCATGATCAATCATGGGAGCACTCGGTTTTTGTTCAATGATTTCATCTTCCATTTTTCTGTACGTGCGGAGAGGAGAGTTTCTTGGAATATCCATTATATGATCATTTTATGAAAATTTCTCCTAAAAAATTATGGAAGGAGGCTGCTCATATGGTACAGGCATGCGTATTTGATATGAGTAGAGTTCAGTCCTTTGATCATCATTGGTCAGATTTTGATATTGTGGAGTCAGCATACATGGTTTATGTGTGTGTAGGAGGTCAATCCAGTCCTCTGTATGAGTATCATGTCTGACGAGGGGTCTTTCTTGGTCAATCCAAAGATGATGATCATTAAGTGTGTGTCTTTCCATCTGGGTTTGGTTTCTCTACTAGTCATGAGACTTGAAGGGATTTTGATCTTGAAATGTTTCATTGGCGAGAAACTGAGAATAAGATGGTTCAGTCCAAGATGGTAGGTGATCATGTGTGGTTGGATGATTTGAGAAAGGATTTAATGAGGGGGCCAAATTCATCCGCGGGTGAAAGTTTCCCGCAAATGTTGGAGGATTATTGAAAGAAGAGGATGTACCTGATTTGGCCCTAATCGAGATAGATTTATTTTCATAGTATAGCTCTGATGGATTTTTAGATAGATGTTCGGTTATTTTTTAAGGAGTTGAGAGAAATGATAGGTTAGATCTGAAATTTGGAAAAATTTCCATGATGAGATTAAAATAAAGAGATGAGAGAGTTGATTGCACGGGATAGTCAAAAGATGTTTTATCAAATGTGCGGCTATTGATCTTCGAAATCGGTTCACGCATACCAATGCAAACACAAATAAAACTCTGGTTTCACGAACTCACACAATGAAGCTATAAGAGTTCGGCTATTATCTTTTCAATTTTTAATTGGTGACAAAACAATCTTGGAAAATAATTAAGCGAGCTGTTAGGTGCCGAAATTTCCGTAATGACTGGCCTGAATTCTTACGACTAGTTGCACCTACTTTCAGCCAGTATGGGAGTAAGTATGGACCGTAGAACAGCTACCCATTACTTGAGGACGGAGCCTTACGTAGTGTCCTCTAAACCACCCACTCTGCTAAGGAAATCCGGACCGTTTATCGGCTACCCGTAGATCCTCACTGAGAAGTAGCTAATCGTTTTTGCCAGAATCAGTAGTCAATATGAAAATCCGGGTTTGGGCTTAACCTTAAGTGTCGTCTCTCACTCACTCAGAAAAATAGAAACATCCAAGGTCGGGGTTGCTCTCCCGCAAAATTTCTTGATTTTATAGGTTATTTTGATCGGTTATAATTAGCAGTCCCAATTTTAATTAGGTGATCACTGAAGAATTTAAAATGAGCACAAATACACGTCTACCATCCGGTCCCAATTTCTTTTTAAAATTATGTGACAAAACGAGAGGGGGAAAGTCGGGAAAAGCCGATGCACGCGGAAAACTATGATGAATGCTCAGTTAGAAGACTTACAGTGAATCCTCGCAATCTTCATGTGGGATGCTAGAGAGAATTGAAAAATTATTCTAAATGAATGCAAGCCATGAAAAACCACACCTAAATAGAAAGTTCTATTAGCGGGAAAGAATTGAGTTAAATTTGGCTAAGTTGAACGATCTATGTGCGCCTCAATTAATAGTGTAGTGTAGCTTAATCCTATGAGCACAATCAAAAATTAAATTGCTCTGAGAGCCGTATGTGCAGGTCTATCCTATTCTCCACTCAAGTCGGGCCCCACTCTCACCGGAGAGTGAAACAGGCCACGACACACCACAGAATAAAGTTAGAGGTCTTGTTACACACGCGAGCGTCCAAACGGACACCGCTGTAAAAGTACAACGAAATTAAAGTTCAGAAAAATTAATCCTAGACTCTACGCTTTCTCACAACTTGACTCGATCTTAATTTTAATTACGGCTTTTGCGGAAGTTGGTGAAGTTGCGTCGGTTCTTGAAAAACCACTCCGCATAGCGGATACCTCGCAAGGAAAATAAGAGAGATAGTGTAAGAGAGTGACTTAAAAATATATGAAAAATAAATGCTGAAATAAATTGCAGGAAAAAATGGAATTTACAATGAGAAATTCGAGGGTCAGACTACCCGAATGCAGAAAACCGAACGAAAATTTTCAAGACAAAAATCTAAGCTGTTTGCCTCCCCGGCAACGGTGCCATCTGACGAGTCCGGAAATGCAACGTTTAAAAGTTGTTTTTATCTTGTCGTGCGTAAAATGATTAGTCATGCGTTGTAGGCGGCAATCGGAATAGGTCAAGAAAATAACCACACAAAATGTTCTTCAATTTATTAATGTGGTTTTATGTTTATTTTACTTGGGAAAGTCCCAAGGTCGATCACAAGGAGGCAAAGGAACAACCTAGAGAGATGTCTATCAAAGTTTGTGTTCGGTTTTCGAGGCGGTCTTTTTTTTAGAATTTTCAATGTTATAGAGGGTGCAATGTGCAGATTCGGCCTATTTTAGGGACTAAGATATAAATTACGTTCAAACGATGTCCAAACAATATGAAATTTGGCCACCATGTAAAATATGATGAAATGTATGCACTGTACTGTTTTTAGAATTTTTGGATGCAATATGATTTTTTTATGGATTTTTAAATGCAAACTGAATGATTTTCAATATTTAATTATAATAAATATTAAACCTACTTATTTTCAAGAAATAAAATTATCTAAGATCTATCACTAGGTGATGAATCTCAGAAAGATCCTAAACCTCGAAAATGTAGGATTTAATACCTAATTAAAAATTAAATACAAAAATATGCAAAATGATTTTTACAGAGCAAAGTATGCATGCAAATGCAAATCTTTTTGGGCACAATGTCAAGCATGATTAATTCTACAATATATGATTTTTCGAGAATTTTTAGAGTAATGATTAATCAACTATGAATTTCGGAGCAAGAAATGGGTAAAATATGCAAATTTCCACAAAACAATTATTTATTAATTAACCATCAATTAGAAAAATGCCCACAATAAGCAAAAATGTAGAGAATCAATCAACAAACATCATGCTATTTTTTTGATGATAAAATAATGTAGAGAAGAGGTCTAGAATCACAGGGGAACACAAGGGCCTGATTGCAATATTTAAATAAAATAAACAAGTAAAGAAAACTGCAGTGGGGGGGCTAGTCTGAAATTACCAATAACTCCGGGGTACGTCTGCAATTTCTCCAGAGGGGCACGTGCGTTGCACGTGCCCTCTGGTCTGTGGACTTGAATGCAATATGCGAGGAGGTCTGGGGGCCTTTGCTGCAAATGACCCAGCGGTCACGTGCTACGCACGTGACCCTGGAAGAGGGCTGAGACGTTCCCACGCATGTGCGGAGCACGTGCGTGGGCCTCGGGCTGTGCCCGGCCGCTGGCGGCTAGAGAAAGACGGAGGGGCGGTGGCTTCGAGTCCCGGCGAGGCGGAGGGGGTGGAGACGGAGCTGGGATCCGGTGGGTACTGGAGAAGGGCTGGCGAATCGGTGACGTTGGCGAAGAAGATGGCGTTGCGTTGGAGTCGTAAGGCGAGGAGCGGAGGAGCTGGAGATGGCCGATGGAGTTGCGAAGGTGGAGGCGACGAAGCGTTGATGGAGATACGTTGGCTCGACGGCGTTGGGAGTGGCCAGAGCTTGATGTCGTAGGCGATGGATCCAATGGCCGACACACGGCCGGCGGACGTCGACGAAGAAGAGGGTCGGCGGTGAAGGCGAGGTCGAGCGTCGGTTAAGTGAGAGAGCGAGAGAAAGAGAGAGAGAGAGAGATTATACCTGGAGATAGGGCTCGACGACCGGTCGCCTGAGCGGAGCAGTGGCGATGGAGGCTTGCTGCGATGAAGCACGGGGAGGCCTCAGATCACGCCAAAAGGATGGACTTGCTGGCTGTCACGACCAGGAGGGATCCTTGAAGGTTGAACGGTGGATATATCGTCGGCTCTACGACGTGAAGGCTGGAGCGAGCAGCTGTGCAGGTGTGCGGCACTGCAATGAAGCTCGAAAGCTTTGGATCTCGCCGCAGTCTGGGGAGCGTTGCCGGAGCTGTCACATCTGGCGGAGATGCTCTCGTTTCTGTCGTGAATCGACGAATGATTTGGCGAGGGGCGGCGGATGTGTTTAAATAGGGACGTCAGGGGTGGTCGGTCATAGAAGGAGTATCGGGAACAGCGAGATTAAGGGAGTGGAGGAGATCGGCGAGGATAGGAGATGGGATTCGATTGGGATACACGGCGAGGCGGCGCGAGGCGATGGATTGGGCGAGATCGTGGTGGATTGGAGGTTGGCGGCGGTGATCGGAGATGGGCGAGATTGGCCGTGATTTGCGGTGAAAGCTCGGGGGCGGCGGAGCTTCAATTGGGAAAGTGTCCAGAGGTGGAAGACGTGCCTGAGTCGTCCGATCGTTCCGTGATCGGACGGTTCGAAAGAAGACACGTGGCGATTAAAGGCGAGAAAGGCGGGCACGTGCGGAGCACGTGCCTGGGAGGCACGTGCGACGCACGTGCGCCCATTTAATTTTTTTTAATAAAACGAATATATAATATAGCCAAAAATGGCTGACACGCGGCGGCACCAAGTGCTGCCACGTGTCAGCACTAGAAAATTCGCAAATTAAATTCATTGTAAAATAAAAAAGAAATAGTAAACGACCTCGGATCAAAAAAGTTTCTTCACGAAAATTGCTCGTCTTGATGAGATCTATAACTTTCATGAAGACATCAAAACCAAAATCGATCATTTGCATAAATTGGTATTTTTGGGGTATCCCATGTACATAAAATACATTGATTTTTGGGTTTTATAATTTTTATGTCATTTTTAAATCAAATAAAATCCGGAAAAATATAGTAAAATCAGAAATAAATAATCACACACTAATCTATTTTTTTGATTTTTATTAATAGGTTAAATATGTACATAAAATATTAGGTCAAAAACCGCTAAAATATACAATATACAAAAGAGGCACACAACCCAACTTTCATATATGAGCTCCGATTCACTTGAACTTGGTCTTGTTTTGAAGGTAATTGAATGTACATTAGTTCAAAAGTGAGTAGGATTAATTCGGACACTAGATGAGGAATATATGAGGTTTTTTTAGTCCGGAAATCCTGAAACTATGGTTTGGGTTTTTGGTCCCCTTATTTGGGTTAGTTATTTTTTTGTATTTTTTCTTTATTCTTGTTAGTGATATGTACACAATGGATGTGGTTATGAGTCATTCGGAGTTAGAATGAATGAGTTAAAAATCAGGGAAGTTAGGCTATTTACAAGTCAATTTTGGCTTGGATTTTTGGCTTCTTATTTTGTGCAGAAATTAGTACTAAAATGCAATTCTTATGAAAACATGCATGGATGCTAATTATGCAGAATAGTATCCTAAATGTTGTTGATTTTGAGGGATTTGAGCTTAAAAAATGAGATTTAGAGTGATGAATTCGAGATTCATCACCCAGCCGCTGGTGCTTCCCCGTTCTTTGTCATCATCTTCTGGCCGTCAGATCAGGCCTTGTTCTTCCAGACCATCAGCCACCGTTGGATCTCGCGTCTCCAGCACCATTTGATCGTCGTCCATCTTCTAAACTGGGTCGTGCATCCGCGAAGGGGCATCGGGCGTCGCCAGCGTGCCACGTGTATAAGTAAAGCCATCAGCGTCGTCCGATCCGCCAAGGCGCGTGGGTATTTTCCGATTCTTCCCCTGCCAGTTTTTGTATTTCATAAATAGCACTTAAAATTCATTTGCCCTATTTTTATTTTTGTAACATTTGCATATCGCCCCTGGACCTTATCGGATATTGCATTTAAGGACAAGCCACGTCACCTCACGTGACAAGCACACGTGAGGTACGAGGTATTTTGCAGAGAGGCTCTCGGCCATTTTTGTATTTGTGATCAGTCCAGGAACTTTTGGATCACGTGCATTATTTTTGGATAATTTGCATGTAATCCGCTGGAGTTTGGTATAATTGCGTATAGGTCCTCGCCAGGCGCGTGCGCTGCGCGTGTGTGGGTGGGCATTTAGCATCGACACCCTTGCAGCTTTAGGTTTTTGTATTTAGTCCAGCAAACTTCTTAATTAGTCTTACATTTTCTGGAAAATTTGCACTGCGGCCCTGAAACTTTTATCTATTTACATATATGCCCCTTGCCTGCATGTAGTTTCTTTTTAATGTTTCTAATTATTGCGTGCATCTATAAAAGTCTAAAAAATCTACAAAAATTATTTTAAGCTCCTGTTGCATTGCATATTCATGGAATATTTTTATTTTTTTTATTTTTTACTGCATTTTAATATTTATTAAAAATCAAAACATGCATTTTAGCTACTGTTTGCATTAGAAAATACCAAAAAATATCAAAACCCCTTGAAAATTTCCAAAAACATTACCTAAGGTCTATTTTAGTGTGTTTTAGTGTCAGTCCAAAAATCATTAAAAATTTCAAAACAAAAACCTTAAAGATTAGAAAACTCCTAAAAACTTCATAAAAATCTAAAAAATCATAGAAAAAGCCAAAAAATGCAAACTCAGGTTCGTAGTTTCCTTATTTTATTTCCTTCATTATAAAATTAATTTGAGGAATTTTAGATACTGTTTAGTATTTTTAATCCTCATTTTAATTTCGGTCAGCATCTTTATTCACTATTTTCTTTGTTTTAATTTTTAAAAATGCCAAAAATATTCTGAAAAATCCCCAAAAATCATAAAAACATTATAAAAATATAAAAAGACCAAAAACACTTTATTATCTGATTTTTGAGTATATTTTCCTACTTTTATAAATATCTTATTTCCTCTTTTCTTATATTATATATATACTCTATTATTGAAAAAGAAAATACCAAAATATAAAATATAAAAATAAAATATAAAATCAGAAAATTAAAAACAAAAATAAAAAATAAAAAAATAAAATAAAAAATTAAAAACCCATAAAAACATTTGCATATTGTACACACACATCACAATCACATTTTGCACTTTGCCCAATCTATCCTGCTTGCTCCCTGAGTTCGACACTCTACATACTTTAACTATTCACCTATTTGTAGAGTTAAAATAAATTTGACACCAAATTTATTTTTCATTGCTTGATTTATATATTGTGGGTTCATTGTTGACTTTAGTTCGGGATTCATTGAGGGTCGCCACAGCGATTGTAGTCCCGCCTTGTGTGGACTATTTAGACCCCGTGAATTTTGGCTAAATCAGGACCCCATACTAGTTTTATTTGCATTTAAGTCCTTGTCTAGGTCAGCCGACAGAGGTGGGTTATTTTGCAACCAAGCCCTTGTGGGTTTTTGGTATTTAATGTTTAGTCAGATTTTTGACTAATTAAGTTATAACTTTTTGGATAAATTACGAATTAGCCCCCTAGGTTGTTGGTATTTGATATTTAGTCCATGTAAGGCACACATGCTTATATACGTGACTTTGGCAATTTTGCAGTAATACCCTTGTGTTTTTAGCTATTTCATATTAGTCAGTGAACTTTTTGTATACGCTATAAATTTCTGGGAAATTTGCACTTTGTCGCTGATATTTTTGGATATTTACAAAAATGCCCTTGCCAATAGTAGTTTCTCTTTGTTTCTAGTATTTATTTCATGCATCTGTAAAAATATAAAAAATATCAAAAAATAGGCATAACTTCTTGTTGCATTTCGCATTCATGCCATAATTTTGTTTTACATTTTTTATTATTTTTTTATTTTTAAAAAAAACCAAAAAAATGTCATTTTTATCCCTATTTGCATCAGAAAATTCATAAAAAAAATAAAATCATTTTTAAAAATTCTCAAAAACATATATTTTATGTATTTTATGTTTTTAATCATCAGACCAAAAATCACTAAAAAATATAAATAAAAACTCATAAAAATGACAAAACCCCTAAAACCTTTATGAAAATTTATAAAATCCATAAAAATCCAAAAATCGTGTTTTCTGTTTCTAAATTTTCTCTATTTTATTATCTTTATTTTAAATTAATTTGGAGAATTTTTGTTACTGTTTACTATTTTTCATCTCCATTTCGATTTTGGCTAGTTATTTAATTCCCTATTTTGAGCATTTGTTACTTTAAAAATGCCAAAAGAATTATAAAAAAATACAGAAAAATCACAAAATAGTAAAAAAATTATACAAAACCCAAAAATATTCATTTTCTATATTTTTTATTATTTTTACCTATATATATTATCTCTCTCGTACCTATATTGTGTGTATATATATATCTTATTTTATAATTTAAAATAAAAGAAAATACAAAAAATATAAAATATAAAAAGAAAATACAAAATCAGAAAATTAAAAATTTAAAAAATAAAAAAACTTAAATAAAAAATATTAAAATTAAAAACTACAAAAAATAACACTTTTATAGACAAATACATCACATTCATTTTTGTGCAATTCATTGCCCCAATCTACCTGCTTGTTCCCTGTGTTCGACACTCTACACATACTTGCACCTATACACATCTTTGTTGTAGTGTTATAATAAAATTTAACTCCGCATCGCTTTTCATTGTTTGATCATTATTGTTGGTTAATTGTTGTTTGAATTAGGGTTTCGTGCGAGGTCAACTCGACGAATAGATTTCTTGCCTTGCGAGATTTCTAGACCTCCGCAAAATCCTGTTCAACAAATGGCACCGTAGCCGGGGAGCAACAACGATTAGATCGACTTTTTGACTGAATATGATTATTTGTTTATACTTTTGCTTCATTATTTTCTCCTTTATTTGATATATATTGTTAAGTTGTCTAACCCATCTCTTTGTTGACTTTGTGCAAGGGAACTACGAATCGAGGGAGGCGCTCTACTCGAGGCGCCTGCGCACCCACGTGAAGCCGTCGTCAACTTGCCAACCTAGCACCAAGGAGACTTAGAGATTTTTGAAGATCGAGCTTCATTTTTATTTTATGTATTTATTTGTGTAATTTAGGTGTGTGAGAGAGAGACCATTATTATTTGTAATAATACCGGTACTCTGGACTCTGAACTTTCAGGCCCAATTTCCAAGTGTTTGTTCACTTGGGGGCTCACCACGTTTTTGATGGTTTTCCTTCGCATTTTTTATATTTGTTTCCTGATTTTATTTTATTTCTTTTGTGTGATTGAGCCTTAGTTTTAGGAGTTGTTTGACGATAGTATTAGGTCCAAACACTTAATTACATTTGCCTGTACCTATAGTCTCGTTTGGACTCGATCAAATTTTGAAACATTGATCTTCATGCTAATAACAGTTTCCCACACTACGGCGATGTCATCAACTTACATTTGCATATAGTTAGGTTTCAATTCCGCTGAGCATCCCTACATGTAGAGTGCTGGAGGCAAGGTGAGCATTTACGCTTTAGCATTCATCATCATTTTTGCCGCTTGCATTCCTTTTCCGCCTCTCTACCTCTGATTTTGCCAACCTAGGTTCTTAAAGGAATTGACTCCTCGATAGGCACTTGCATTCTCACTAAAAATCCAAAAAATGTGATAACCAATAAAACTGGGACTGCTAACATTACTCGACCCTAAAATACATTAAAAAGAAAAATATTGTCTTGGGGGTGAGTAATACCCTCATTGTCTTCGCTTTTACTTGCTCGCACACACACTAAGGATTAGTTCCAAAATCCCATTTATCCCTATGTGTTTGCGTAATTTTTGGACTTCTCACCTAACTCTAAAATAGACAAGATAAAAAGATCACATTTTTGCGATCTTCACTGAGTTGAGTAGGTGAATTGAGGGTTTGTTTTGTGTGAGTTTGTTTGTGATTAGGTTGTGTGTATCCTAGATCGCCTCTGCACATTTGTGCCTTTTTCTTCACTCTTTTGATTTGATCATCGTGCTCTCCCAACTATCCTTTCCTTTTGTTTTCGAGATGGACCCCTGGAGAGATTTTTATCCGGACTTTGTGGATCCCTCGTACCCTCCAGCCGGTCCACCTCCTTTTTATCAGGAGGATTCTCCTTCTATTTTTCCTGATTTTTGTACATATCCGACCAATCCACTATTTCAGAATCTGGACTTTGACCTTTTCCCATCATTTCCACCACCATCACATTCACAGTTCGACAACCCACTCTTCATAGAATATCCAGATTCGAACTGCGATTTTTGTCCACACCCACCACCCACCTTCGACATACCCGATCCTTAGATGTTGGAGTCACCTTTCATGATATCCACACTTGAGACCTTGAATCAGATGATGGAGCATATGAACTCGAGAATGAATGATATAGTTAGCATAAATAAGATCCATAATGTATCTCCATTCTTTGAGGATTCGGATTCATATGAGGATTATCATGAGAGCTTGCAATCGTCCAATATACAAAAAAATGAGAAAATTTTAAAAACACAAAAAGATTCCGAGAGAACCATGGTTGACTTAGACTGTGAGGAGAGTGCCCATATACCATATCCTTCCACCACACAACCTTTCACACCTAGTCCCACCTTTGACCCCGAGGATGCTTCTGTACAGACTACTCTTGGCATTCCCCATGTGTATGTTGATTCTGACTTCCTCCCTTGTATGGAGGAGGTCCAAAAATTCAAAAAAAGTTTATTGAACCTGAAGTGGTGGCCGCTATTCATGAGATCATTGATGCCCTACTTCGCCAGGCCATGACCCAATTATCTGCTCCTCCTCATAAGAAGAGAAAGCGGAGGAGCAGATCTGAGCGTCACATATTGACCATGGCCACTGCCCAAGCCATCGTCCATCGTCCATATCGTAGAAAAAGGAACACAGCTACCCCATTCATCACCTGCACCATCTCTGACCACACTTGTGATCACACTCTCCTCGACGGCGGTGCTTCGATTAGTATCATACCCTTCTCTTTGGTACAGTCTCTTCACTTAGGGCCTCTCAAGAAAACCAGGATGATAGTATAATTTGCTGATGGATAAATAAAGAGGCCGAAGGGTATTCTTGAAAATGCTGTCATTTCGATTCAGGGCACGAGCTACAATGTTAATTTTGTTGTATTGCCCATGGAGACCTCCACAAGGGGTCACTCTCCAATCATCCTGGGATGACCATTCCCCGCCTCTGCGAGGGTCGTTATCGACTATGGATCATGAGAGATTTGCTTCCGTCCTGTTGATGAGAGCGAGATGATCATCATTGCACCCACTGTTGACCAGAGACCTGCACCTGATGTGATTTCACCGATCTTAGCTGACTCCGAGGACCATGACCTTGACGAGACCATCAGATACTTTTGTTGTATGCTCGACTCCACTGAGACTCGAGAATTCCTCCATGTGGAAGAAGACTCGGAAAGCATGGATCTCGGAGTTCTTTCTTATGGTGTTTGGCGATGTGTTGATGACATCCACGGGATTTACACGATCGATACCATTGAGCGGAGGGTAGATCTAGAGAACAGACAGGACGGACATGACTTGACTTCTTTCACGGATGAGTCTGTTCTTGTTCATTCAGATATTGATGAGACCAAGGCTGAATTTGATTTGGTTGCTTTTATTCAGGAATTCTGGCCTTTTGATGAAAAAGATGATCCAGTTGAGATTCTTGAGGACAAACATAGTTCGACTACTTCCACTGATGAGTTCATTCCTTTTGGTCTTGATTGTGACCTAGATGAAACCTCGCAGGATGACTCTGACCTTACTTCTTCCGAGTATGATGAGTTCGTCCCATTTCACTTTGATATCAGTGAGACCTTTAAGTCCAGACCTAGCAGCACTACTTCCACTGACCTGTCTGTGCCTCTCCACCCTAGGACCACTGAGAACTTACAGCATGTTGATCCTGATCAGTTTGCATCATCTGAGGACCCTGTTGTCGACCTGCACCATATCAGATCCATTCCTCAGCGGTCCCGCAAGAAGGTTCGCTTTCAACCTTTTTGATCCTCTGTATATCCACTCTGTTGTATATTCGCTCTTGTCCATCTCCTGTATTGCTCACTCCACCCATTCTCGTGGTTGCCTTGCTTAGGATGTACTTTGTCCTAAGTATAGGGGGTGGATGTGCCGAGTGTTCAGTCTTCGTTCTGTTTCATTACTCCTGTTGTTATCTATACTTAAGGATTCTTTTACCCTAAGTATAGGGGGGGTGATGTGTACATCCTTTGATCTCTTCTTCCATCTTTGTCTCTTTTCTTCTTTTCTTATTTTCCTTTTCTATTTTCTTTTTCTACTGAAAAGGTGTCACCCCTTGTTGTCAGTCTTATATACTTAAGGCATACTTTGTCCTAAGTAAAGGGGGGTGTGCACCCTGAATTCTTCTATTCTTTGTTCCTCTCTATTGTCTCCTCTTCTTGTCTATACTTAGGGATATCTTACCCTTAGTATAGGGGGAAACAATCTGAGTACGATATGTTCATTCCCACCCTTGACCCTCCCTGCTTTGTTCACAGTCTGCTATACTTAGGATTATTTGATCCTAAGTATAGGGGGTCGGTCAACTTCCTATTCATGCATTCATTTCTTCGTTCTTTATTCTTTAGACTTCTCTATACTCAGTACGAGTTATGTCTTCTCTTTTTCTCTCTGATATATGAGGATATAGCTCAAGCTAAGTATAGGGGGGTCGTATATACTTCACATACACTTTAGCCATAACTCGTACTTTCATATTTTTTTATTAATAATTATGGCTAATTATACTATTAAAATTCATTAAAAACCTTAACAAAAAGATGTTATTATTCCTCAAATATTTTTTTGTATTTACTGATTAATAAATCAGGTGAAAATATTTTTTGCAAAATGTTTGAAAATAGTTTGAAAATCCTTTTGAAAAATCTTTTGAAAACTATTTGGAAAACGTTTTGTTCAATATTTTCAACCTTCGTAAAAATTATTTTGTTTTGAAAATTTATTTTCGTTGTGTGAAATAAAAATGTTTAAAAATCAACTTGCAAATGGTTTGAAAATGGTTGCAAAAATATTTGAAAAATCTATATATATACTATTTGAAAAACCTTTGCAAAATGACTTTCAAATGTGTATACATGTTTGTAAAATTATTTGTAAAAATAATTTTGGACTATATTTTTCAAAATTATTTGAAAAACCTTTTTCAAATAAGTTTGAGGAATATACACATCACACTAAAAATTCTATATATATTTATAAAAGTGACCACTTACCCTTTGTGAATTCTTAAAATCTACTTCTTGTAATTATAATATACATTCCCGTGTAAATATTTATGCCTAGTTTTTGATAAAAAATCTTTTATTTTCAAAAATCCCAAAAACATTTGCAAAAATAAAAATACCAAAAATATTTGCAAAGTCTTTTTGAAAATAAAAAAAGGCATATGCATCATCCTTTTCAAAAAATTCCATAAAAAATCAAAATCTTTGAAAATTACACCACAAAAATATTTTCTGCATTTGCACGGCATTATTATTTTTCGGATTGAGTTTGATAGTTGAACACGTCTAAGAAAAATATGGAGATTGGAGCTTGGTTGGACCTTAAAATCTACCTAATAACATGAACTTATAGGAGCTGGAATTGAGGTACTTCAGGTCTAGTTCACTTAATTCTTTGAGAATTGTGAGACTTAGTTCAATGGATTCTTGACTGCCTAAGTAGAGTATTTCGGAGCGCACGCACGACTCTTGTTGATAACGATCTAACTTGGACACACGCACCTTTCACTTGGCTCAACTCAGTTGGAGTGGTGAGGGGTTGGATTTGCCGGTATGAGACGCACACAAGTGGAAACACATGTCCTCCTCTAGGGAGGGAAGTACACCCCAACCCGTCCAGTGATGATGAATTTTGAAGATAGGAGAGTGTGGGTTGCAATAAAGCTTCAAAAGAGAGATAGTCTACTGGCTCAAGAGGAAAAACTCCTTATGTAAATACTAATGTAAATATTATTTCAAAAAAAAACTCCAAAAAAATTGGACAGGCCTGTATAAAAATAAAATGCCTGTCGGAGTATGTGAATATATTGTATAGTCAATAAGCAAGCCTGACCTTCAAAGTCAAACCATGTGAACCTGCAGCTGGATGACTTGACTACATTGGTCTTACATATTAGGATAGGTAGCTACACTGGCTACCGTCCATTCTTCTCTTCACCCCCTTCTCTTGAGCTGGTTGTCACTTGAACTTAGAAGGGAATACCCCGCTCCTCGAGGAAGGAGTTATTGGATTGGGGAATCATTGGGTTGTCATGCTGGAGAAGTTAGTCTCTTTATCATTTCAGTTGGGGAGAGCCACCATCACTTATACTGTACGAGTCAGATTTATAGTCATAAGGGTTTGCGTATGAGTTGAAGTATTCTGACCTGGCTATTGATGAGACTTGAGTAGAGTTTTGGGATTCTCGAAGGCTGTTGGATTTCAAATCCGATTCCCACTAAGGTTTTGTCTGCACTAAAATTCCAAAGGTATGACTTAAGCTCCAAACTTTGATTTTGTGAAGACAACTTTGATGATTAAACTTAATCCATTTTCTTCGTTTTCTTTTTTTGTTTTCCTTTCTTTGCACTTATTGCATAAGTGTTTGCTAGGAACTAGCAAATGCAAGTATAGGGGGATGATGAATCTCCATTTCATCATCTTTATTCTATCATTTTGGCCTTAAAAACTCTAGTAAATGCGTGTAAATAGGTTAAATTTACACATTTTATCATTCATGCAT
Source organism: Ottelia alismoides (assembly GCA_037367405.1). Taxonomy (NCBI): domain Eukaryota; kingdom Viridiplantae; phylum Streptophyta; class Magnoliopsida; order Alismatales; family Hydrocharitaceae; genus Ottelia; species Ottelia alismoides. The sequence goes on along the minus strand of JAZKJV010010717.1, from coordinate 2,116 downwards.
TATTGTGTAAATAGTGCATAAAATACTGTTTTTAATGCTAAAATTATAGAATAAAGAAAAAAGAAAAAAGAATACAATATTGCAAACATTTTATGACCCGAAACCCTGAGACCTAGGCATTTCGATGACTAGGTCAACAAGGAATAAAGTAGGCGGAGATAAGGGCCAAAATACAATAAAATTCCTATTTATTTTATTCATTTTACTTCATTTTTAGGATCTATTTTCAGTTCTACTTTTTATACCTCAAATAAAGTAACTTTGTACATGAAATTTGTAGATAATTAAATATAGAAAAATACAAAATTGATTTCGTACAAAAATAATGTACAGATAAAAAGTTATGATCTGAATAAAAATCCAAAACCCCAACTTCCCAGACCTATATCTCTCAAATAAAACTCAAAATATATAAAAATCACTTTAATTGTATATAACTTTTAATAAACTATTTAATGAAGGTGGTTTTATATTTTTTGGAGTTACGATTTGAAAGTTAGGTTTTGGAACCTATTATATACTTGTACCGATTAAAATATTTATTTTATTTATTATTCATTATTTTTATAATTTTATATTTTTATAAATTTGTAAATATTATTTATAATATATCTACATATTAAAACAGGAATAAAACACTAAATAAAATATAAAAATAAAATACTTGTATACAATACATAGGTATAATAAATATACCTATATAGACTATACATCTATTTATTTAATTGTATATGTCAAATCAGAAAAATAAAATAAAAATATATTTAAGTCTATAAAAATAAGTTATAAATATATAAATATAATAAATAAAATTAATAAAATTTAAAATACAAAATAAAAATAAAACATTAAAATACATAGATGAATATACCTATATAGCCTACAAAAGGTAACTTTTAATTTTAAACCTCTCAAAAATAAAAAAATCATAATAAAATACTTTAAAAAAGAAATATTTTTCATTTAATAACCTTAAATTAATAAATTTTTTTATTAATTTTAAATGATTTTACAACTTTTTCATGAGGTTTTTCCTGATTGGTCCACGTGGACAAACCAGGTGGCTCGGACAGTTGACCTCCGGTCAACTGTCTGACCTCCCCCCTCCCCGCCATTTTGTCAGAACTCATTTTTGTTCCATTTTCGTGGAATTTTTGAGGCCTGCACTTGCACCGTTTGATGCCGCTCCCTTCTTGACTTTTCTTCTACACTTATCAAGGATACGCGTCCAGGGATTTTTTTGGGAATTGAATCGCTGCCTCGCTTGATTCACCTCGTTCTTTGCGCACTCGTTACCACCTTATACATAAAAATCCCTTCTTCCATTTTCAAACTTGAACCCCATTTGACCCGTCTATCTTCTCCTTTCTTGTGCTCCAGACCGTTGGTGGTGACATCACCACCTCCAGCCAATTTGGGCAGTGTTTGACGAATCTTTGGGTGTGTTCCACCCATCTCAGGCGAAGCCGCCGTTGAGGTCCTACCTCAGGCGTTACCGGCCTTTGAGTTTTTCTTTTTCCGTATTTCTCTTGCAATTTTTAGCTCGTTGTAGTCTTAGGAATAGACCCCCACCTTCGCCTTCGATTCGTATACCACCCATCACCTTCGCCACCACCTCGCCGGAGCTTGCTCCGACGAGCCCCTTTTTCGTTACCTCCACCTCATTCCATAGTCAGGAAGGTCGAGGTACTATGCCCTCAACCTCCTTAACGTATCTTGCAGGTGCCATGAGTAAGAAATTCGCCGGACGGGTGATTTTGACCGCGCCGGAATCACCTGGGGGCCTCTTTTCATCTTAGACGTCGCGGAGGAGCCCTGGTGCAACCCTCACCTTTTTGACGCCCCCATACACCAAAGAGCCACCACAGGATCGTCGGACACCCTCTCCGAGCTTCCCAGAAGGCCGGAATAGGTCAGGCGAACGGATTGAAACTCATATCCTCTTAGTTCTTGATATGTTCGTCCTGGCCCATTCTCTATCGTTCGATCCTTGAGGAGCCCCAGACGAAGCAGCCTCCGTCCGATCGTTCACCTCACTGTCGTCAGATCCAGTGCTGGGATCCAATCCCAGCCGTTCGTTCGCAAACCAGTATCGGAGCTCCAGAGCGCGAAGCGA